>JAGSMT010000027.1:2673129-3341411 GCA_029286875.1 Lamproptera curius | reverse complement strand
TGCGAACTCTGTGTTAGATGAAGCTTACAGAGACATGAGTCTGGAAACATTCGGATGATATGCTTCCACATTCTTGTCAAAAAAAACGGTAGATAGAAAAGTTCTTTCCATGAACAGTTTTACACAAAGGAAGTTTAAATGTATTAATTTTCATTAGTCAATTATCATTAGTCACAACTCCTATGAAATAATAATCGATTTGATTAGTTACATCACAACACAAAGATCCCTTATATACAATTGCGAGAGCGTTATAAATAGAGTCGACTCACCATAAACTACGACCTTCGATAAGCACGGTACCATAACACACCCATAAGTGTAACTCGATGGTGTTTGAATACTAAACTATCATCACCCTAAGCAGCTAGAATTCTAGCCTTGGCCAATGGATTGCGTAAATTTAACTATAACAAACTAGTTGACCCAGCAGACTTATACTTATTGAATAGTAGATTTATAATTATTATACTTTTGTATATAATTTATCAATCAGCTGTAGTAAATATACAAAACATATTTAAGTGAAATTGAGTTTATTTTCCATGTGTTGAAAACAAATATGTAGCTAGAATAATATAATTTACTAGCATACCCAGCCGCAGCAACGCGTGGTTGGGTCTAGATCTCTAGTAAATTAGCTGCTGCAGAATTTACTTATTTACATTGTAATAAACAGTTTAAGGGCTTAAGATAAACGGAAAGAGAATATATGTCATGAGGACCACCATGTTTTATTAGATAAATGTCATTTGTAAAAAACAGTGACCTCGATGATGCTACTGTTTCACCTTAACACAATGAATAAATCATTATTCTTACTTTTCTATTGTTATAATTTTTATGGATACGGAGCACTACCACCAAAAACATGATTTTAACGTTTTAGTAGCATGGTTATTAAAAACTAATAACAAAAGTTGACTACATTCGTCACAAACGTAAGGAAACAGCTATCGTTTAAAATAATAAATAATTAATATTTACAGTACCTACAATCGTGTCCGGCATTGAATATGACATCAAAATATTTCCTTTATATAGGATACAACATCACTTTTATTTGATTTTGCTCTGTTTAAATCCCTATAATTTACAATTTTACACGCATGTTAGGAAGCTATTTTATTAATTCCTTTTTTTTTATTTAATGGCCTGGCATAAAATAACGGCGTTATGGAGTTGCATTTTTGTTTTTAACAATACATAACAATTATTATAAAATTAAATGATCAAAACTAATTAGTTTTAAACAACTACTTTTGTTGTCGTCCCGATCCTCCTATTATCAACGAAAAGTTTCTTATATTAAAAAGCGCCCTCTATTGACACACAACGCTATAAATAGATTTCGCCAACTGTCACAATCGTTTTGTAGTAAACTTTTTGCATTGCATTATTTGTTTTATAATATAGACGTAATTGTATATATATATATAAATACAATTACGTCTATATTATTCAATATAGAAGTATTAAATTGCTTATTGATTGTCTAACACACTACGGTGTATATTTTAAAAGAGATCGATATACAATTATAAGACATTTTTTAGGCTTGTTATACGCCAAGTCTAATGTATCTTATTGAAATTCAATTGTATTATTTTGTTATTCTCTAAATTATTTGCTTTTTACATAATAACCAGCTACCCTAAATGTATGGAAAATTATATAAATTTATCAACGTTTCTTTACAATATTATGCATGAATTAAACATATAAACCTACTTCTTCACTTACTCTATCTATAAAAAAAACCGAATAAAAATCCGTTGCGTAGTTTTAAGCATACATAGGGACATAGGGACAGAAAAAGCGACTTTGATTTATACTACGTGGTGTGCACAAGTAAGCAGCTCTATAGGAAACTCAGTAGTTACAGTTGCTTGCAGCTAATGACATTATAAGTACTTATAGGTACTACTCATTATTAGTAATTACTTCCAGATTTCCTTATATCCAATGTACGCGCATACCATATTCGTAGTTAAATTTGATGTATTTTTTTTTATATTTGATAGTTTTAATAAACTTTTTCTGAATACTTTTAAGTACTGCCTTCGTAGCCTAGTGGTATAGGCGTGTCTTTAGAAACCGGAGGTCGTGGGTTCGAATCCTGCGGGACTCACCAAATTCTCATTGTTGTTTCCTAGTTGGTTAGGGCAATTTGGGCCGATCACCCAATTATCTGAAAAGTAAGATGATCCATGCGTCGGATGGGCATGTAAAAGTCGGTCCACCCACCAACCGCATTGGACCAACGTGGTGGGATACGGTCCAAAACCTCTAATGGATAGGGGTGTATTAGGGAGGCCTATGTCCAGCAGTGGACTATCACAGGCTGATGGTGTGAATAATTTTACGGAATATGGTTCAGTACCATCAATTGGTGGTCCCGTTTACAAGTTGAATGGGTACAAAAAATGGGTCCTTAACTCCAACAACACTCTGTAATTATACAAAGGAAATGTTTAAAAGTAACTCGTAAGTTGTCTTAAATCATCACACGAAATCTCAATAGGCTTAAGAGACAATACTTAAAACACGATAACACTACCGATTTGCACTACAACATCTATCTAAGACAAAAAGTTGAGCAATCCGTTTGAACAACACAATTCTTGAGATAACAATCACTGCGCAATGTCGTAATTGTTACATGCATGTGATATAAATTGGCCTAGACGCTAGGTAATTGGTCCAACACGTTTTGTATACCAACCTCTGTATGTTGTCGTATTTTATCATCAAAAGAGAACCTTTAGCTATAAAACCAGCCTGGCATTTGTTTAACTAAATTATCATAGTAACTATCATTATAAAGATATTTTTTATAGTTTCGTGTATTCTCAAGGGTTTAGACTACAACTGTTTAATAATAGAAGTGAAGCAACAGTAAAAAAATCACTTAAATTTCTTTCGAAGATTTTGCTGCTCGTAAATATAATTCAAATTACGCTTGGGGTAGCAACAACGTCCAAAAATCAAAATAAATTATTCAGAAGCACTTTAATAATTGCCTTTTTCAGTTCCTACCTAAAAACTGGGTTACATTTTGTTTTTCATAATGTTTTGTAGTGCATAATGTTTTCACAAAAATTAAAGCAGTGAATCGTTTAATACTTGAATCTATTTAAACTTAACTGAGAGATAACATGCGGGTACTAATGCATTCGCATTCCACGAGATATTGCTTGTTTCAACGTTGTGTTAAGCTTTATTACAAAAGACATTAGTTCACGGTATATCTACATAACCACCTCCGTGGTCTAGCAGTATTGGCCTTTGCTTTATAAACCGGAGGTCGTGAGTTCCAATCACACAGGGAAACAACTTTGTGTTATCGTTGTTTTCTGGTGGGTAAGGACAATTTTGGCCGATCAAACAATTGTCTGAAAACTAAGATGATCCATGCGTCGGATGGGCATGTAAAAAGTCGGTCCACCTACCAACCCCGCATTGGGCCAGCGTGTAAACGTGTGTACAGTTGCCTATAATGGAGAAGTCGTACAATAGGGGGAAGCCTATTTTCAGCAGTGGATCAACACAGGCTCATGATTATGATGATATCTACATAGCGAAATGTACTTTCCGTTAAATGGCCAGTCATTATAGACATACATTCATAAATAATAAAGAACAAAGATGTACAGTTTTGATTGTAACGAATGAACTAAAAAACTACTAGATCGAATTCAAAAAATCATTAGCCATAAACATTTCAACGTCATCACAGCTACATTTCACACTATAAAAATATAAAAATCTTCAAAAATCTCTTTTAAAAGTAAAAGATAGCCATAAAATGTCTTTGATATCATTCAACACATCTATATTCACAACAAAATGCTGAAAACCGGTAATCATAAACTAAATTCTTGGTAATAAAGAGGTACAAATGGGTTGTTTGGAACTATTGTATGGTGTACATGGATATCTATTAAAATTTTGATTACTCACACGCTTACAAACCGTGATGTCAATGAGACGCTATCATTATTATACGATCGGATGGATGGTGAACCACGAAATATTTACAGGAAATTTCCCTCCATATTGTAATCAAAATGTTTCATGACCACTTCCGAAATGTTAAAAATGGACCTTATAGCTTCGTTCTGGCGTAGAACTTTAAACGATTTAAATGTAAAATGTACAGACATGAAAATGAGATCGTCTTCATGTTTATATAAATACTAAGACATACATACATCACTTAGCGGGTATGAGTGCTACGAGTTATGCATAAATAAAACAATAGCCTTATTGTGCGAAATGCATTATTTTCCTGTCCTTTTTTTGTAGCTTCACATGCACAGATACCTGCAGTCTAAGTCACACAATGCGATTTAAATGTGAAAAATTGTTTGAACAATTAAAAAATTAAGTCTAAAGAAGCTGTTTTATATAGAATATAAAAATATCCTCATAATCCTATACGTACACAAAATACACTCGTTTCATACACATTGAAGTGTTGGTCATACTCAAATAAACCGTTGATTTTTCTTAATAAAACATTAACGTCTACTACATATTAACTAAATTAACATATTCTATACTGATATTATAAAGATTAAAGATTTGTTTGTTAACTTTTTTAGAATAGGCGCCGAACGTCCTGATAAAATTGAAATATTATTTCAGTACTAAAACGCTAGATTGTCCGAGAGTAACATGCCAGGAAAATCCATTAAAAAAAACTAAAAAGACGGGCAGAGACGTGTACATACTGCTAGTATCAAAATAATATCGATTAGTTAGCAAGAGGCAAGCGTCATTCTGGAACAATAAAAGAGAGGTTATCAAGTTAGCGATAAATCAGTGTTATTTTTAGCGCAAAATAATTAGCGAACACAAAAATCAGCTCAAGGATTCATTGTATAATCACCCTGATAGTGCTCCATTCATAAAAGTGCACGACTACACTAATCACTAAAAAGCAGATAAAACCATCACCAAACCAAGTCAAATACAAAAAACCGTCATTTGAATCATACCAAACTAAAAGTAAACTCCGTTGCATGAGGCGATAATTATTAAACAAAACCAAATAGCACAAATTCTTTTACACAAACACCATAAATTCTTTTACACACAGCACAAGTTCTGTTACACAAATCGCACAAGTTTTTTTACACAAATAAATTAAGTTTGTGTAAAATTGGACGACGCTAAACTCAGCGCACAGACAAAGCTGAACGGCGACTAGCGAAGTCGTTGGTAAAAACGTTGTTTTCAGATAAGGGCGGGATCACATGCCGCTCCGGAACGTTAGATATTAGATGCGTCAGTGTTGGAACTATGACTTTCATAAACTACAATGCAATCGTTTTTATACTAAATTATATAAAGAAGAATATTGCTGTATAGAATGAACATAGTATAAAAACAAAGTCGATTTCTCTGTCCCTATATCCCTATGTATGCTCAAATCTTTAAAACTACGCAACGGATTTTAATGCGGTTTTTTTAATAGATAGGGTGATTAATAAGCAAGGTTTAAGATACATTAAATGTTTTTCCAAACATATTTAATATGTATACTAATTGTTCCAACAATTGGACTGTGATAAACGAAAAATATGTTACGTATTCGGCTTTTACAGCAAAATCCTGGAAAGTACTGGGTAACTGAATCAACAAAATTGAGTCGTTCATAATTTAAAAAGTTTTCATAAATCGATTGTGTGTAATCACAATATGCTATGTAAAATTTCCAACAGTTAATAAGCTCTGGTTTTTAAGCGCTCCAGCTTTTTTCAACTACAATTTTTTGCTTAAAGCTTTTTCTCTATCAAATTATAAAAGATGCAACTAATATAGTCCCGCTAAGTATCTTTCGTAGTATCCTTTCCCGAACAGATGGTAGCATTGTTGCTAGTCAATAAGTTAGTATAAAACATTTTTTATAAAGATATTTGAAATTAAACAGATAGATCACATCCATATAAACCGACCGTAACGTTGCGTGACTTTTTCCGCCAGCCATGACTCACGGGAGATAATGACCTACCGTCCTAAAGCACAATATCACAACACAAGGGAATCTCCCCCCTATCCCGTGGGAATAAGGACGAATGGAGATAATAGTGAATGTACATTTGATGGTGGCGTGTACGATGATTTCGCTAGCGGCAATCATTTCAATTGCTCTCACTGCCATTTCAAATATACTGTAATAACGGTCCGACCTAGTATCTAGGCGCCATTGTGGTATTTCTATTCATCTGCCCAATTATTAACAAATTTTTGTGCACTGGTTATATATTACAGACCCCTCAAGAGCGCGGAGAAATTGTACGTAACGGATTTTAATATTTTTCAAAATACAGCCATCTAATAAAATAGAAATAAAAACAATGCATACGCACCTCTAACCGTATAAGTAATAAACGGAATAATACGCAAAACAATGGTAAATCACCCGCTTAATGAATCTAAGGTCGTAGGTTCGAAAGTAATAGTAAAACGAACCTGTGTTTGCCTATTTTCATATTCGTCACGGAAATAAGCTTTTTCTAAACAGATTTATGCTTCGAATGTACAAAGTCGATTGCGTTTGACAAGACCATCTTTTGACCTCGTTGACTCGTCTTTACAAAACGCCAATGACCTTAAACTAACTAAGATCTGATCCCTTGGTTAAGACGTTTGCATATGCTGAGTAAGTACACTAAAACGAGTTCGGTATCTTTAAATATATTCACGTAATATGTTGAGGAAGTCATAAAATTCGATATCAAAGCACGATTTTAAACTAACTAAGATCTTATGCACCCCTCGATTATGGTAAAATAACTGCGTTTTCTAAGGCTTCAGACGTCCAGAGTAAATACTGAAAATATTAATATACACATGCGACGCAGAATACGCACTATTGATAAGCGCGCGAAGGTACACCCCCTCTTCCTTCAGTCCCATAGTCCGATGCGGGGAATAACCGCTACAACCGGAGGGACATCAGACACAACACCAACTTTTTACACGCCCATCCAACGCGTAAATCATTATACTTTTCAGGCAATCGACTGATCAGCTTGCGCTATCTAACCAACTGAGAAACAACGATGAAACTTTGTCGAGTCCTCGCAGTATTCGAAACCGGAGGATTTAAGTGTAAAATATTATACGTAAAAGATGGCAGGTCTTAATTGATGGTTAAGCAACCAGATCGTCACCTAAACAAGGCACTCCTTTAAAGTGCAAAGTACTTTTATACCTGGGTCACCAATCGATAAAGGCAAGGCAAAAAACATGCTAAGTGAGAATCAGCCCTTATTAAACTGCCTCCGTAGCCTAGTGGTATAGGTTTGTGCTTTAGAAACCGGAGGTCTTGGGTTCGAATCCTTGGGACTCAACAAATTTTCATTGTTTTATAGTTGGTTAGGGCAATTTGGGCCACATCACCCAATTGTCTGAAAAGTAAGATGATCCATGCGTCGGATGCGCATGTTAAAAATTCCAACCCGCATTGGACCAGCGTGGGTACGGTCCTAAACCATTAGGAGGCTGTTAGCAGTGACATAGTGCGATCATCACATGATCAAATGATGAGACGTT
Organism: Lamproptera curius; assembly: GCA_029286875.1. NCBI lineage: Eukaryota > Metazoa > Arthropoda > Insecta > Lepidoptera > Papilionidae > Lamproptera > Lamproptera curius. The sequence goes on along the minus strand of JAGSMT010000027.1, from coordinate 3,333,845 downwards.
TTTCAGACACCATAAAATTAAACAAATTTAAGAAAAAAGCTGCAGAGACTGGTGTTTAGTTTAATTTTAAGTGACGTTTTGTAAGCCTTCTCAAATATCGTAATCGGGGCATAGACTACGGTATTGTCATATTGATGATCTAGTAAAATATGTTGCTATTATCATCATCATCATCACCCTTTAGTCCACAGCTGGTCTTAAGCCTCCTTTAATGCACGCCTTATCCGTCAGGGGGCTTTTGGACCGTATTCCACCACACTGGTCCAATGCGGGTTGGTGGGTGGACCGACTTTCACATAGCTCATCCGATGCAATTAAGTGATCGGCCCAAATTGCCTTAAGCAACCAGCAAACAACGATAACACAATGTTGTTTCCACGCGGGATTCGAACGAACGACTTCCGGTTTCTAAAGCACACGCCCTTACCACTAGGCTACGGAGACAGTTATGTTACTATACCAGATCTAATTAAGAAATGGAATTTATTTAAAGCAAAATCGAGATTCATTAATGGCGCCACAACGTGGCAGACCACCCTCAAGATGTAAGGACGAACTCCATCATTAAAAAGACAGTTAGCAGCGATTGGCATAAACAAGCAAGAATGGAAAGCGTTGAGAGAGGTCTTTGCCTAGCAGTGGGCACTACCGGTTAGTGTAAACCAAAATGCAAGTTGATTTTTAATGAAAGATGATCCATCCGTCTGATGGGCATGTAAAAAGTCGGTCAACCCACCAGCCTGCATTGGTCCAGCGTGGTGGGATACGATCCAAAACCTCCCTAATGGAGGAGGCGTGCGTTCTTAAGGAGGCATATGTCCAGCAATGAACTAACATAGGCCGGTGATGTTGTTGATGATTAATAGTCTTAGAATCTATATAAACATATAATTTTAAGACCCAAACCATAAGCTAAACGTAGCAAAAGTTTAATTCGATTACAACATTTTTAAAGTGGGGTTGCATTCACTTACACAGTCGGTTAAAACAAAGGCACTTTTAAAATTAATATTCCGGTCAGGGTCAGTACAGTGCGAGACGAGTGACCCTTAATTACGTTTACGAAATATTCACAATTAGCCCGAATTAGTCGAAGAAGGTAACGTAAGCGTATTACGAGTACGACTTTATAACTTTCTATAGGAAAAAGTAGGTTAAAGTTTAATTGTTGCGAACTTTACGATGTGTGTTGATCTCTTATTTTTATTTATTTGGTATTTATTTAGACTTAGAACTCCCGATAATCAGTAAATGGTTTTGTTAAAGAAAACTTAGCACTACAGACAAGCTCTTTATTTCATTATTCGTAAGAGTTTTTGTTAAGTTCATTAAGTGTGAAAATTTATAGGTTAGGCAAAGCTAAAATTTTCAATATATACAAAAACTTAAGTCAAAAGGACAAATCGGAATCCTACACCTTTACACCGACCGTGGCTCCATCTATGAGCTGTTTTATCACATTCTAGTGTACAAGAGTCATGTCACTAATTGCTTATTATTAAAAGAAGATGCAATTATAAGTAAAAATACCGATAAAAGTTATTTTAGGCGCATTACAAATTATATGCGCTTATTTATAACAGAATACTTGAACTGTGTTTCTACCTGTAGTTGTTGTTTAAACTAATTGTCAACAGATGGAGCCGTATTAAAAAACTGCCTAGGTATTACGTTTTCGTAATTTTAAACATGTAATAAAATAAAACTTTTCATAATATAGAAAAGTACTAGTCTGCAAGTGTTGATTAAATACTTTTGACGTTTCGTTTCTAGGCGTTTGCAAAGCGGTAATTTGTTCATCTTTAGCCATTTAACCAGGCATCTGACCTCCACAGCCCAAACGGTAAACTGTATCCTAAGGATGAAAGTCAGAAAATTGGAAGGCTCTCATGTCCTAGAACGGCAGCCAAAGATTTTCTTGACAACCGGAACCGACTTTTTACATGCCCCGTCCACCGCCTTTATTAGTTTGACCAGCAGCTGGATGCTGATTTCCTTGCAGCAGCCGGTCAAGTTGGCAGCGAGTAGCAAGGGATCGGCGGTTTTGGCATTCATTGAGAAGACCTACGTTACTTCTGCCGTAAAGCATTTGCGGAACACAGTTCTGTGTTCTGGTCTTAATAACCGTGTAAAAGAGAACATCCCATGGAGAACAACGAGTGTTCTTACATTCTATTTCTTTTAGGCATTACACTTTCAAGTGATGAATGTCCTGCTAGTCTCCTCGCTTCATCATCACCACATAGTATAAATCAAAGTCGCTATCTCTGTCCTTATATCCCTATGTATGCTTAAATCTTTAAAACTACGCAACGGATTCCGATTCGTTTTTTTTAATAGATAGAGTCATTGAAGAAGGTTTTCAGAAGAAAGAAGGGTCACATACTTAGTATTGTAAGTATATTTTCTACCAGCATATCACCCGTGCGAAGCAGAAGCGGGAGGGGCAGCTAGTAAAATATAAAACAAAATAGGTTTCAAGACAACAAGTACAAGCAATTCGTTGCCCTAACCCAGAACCCCCAAACTTTTTGTGTCGTACACCCCTTGCCATGTTTTTCCGTGATGGGTAGACCCCCTACTTACCTGATATTGATTTCCTGTAATATTCTAACTGCACTAAGACTGCGACTTTCAGATTTCTCCAAGTTTAAAATGTATTGCGACCACAAAACGAATATCAACATCCTACAACTTACGCAATTTTATAAACATATATATATTTTTTTTACTTCATAGGTACTTTTATAAATTGTGTATATTATAAGACAGTATGATGTGAGTAAATAGGTACTATCAGTGTATGTGTTGCGATCAACTCGTGGACCCCTATTATCATTTCATGGACCCCCAAATTTTTTATCGCTGACGTTAGACCCGTTGCAGGTTGTAATAGAACCCTAGGGGTCTATGACCACTTAGGAATCACTGGCCTAACCGAAAAGGATCACAAACACGATGTCTAACTGTGGCGAGACCATGTTGGTTCCACTGGGTTTCTTTTGCCAGTTCTTCTCAGATCAGAGACATCGTATTCCAAACCGGTGTTAGCATTACAACAATCAACGAGCAAGTATATTACATCTACGCAAAATATTCTTCAATCTTCAAAAGACTTGCTTCCTCACTGGCAGGATTCAAACGTAAAACCTCCAATTCGTAATCCAACGACCTATACCACGAAACCAACCGACACACAGCAATGCATCTTTAACGCAACTGTACAAAATCCATCTTTGTCTTATATGGCACGATAAACCCAATCCGTAACGATAAACTCATTACTATCATTAAACCATTTTGATCTCTGTAACAAGGCAATTAAGTTCAATTTACATCCGTTTAAGTTAGATCACTAACGCTTTGAGAACCATCCCACTTGTGTACCGAGAACAATGGACCGATTTTACTCGTCTCCACTCTATTAGTATAGGACGGTCGTGTGAATAATTGTTTTGTCATTGCAGAAAGTACTGATCAATTGCTGAGTAAATACAATCTTTGGTATGCAGGTTTCTTTCGCTACGTAGTATAAAACAAAGTAGCTTTCTTTGTCCCTATATCCTTATGTATGCTAAAATCTAGATAGAGTGATTGAATAGGTTTAGATCTATAACACATACCTAATATTGTATATTTATGTGTGTGTGTGTGTGTGGGGTGGCTATTCCTTATAAATATAAAAACTGTCATGCAACGTCTTTAACGACTACTTTCTTAAATCTATAGTTATATTATTAAAGCGAAAGTAACTCCGTCTGTCCGTCTTTACAGTCTAAACCATTGAACCGATTTCGATAAAATATCGTACGTACTCAGAATAGATCCTATGAAAGCACATAGGCTATGAATCATGGCGATAAAAGTGGTCGAAATGATTGAAACAGGGGACGAAAGCTTTGATGGAAATCGTCTCGGTTGAACATAAACGTTTAAATTTGTTTCTAGATACTCGAAACGAGCTAAACAGCGTTACTCTAGCAGTTTTGTAGTTTCAAACTGTACAGGGTTGAACTAGGGGTTAAAGTGAGGATGAAAGTCAATATGGGAATTCGTCATGGTCGAAGCAAAATCCATAAGACTTAGCGTCTAATCAAAGACACGTACAAAAATAACACTTCACTTATACATGTTATTTTAATACTATACAGTATATTTAAATACACCTCGCGGACATTCGCTGATTCCACGCGGACGAAGTCGCGGGTAACAACTAGCCTCTTATAAACTTACCTTATATTTTGAAGTATAAATGATAAGAATTTTTATCAAAATATTGAAAAAACTTATCGAGATAAGAGAGAAAGAATCCCTACAAACTTGCGCATTTACAATAGTGGAAAGTGTTTATTTAAACCGTATAAAAACCGTTTAAAGACATAATTAATGCATATTTCGGTCAACTCTTAGGTGGTGGCGAACAACGTTAATAAGTAGAAACGTAAATGTTTCTTTAAGAAGAAAAAATGTCCTAAAGTAAGTTACAAAAAGGCTAAGTTATTCTAATATTTAAGCTACCATCATGTCATCCATTAATTAAGGTTACACGTTAGGGAGGTAAACGTCGATAAACTATCGATTCTTAAATTCCGTGACGTCATATTTCAAAATCTAGTCATCAAGTGTAAAATTTCAAAATATTTGACGTCACACTCGGGGGTAGGGGGAGGTCAGAAATGTGACCAGCTGTGGACAAAGAGGGGAAGGAGTTAAAAAAATCACGAAATTTGTGTGATGTAATTTATGGATGGCCCATTTCATCAAGTATAGATATATTGAGAAAAAAATTCCTCGTAATTTTTCTGAAAAGTTCATATTTATCGTGCTCTCTCAAATAGCTTCAGTGCCTATACACCTCTATAATTTTTATACAATGACAGTATTCCATTTTGACATTTTCACTACACAACCGAGTTTCATATTAATGTGTATGAAAATATCACTCATTTAAAACGATCATTCATTGACAGCTCTGTCATCGTATTCCGATATAGGTCCGAGTTTTCCCGAAGGAAAATTAATTCCCACTACATCTATAGTAACAAACATCCATCCCCACCAATTTTCGCATCTTTAATATTAGTCGGATGGTCGAAAAATATCATCATCATCATCATCTTCAGCCTGTGATAGTCCACTGCTGGACATACACCCAATACAACCCCCTAATACACCCCTATCCATTATGGGTATGGACCGTATCCCACCACGCTGGTCCAATGCGGATTGGTGGGTGGATCGGTCGGAAATTATACGAAACATAATCAGTTAACAACCATAATACTACTCACATTCTCTCTGTCGACGTCCAACTGGCTGGTGTCCTTCCGCGCCAGGCTGAATCTGGCAGTACGCGGCTCGTTCTTCTCGAATCTCCTCTGCTTCTTTACATCCGTGCTGAACTGCTTCTCGACGCTCCTTCTGGCAGTTCTGAACTCCTCGGACACGTTGTCGGTGGAGCGCCACACTTTTTTGGCGGTCGACAGCGGCTTCTAGCAATGGACAATAAAAAGTTTAAAGACTTGATTAGTCTAGTTAGATATATAAAGTAATAGTGTTAATGATATGATTAAAAAAGACCCGCTGAGTTGCTTTCGCTGGTTCTTCTCAGGTTCTCATTAGCGTTGTTGTAGCTGAGTTTTTCCTCTACGTTTCTCCTAACGCATGTGAAATTCAAAGTATATAAAATTTTTATAAACGAAATTACACTACTACTATCCATATTTTCGATCCGTCGTCGATAAGAAAAAAGGAAAACTCTTCCCAGGAAACTCGAAAGTCGTGTAAGTTTTAATATTATCAGAGTACATACAATATCACATAATTGTTACATGAGATACTTACCACAGACTTCTTCGCCTCGTGAATCTTCTGCCCGCCAACATTATTCGTAAGGTTAATACGCCTAGAGCTATCTAGAAAGTCGTCCGGCTTCTTAAAGCCCATCTCGAAGTTCCTCCTCAGCATCTGGAAGTCGGTCTTGTTATTCGCAACCGCCAGGTCGGGGGTTGCTGGACGGGACTGCTCGCAGGGGATGTCGTATATCTTGGCGTCCTAAAAAGATTAAAAGGTTACATTATTTCATGTGACCGTGCAGCTAAGATCAGGTGATAAAACTCATTGTCCGGAAAAACTATAAAAACGGTGTCTATTAAAACAAAGTAAGAAATCTTGACGTATTTCAATAAATAATATATACATAGCCTTTGGAACAGCCTCCGTAGCCTAGTGGTAAGGGCGTATGCTATAGAAACTGGATGTAGTGGGTCCTGCTGGGCTCAACAAATTTTCTTTGTTTTTGTTACCTAGTCGGTTAGGGAAATTTGGGCCGATCACCCAATTGTCTGAAAATTAAGATGATCCATGCTTCGGAAGGGCATGTAAATGTCGTCGGCACTTCACCAATTGCATTGGACCAGGTGGATATGGACCTCAAACCCCTAAAATGGAGAAGGAGTGCATTAGGGTAGGCCTATGTCCAGCAGTGGACTATCACAAGCTAATGATGCATGTATGTATGTATTCCCTTTGAATCAAATGCGATATAGCAATTATGTGGTTAAGTTTTGTTCATGAATTATTATGAATAGCAATAAGAGTGGCCCTAGTTTTGGCACCAATTAGGATTGTCATAGAACTTTGTTCTTTCAACTACCCACATAGTAAGATTATATTCCAAGATTAGGCTATTTTATAGTTTTCTAAATGGATGAAAGTCGCGCGATTAATCGCATATGATCCTGCTTTTATTACGTACGAACAAACTCTTTGGCCCAAAATGCGTTAACCTGATCCCGATGCGGTAGAACGGAGCACCATCGTGGACCACAATTGAAAATACATTAAATTATACTTAGCTAAATAGGATATAGCATTCGCATTAACAAAGTCTAGTGTTAAACAACAATGGCGCCAGAAGCGAACGCGTTGTTATTGGTGAACGGCGGCCATGTTGAAACCCCACGCGAAGTTAGACCAATGAGAATGCCCCACTTTTCTAGCGCTAATTTACTCTGACAGAAGTCAGTTTTTGGCTCAATTCTTCGTTTGAATAAAAATTACATTGATACATCTAATGATTTAATTTCTTCGCGATAGTAGAGCAACCTTAAATAAAAATTATAACACTTGATTATATAGATGATATACAATAACGTCACTTGAAAAGTATCATCGTATCATGGGAGCTAATGCTAACAAATGCTAATTACTGATAAGCTAATTAGAGTGCCTTACAAGAGATTATCCACGAAGTTACTATTACTGCGTCACCATTTGATAAAAACGATCACATTTAAAAAATCATTTACTCAGAAATTTCTTTAATAAAAAGAAGTGACAAATTATTACATCATCTTTGGTAATTTCTCTAAGGAAGCCTTTGTTGCTCCAGAAATTGGAAAATAAAGAAAACCAAACTTTTTTGAAACGAAAAATTGGGTCCACGATAGCGGATCTCATCACATACTTTAATAGTACCCATTTACTTACATCATACTATCTTATAATATCAAAACACATACATTATTTACGAAAGTAACTATGAAGTAAAAAAAATATTATATATGTTTATAAAATTGTATAAGTTGTAGGATGTTGGTATTCGCTTTGTGGTCACAATACATTTTGATGTTATAGAAACCTGAGAGTCGCAGTCTCAGAGCAGTCAGAAATTTACAGGATATCAATATCAGGTAAGTAGGGGTCTACCCAACACGGAAAAACGTGGCAAGGCGTCTACGACACAAAAAAGTTTGTAGAACTCTGGTCTAGGCGAATAAAACACAAGGTCACAATATTACAAAATAGTTTACAACCGCCAATACCTCTAAAAAACTCAATCAAACCCAAATCGATAATCCATTCTCCACAGACATGCAAAATATGGTACATTATCATTTGCAACGCACGCATAAGGATGACCAATTAACGTCCCGGAAAATTCTAGACGACACGACCTGGCAAATTGACCCTATGGCCTATAGTCATTAGGCCATGTGACTGCATAAATAGTATATGTAAGTTGTTTGACAACCACATTTCAGTTCATTTCATTTACACTAAAGGGGCTGGATTAACTTTGTGATTAATACTTATTATTCAAAAAATATAGACAACGTTTACAAAATTTTCTTCTTTATAGATTTTACTTTAAATTCAAATTGTTCAAATTGAGTATTGGATTAGGTACTAATTTTCATTGAAATTTGTCCATTTTTTATTTCTATACCAATACTTGGCCTTTGTCTTGCATGACTTTAATAGACAAAAGATGCTTTGGCAATTGATAAATTCTAAATTACAAGGCAATTACTAATGATATATTAAATATTACAGCAAATTATTGTAATCACAATACCGACAGTAAATATTTCAAAACCATGTACCTAAAAACAATGGCATAACGCAACCTCACGGTGTCTATCCTGTCGGAACTAATCGCAGCCATTTGAATTGTGAATTTTTCCGGGAAGTTTCACATATTATTAGAAAACTAGACCCACGAGACTACTAGACCTAGACTATGTTCAGAACAAATTTCAGGCCTTTTTACATCTGTTTACTTTCATCTGTATTAATTCCTGCATCTAGTTTAAACTAAGAAATAATATTAACCAAGCTAACGTTCGTAAATTGTTGTTTACTTTTGTATCAATTGCCCTACCTAAGTTGAAAAAATAACTTTACAATAAATGAGTTAGACGCGAAGATTGTGCACTCTCATGTGCATAAGTATAAAAAGGCAGGTTAGTTTAAACTAAAGCCTACGCTTTATTATATCTTAAATGTTTCTTGATAAATCATATAAATAAATACAAATGTTTGTTACTAAACAAATGTCTTTGAAGAAATACGAAAAGAATACGATTGGTTTCCTTTTTAAAGGTCATCTACATCAGGATAGTTCATTTAATATTTACGTATTTAGAACCTGAAAGTTTATTAAATCATGAATTCTACAGCTTAATATGACCTTAAATATTCATAAAAAATACTTAATACAGCTGCGTTTTAAATTTTACAAATCTTCTTACTATTCTTTTTAACTAGAATGATTAAAGTAAATGAAATTACTAGTGAAGACACGAAGCTATACTTTATAATTTTTTCTAATAACTTATTTTCTTTACAAGTTTTATACATCCATTCTAAAAGTTAAAATTAATAGGAGAAAAGATTTCTTTGTTTTGAATAGGCTCCGAAGCTATTGGACCGATTTGAAATATTCTTTTAATACTAGAAGACTATATTATCCTTGAAACACATAGGCTTCTTTTCTTACCAGGAAAAGGCCTTTTCAAAAATCTAAAACAGGGGCAGAGACTTGGTCGGACTGCACTATAATAGAAAAATCGCTGAAGGTTACTAAGCGAATATCTCGAGAACAACTGACCCCTTCGCTAATTTTTTTTTTACTGTGTTTGTCTATACCAAAAGAAGTTTTTTGTGTATAAAAATAATACGAAAGAAAGTCGCATAGAAAAGTGTAACACCGCCGTGACAACAGTTCAAAACAGTTACACAGTCTACGGGAAATCAAGCCCCACTTCCAAAAAACATGACTTCTTATATGTTTTGACGATTAAATAGCTTAATACTTGTTCATTACAATCTTGTTTACATGCAACGACTTCCGATCGTGAGAGTTACGCAAGTACATCTGTATGGAGATCAATTGAGAGCTGTGTTCATGCGTACACTGCCTACGTTACACGATTGGTTACACTAGAGTGATCATTTGTGTTTGACAACATTTTGCACAGCATGCAACGCGAACCCGACTGTTACGCTTAAGAGTGTGGGTTTAATTCCCAGTACGGGAAATTTTTTAAATTAAAAAAACTGTCAAGGAAAGTTTGTGAGATAAAGGTAATTAACAAGGGAATTATTTTTTTTACAAATAACACATTCTGATACTAAAATTCATTTGCCACTTTTTTTAGTAAGATGATAATTATTACACTTGTAATTTTCTGTCACATCAAGATGGAGTGACAACGATAGCCGAAGATAGGAAGCGACAATCAATCAACTATAAACATGAAAATTGTTTTCAATAAAAATTTAGTCTCATTTCACTCGAAACACAGGTGCAGGTATAATATATCAGAAACTATGCGGCAACAACGTAAAGCGGGAAGTTATTTATCAATACTAAAACAAAAGATTAACCGATTGGTTAAAAACAAACAACTACAAAACAATTGTAATCTTGACTGATTTTAACATTGACCTTGTACTACTATAGTGTCAAAAACACACCGATGACAGCGTTATCATAGTTTCGTAGTTGACATGGAATAAGGAAAAACATGTCTTCAAACCAAACTGGATATGCCGGTTTGCAATTAAGGATTGAATTAACGAGGACCAATTTAGACTAACACGTATCTTTTCCCATAGCCTCTCAACTATTTTGACGTCATGTCGGTTTTTTACATCATACATGATAGTCCACTGCTGGACATAGGCCTCCCCTAATACTATCGTATCCATTAGTCATTTTCGGATCGTATCCCACCACGCTGGGCCAATGCGGGTTGGTGGTTAGACTTAATATGCCCATCCGACGCATGGATCATCATACATTTCATACAATTGGGCGATCGACCCAAGTTGTCCTAACCAACTAGGAAACAACAATGAACATTTGTCGAGTCCGCGCAGAACTCGAACCTAAGACCTCCGGTTCCTAAAGCCCATACCACTAGGCTACGGAGGCAGTTTTTTACGTATCTCTGATTGGTGGCACGCCGATATTAACAACGTCATCGTGTATGTTTGACTAATAAGACATCCGAACGTTTAAACAACACTTTTGTTGCTAACATTTAATGTCAATACACTACATCAAACAAGGGCTGGTGAGAGAAAGATACCATCAGATCAAACTATCTTACACAAAGTAGAGCATTTGATTTTGAGCACAGAGCATCGAGATTGACTAGCATGCTTTAAAAAGCCTCCTAAGGAAAGAGTATTAAAGTTAAAACTTCTTTATGAAAATAATAAGTATAATTAATTGTTTTGTTTACGCGAATACTACACATCATTAAATAAAAAGACATTTTACGGATTTTATAGCGTTTATTTTACATTTTAAATTCCCGACGTCTCGAACACTTTCCAGCGGCCGTGGTCAGTCGACCCCGTGACAAAATAAACGCGATAAAATCCGTGTAAAAGTCCCTTATTCAATAAATTAATAAGTGGTTTCGATGTAATATATAACTATAACTAAATGGCTAACTTTTTTACTGAAGCCAAGATAAATAAACTATAAAATTACTTCGTGAACATAAAGCCGATAACATTGACAACAAACGACATTCTTAATGCACGTTTATTTTTTTTTTTTCTAAAAAGGACACTGCGCAAGGAAATCTATTTTTGTTTAATTTCCTAAAGTTACAATTTTTATACGGGCTTAACGCAGCTGGACAAACGGTAAGAGCTTTTGGTTATTATTATATAAATGTATTTGAGTAATAGAGCCACAATATATTTAATACTAAAAAGAATGTTAGTTAAATGACGCATATTAAACTCAATTTTTAGGTAATATCGCTTTAATTAATTTATTTTGTTCTCGATGATTTCAACTCATGGTCACGGGTGTAGAACTATCACACATTGTATACTTGTACTATAAAAGAAAATATTTTTACTTTTGTCTGCCGAGGTCTGTCTGTTCTGGCTAATATCTGAAATGACTAGTCAGATTTTGACGGGAGCTTCACTGTAAGATAGCTGATGTAACTGGGAGTAATGAAGGCTACTTTTGTCTTAAAACTATACTGACAGAATTATTTCTATATATTACCACTCTACGAAAATACAATACGTTTCAAAAAGATATACAGATAATGCATGTATTTATTGAAATCAAACGAAATCAAACATGAAAATTAACTTCACGTTATCACTATTTTATAACGCCTCCGGGGTCTAGCGTCATTCGCCTATGTTTTGTAATCCGAAGGTTGTGGGTTCGAATCCCGCGGAGAAACAACGGAACTCGTGTAATCGTTATTTCTTACTTGGTTAGGACCATTTGGGCAGATTTCTCAAAAAAAAAAAGTGGGTCCCATCTACCCGCATCAGACCATATGGTCCAAAAACTACCTAATGGAGAAGGCGTGCATTAGGCGAGGCCTATGTCCGTGGACTAACACAGGCTGATGATGATGATGCCCACACTATTAAGATAGTTTACTCACAAGTAGACGTTACGTACCTACTACCAAAATATAATCCACAAACTATATTATCAAAACAATGATTTAATGCTCTGCAATCAGTGCTATCGCGTATATGAACCTGTGACCTGGTCAGATGAGAATCTGGCACGGACCTAGAACAATGGCCGTTGCGAATATTAGTAAACTATTGTTACGGCAAGGAGATGCTCGGCAATAGTGTCGCGATGTGTTTAACTATCGATAATATAATATTTGTAATTTCACGCATTTCTAGATACGTTCACACTGTTATTGAGTAGTTATAGTAAAATTTAATACATTGGAACGTACCGATATGACATATAAAAAAGAGCAAGAAAATTCTATATCGTGATACAAAAATCATGATTTATTTTATTGTCCTTTAGGATTAAAACTTATTAAAAAAACGTTTGTTATGTTTGTAATGTTTTTAAGATAAACGAAGTTTTGGGCCCATTGGCCATCCGTTCATCTGATCACGTGACCGGCCCACTGCCACTTAAACGACCTAATGCTTTGCACTATGTCGGTTACTTTTGTTTATTCACGGGAAAAATCGTTAAGAATTTTATCCGACAAAGAAACTCCTGGTTCGCTACATAGCCCGTTAATCTACGGCAAACTTGCAGACCAATCCTACAGTCACAGACCACCTTCAGGGAGTACGCATTGGTAGACCCTCGTCTTCAAACCCGACCGAAGAGAGAATGTGGTTTCACTTCCTAAATTAAATTTACTATTATAAAAAAATATCTACACAACTAAAATGCATAAATTTTGACGTACAGAACTAAATGTGTACTCTTTCACTATCAAGACTATCGATAAACTATAAGTCAAGCACAGCACTACAACAAAATTATGATACACGTAACAACATTAATACTCATACAAAAGAGTTACGACGCAATCCGTCATTTTCGCACACTTTGCGTCCATGACAAAGCTTCGCACTTGAAATCGCCTGATGTACTGTAAAAATCAACCTCAAATGCAACTTTATCTCACAATTTGGGCCGTTATTGTGAAACAAAGCAGCAAGGAAACGCATGTTTACAAAATATGAACCATTGCACGGCTTGAAGTACACCTGAGGTGGTCCGGTGTGTTATTTAACATTTTGCCTATTTTCTCTATTAGTGCAAATATTATCATATATTAAAACTAGATATTATAAGGAAAATACAACGCGGACGCGACATAAAAACCTTAAGTGTAAATGAAAGCAGCTATCGGTACATCTGAGGGCAGAAATAATGTATAATGACACGGAATATTGCATAAATAAAGTAGAATAAAACGAAAATAACATAAATCAGCGCAATCCACAAAATACAGGAATTATTTAACTGCTATCAACCTCTGAGGTTACAGGGGTATACAATCATTTGTTGAACACTACTATAGAATAATATTGCAATAACTGAAAAATCATAGGCTCGGGCCAAATAAAGCATGATATTTTAACGCTAACAAAGTCCAATTATTATTCTCGTGTCGCTCAAACTATAACAAATTCTAGATCACATAGTTTATTCCATGTGACATTCGACCAATACGAAGGCCCTATTTTTGGCGCCAAAACATTTTGACACTAGGCTATCCATACGCAATATGTACTTAATATCTAGATAATGCTAGACCGGCTAGTTTAGCTTAGAGTACCATGAATTTAATTCGCTTAACGTAATAATAACGACCACGCATATGTATAAATTTAAACTCACGAGCCTTTCATATCTTTACTTTGTTACGTGTTTGATAAATCAATTCTTTGTTATTTTTCCGCTTACGTCATTATACGGTCAAATCGAAAGGTGGAGTAACAGTGAGAGTCGATGAGAGAGTCTGCCATTGAATTATACACCCTCGGGATCATAAAGTGTTTTAACAAGCGCTTCTAAAGGATATCCTCTATCCGGTACAACTTGAGATTTTTTATTGTACTTTAAAAAACATCGGGGTCGTAAACCTTTGTTAAAAACTTTTCGGTTCGTAAATCTATTTAGTTCGTGTAACAGGATATTATTTTTAATGGTCTTTATGTGTCATTAAATAGTAAACACTCATGACAACACATCATAATTACTAATTATGTTAAGTAAACCAATTTTAATAAAATTTATAAATAATAATATGAATATATCATTCCCTATTAAATTAAAGTATTGCAACAAGTTCTAAAAGTTCTGGAGTGGAGAAGAAGCATCTCCATCTCGGCCCTACGGCAATCTGCCTCCCTCTGGGCGCCCCGGGACTAACGCGCCCTTAGTCTCGGCCCCTGTATTTAGGTAACAGACTCCCCCGAGTCTGTTACTCAGGGAACATGGGAGCCAGGAGTTCCCAGCCCACGCATGGACGAGACACCCAGCCCCCAGCGGCGGCCCGAGGTTTAGGTCCGCCGCTAGCTCCATTTCGGCCGTAGAAGGAGGAGAGATCGACAACACCATGCCGAATGACCGACCACAATTTGTCGATTACTTGTCAGTTTATTTAAAGACAAGGACATCCTATGATAACTTCCTTAGATGGTCTTAACATTATTATTAATGCCCAACTGACGCTAACAACCGCACAAATATATGATAATCTACATCATACTTTTGTAACATTCAGGTAATCGCCTAACATTGTCCCAACCAACCAGAAAACCAAAGCAACACAATTGTTTACCCCGCAAGATTCAAAACCACGACATTCAGTTCGTAAAGCATGGGCCATATCATGTCACTAGGTCCTTAAGGGGGTTATTTAAAAAAAAATATTAGCAATGAATTTTAAATATTTAACTATAAAATTATGTAAAAACAAAACAATAATAAAATTAATTTAATAACCCCGATGTCGCGCTATTACAATGCGTACGGAACAAATTGAAATCGACCGCGACACATGTAAACAATTATAAACGGCCAAGAGAAAACAATTATAATCAATTACGCTCGTAATCGCTGAGACTCGAACCCGGGCCCCTGAACCGGTGTTATCTTAAGGCGACATTGGTCGCTTTTGGAGCGTACGTAAACATCATCTTGTTTGTGCGATACATTTCCTACTCTGATTGACATACGGATAATTATTATGCAATCTATACTAATGTTATAAATTGGAGAGATTGCAATTTTTGTGTGTATGTTTGTAAAATAAACCCAAAAACTATTGGACCGATTTAAAATAGTTATTTACCGACTTAAGTAATCCAGGCTCCACTTTACTGAAGGGAAATCCATTACAATAATCGTAGTGGTATGGCCGTGTGCGTGTGCGAAGCCGGAGTTCGTGGGTTTTCATTGTTGATTCCTAGTTGGTTAGGGCAGTTTGGGCCAATCACCCAATTGTCTGAAATGTAAGATGATCCATGCGTCGGATGGGCATGTAAAAAGTCGGTTCATCCACCAACCCGCATTGGACTAGCGTGGCAGGACGGTCCAAAACCCCCTAATAGATAGGGGTGTATTAGGGGAGGCCTATATCCAGCAGTGGAATATCACAGGCTGATAATGATGATGATGACTAGTGTACGCGCAGACACAGGTGCACTCTCTATTCCTTCACGTTCATGTTCCGATGGGACGGTTATCCGACACGACCGGAGCGAGATCAGGCTCAGAATCGACTTTTTACATGCCCATCCGACACATGGATCGTGTAACTATACAGGCAATCGGTTGATCAGCAAGCATTACCCTAAACAACTCAGAAAAGTCCCCGCAGGTTTCGAAGCCACGACCTCTGTTTCTTAAGCGCAAGCCCATACCACTAGGCTACGGAGTCAGTTAAAACTAAAAAAGATATTGCAAATGAAATATTCGACTACTATGTAAATAATGGCATATAATACTCAATTTTTAACAAAGTTAATTTAAAACCCAATTGACAGCAAAAGGCGAGCACTCTCTATGGTTAAACATCGAGTGGGGATCAAATG
This sequence comes from Lamproptera curius, assembly GCA_029286875.1. Taxonomy (NCBI): domain Eukaryota; kingdom Metazoa; phylum Arthropoda; class Insecta; order Lepidoptera; family Papilionidae; genus Lamproptera; species Lamproptera curius. The sequence goes on along the minus strand of JAGSMT010000027.1, from coordinate 3,317,693 downwards.
TGGACGCGATCAAGGACGCGGTCGTTTTTGGCGCCATTTGTGTTTAACTAGACTTGTTCAGAATAGGCTACCCATCTATGATAATAATAATATAATAATAATTATAAATGAATTATACAACTTCATCTAATCCCAAACTAAGGAATATTTGTACTATGGAAACGAGACAACTGATAAATAAATAGACTTACTTTTCTTTTGTACATATTATATAGGTATATACACCCACATACGAGAAGAACACTATGTACATCACACAATTTTTCCCGTAGTAAGAATCGAACCCTTTGGTGCAACAGTCAGAGTCACTAAGCACTGCGCCAAGCGGATCGTCATCATGTAGGAAGCAAATTAACAATATTGTAAAAATGTAACATTAAAATCTTTAATATTAAGGATTCTTAACCTTTTACGAATATTAAAACGTCGACGACTTTGTCGCAAAATTTTTACATTTATTAACTTTTCTTGCGCAATTACATAATACAGACTTAAATCATTGGCATTTTCTAATAGTCAACTAATACATAATTAACCATTATTTCGTTCCATGACTTCCTTTGAAAAGTATCCCGCAAGGATCGTTTCTAAGACCTAATCTGTTTTATAACTTAAAGTAATTTGTGCAATTTATTAAGCTAACCAATTAACAAGCAAAAAATTTCTGATTATATTAACTTGCACTTCCATCAAGTCATATAAAAATAATGATCTCGAGTTGATTACGACTACGGAGGCCGATCTATATTAGAGATCAGCCAACTGCGCAGGCAATATTATAGTGCACAAGTGTAAGTGCACTGTTCTTTGTTACTCTCAAAGCCCGATGGGACGGATAGCCGACACAACCAGAGAGGGATAAGGCGCAGAACCGACTTTGATACATGCCCGTCCTACGCATGGATCATCTTAATTTTCAGACAATTAAGTAATCAGCCCTGCGCTTACCAACTAGGAAACAACAATAAAAAAATTCCGTGCAGGATTCGAACCCACGACCTCCGGTTTCAAAAGCATAAGCCCTTACCACTAGGCTACGGAGGCAATAAATTATATAACAAATAATATTTTATAATTAAGGGAATATTTTAAGGTTACCTATTGACAAACAAAGAGTATGTGATTACATTAACTTGCACTTGCATCAAGTTATACATAACATAATTATTACCAAAAAAAAAAGGTAAATTTACCAAAGGCTTTTAACGACAGTTTATGGGATGCAACGACAAAGACGACACACATAATATAATTACATTTTATACTGCAACATGTGCTCTGTAAACTGACTATAGTAACTAATTATAGTGCACTTCCGCTAGTCCCAACGCCCCAATTGAGGGGCTATTCTTAGACCAATTGCGTCATAAATGCTCCACACTAAGAGAACTACAAAATTTCATAGTTCAACAACAAACTTGTCCAAGTCCACTAAAAGTTACGTTATACAAAGGTTAAACGTAATTTTCAGCCTGAAACATTATGTTTATTCAAGCTCGGTACTTAGATACTTGAAAATTAGACCATAAAATATATGTAAACAAAGTAATTTAAAGCAATTACTCACGGTTTTGTTATAAGTCTGTGATTGACATCTAGCTGACGATCAATCAATAAGGACGCTAAATACATGTCGCTACTTTGTTGCTATGAGTCGTTGTTAACCTGAGTTTCGGTTATTCTTCAGGTGAATTATAAATGGATTTATATTAATTTAGTAATTAGTTTATATTAAAATTACATAAGATTCATTACATAAGATCCCTAAGATGTATATTATAATAAGTCGTAATACTCCGGTATTTGCTCAGTCGCCATGACAACATAAACTTCATATTCTGGTTTCAAGGTCACCGATTAAAACGTTGATAAATGTATCCTCTGTAAAAATCAACTCCTCTGTGGAATTTTACTTTTTAACGGCATTTTATTAAAGATACACTTTTAATAAGATAGTATGTGTTAGAGGAAATATGCAACTATAAGTTAAATATACGAAACCTTAATTAATTTGGTAACTTTGTAAAAATATATAACTGATTAAAATTAGTTTCGTTGTCACTTATTTTCGATCATCCTCAATAAATACAGAATGAAGTAACAAATCAAACTATTTCTTTCACATCATCATACATTTCATGCTCGATAAAGGAAAACAATAATCATTCGTATGTCGAAGTAGACAATATCCAATGTTATTTCACATCTACTCTTACTAAACGCATCGATAAAATTTAACCCGTAAAGCAATTCCCATTGACAATAGTATCCAAGTTGCAAAACAGCTGTTACGATACAGACAAAACGGCGGGTAACTATAAAACAAAACTAAAACATCACAGATAAAAAAGGAACAAGCTTCACCAGCGAGTTGCACAATAACCGGCATTATACGGAATAACGTTACTTTAAAAAAAAAACCGCGGCGAAACGCACGCACATTAAACTCGAAGGTGCATTCGAAACAAAGAAATAAATTATAATTAATAAAATACACTAAATTAAATGGACCAAAGTTTTTATCAAAAGTAGTTTTATCATATAATTTAGTGATAACACTAGTTTACAATATTAAACTTTTTGTCTGTTGCCGCGAAATCTGTGGTTGATATTGTTCACTCATCACGTATTTTTGTCAAATTTTATGAACAGCTCGAGTTACTTTGCTATCGATTTTTATCATTTAAGCACATATATATTAATCGATAACAGGCATATATTACTGTGTTAAAATTAGTTTCTCTAGTTTTTGCGTCATGAGTAATTCAAGGAGACGTTGTTTAAACAATCCAAATCATTTTTGCTATATATGCGGAGTATGTGTTTTTAACAATAGTACAAAAGTTATATCACAGTTATTTCTTTTATTTACGCGATTATTGTACATATCAAATGCACTAATTTACGGCATTCTTTCCAGCATCCATGATCACGGGCAGACTGCCCGAATCCGAAACGTCGGGAATAAATATATTTAAGTAACGCGAAAAATCCGTAAATTAGTGGATTTGATATGTATATCAGAGTTGTTGAAAAATACCTATTTTGAGTGTTTTGGGATCCTCTTGAATAAAAATGAGAAGTCTTGGGCTCCCAATTGTGTTTGTGAATCGTGTGTGGAATATTTAATATTATGGAAAAGTGGTTAAAGTGCCTTTAAATTTGAACACCGACTATTGGGCGAGTACCACGAAATGATCTCATAGACTGTTATTTTTGTAGCGTAAACATAAACGGTTTGAACACTAAAAATCGAGCTAAATGGCAATACCCAAGTACTGGTTGTGTTCAACGTCCAGTACAGCATTCACCTCACTGTTCTGAGCTTAAAAATATATCTGAACGATTAGAGCAAGACATTGAAGGACCAATCATTATCACAAAATGATGCTGATTTTGAAGACATGTCTAATAAGCCAAAATGCTTTTCCCAAAATGAGTTATTTAATCTTGTAAGAGATTTAAATCTTTCTAAACAAACTTCAGAATTGTTGCAAAAAAAATTGCTATTCTCAGGCACTAAAATAAGTTTTTATCGTAAGAGATACAGAATTATGGTGTTATTTTTCCAAAGAAAATGGCATCACCTTTTGTTCAGATGTCGAAAATTGTTGATAACAATTGGCTTGAAGCAATACGAACCAAACGACTGGCGTTTATTCATTGACGGCTCAAAACGTAGCCTAAAATGTATTCTATTACATAATGGAAATAAATATGCTGGAGTACCTATTGCCCACAGTACAAAGTTAAAGTTAAAATACAATGACCATAAGTGGCTAATTTGTGTCGATTTAAAAATGGTCAACATTCTTCTCGGTCAACAAAGTGGTTACAGCAAGTTTCCCTGTTTTATATGTTTTTGGGACAGTAGAGCTAAACAAGAGAAAACTGGCCCTTGACAGAAAATATGGAGCCTGGAAAGCACAATATAGTCCATAATTCATTAGTATTGTGACAAAATTATCCTTCCACCATTACACATAAAACTGGGCATCATGAAACAGTTTGTAAAATCTCCCTTCATAGTCACCTGGACAGGCTTACAGAAAATTTAGGAGATATAAGTGAAGAGCAGGGAGAACGTATGCATCAAGACTTCTACTATCAGGGTTTCTGGGATACAAATATGTCTGACTATTGTTGGTCTCTAATAAGTAATTTTCCAAAGTCTAAGTTTTTTAGAACTCAATGATTAATTGCTTTTTTTTAAATAAAGTTTTTCGTATTAAATACATTTTTTTTCTGTCTTATACCTACATAGCTAAAACTCAGAAACTAGAGCTGATAAAAATATTCTAATTATATTTTTGAAAATAGCATATTATATGTAGTCAGCAACAGCTAAAATTTCTTCGGCATCAAATGTACTGTAAACTAGTGTAATTCAACCGCCTCCGTGGTCTAGCGGTGGCTACTTCAGAAACCGAAGGTCGTGGTTCGATTCCTGCGGGGACTCAATAAATTGTTGTTGTTCATTGTTGTTTTCAAGTTGGTTAGGGCAATTTGGGCCGATCACCCAATAGTCTGAAAAGTAAGAAGATCCATGCGTCGGATGGGCATGTAAAGTCGGTCCACCCACCAACCCGCATTGGACCAGCGTGGTGGGATACGGTCCAAAACCCTGATAGATAGGGTTGTATTAGGGAGGCCTATGTCTCGCGGACGACACCTCGTCACCGCCCGTGGCACCAATTTTCGCAGGGCTGCGATTCTCGCCACTGCCGGGGTCGCTCAAGTAATTGGGCGCATCCGGCGGCTAGGACTAGAGGTGGCGCTCGAAAAATCCGAGGCCCTTTATTTTTACGGGCCTCGGAACGCGCCACCTGCGGACGCCCACATAGTCGTTTGCGGCGTCCGCGTCGACGTCAAGCCGACGATGAAATATCTCGGCCTAGTCCTAGACCGCCGATGGAGGTTTTGCGCCCATTTTGAGCGCCTCGCGCCTAGAGTGGCGAGAGCAGCGGCAGCTCTCGGCAGACTGCTCCCCAATACTGGAGGACCTAGCAGCTCCTGTCGCCGCCTGTACGCCGGAGTCGTCAGGTCCATGGTCCTGTACGGGGCACCCGTGTGGGCCGACACCCTCCAAAAGGAGAGTACTGCTGTACTAAGGAGAACCCAGAGGGTGTTGGCGATCCGGGCCGTACGGGGCTACCGGACCATCTCCGGCGAGGCGGCGTGCCTGTTGGCTGGCTCCTTGCCCTGGGACCTAGACGCAGAAATCCTCGCGTCACTCTTCTTCTGGCGCGAGGAGGCGAGGTCTCGGGGCTTTACGCCAGCCCCGGAAGAGATAAGGGGCGCAGAGGAATGCGCTCCCTTGCAATACAGGAGTGGAGCTGCGGCTGGAGCACCCAGCGCCGGCCGTCAAACAATAGAAGCCATACGCCCCGTTCTTAAGTGGTGGCTAGAAAGAGGACATGGCTTCTGAACGTTCCGCGCGACGCAGGTTCTCTCGGGACACGCTGTTTCGGAGGTACCGTGCCGCTGGCCGGTAGGGAGCCACAGAGGAGTGCCACCACGTGGCGTATGTGCCGAAGAGACGGCCCAGCACGCGCTGGAAGAGTGCCCAGCCTGGGTCGAGCAACGCCGAGAGCTCGGTAGTCAGGGGCACGACCTTTCGCTTCCCTGCGTAGTACGCAGGATGCTAGAGAGCGAAAGGTCGTGGGCGCCGTCCTGCTTTTGCGAGGACGTGATGGCCCGGAAGGAGGCCGCGGAAAGGGACAGGGAGGCCGTGAGCGCCCTGGCTATCCGCAGAAGAAGGCCAGGGCGCCGAAGAGTGGCGTACGCGCGCAACCTTCCCCTGACACTGAGCCCTGGGCGGCCGGCAAGAGGGTGCCCGCCGCCCAGAGAAGGGCTCAGAGGGAGCGCCGTGCTGTTTGTTCCGGCACGGCGCCTAAGCGACGTTCCGGGTGTCCCAACACACCGGAGAAAGAGGCCCGAAAGGGCCACGTCGCGCCGGGGTCGCCGATGATCCGTAATAGTGCCCGCGGCCCCGGCTACAGCGACATGAGAAAGGAACAACCGTTGGTTTTTAGTGGTATACCGGCGCTCCATCTTGGTCCGGGGAGTCCACATATCCCCGCTGCCCCTCACTTTGGGCGGGAATCGTAAGCTGGATTTTTCCAACGGAAAAAAAAAAAAAAAAAAAGGGAGGCCTATGTTCAGCAGTGGACTATTACAGGCTGATGAGAAACTACCGGTCTTTGCTCACGTCGCCATGACAACATAAACTTCATATTCTGGTTTCAAGGTCACCGTTTAAAACGTTGGTAAATGTATCCTCTGTAAAAATTAACTCCTCTGTGGAATTTTACTTTTTAACGGCATTTTATTAAAGATACACTTTAGATAAGATAGTATGTGTTAGAGGAAATATGCAACTATAAGTTAAATATACGAAACATTAAAATTAGTTTCGTTGTCACTTATTTTCGATCATCCTCAATAAATACAGAGTGAAGTAACAAATTAAACTATTTCTTTTACATCATCTACATTTCATGCTCGATAAAGGAAAACAATAATCATTCGTATGTCGAAGTAGACAATATCCAATGTTATTTCACATCTACTCTTGTAAACGATCAATAAAATTTAACCTGTAAAGCAATTCCCATTGACAATAGTGTCCAAGTTGAAAACACTGTTACGGACATACAGACAAAATGGCGTAACTATATAACGAAACTAAAACATCACAGATAAAAAGGAACAAGCTTTACCAGCGAGTTGCAAAATAACGTAGCATTATACGGAATAACGTTACTTTAAAAAACGTGGCAAAACGCACTGCACATTGAACTCGAAGGGCATTTGAAACAAAAAATAAATTATAATTAATAAAATACACTAAATTAAATGGACAAAAGTTTTATCATATAATTGAAGTGATAAACTAGTTTTCAATATTAAACTTATTGTCTGTGCATGAAATCTGTGGTTGATATTGTACACTCATCACTTATTTTTGTCAAATTTATGAGCGGCTCGAGTTACTTTGCTATCGATTTTATCATTTAAGCATATATATATTAATCGATAACAGTCATATATTACTGTGTTAAAATTAGTTTCGCTAGTTTTGCGTCATGAGTAATTCAAGGAGACGTTGTTAAACAATCCAAATCATTTTGCTAACATGCGGAGTATGTGTGTTAACAATAGCAGAAAAGTTATATCAGAGTTGTTGAAAAATACCTATTTTGAGTATTTTGGGATCCTCTTGGATAAAATGAGAAGTCTTGAGGCTCCAATTGTGTTTGTGAATCGTGTGAATATTTAATATTATGGAAAAGTGGTAAAATGAAGTGCCTTTTAAATTTGGAACACTCGACATTAGGAGTACCACGAAATCATCTCATAAACTGTTATTTTTGTAGCGTAAACATAAACGGTTTGAATACTAAAAATCAAGCTAAATGGCAATAGCCAAGTACTAGTTGTGTTCAACGTCCAGTGCAGCATTCACCTCACTGTTCAGAGCTTAAAAATATATCTGAACGATTAGAGCAAGACATTGAAGGACCAAACTCATCACAAAATGATGCTGATTTTGTAAGGCATTCTAATAAGCCAAAATGCTTTTCCAAAATGAGTAAGATGATCTTGTAAGAGATTTAAATCTTTCTAAACAAGCTTCAGAATTGTTAGCATCAGCACATGCGTTCAAATCAACAACGGACTTTTACTATATGACACTTGTTGGACGTTCACAAAGTAGGATTTTTACAAAATAGGTACATAGATGAGCATTCGTTCTGCGCTTTTCTACTTTCAGCTGAGAAAATATAACGCAATACTTTGTTTTATTTAGTGATACTATGACGGATTTAGTCATTCTTCTTAACATTTTAATTTATATCAAAACTAGGAATGTTATAAGCACTTTGTAGCGGTCGTGCAAATAGACTGATAGTTAAAGGGGATTTTCCAGATCTTTATGGTATAATTTTATTAAGAGTCTTTAAGCCGACCTACGCAAAGAGAAGGGATAGAAAATGTAAAAATCCTTATAATAAATAATGGGTAGTATTTGCATAAAATGTATTATTTATAATATATGTATTTACGTAAGCAAAAAACACTTGTCATAAGTAAAAGTACGTCCATTACCAAATAAAGTAAAATTTTTCTTATCATAATAGTGAACAAAAATTCACTCCGAACGTTTTACCATCGTCACTATAACGGCTCGTCGAATGTATCCGCACCTTTTAAAAAAAAACAACACCCGCTCAATGGCGGAACGTTGAATATGAGCGCGTGCAACAATTTTCACTTTCCTATTCGATATAACGGCGGCGTTGATAAGGAAAGAGTGCATAACTTTCGCTACAACGCAACACCGCGATATAACGAAAATAACTCATCCTTGGAGGCGACAATGATTAACATTATCGATATTTTTCAACAATACCGAAGACGTGATGTTAATGGCCTTCGATAAACTTTGCAGTCGGGCAAGCGTAAACAAATGTTTGTTCAGGCTCTATCAACGACATAGAAAAGATATTATACGTGAGCTGAAGTAAAGAAGGAATTAATATAAACAATGTAACTTAGCAACGAAAAGGCTTTATACATCTATCATTCTTATTTATGATGTCCTGTCAATAGATTATCACTACGGCGGCCGATGTATATATATAGGCAGATTTACACCACTGTCAGCTGCCTACTTCGCAGGAGATATTAAGGTGCACAAGTGTAGACACAGATACAGTCTCTATTCAGTCACTCTAATAGACTGTAGGGACGGATATCCGACACAAACGAGGAGAGGTCAGGCTGTTTACATGCCCCCCGACAATCGAGTGATCAGCCCACATTTCCCTGACCAACTAGGAGACAACTATGACCTCCGCTTTATAAAACGCAAGCCCATACCTCTAAGCGAGAAAGGCAATCTGATCGACAATCAACTTATGCCAACGCCATGTAATCGCTATCAGTAACATTGTTTCAATTCAAAGTTAACTTTGGTTTAAGTTACAATACTAAGTACTAGTTTGAAGGAGGTCCATCCATCCATCAACGCAGTTTAACCATTTATGACGTGAAGGTCAAAGGCCAGAAAACATGTATTCAAGTGAATACTACTAAATCGACGATTACTTGAAAAATCATGAGTAAAAACAATCGTATCAAATAGTTAGCTAGCACTACTTCTACCTTCCACATACACTTATTCTAGCCAGTCTTTATTAAACAGTTAGAGAAGACCAATAAATAGCCCCGCTAAGTTTCTTTCGCAGATTCTTCTCAGGTCAAAGGCGTGGTAACACCGACGATCAATAAGAAAGATCAATATTGAACAATCATATTTTAATTTTAAAATCTACGCATCTGCTTAACAATTTTTTATTTGTCTCACCCTCTTAATCATGGACGATAAGAGTAAAATGGAAACCTTAGTGATTTACATACAAATAAAACACCATAGACAATGTTATGATAATTTCCACGGGTTAAGTTATCAAAAATAATTATTAGACTTAGATGTAAACGTATTTGCGAACAAAAGACACCTTCGTGTTGTTTTACAAAAATACTCTCATATTTCTACGCGTAACGATCTTGTTGTTGTTTGCAACGCTGGCTGGTTATTGAGTAACTCGTTACCGGCTGTTTCTGTTTTTAATCTGTCTTGTTAATCGTGTTTTTATCATCTCCACCGGTTTAGTATTTATTTTCTTGACGAGACTTTGGGTTTGGTTCCCACCACAGTAATAATTGTGCGAGAAAAATAGCTTTATTCATGTTCCAGTGTTGTCATTTAAAAAAAGTAACGATACTTCGTTGTCCAATTGGTGTTGCTATTAGTCGACCGTCACTCAGTGATTGACATCTTGATGACAGTTCAATGATACGAACGTTAGATGTATGACGTAGCTTCCCTCCTGTTACTTTTAGAATTGGTGCTAGTAAAGTTTGTATGGAAAGAACTACAGTAGGTATAAACAAAATAATTAAAATGGCAAACGTAAAAAAAAATATGTCGCGAAAGTTCGATAAGTGTTGCACATTTTAACTTCTCAACAATTTTAGGTTTTGAACGCATAAGAACGTACAGCACAAACAAATATATCCGTTACAACATAACATTCGATTATACACATATCCAATTATCCATCAATTCTTTCTCAAAACAAGTTTAGTTTCAGCTTAGGACTAGATGGCGTTGTATTTTGACATATTTATTTATTTATCTAGTCAAAATCATTGGCCTCCTTAATGCACGCCTTCTCCATTACGGTTTTCCTGCCACGCCGATCCAATGCGGGTTGGTGGATAGACAGACTTTTTACATGCCAATACGACGAATAGATCATCTTACTTATCAGACAATTGGGTGATCGGCCCCAATTGTCCTATCCAACCAGGAAACAACGATAACACAGAATTGTTTCCCCGCGGGATTCGAATCCACGGCCTCGGGTTTATAAAGCAAGGGCACATACCGCTAGACCACGGAGGCGGTTATTTATCTAGCCTCTTGTAATGTACCAGCCTCTTTTGAATGCAACCCACGCTGTATACAGAACTAGAACCAACTTTCGCTCACAATAAGCGCATTCCTTGCGACACTGTGACCAATCGGGTGGGCACCGTATCGCTTGCACAGACAAGTCGGAAACTGATTGTACAGCAATTATCACTTGACCTTTTATACTCAGTACATATGATATTGATAAATGTAGTGTCGCTCAGTGATTGACATCTTAGTAAGAGACTATATATATATAATAAAATTGCAGTGTTTGTTTGTAACACAAAAATAAACTGTAGATAATATAATGATATATAACCGATACACGTACCAACTTTTTTTTATTAATTTTTGTCTTTGCCTTTCTGTCTGTCTGTTCTGGCTAATCTGTGGAATATAGCTCATGTAACTGGCAGTAATTTAGGCTACTATTAAAAAGAAGTATATATATAGTATACTATAGGGATGTTACGGAGCTTCGGTTCCGGTTCCGTTTAGTCGGAACTTCTGATTGCTATTATACTTTCAGTTCCGACCCGGCCCGACATTTTTAATCGGACGTTTGAATCGAGTTTTGATAAATTTGTCTTCGTAAAAAATATACTAAATGAGTTCAATAAAGAAAAACGTATTAGAATTAGTGATGATCCCTTATTATAGTGGAAAGTTAATGGTAATACCAAATTCCAGCCCCTGCAATCAATTGCTCGTCAATTTTTGTCGTGTCCACCAAGCTCCAACTGAAACTTGAAATAAAAAAATGCTACATAATGTTTTACTTGTCCTAAAATAATAATTCTCTCTCACGTCACCCTGCTTCCGATTCCGATTCCGACTCCGGTTCCGATTCCGATAAAGCAAATTTAAAAACTCCGATTCCGGCTTCGGTTCCGATAAAACCACTTCCGTTACATCCCTGGTATACCACACCGCGGGCGAAGTCGCAGGCAACAGTTAGTTCATCAATAAGAATGCTAGACAAAGGACGCCCTTTGGCTAGCCACGAGGATACTTGCTGTACATGAATCCTATTCTGTATTCGGTTGCTCAATATCGCACCCATATTTATTTAGGCTTTGTAATATTTATTGGCTTTGTAGTTAGTGAGCATTCAATATATATACACTAAATGCTACTATGGTTTTATAAACACTTCGCTTGCGCTAGTGATATTTACCCACAATTTTTTTGGCAATAAAGGTATCATCATCATTAGCAGCCTTTATCCGTACACTGGACCTATTGAATGGCGTTGACATCTTTAAATAATTAATGGGGGTGCCAATACAATACACTTGGGCTTATTCGTAGCTGACAATCCTTATCGATAGAATAGTTAAATTAGATTCCTCGGTACAGAAACCTTATCAACAATGCACGGACGTATGGTGTTATTGGTTGACCGACACTCAGTGACATCTCAATGACAATTCATCGGAAGGAACATTAGATGCAACGACATATCGTTGGCATTGATTATTTCGTTTAAATCTATTCAAAGTATTATTTGGATAAACTTTAAAAATAAAACTTTCCCACAACTACGCGAATACTACACATGATATAATAAAAGAGGATAAAGGATCCATTGTCCTAGGTGTACCCGTGACCATGGATGCTGCCAAGTATGTTTCTTAATTGTCGGGAACATTGTATACTAAATTAAACGCGACAAAATTCCTAAAGTCTTCTATTAAATTATATCAAAATAACTTTAAAGTAAAATGCTCGATTATGGTTTGTGTTTACCTTAGATAGCAATATAGCCTGTCCATTGGCCCAATGTTTTGATAATATTTACAATGCAAATAATGATAATAATACTTCTGTACGATTAACACAACATAATCTATACCCAAAGTAAGCAAAAAGCTTGCACTATGGAAACCAGACGATTGATAATTACATACTTTCTGACTTTCATTTTCTGAATATGGATACAAACACCCAGACACGAGAGAAACACTATTTTCTTCACGACTATATATTTCCCGCTATGGGATTCGAACCCACAAACAGTCAGAGTCACTACACCATGCGGGTCGTCAAAAAAAATCTATAACCATTTTATATTGAAACCGTATAAGCCGATTTCGCGTGAATATAAGAAACCGACGACGTATGCGTGGATGTTCCACCTATTCTCCCACGTCCACCCACTGAAAACCCACTATCCATTTGGAAGTTACGCTCAGAAACTCTCTAATACAAAAGTATTTATTGAAATTTACTTATTATTCTTTGTTTGTTTGTATTGAACGTTGAAACGATTTTGTTAGCTACTAGGCTACGCCACTAGGCTACGGAGGCAGTAAAACTATCTGCCCCCGTAGCCTAGTGCCTTAGTCTTTGCCTTACAACCGGTGATCGTGGGTTTAAATCCTGCGGGGACTCAACTACTTTACTAAGTTGTTTAGTAGTTTGTCAATTGTCTGAAAATTAAGATGATCCATGCGTCCGCTGGGCGTGTAAAAAGTCGGTCCACCCACCAACCCGCATTGGAGGTCCCAGGGCGGTATACGGTCCAAAATCCCCCAAATGGATAGGGGTGAATTAGGGGAGGCCTATTTCCAGCAGTGGACTGAAGCCTCTGTACTACGTGTGCAGGAAGTATAAATAAACAAATAGAGTTAGTTTTGTAGTTTATAATTACGGTAATAACATATGCGTAGAAAAGTATTAGTCAACGTCAAGTCAAAGTCAAATATCTTAATTTAATATGGAATCATCCCACTTTCTTATTGATTGTCAAATAAACTACCACCGGTTCGGAAATGGAAGCCTCTGACCTGAGAAGAACCGACGTAAGAAACTCAGCGGGACTTTTTTCCCAATTTTTCATTAAATTTTACAAAATTTTTACAATACACATCACATTTTAATAGTTTGAAATAGCCTGGAGTGAACAGTTCATGACCAGGGTGTGTTATCTATGAAGTATTCATTACAGCAATAATATACTATAACACACAAACGTTCCTTAACAACTTTTAAATTTACACACACACACATCATCAGCCTTTGTTAGTCCACTGCTGGACATGCCTACTTAATACACTATCCATTAGGGTTTGGACGTATCACCACGCTGGTCCAATGGGTTGGTGGTGACGACTTTAATGCCATCCGACGCATGGATCATCTTACTTTCAGACAATTGGGTATGATGCCACTGCCCAACCAACCAGGAAACAACAATGAAAATTTGTCGCTCCTGCAGGATTCGAACCGACTCGGTTTCAAGCACACGCCCATACTCACTGAGGTACTGAGGCAGTTGTTAATTTTAAACAATTTAACTTTAAATTAGTTTCAATAATACTAAACTGTTTTCGTCTCTAATTCAATCTAACATTGAAAAATATTAATGAAGACGAATCTATATAATCTATCTTTGAACAATAGGGCTTGTTGTCGTTAAACTATAGCTTTACCCGTTCCCAGCTAAGCTTGTTTATTTTAGCGAACGCCCGTGACATTCAAAACCACTTTATACCTTCATCCGACGATGAAGATTGAATTTCAGACTGGATCTTCGCGTGGGAAAGAAACTGCCCACAGGTTAACAAGAGGCAAGCACAACAAGTAACCAGTTTAATAAACAACTGAATTTGTACCATAACTGAACCATATATCAAATGTTAGTAAACAAACAATTTATCTTTTATCTTTACACAGTACCAATTGAATCAAGCCTCTATTATTTCGGACTAGTTTTATCTTCTAAGGTTTCTAAAACGTTTGGTTTGTTAAAATTAGTCTTATATCATCTAGTTAAAACACTATACTATTCCGCTGGCATCCGACCTCCTCATCCAAAACTGTCCAAAAGCCAAAAGTGACAAACTGAAAATGGAGTACATAATATACACTGATCTCCTTTAGCGACTATTGTCCAGACTGACTCCTTGTTTCATCTCCATCATGGATCACCAAACTTTTAGATAAATTTGGTAACAGGTTTTAAACACCGACTTAATTATGCGTTCAGATAAGCTCCGTAACCCTTATGGTAGGGCGTGCTTAGAAACCGAGGTCGGGTTCGAACCGCGAGGACTCAACAATTTTCATTGATGCTTTGTATGTTAGGCAATTCAGCCGATCACCCAACGTTCTAAAGTTAAGATGATCCGTGCGTCGAATGGCACGAAGAAAGTGTCCTGCGCCTACTCTCTCCGATCGTTTCGGTTATCCGTCCCATTGGGCTGTGAGGTATAAAGGAACGAGGTGTTCTTTGCGCCTGGCATATAAGTATCCCTGTGTTTGGCTGATTCTGACTAAAGATTGCCGCCGTAATTAATTGACTGGAGAACATTAATATTAAAAGATTAATTACTCTACATCTAATCTAAGTCTAAACTGGCTAACGATCTAGGACGAATATAATTTCGGGTGAACAGCCTAGCCGACCGACGCAGGATATGAAACTAGCTCTCAAGGCGACTCCGTATCGCCTGTTGGCAATTAACATGAATATCGAATGACTGTGGCTTGAATACAAGTCACCGTTTTACTGCAACATTTATATCTATATCCGCTACGGATAATATATGACGTAATAAATAAAAGCATACTAGGACTACAGGACTAGGATACAGACTATAGGACGTAATAAATAAATGCACAACAAAAATTAAAAGTTTTCCCAAGTCCCTAATATAAATTAAATAAAAATAAAATTGTAAAAGTTAATATCAACTATTTGGGGTTGGACTTTAACCTTGAATAACTTTTAAACGAGTCAACTTAGCGAAAAATTATTTCAGAAATTTTTTGTAGATCGTCAAATTTCCTACAAGAATATCTATTTATTTTTACTACACATTCATTTGTTCGAGAGCATCAAAATCCAAAAAAAAAATCTTATGTAATGTAAATAGGACATCAAAAATCACAACAAGTCTACTCTTAATATTAATATTCAAGGACTTTACCAGATTTTTTTTCGTCAACTTGAACGATATTTTCGTAGAGGATAAAAAAAAATTAAAAGTTTTTTTGCCCCACCCTAATATATATGTAGGGGAGACCGGTCCAAAACCGTATGCCTAAGCAGTAATGTATATAATTGGCGTAATAATACATATTGAAGTTATCAAATTAACATATTTATTGAACAGTGTTATCAGGTACGTAATTGTAGGAACAAATATTGAAATATGTAACTTATCTATAAAATAAACATATTAAAACAAAAACACTCGAAATTACGGTTTTACCCCGGGCACCGTCCAAAACCGTACACCATATACGATTTTGCCCCAACGTTCACACCAGACATTTAGTGCACAAAAAATCATCAAGATCATCGGAATCATAGCCTGTACAGCCTTCATGGGCCCAACCATTGCAGGAAGTACACTGTACCCAACCCTCATCCATGCGACTTTGACCGTATTCTTCTAGACAGTACAGGCAAAGATCTTTACTATTTCCTGTTTTACTCTGTAGCTTATCCTTGTGTTTTTCTTGATTTCTGACAGATCCAACTATGGTTTTTTAATTTTTGATTGTAAGTGGCTTAGAAGCTCGTAGAGATGTTTTACCTCTTCGACGGGTAGTACGTTTTGTGCTGTTTTCTACTCGAGGCAAAGGCATTATATATCCGACAGTGAAATAAGATATTGTGAACCGGCTTGTCGACTACCCAGTGTAGTGGGAATAATTCACGGTATATTGCTTATAGACTGTCCGCGACACCGGTGTGGATGGAGAACAAGTATTAAGGCGAAAAGCTGAAATTTGTTCAATTGGTGGTTCCTGCGAAACAGATGACTCCAGAAATGATTTCGAAGGCAAAGTGTTTCTGACTGAAGATTTAGTGGCATTTTCTTCTTGTAAAACCATCTCAGTGGATTCAGCAGCTGCAAAATCTGCATCACTAAACACATTTCGATTTGTAGGGTATATGCCAGTCTTAGAAAAACCGGATAGGGCATTCTGCATTGAAGCCGCCCTGGCGTAAGCTGCACCAAAGAGTCTAGAGAGTTGGAATTGTGTGACAACTCTGCCAGGATTGTTTCGCAGAAAAATGTTTACTTCCTGCGTGTAAAAAGTACTTAACGGGCCCATCAAACTAACGTCTAATGGTTGCAGCTTATGGGTGCAGTGTGGAGGAAAGCTCAACTCTGTCTCTGTCAGCAAAACTCCATTGTCTCGGGGTTTCATTATCAATGGAAGGATTTTTGTATGAGTAGAATGTCCATCCAGCAAGAGCAAGACGGGGTTTTCTTTCGTTGGCTTTACAGATACGATCAGATGATCTAACCATTGAACAAATATTTCACTTTGTATCCACCCACTTTGATGGCACACTGCTATAGTACCCGGTGGAGCGCCATCTAGCAGTTCAGCCTTCATGCGCATTCTTGGAAATATTAGCAACGGTGGCAGGTAATATCCAGAAGCAGACATGCAAAGTACAGCAGTAGTCAGCTGACCCCTCTCAGCAGAGCTTGCTAAACCAACTTGCTTCTTCCCTTTCAAAGCGAGAATTCTGCTCTGTCTTTTAGCCCAGTTTCGTCAACATTGAAAATGTGAGTTACGGGAAATTTGTATTCATCCATTAAGCCTTCAAGCAAATGAAAAAACTTAGCTATGCTGACCCTATTAAAACCCATCGCTCTTGCAATGGAAGTCGGCTCAGCAGCACGCAGAGTCAGCTCAGGGTGTCTCTTCATAAAACCAGATAACCAATCCTCTCCAGTTTCTTTTCGATCTTTATTAAAATTATGTTGGATACCGTTGGCATCAGCAAGTTGGTTAGCTGATTGTAGGTTTTTGTATGTTAACCCAAACAAATTAGTTCCAATAACAGAACGTGCTGAACTAAAATAGATTCATGATCAGTTGAAAAAACTGTCTTGAACCGACCCAATCCTTTTTACGTTGACTCTGTTAGGTCATTGTTTTGTTTATATATATTGACACGACCTTGCAATGTGCTTTTAGGTACACCGTAGACTTGAGACGCTTTGAGGTACCCAAAAGTTCCTTTGCTCACGCTCATTATGGCCTTTTTCATTTGTTGAAATCCCAGTCCTGTCTAGTAGTTGTTCTTGAATAATTGCGCGGCATTTTAGATCTATAAACAAAAGAAAAAAATTCAGCCTATCAGGGTATAACCGTATACTAACCGATTTTACCCCATACGGTTCTGCCCCAAGGTAACCTCAAACGAACATTTACACACCACAACAAACAAAAAGATTTGGTTAAAACAAACACTGAATATACCTAATAGAAGGATAAATTCTATTAACAGTACACACTTGAAGTGGTTATTTTGGTAAAAATTATATCACAGCACCCGTAAAACAATAAAACTGTTTAACTTTGCACTGAACGTGGCGGCACCAACAAGTTTTGTTGACAAATTACTCTCATTGGTAGATCAGATTGGCAGAAGTTTGAGCGCGAAATTCAAACAACCAGAGCTATAAGGAGAACCATACGATTTTACCCCGGTATACGATTTTGGACAGGTCTCCCCTATATATGATTGGTCCAGTGTGGACCACCCACCCGCATTGGACCAGCGTGGTGGGGTACGGTCCAAAAACCCTAATGGAGAAGGTGTACATTTGAGGTGGCTTATGTCCAGCAGTGGACTAACACAGGCTCATGATTCTGATAATGAAAGGCGTAGTGTAAGGTGCTAATCATTACTATTTTAGTCCTAAACGCAATTCCGTACAATAATTATTTTTGGACGAAAGAGAACTATTTTTCGGTTAACATATTGTACGACTCTTTCCAAAACTAACTATAAACGATGACTTTAACTAGAAGAAGGCTTTATAAATTCGATATAATATCATGAGACCTAATTCACGAAACTTATCAAATCTTGTTTCATCATTACATAACAATACAACAAATAAAATAAGATGTCAATAATCTAAAACACTATAGATTTGTTTCGAGCTATTTTAAATCTTTATCATAACAGAGATTTCAAGTAAATTATTCTATTTATAACAAAATACGTATGCTATAATAAAATCTTGCCTTCAACACAGTAAAACGGTTTTACGACACGTTTCTTACATAAAGGAAACAAGACGAAAGTGTAAAACAGCTGACGGAACTGACAAACATGTGTTAGCATATTTCTTAAGAAAAAAGGTCCTTTCAATCGATGCACCGTTCAAACACAACGGTTCTCTTCTCTATCGACCTATTTCACTAGTTTAAGTAAAGTATAACTTATTTCTATATACATAAAGTACCTTTTCGTCTGAAAGTAATTCTACGAGTCATTAAGAATGCGTTTAGACTTTGAACGCAATCCAATATAAACTTTAATCATACGAAGATAAAATTCATATTCCTTTGTACTTTAGAACGTGTAGAAGATAAGACGTTAACAAGATTACTTAATCAAATAAGACAAAGGAAATTAGGCTTTAAGATAGTTCAATTAAGTAAAATTTGCATTAACGTATATCTATATGAATAATTACAATAGAAAGACAGCTTTATGTCGATAAAGTAAGGTTCATTTTCAAATGACAAATGTTAAATCGGTCGAACATAGCAGCATTGCCAACTGGTGTTTGCGAACAAAGTGGGTCGTCTAAAAGCGGTAAACATTCCTGTTAACTCCGATATCGGAAAGCGCGAAAAGAATATGTTATAGATATTGAAAACTTAGGAATCAATAGCTTTTTAATCTGCCTGTAGTCGTTTTGTTTTGAATAAAACATTGTTTGAAAATATAACAAAAGTTGAGACTGGATAAACACCGTTTTCTTCCTAGCTATTTTCTCAAGTTATCACCGGGACGGCTTATAAGCGACTGCCATCCACTACCCAAAGAGTAAATAACATTTGATGTATATATCAATAGTTACATCATTAGCCTGTGATGATGTAACTATTGATATATCCAACCCTATCCATTAGGGTGGACCGTATCCCACCACGCTGGTCCAATGCGGGTTGGTGGGTGGACCGATTGTATACATGCCCATCCGACGCATGGATCAATAGTTAGCAGAGTCAATCCAAAGATGGTGACGACCGAAAACGACTTTTTTCATGCTGATCCGTCTTAAGGATCTTACTTTCGCTTATTGAGTAAGCGGCCAATTCGGAACCGGTATTCGAACCCGCGATCTCCGATTTGTAAAGCTAGTGCCGATACAACTGAGACACGTTACTCAAACTTGCGGTATAATCCATAGATAAAATAGACGGTAATAGGTTAGTAATACCAATAAGGATAGCAATGACTTTACTAAGAGTTATATCGTTACATAAAGTCAATACCAGTTTTGATTCTGGTACATAAGAGATTCAGATATCAAGAAAATTTCAAATTCAAAAACAAACGTCAATCTCAATTCGGAACTTTTGACCAGTCCAAAGAAGAACGGGCAAGAAACTATCACTACATAGTATAAAACAAAGTCGCTTTTCTTGTCCCTATATCCCTATGTATGCTTAAATCTTTCAAACTATGCAACGGATTTCGATGCGGTTCTTTTAATAGATAGAGTGATTGAAAATGAAGGTCTATATGTATAACACATGCTTAATATTGTAGGTATATTTTCTATAAGCATTGCTCATGTGCGAAACAGGGGGGTCGCTAGTAAATGATAAATCAAGACATTACAAGCATCTTTATTGAAAAGATTTCGCAGCTGCCAGTAAAGGAAATATGCAAATAAACTCTGAGATAACTTTAACTTAAGTTTAATTCTAAAGAAGGTCCTTTTTCATCGAACTTAAATTTTGTGGACAATATATTCCCGCTGCATATTTGTCCTATTGGCCCATAGCTACACAACACACACAACACATGTACACAATAATATCAAATGTCCACTGAAGTCTCGGTCCGGACCGAAGGGTCGATGACCGATTATCAACAACTGACGCAGTGACTGATACGCGGTTCGCAGTTGATGTAATAAACGGCATTGATTGATAGCTCTTGACTAAAATAACATGGTAAGCCAAGTTGAAGTTAAGTTTAAAATAAGTTGAGGTTAGGTGTGCCTAAATCTTACGCTAAGGCTAAGTGATCGCTAATATCATATTAGAGCTAAATAAGTTATGTATTTATATTAGATATGTAAAAAAAACATTTTTTTTAAAGTAAGTAACTTAAGTTACTCTCAGTTTTACAAGCTATCTTAAAGTGAAAGGATATATATCTATAACTGGATCAGCCAGGCAGACAAATGAAAATGAGAATGTGAAAAAGTTGTTATATGTACCAGTTATATACATATGTATATCATTAGGCTGTGTTAGTCCACAGCTGGACATAGGCCTCTCCTCATGCACGCCTCTTCCATTAGGGGGTTTGGACCGTATCTAATCACGCTGTTCCAATGCAGGTTAGTGGGTGGACCAACTTTTTACATGCCCATCCGACGCATGGATCATCACATTTTCAGACAATTGGATGATCGGTCCAAATTGCTCTAACCGTCTAAGAAACAACGATGAAAATTGGTTCAGTCCCTGCAGGATTCGAACTCACGACCTCCAGTTTCTAAAGCACACGCCCTTACCACTAGGCTACGGAGGCAGTTATATGTTACACTGTAATATTTTAAATGCGGTTATTTCAATGTTACAAACGGACACTCTAATTTTATTTATATGTATAGGTACATGAAGGAACACTTGTCAAAAAAACGGATAGTATTCGATTAATAAGTGTTTAAATAAATTCGACGTCTATTTTAGCTTTTATCATCATCATCATCATTAGCAGCCTTTATTCGTCCACTGCCGGACATTGGCCTTTCCCAATGAACGCTCTCTTGGCGTTCATTGAGAAAGGTTCAACTTGAACCATCCCACCTGGTGGGGATCGGACCAATGCTCCGTCTTCCCGAACGCGGCCTTCACTCCAGAACCTTATTGGCCCATCGACTATCGGTCCTCCTGACCACGTGACGGGCCTATTGGCACTTCAACGAGCTTATCATTCAGTTTTAGCTTTAGTAAAGACAATTTAATGAATTTTAACATTACCCACGCTTTACTATGAACTATACTTTGCTACGCATTTTTCACTTTGACTTTGTAGCACTGCACAAAGTGACATGTGATCAACTTTAATTCTGACCGACTAACCTTTTGACGTGCAACTACAAGAATATAAACATAACAACCCAACGATATTAAACGAATTCTACACCAACAGAAAAATTCTTACTACATGTCTATCCGATGCATCGATTATTATTATTTATATTTGAGGAAATCGGCTGATAACCTCTTATCGCCTGATTCAGATCAATAATCAATACTACACATGTATTCATGTCTTCAATGTTCCGGATTGTAAAATGAAAGCTGTAGGCCACAACTGTAGTTTATTGTAATTTGGCCTTAAGGTGCACAAATTCATAACTTGTAACAGTTATTTAACAGACACTAAGGAATACAATAAAGAAATCAGTTTTATAGCATTATAGATATGCTCCCTATATTATTTTAAGACATACCTTAATTTTATTTATTATTATTATGTTTTTATGTGCGAACATTAATAATAAATATAAACAAGTTCAAGTTAAATAATTTGGAAATTCAATACTTTGTTTTTTTTTTTATATCTACAACCCGCACTGGACCATACTTTTTTACATTAAATTAAGAAATAAACAAGATGAATCCTGTTTGATTAATACAGTTAATATAATCTAGAATTTTAATATAATTAAGATAAAAAAATCAACTAGTTCACCAGAGTGTAAGAGTAAGAAAGTGTAAGAAACATTGATAAGCTTTGTTAATATAAACATTGCCATTCAATCAACTCTATTAACGATTTTATAACTTCATCGTTCATCATCATCATTTTATCCGCCTTTATCCGTCCACTGCTGGATATCAGTGCTGGGCACCGTTAATCAAATAATTAACTTCGTTAATAGTTAATCCGTTACAAAAAAATTTTGCTTCGCTAAGCGTTAAAGCGTTACATTTTGGAAGAATTAACGCAAGTTAACGTTAATCCGTTAATATGTGTAAAATTGCATTTTATATCGTTGCGTTAGTGACTAGTTAACATGTAAAACTTGTTGGTTTAGGTTCCGGAAGTTAACTGTCTAGGATATATATATATATATATATAACTGGAATAAAACAAAGTATTTGTTTAATTCGTATGTGTAATTCAATCGTCGGGCCAAGGTGCATGAACATTAAGATGTTGAAGTTATCGTCTGAAAGCGAGGCTCGTTTTGGTGTTAATATGTCTTTATCCGAGGAAAACAGCCGTTTAACTGCAGCACTTGAGGGACAGCAGTGTTATATTTAATAAATAGATTTATGAATATCTGTTCCCCGAGGAATACAGTATCATTGAACAGAATATTGAGTGACAGAACTGATAAAGTTATTCTCCTCGTCATCATCGTTGTTACTAATATTGCTACCACTGCCACTTAAACAATCTCTGTCTTACGAATTCTTCACCGCTTCTTGTCGTAAGGCATCTTGTACCTTCTTTTCCATACACTTTTTTACTGCATCGACTCTAATGCTGTCAGACGTTTCCAGCCATATGAACCGGATGTTTGTGTGATGTGCCGCATTCATTATTCATGAGCGATCCAAAACTTTTCTAATAATAACACAAAAATATATCTAGTTTTGTTTTTATTTCAGGGGCTGCTACGCGCCGCCCGGCGCATGTCGTTGCGTTTCATACTTGCATGAACTTGTTTTTCCCGCCGCGCCGTGTAAATAGTAGGCATTGTATTAACGGTTTTTTTTTAACTTGGATGTTAAGCTCCCAGACTATTGTCTTTGATAAGCTTCATCTAACACAGAGTTCGCGGGAAGCAGAGAGTATACAGCTTGTAAATCAAGCCGTTGTGCCAGACTTTGTCAAATGCCTTTGCGACATCGAAGAAGACGGCCTCTCTGATACGGGGTTTGGATTGATGAAGGCCTTTCAGAATGAATTCCGTCAGGCGATAAATTTGGTCGGGACACGAGTGCTTCGGACGAAAACCGAATTGCTCGTCTGGGATGAGGTTATTGGAGAAGGCGTGGTCTTTCAACCGGAAGAGAATTATTTGTTCATATAGTTTGCCCAAGCAATTGAGCAAGCTAATTGGACGATAACTCGTGGGTAGGTTAGAGGGTTTGTTCGGCTTGGGAATACCGATGACGATGGCTTCTTTCCAGGCATCAGGAAAAGTACAAGTCGATAGAAATATGTTAAAAATGTTGACCAATACACAGACAATAGGGCCTGGCAAGTATTTTAGAGTTCTATTTGAGATACGGTCTGGGCCAGGTGCCGACCGGGGTTTAAGACCCTTAATAATATCGCGGACCTCCTCCGGGGTCACTGGCTTTAAATTATCGCCCTCTGGTGGTAAGGCAGCCTAGTTGGACTACACGGTCCACTTCCGATAAGTGGGCCGCGTCGGCGCGTGCGCGAGATGGCGTACATTGCTCTTCTAGCGTATCGGCTAAGCATTCGGCCTTTTCGAAGTCATCGAAAGCTAACAAGCCCCGGTTGGCTTTGATAATGGAGACACGGCGTCGCGGGGATCTGACTTCATACGTCAGACCTAACCACGATCCTTTGCGGTGTAATTTTATCCTGTTTCTGACCTCTAACTGAAGTTTTCTAAAGCGAAATCGGTTTGACTCGGACGGATAGGGATAAAACGCCCGCTTGAGTGTATTTTTCTCTCTTATCAGACATCGAATACTGAACGGCAAGCCAAAGTTACGGTCACCCGAAACCTTGACTGTCCTTTCGGAGTCGTCGATGGCTGATGACATATGCGATATGGTACTGTCGATGACAATATACGCTATATTATACGCTTTTTCTACACTATCAATAGCCTCCGGTAGGTGAGAGCAACTTTGGGGGTCCATAGCCTTGAGTTTGCGTTCAAGACAATTTATTACCGGTTAACTGACTTCTGCATATTAACGAAAGTTAACGTGTCCGTTAACATTTTTAATTGTTAACTTAAAAGTTAATCCGTTAATCAATGTTAACTTCGTTAATTAACGATTAACGGATTAAAGAGTTAATGCCTACACTGCTGGATATAACCCTTTTTCAATAAACGCTAAGAAGGTCAATTAGTTATTGTTATTATTAATTTTTTAATTAACAAACTTCTATATTTAGTATTGCAATTATTCGAATTGGCGCAAGTCAAGAGTCGATCGCATTGCGTAGGGTCAAACACTCGTGAGTCACTGTACTAAAATTGATACGGAATGTAAACTACAGGCAGTTCAAATGCAAGTACTGTATGGGCATTTCAATTACATCTATTTCATATAGGCACGCAACGCAGCTGCATCTGACGTCTGTAAGTTAATGATAAAATCCTTAAATACGTATAATAGTAAGAGAAAATGTTATAATACTATCTTACGCTCGGATTCTGTTGAGTTTAATTACTTAATAGTTATCGAAAATTATACCCGACGTTTCTAACCCTTCCGAGGCACCATATTCACGGGATCGACCGTCCGATATAAAGTAATTAAACGCGAGTAGAGGGAAAAAGTAGTGTGTATCCAAAAGTGTGTATATAATATCAGAATAAATGTTTTTGATTTATATTGTTTTACAAAAACATTTATTCAGATACTCTCATAGCAGTCCATTAAAAAAAATGTAAAATCAAAAGTACGCCAAATTAGGCATATTATGACACAGCTTTTCAATTTTAAAGTGCCTCAAAAACTTTAAAACTCATTCGTAATAATTTAATTGTATCTAAAATATATAGTTTATCTTTTAAGCGTCTCGTATTAAAAATATTAACAAGAAACTCTACCACATTTGTCAAATAAAACGTGACATTCTAGTGAACAAGGTTAAAGCTTCTCATTGGAAGACCCACACTAGACCCACTCCCAATGCAACTATCAACCAATAAAATTGCCTATTTTTGGCGCGTAATTTCTGATTCATTTAGTCAGGATGTAAATCAAGTATAACTCTCGCTTCTTTCACTATTAACAAGTTTATTGAAATCATCATAATCATCACCCTGTATCAGTCCACTGCTTGACATAGGCCTCCCCTAATGCCTGCCACCGCTTCCGATCTTCAGCTATTCTCATCCAGCGCACACCGGCCACTTTGCTAGTGTTATCACTCCATCTTGCCGCAGGGCATTCCGTAAAACTTCACATAGTCACGTATCGTTCGCAACGAAACGGTAGATATTATATTAACAAAAATAACAGCTTAAATATTAGGTTATACGTCACGATAACTGAGACTTGTACCAACTACATTACATGGAAAGAGGAGGCCATCTGGTTAACGCATTGCCCTTTCCCCTTTTCATGCCACGAATAAGAAACAACTGATCGTTCTTCGTTTTCAACTATATAAAAAATGTCTTCAATCTTATCTTTATTAAACTCAACTAATATGTGCCTTTACTGTGTTAAAATAAAAAAGGTGTTAAATAACATAAATAAAACTGCCCGACCGTCACACTGCCACACCGTGTAATCACCGATAGTGAACTCGAGAAATAAAAATTGTTTATAATAATTGCGTAAAAGCTTTAATAACAAACAATTCGGATTAGTATAAGTATAAAAATAACTAATCGTTATCAATAGCCAACAGTGAAACACTTAAAAAGTTTTGCAATGTCAAATTACTTATTTATACAATTGCTGTAGAATTATATTCAATCAATCGTCATAATTATGAAACACTGATTTACATTTACTTAAACAAAAATAGATATCCTTCAAGGATCTCAAATTAAATTTATCATAATTCTTCTTACTTTACTACATATTCAATGTATGTACCGTATTTCTTATGAAATATGTGTAATGAGGTTCTTTAGTTAAAACACATCTATATATCTATCTATATCTATCTATCCATATCTATATTCTATATATATTATATATATATATATATATATATAAAAATAAATTGCTGTTTGTTAGTCTCGCTAAAACTCGAGAACGGCTGGACCGATTTGGCTAATTTTAGTCTTGAATTGTGTGTAGAAGTCTAGGGAAGGTTTAAAAGGTGAATGAATATAAAAAATCTCGAAATTTAAAAAAAATATGATATCTTTCTACTTACACATTTCTGAGAGGTGAAAAATAAACTTAATTGCACATCAACGCACAACCAACTAAAGTCAGTCAGTCACTATATATCAGATAATTTTTATGTAATCTTATACAAACGTTTAGCTATTTTATTTATCTACTGAGGTGGTACAAAGTCTGCCGGGTCAGCTAGTCAGAAAAAAGAAAACAACAGTTCTGTACGTTGTAAAACAAATGAAAATTAATGGTAATAAAATAAACAAAGCCAAGCTTTTTCTCGTGTCGAGACCTTACATGGCAATTATAAAGGACATTCGTATTTCCTTTTGCAGTTATTATTGATAAATTAGGGTGTGTACGCGTTGACAACTTTTAAGTAGGTCGGGGGCGACACGCATACCGTACCAGAAATCGATGCCAATAATGAATACAATATAATTATTATAATCTACAGCGTAATTACTACGCTATATGATCTAATAAAAACTGAATAATTTCATTATTGAACAAGTGCACTTTATTCATTTTACACGCGTTTATTTTACCTTTTTTACCGTTTATTTTACCGACGTTTCGAAAAATGATGAAAAAATGTAAAATAAACGCGATAAAACCCGTTAAAAGTCCTTTTATTCAATAATGTTTGGTATTCGCGTAAATAATTTAATTAATTACGAAAAATTTCAATAAAAATAACAAATCAAATAAAAAAAGAAGTCAAATCTGAAATACCTTTTTGGTATCTTAGGAGTTGAATAAGTGTGACTTTGTGTGACAAGGGGGTGGGAGGGGTACTAAATTCCGTGACGTCACATTTCGAAATCTAAAGTAATAACACTAATTATGGACCTGCTAATTTAATTGAATAATTTCTGTGGTAAATTGTAAAGTATGTGACGACAAAATGGGGGGACAGGTCTTACTAATGTCACCAGCTGTGAGGACAAGGGAGGGGTCCAATATCACGAAATTTATGTGACGTAATTTATAGATAGGCCCTTTTTAAATAATAAATTGAAGTGGTATGTACATTTAAGCCGATTTACATAAATAATTTCCTAAGGAAAGTCTAATGTCAAACTAAATCGGGCACTCTCATAGATCATAAAGAAACATCGTATAGCTGTTAAAAATTGGTCGCTTCTGATCGTCTTTGACATTAAGTTTCTATTTTCTATACATTTGTTTCGTGTCTAGATCAACTAGACCATTGTTTATTATACAATTGCTATTGAGTATTTTTTAAGTATACGTGGGCTTGGAAAACTAATACATATCTTTCTACAACTTGACGATCAGGCCATTCACCTACTAGTTATTGCTGCGTCCTGCCCAAAACATATGCAGCGAAATACACCACAAGTAACCGTCTTAAGGCATTGGGCGTTACGTCTTGTTTGGCCAGTACGCTGGCTACGTTGCCCTTTAAACTGGATAACGTGTCATAATGTCGCGCTGATAATACAAAGCAAAAGAATTTAATAGACTACAGTTTTATATGTCCATTCAAATTTTATATTGTAAGGTTGTCTATCATAAAACTATAATTATAAATCTTTACAATTGTCAAATACCCAAATAGCATTAACCATAAATGGTAAAAATTCACGTTAACATTATTATTGAAGCAATTCAAACTTATTTAACAAAATCTTCTTCAACTCTTACTTCAGCATGACTTACAACTATTCACTAATTTAAACTTGAATAAATATATTACGCCCCATACATTCCAATAGGTACATAATAGAAGCGTTGCTCATTACCAATATTCAAAACAAAAGCGGTGAGTCATTGGCTTCAGCAATTTCAGGCATTTCCTTTGTTAAACGCCAAGTTTACAATAGTCTAGTCGTTTTGCGTGCGATTTCAAAATATATTACTATCAGAATAAATTGGTATGTAATCCGAAAATAGGTACGATATATTAGAATATCGTGTTAGATCATAGGAATCTCAACGTCTGAGTTCCACGAAACATACTTTTCTATCCGGACGAGGAAGGGGTCACCGAGACTCCGGACCCAACGGGGACCCGCAAACCGATTCTAAAAACAACACAAGTAGAGATAGCAGCACACACACACCTGTAGTTCGCTCTCGCTTACGAGCACAGCGAGACACACACACCCACACACACACTCAATACACCCGCTTACCAGGGCGGTTCTCACCGCCCCCAGAAGCGATTAAAAACGGTCGCCAGATCGTCGCAATCCCGGTTCGCAAACCGATCGTCGACGATCCTTAGGAGACACTAAAGAATGCCTAACTTACGCACCTTCTGTACTCGTGGTCTTCAATTTTAGCAAAAGGTCACCTGGTTTGTGGGAACGGTAGTTGCAAACTCTGTGTTAGATGAAGCTTACCATAGACAACAGACTGGAAGCATAACTTCATAGTTAACAAAAGAATCGAACGTAGGTCTCCTTTCAACAGCTGACCGTCTGGGTTAGCACCACATCAGTGCCTATTTCTGCCGCAAAACATGGTGTGAAGACAGTACTGTCATTCGAATAGAATCGCATCGTAGCCAGTGTAACCATTCTTGATCCAACATGTATTTTGTTATTTACTAGAAAACCGTCCACGGCTCTGCCCGTTTTATTTTTAAATTTTGAAATGAATTTTTCTAGGGTAAAAGTGCCGATGTTAATCAAGGTGAGTGTAACTTTCTAATAGTAAAAGATCTTGAAATCAGCGCAGCAATGTTTTAAGTTTATTCATTACAAACATACAAACTTCCCCTCTTTATACTATTAGTATAGAAAACAAACATACGACTAAAAGAACACACAAACTCACATCATCAGAACCAGCCTTTAAAGTGTGACCATGAACCAAGTAGCACCAACAGCAAAAATTAAAGAAACTCAATCATGGAGTGCAGTTGAACAATTACTATTTACTAGTGTAATTAAACAAGTCGTTTTCGAGTGAAAGTCGATCCACAATGGAGAGTTTATAGTTATCGAATGCCGTGCGAATGACTTGCAACGCAGAAAAACTGTTCGACCCCGCCTTTGTAAAGTTCACATGTTTCTATCAGTCAGGGCTACCTCACATTTATCGACCAATCACCAAACGGAATAAATGTACAGAACAAAAATACGCTAAAAGGTGGAACGATGCCATTGGTTGAATATCGCGTATTAATAGACATTTAGCAGCAATTCACCAATTGGAGAGCTTCAAGCATTGTCGTTATTCGATATTTAAAAAATATATAAAATGCCTAAATATAATTTGATATATTGGTTTTTTGACACATCCAACCAAATCAGCAACGAGACAAACAACTTCTTAAAGTATACATGTAAAAATTAGTTTCTACTTTGTCGAAATACTGCTAGCCTCGTGTCCTCTTTTCAGTGAAAAATACCATCTCATATCAATCGGCGAACGCGACTGCCGATTTCTTACGGCATTAGAAATCGCGCGAAACGCGCATGCAGGTGAAAGCGGTACACGTGACGCGACGTGACATGACATGACACTAAAGAAATGACACTAACAACATAATGACCCGACGTCTATGACGGATCGACGCTATTGGTGTGAAACCTTCGAGCTATATGTGTTCCTTTCGAGCTGTCAAATATGGCAACACAATGATCCGTATTATATTTTAAATGTTATAACGATGTTACAAATGCCAGTGTCGTTACGGCGATTTCAATTTGGCGTAGCAATTGCTAATGCTGACATTTTCGCTGAAGGGTGTGAGTTCGTTCCGCCTATATTATATAAATAAGGAAAAAACTTTACGAAGGAAGAAAAGAATGAAAAAAAATTATTTTATTATTATCATCATCATCAGCCTGTGTTAGTCCACGGCTGGACATGGGCCTCTCCGCATTAGGGGATTTTCGTACCGTGTTCCACCACGCTGGTCCAATGCTGGTTAGTGGGTGGACCTACTTATTAGAAGCCCATTCGACGAAGATGATCCACATCTTACTTTTCAGACAATTGGGTGATCGGCTCAAATAGCCCTAACCGACTAAAAACCACCAAATTATTATCCACTCAGCATTATATTATGGCATTACTCGGCGTTCATTTAAAAGGCTAATGTCCAGCAGTGGACAGTAGTAGTGAAGAGCATAACGGCAAAAGTCCATTTGCCGCCCTGACACATAAGCTGTTACGTCTCATTCAACAAGAAGTTACCGTGGCTATGGCAAGCTTCAAACCGGAATACAGTTGTGTTTCCACACTACTTTGCCAATTGAATAGGCACCCTATAAAAAGGGGACTTACCAGACTTTAAAATCGTTCGTGAATTTCACTATTAAGAGATCTCTTGAAACATTTTGAAAACATCGTTGTTTTGTTTACAATTATTACAGTTAAAACGTGGCCTAAGCGTACAAACATACACAATTTACGATGCTGATACAAATATTAACAATGTTATCGTATGATTATCGTAAAGTGAGTCACATCGATAAGATAAATGAATAATCTTGAAAATTAATCAACAACTGTTAAAGATAACGAATTTGGGGCGAACTAATACAAAACCAGATAAAGTACGTAGTTTGTAAACAACGTATCATCATTAGCCTGTGTTAGTCCATTGCTGGACTTAAGGCCTCTCCTAATGCACACCTCCTCCATTAGGGGTTTTTGGACCGTATCCACCACACCACGCTGGTCCAATGCGGGTCAGTGGGTGGGCCGACTTATTACATGCCTATACGTTGCATGGATCATCTTACTTTTCAGATAATTGGGTGATCAGCCCAAATTGCTCTAACCAACTAGGAAAGAACAATCAAAATTTGTTGAATCCCCGCAGGATTCGAACCCACGACCTCCGGTTTCTTAAGCACGTGCCCACTTACCACTAGGCGACGGAGGCAGTAAACAACGTATATAATAGCCTTATTTTAAATATTAAATCCACTAATTTACGGATTTTTCGCGTTCATTGCTAAAACTAAACTAAACTTAGTCTGCCCGTGATCATGGATGCTGGATGCTGCCCCACTAAAATTAGTTGAAATTGATATGTATAATAATCGCGTAAATAAAAGAAATCCTTATTTTAAATCTTAAGATTATATTGTAACTAACCAACCGACGGTTTCAACCGCGTGATAATTATAATTTGTGATAACTGGTACGTGATGAAGACGAAAAAGATACAGAATCCTGTTTCTTGGCAGGATATTTCCTGTGCCGTCAGGTGTACGTGCGGCCTGGCTTGTCCCTTAGCGTTATTAGATAACAGAATGCATCAGAAATGCGATCGGCGTACACATATCAAAGACATGAGACGTGTTGTACGTTACATCTAGTATACGTAGACATTTAATATTTTACCCCATATGCAATAATAAATAAGTAAAACCGTTATAAAATACCGCCTAGTGTTATTGACCCTTGCTTTATAAACTGGAGGTCGTGGGTTCGAATCCCGCGGGGAAACAACTATGTGTTACCGCTAAGTTAGGAAAATATGGGCCGATCACCCAATTGTCTAAACAGTAAGATGATCCACGCGTCGGATGGGCATGTCAAATGTCGGCCCACCCACCAACCCGCATTGGAGCAGCGTGGTGGGATATAGTCCAGAAACCCCCTAATGGAGAAGGCTTGCATCAGGGGAGGCCTATGTCCAGCAGTGGACTAACACAGACTGATCATGACGATGACAATAATAATTAAACAAAAGAAAATTGTTCGCTTTTTGTTCTGTTTTAATAACAACCCTAGTGTTTTACCGGCGTAGGTAAAAATATTTTTCTACACACATGGCAAATTTTATCATATTTAAGTTTTTTACACTTTATCATTATAAAGAATAGACCCATAAGTTGTTCATTGTGATATATGAACTACGAAAAGTATCATAAAAATCTATCACGGACTTTCTGCGTAAAAGTCACAGACCTAGATCTACCTAATTAAAACTTAGTCTTTGACGTAGAATAGCAAATTTTCACATTAACATCAGTATTAATAATATTATTATTATCAAGCTTTAAAAAATACACTCTTCTATGGCATTTCATTATTATTACATTTAAATTGTATACAAATTATTGATAAGGTAACTGTCAAGCGTGTGACGTAAATTTAAATTACCATATTTGGTGCAGTTAAATTAAAAACAAAATTGAACCTTGTAATCAAGCTGTTAATTAGGTCTTTGGATAGAGGTCTTTCCGTTTATTGTTTTTTAAACTTAATCTTTTAGAAAACAATGGATGGCTGTTGCGCCAGAGGTTGTGGGTTTGAATCCAAAGAAATATCGTGTAATGAACATAATGTTTTCCTCGTGCCTAGATGTCTAAATGTACACCAAATGTTGCTCGCGACTTCGTCCGCGTTGATCCGGTACGATGGGATACGGTCCGAATCCCCTAATGGATAGGAGTGTTTTAGGGGAGGCCTGAGCCCAGCAGTGGATTATCACAGTCTGATGATGATGATGCTGATGACATGTATTGGTTATATTTCACAATGTTATAATTTAAAAGCGGTTGTTTTGATGTCACAAACAGACACTCCAATTATATTATTTGTATAGATGATACTATAGATGGATTTATTTACAGAATATAAGTAATCTTAATAATTTTTCAGCCATCGAGATTTTAAAATACAATCAAAGTCAAAGTCAAAGTCAAATATCTTTATTCAATATGGAAGTATTACACTTTCATATTGATTGTCAAATAATCTACCACCGGTTCGGAAATGGAAGCTTCTGACCTGAGAAGAACCGGCGTAAGAAACTCAGCGGGACTTTTTCTTTTTCCATCCTTACTTAGTCTGGTATTAGATGGTAAATATCTACTTATTTAAATAGGTACACTTAATTACATCTAAGTGGGTGGCCGTTCCCTTAAACGAGGCATCCTTTTTATTTTCCTCATCCTTTACAGGCATCAAATAGATCACTCAGTCGAGACGGGTCCGTGAGGTCCGTCATGCACCGCCGCGTGAGAACCGGCCCCGATTCGAACCTCAGACCTCACCTTTAGCTTCGTACAGGAGTATTCGATTACAGGGACACTCGTTAGTCGTCGACATTCTTAATAATAACTAGCTTAAGTTAAACTTAGTAGCAGTTTAACTGTAGTGATTTTCGTCGCCCGAACACAATCGCCATGCGATGTTCTACGAATGTGAATGCCACGCCATTACACTTTTTTATTCAAAATTAGAAATCCTTTTTGACACTCATATAACTTGTCTCATGGTCAAATTCAAATATCTTTATTCAATATGGAAGTGTAACACTCGCTTATTGTTTGTCAAGGACGCTACCACCGGTTCGGAATAGGACGCCTCCGACCCGAGAAGAACCGGCGAAAGAAACTCAGCAAATACTATATTAACATAAATTTATAACTTTAGAATTCACGACATCAGTTCTATATCGTTTAGTTACAATATCAAGGCAGAGCAATCAAGCCACCTGATGGAATGTAGTGACAATTGACATCAGCAATATCTGGAGTATAACCTAAGAGCTGGCTACTGTGAGACATAGGATGTTACGCCTCTTTTACCATGTAAATACGCTGGCTACGGTGCCCTCAAAACCGGAACGCGATAGTGTTTTCACCGCGGTGACCGCCCCAGACGGCGAACAGAGATCCGTCCCGGATTCGAACGAGTGCCCTTTGTTAACTTTTGGGATAAAATAAAGGCGTTTAACAGATATTTTAAAACATTCTATGTCTAATTTTCAACAATCCATACAATTTAATTAGTTATATAAGTTGCCAATTTTACTCATTGACAGTGCGATTAGAATTAGTTATGTATTTTATGGTTTATGCGTTACATACGAAAGTAAAAAAACTTCCCTCTTTATATTATGAGCACAGACTTGTGATTGATTACGACTTTAAAAACTGGTTGTTATTAGTAGATTCCTTGGCAGTTCCCACATTTCCGATGCCTTTGGCATGACAAAAGGAATCGGGTATCATAAACTTCCCGCCATTGTGAAAGACGCGCGTGTTTATCAATCGACATCTTTGCATAATCTATTATGTAAAACGTACGTTTGTATTGTATTACATTATTTAATAAACATTTTTTGTGTTCATCAGTTTTAACTACACTTACATGGATATTTTTTACATTATATGTGTAGAGATATATTGTACGAAATCTTTTTTGGTAAATGGAGATATATGCAAAGCTAAATGGATCGACCCGGTGATTCATAAAATTGTAGCGTAGAACTCAATTTAACTAAACTTTACGACTACATATGGTTCTATAATTCAGCCCATTTAGAATCGGAAGAAATTTAAACAACCAGAAAAAGAGTTTATCAAAATAAAAGTTTAATTAACGACTGTTCCTACAATTTTCAGTAATATCAATGTTTATTAGAAGTTGTTAGTAGAACGTTTAAAAGAGGCTTTTATTTCAGAGCATACGGCAGAGGTACTGAATTTGCAATTAACGAGAAAGTATAATGCTACCAAATTGATAAAGGATATTCTACTTACTGGAATTTGACTTTTAATCTGTCATATTCACATTCAAAGCTATTTAAGCTTTTAAAACTATTTTAATTCCGAGCGACTTAAGCTGATGTACAGATTAAAAATTACGATAAAAACGGTCGGATAAATAAGCGATACTAATTCCCCATGAGTAAGAAATGAATATTTAAGGGCGATGATTATCGAGTCCCCTGAACTAAACAAAAACCTACTTTGGAAACTAGACAACTGAGAAGTACATAGCATAAAGTATGCTATGTACTCTTAAGTAAAAAAATTCCATATTGTAAAGATATCGATTCTGAATTGATAAAGGAGCATTTTCATGACGCAATATTTTTTCCGCGGTGGAATCAAACCCACTGGCGCAACGGTCAGGGTCACAAATGATGTCGTCGCGAGTAACATAACCTCAGACAAAACAAATTCACCAAACATCCTTCGAATATTGTATGTGACGTGATGTTTACGCAGTAATTTCTCTTGCTTTAGTGTTGCCA
Organism: Lamproptera curius; assembly: GCA_029286875.1. Taxonomy (NCBI): domain Eukaryota; kingdom Metazoa; phylum Arthropoda; class Insecta; order Lepidoptera; family Papilionidae; genus Lamproptera; species Lamproptera curius. The sequence continues at coordinate 3,282,168 of JAGSMT010000027.1, read as the reverse complement.
TTTCAAAATACACAAAAGTTTTATCGGCAGAAATAGGAACACGGTGCAAGTTTCTTATTCGGTTCCTTGTTTATGGCAACCATATTGGGAAAAGTAAGAAAAAACCATTGAAGATTAATATATAGCTATATGCTTATTCAGTATTTTAAATCATACTTAATTCATCATCAGCCTTTGATAGTCCACTGCTGGACATAGGCCTTCCCTAATACACCCCTATCCATTAGGGGGTTTTTTGGACTGTATCCCACCACGCTGGTCCAATGCGGGTTGGTGGGTGGACCGACTTTTTACATGCCCATCAGACGCATAGATCGTCTTACTTTTTTAAAATGAAAGTTTGTTGAGTCCCCGCAGGATTCGAACCCACGACCTCCGGTTTCTAAATCAAACGCCTATACTACTAGGCTACGGAGGCAGTTGATTGAAACATACTTAAATGAAACTGGAAATGTTGCCACAACCTTTCTTAAGGTAACTTTTTTACTTGGTATTGACTGAGGAACTATTTATATTGTGTATTATATAGCCTAGTGGTAAGGGCGTTTGCTTTAGAAACCGGAAATGGTGGGTTCGAATCCTGCGGGGACTGAACAAATTGTCATTGTTGTTGCAATTTGGTCCGATCACCCAATTGTCTGAAAAGTAAAATGATCCATGCGTCGGATTGGTATATAAAAGTCGGTCCAACCAGCAATCCGACTAAACCAAGCGTGGATGGGATGGTCCTAAATTCCGCTAACACAGACTGATGATGATGACGATTATATAGTGTTTTCACACTACTGGTTCTTATATGGACAAATCTTTATTCTACATAAATACTGGATAAACAACATGTAACATTTGTTTACCAGTAGCAACAAAAATTGTGGTAAATTCTTAATGGTTTGGATTTGCAATGCTGTTATAAATAATTTATCAATAATATACCAGCATAAAATAGGCAGTAACAGTTAAGAGCGCTTCACTATTTTCTAATCTATTCATTAAACAATGATTTAATATCATTATGGCAACTGAATGATAGACTGAATAAAATGCTGGCCCACTGCCCAAACAACTGCATTTATCATAGACAAACTGTAACTCAAACATATTCCATAATCTTACATGCTTCTAGCACACTTTATCTAAATTAATTATTGATCCCAATTAAAATATGACCTTATTTAGGGTTTTAATACCCAATTAGTAAATGATAAAAGTAATATATATATAAATTACTCTGAAGATAAAATTAATAATTATATTAATTCGGTTTTAAGCAAGGCAAATTAAAACATTTTGTATTTATAGATTGTTTACTGGGGGTAAATAATAGTTAGAAGAAAAATTTATGTCATGTGGCTTAAAATAAGCTAAATACTTTAGCATTATTTAACATTTAAAGCTGTGATATTTAAAAAGCAACTATCTATTGCGGTATATTTATTGTTTAAAGTTATTAAACAATCACTTTAACCAATATAAGAAAAGAAAAGATATAAATTCAATATCTACTTCAATCACTATAACTATTGTGCATAAAAGCACAAACTATTAATATAATGTGTAATCTCACACATTGTACCTACTATGGGGCTTTTAAATTTAAATCAAAAGAAAAGCAACATAAATCTGAAACATGATGTCGCTGATCAAGATGGAATAGAGTTTAGCGATTCACACTAAGCAGTAGTTCAGAAATAGTAACCTTATACAATTTTATACAATTAGTATATCTGCATAAAGAAATATCAGATACTTTTAGCTCAATAAAATTTACATGTGGTTTTTGGCAAATGACAGAAGAAACAGTATGTAAAATTATGTACGGATGCAAATTATGGTCGTACCTAAAAGAGAAAAGGTTTCAAAAAGTTTCAAAAGTAACAAAATGTACACTTACCATAGTTTTATCCGCAACTCTCAAATCCTCCAAGCTCTTACTGAAGCACTCCTTGGCTCTCCAGCTGCTGAGGGATCCATATTCGTTACACTTTTCCCTAAAACTCGACTTTGGTACAGTATCATCCATAAAAGGCTCATCGTAGATTGGCTCTTCGTCCAAATCGTCCTTGAGCTTCGAGTCGAGGTAGCTTTTAAATCTGTCCTGTCCGTTAACATCGATTTCTTTACAATTGCAATTTAAATAGCACTTGAAGCCCTCACTTGAGTGACATTTAGGACAGACGTTTTCGTTCTTATCGGAAAACGTTCTCAACCTAGGCCTGCATTCAACGCAGTTGCTACTTAAACATGTATGAGAGTCTCTGTTCAAGTTAGATCCAGTACTTAATCTTGTATACGGAAGACTTAAAGTCGAATTATTTGTTACTATGGCACAGTTTAAAGACGTGAAGCAGTTTGCTATCGGATCAAAAACATTCTGATTGGGAAGCATTGTCCGTTGTGCTATATCTAAGACCTCCGTGCATAGATAGTGTATTTCCTTCGGACGTTTCTTACTCAGGTCTGCTTCCACAACGTCGTAAATGTGTTTGCTAGGCTGATTCTGAGCTTCCCGTTTCTGTAAGACTTTTTCGAGTTTCTCTATCATTGTTTTGGTATCTTTTCTTTTTTTCTCAGGTGATTCTGGTATTGGAGAAATTTTGGATTCTGGAATGGGCGCAGCGAAAACGCGCGGAGGTTTTTTAGGCGGTGGTCCAGAGGGTAAAGGTTGTTTCAAAGCTTTTTTAAGAGTGTCGGTTAAGACCAAGTGCGGGTTCTTACGTTCAAGCCTCATAGTCTCACTTGAGGCACATAAGCTGTCCATTGACTCCAAGTTGGTTTTGCGATTTAGCCCATTCGATGGAATCGCCGCCTCTTGGCTTTCAGACTTCACTTCCTGTACCGGTTGAGTGCTATCAGATTTTTCATAGTGAGAAACAAGTTTTTTAATTTTACTGCACTTTTCTTCCTCTAAGTTTTCCGTTTCAGAACTTACACCGCTATCAGTCATAGCATCCTGCTTATTTTCCGCGTCTTTCTTCTTTACAACCTTAGCATACTGGTCTAAAATATGTTTTGGCACTTGACTATCTGGAATAGAGTCACAAGGGGCTTTTATTGCATGTTGGAGTTCTACATCTCGAGCCTGATTTGGATTCACAACTTTGAAGTTCTCCTTCCTCATCTGATCTTCTAGCAGGTTACCGAGCCGTTTAAGCCTGTCCTTGCTCAGCTTCTTTTCGCCCATTTTTAAGGTGAAGTCTGCAGTTTCTGAGCGACCATTGCAGCTGCCGTGTCTTTTAGGGCTGTCGTTAATCTTCTGGCTTCTGTCGCACCGGAACGCATGGCTCCTGTGAAGTTTCTTGCCAGGGTCGCTGGTCTGGCGCGTTAGAAACTTCTTAGAGTCGCTCACGGTACGTTTCACATCACTGTACAGATAGCTGTGGTTAGGTTTAGGCGATAAATCTTCGCTAGAGTCCGAATCAACGCTGCCCCTTTTTTCCTCAGACGGTATTTCATCGCGGTCCGTTATGTTCCCTTTGTAAATGTTCTCATTCGCCGACTCGCTAAGCGTATTCTGTGTGCACAGCTGCTTCGCGTTAACTTTTTTTCTTAAGATTGGTGCATCGCTGTCCACGTTCAAATTCTCGAATTTACTTTTAATCGCTTGCACTCTGTTTCTGTGCGATATCATTATTTTAGATCAACAAACATGTTTCTGAAGTAAAATATCAGCTTTTATTTTCAATTCAAAATCATAACAAACACGAAAAAAACAAATGATCTAATCCGAAATGTTACACAGTTTCTAAAACAATAACACTTTGATAAACCATTTTCCTATTCAAATTTATTAATATTATGAGCAACTTTAGTGATTGGATACTGTTCAATTTCAAAAACTCTATTACATGCACTGATCAATTAGAAAACAGTTCAACGAGGATCGCATTTAAAACCTGTTGCGCCTTTTTTTCCCTTTTAATTTATATCACAATAAACACTGAGTGATTTTTATTTATCACAAAGAAAAAACCTTTAAGCACTGATCCGTCCAAGAAAGTTTTACACATTGACTCGAATCGCAACAGATTGTTAATTTACACAGCTTTAACTATTTTGAAACACGATTCACTTGACAGAAAGTTTACATAAACACTTGCCCGCTCATGTAGATTGGAGAGGCAGGCACTTTGTTCTCGTTGGGGATACCATGCGAAAAATTATATGAAGTTCATTGAATTTTAATGAATGAAACTAAGTGGTAGTCAAAGATTAAAATATCATAAATTTTTGTCACCAACTGTTTGTCATATAAAAAAAATTAAATATCTAGTTTGACAATTAAATAGACACAGGTAAAATATGTCTTAAAGACAATAATAATATCTAAGCTATTCATAATCTATGAAGTATTGGACAAATAACATTATGACAAATGTTGGATAAAATATTAATGTAGATGTTATAGGTCCCCTTTTTACAGGAGGCCTTCGGAGCCTTCTAAGACAATACCTAATTTTGCCGCAAAGAAGTAGTATGAAATCACTACCGTGTTCCTGTTTAAAGGGCACCTTAGCTAGCGTGTTTACTGAATAAATGAGACGTAACATCCCATGCCTCACAGCAGACAGTGCGTTGATGATACTGCTGATATCCATGGGCATCGGTGACCACATCGCATTAGTGGCCCGACTTGTCTGCCTTCTCGGGCATTAAAAATATTCTTGATTGTAGCGGGTGCAGTGCAGTGATTACCTGTCATACTTTTTCATACTTATCTGTACTATCTTTGCACTTTGATAAAAAAGGGCAAAGATGCTACAGAATGTAGAAGATGGTACTTTGACAAAAATAAAAAACAATCAATATATTTTCAAGCATTGTGCTCAAATATATTTATTTATGTCTATCACACATGTTCCAATTCAGACTTTACAATGAGTTCATGTCATATTGTTTTAACAACATTCTTTTAGTAAAATTTTAATCAGATTTAACTATGTCTATAGTTTTCTCTTACTAAAGGTACATTATAACACCATAGATAAGGGACAAGAAGCTTAATAATCAAACTTTGGAAGCTGATTTAATATCCACTTATGATCATGCCTTTTTCAACTTGATCTGACTTTTCCTTACCAGTCAACATTTCAATCAATTTTAGACCAAACCAATATGCAGTTCCAGGACCCTGAAAAGATAGTTTTAATTAAATATATTACTTTTTAATGAACATTTTCTCTTACCAAATTATCAGTATTACTACACAAAAAAAAGCAGGCAAAAGTGACTATATTTCAGATCAATATCATGTCTTTTCTCTCTCTTACTCTAAGTAGAAATACTACCAACCCGACTAGTGACAATGTTGCCATCTACCACAACTCTTTCTCCTTCAATGTACTGATAATCCGATGAAATCTTGTCTTTAGTTGTAGGGTATGATGTTAAGCGCTTTCCTTTGGCAACACCATGAGCAACAAAAGCAGTAGGAGCTGCAAAAATAAAAATTATTTTTAACACATATAGTGAACTTTATTTCTTTTCTTTTCATTTCTTACTCTTGTACTAGGGTAATAGATAGACTATTACCAAAGGCCATGAGAAAGAAATCAACTGTATTTGATTGTACATCTATGGTAACTAATATAAAGAAGATCCCAATATATTGTTAATCTTACCTTCATGTCTTTAAATTTACTCTTTAAAGAAAATAAAAATCAAAATACTTTTTTATGAACAAGAAAATAAACATAGTCAACATCTGCTCATATTAGAAATGTATCGCATAATCTACTGATAGGAAATTGAACAAATTTTTGTACTTTTATTTTTACAACATTTTTCAAATATTTTAGAAGGCACAGACAATTTAAACCTTACTATAAATACGAAGTACTCCAAAAGTAGATGGCATTGTTATTAAAAGTATAGCTTTTATTAACATTGCCATCTACTTTAGGAGTTTATATTCTTCATCAAAATTTTTGACTTTCTGTATCATTGCCCATTGCATAGCAACGGATGGTACATGGCATAGTTAATCAAAGTAAAAAGGTACCATGCCTTGATTAACTCTAGATCCTATGAAGGTTGAGGCTATTAATGTTATGAAATTATTAGTTTTTAAATTTCTTTACCAGCACAGATTGCTGCCACAATTTTTCCGCTACTCTCATGTTCTTTAAGAAGGGTACCAACGGCACTAGATTTTGAAAGCCTCTCCGATCCTTCTAAACCACCGGGTAAGATTACCTACAACAGAAAACAAAAACAAATTTAATATTTTAATTAAGCTCTTTAAGGTTTATTTGTATGAAATCTACCTCTATCATATGTTCTCATTTAATTTTTTAATATAATTTATTTATTTGTTTATAGCCTTTAAATCTGAAAACATATTTCTTGAAATTTGTCAGAATACAGTAATCTTAATATTTCATATACTTCGCTCTGACAAAGGCCTCCTCCATTACTACCCACACCACCTCCTGTTCTTATGAGCAACTGCATGAATGAGGACTTGTGAAAGACTAACGCAGAGGATAAACCACTTGGTCTTCAAATTATAGATTTAAATAGACAAAGCATTCTCCGTCAGCCTGTTAATAGTCCACTGATACGCATAGGCCTTCTTAGAGAAGGCCCTAACCATTAAAGGGTTTTTTGGACCATATTCCAATAGAAAAAGTATTGCCTAAGATAATATCATTAAGCTGTATATGCTTTATTTCACTTTTTAATGCAGGTACATTCTGACACAAACTGATTTTATTTTAGCTAAGGGGAGACTTCTAGTGACTGAATATGTCCTCTATACTAATATAAATCATATACATACAGCATCATACTGAGGACTTTCTGCAAGTGCATCAGACAATGATTTGTCAGGAACAAGGGTCACCTGTCTTGAACACAGCACTGGGTCATTGCCATCTAGACCAGCTAGAGTTACCGTTACCTAAAATATATGATGTTTAATAAATATTAAGATACTTGAAAGACATATAAAGCATTTGTTTTTTTTATACTAGACTATGTTATACTCCATCTATGAAATATAGAAACATCTTTAAGCTATTGGTGATTAAAACTGTGCTTTGTATTAATAACTATGTTGCCTTCGTAATATTTAAAATTTATGATGAAGTGTTAATACTGCACACATAAAATGCTGATTCAAAAAGATATTAATGAATGAAACAAATTTAAACACTTACACCCCCTCTTCTCAACATATCAACTGTGATGACAGTTTCCATTTCTTCTGCCCCCTGGGCTAAGATCACTAAGGCTGTCTTAGACATTATGGGTTTAGTTCCTAGACACCTGCATAATATAGTTTAGTGGTGATTATAGTAAAAAAAGAAAAATTTAGTCCTATGTTTACTTTATAGAAAGTTATTTAGTTTTAAGACACAATAAGGGTTTATACAATACGTTACTTAAGGATAATGTCGTCTTGTGAATTTAGAGCCTAACAAAACATACAAACAATATTTATTTCTATTTGTAATATTGGTATAGGTAAGGTAGATTTAATAAGAATAAAATATTTCATGTTTATTATACACCAGATATTTCTTGTTTAAGAGAAGACATTTACTTTATTTTCTTCTATATAATGACATTTTAAATTTTAAAAGAACCAAAAACTGAAAACGCCGACAAAACTGTCATATAAAAATATCCTGAAAGTATAACACCAAATATGAACCGAATGTTTATTTGTTACCTGCAATTAATAAATTCAAGGCTCCTTTTGCAAATCAAAACTGTCGGGATTTAACAGTCGAAATAAAGAAATTTTGCAGAAATCGTTGGTCTGCTCAACAAGCGAAACATTAAAACTGACGTTAGTGTTGAAGGTCATATAGGTGTCTACAAATCTGTACAATTGGGATAGTCGAGAACTTTCTGTGATGTAATTTAGCTCTATCAAATGTTACTATTTTAACGTTTAAAGCAACAGTAATATTTAATTATTTAGCTATTTGCGGCTGCTCCCGATGCCCAATTAACTACTATCATATATTGTATTAACCTTTTTTATTATTTTCAAGACCAAAGAACTTGTTTCAAATTAGCCAAAAATGCGGCATTTTTAGCTAATTTGAACTCTAAATATAATCATGCTAAGAATCATCTGATTGTAAGGGTCCATTCAACAAGCGCATGTTGCACCCATTGGTTCTCTTTTTTCTATTTCTTTTTTTTATAAGCATCGTTGTTTCTTGCTTGGTTGTCTTAAAGGTGGGGCTTCAGGAACGTTTTTGTATATCACTGAAACTAGGTGCGTCAGAACTCGCGTGCCCTCCGACTCGGTATACATGGATAAGAAACTCCCCCGAATCTGTAACTCGGAGGGTATGGGAGCCAGGAGATCCATACCCTTGCAAGGACAAGCCAGCTGCGGCCTTGATGTAAGTCTTCGCTACTATCTCCGTTTCGGCCGTTTACATTTAACACTTAAAAAAGAAACATTTATTCAGCAACAGAGTGACACGATGGAAAATGGTTACCGACGCTCATGGCCCATCTTGTTACCAGTATATACTTCAATCGATGCTCTAACGACCTTGTGTTCTGTAAACAGCTACTGTGTCCGGAACCGTACACGACATGGTTGACACTACTGTGTTATTTCTTTGCGGCAGAAATAGATACCGCGGTGGGACCGTCTCAGACGGCTTTCTGAAAAAGAGGACCTAACACCTCTAGAAGAAAAACCTCTACAAAATTCGGGGCCACATAAGCTTTTATTTATTAAGATACTTGTAGTTCAAGATACTTTGCAAGAGCCTGCTACACATACTCGATTATTTATATTTACAAATCAAGTGGCTAATGATATTAAAGTCTTGGACTATCGTCCGATTAAATTTATGATTTAATTCCAAGTTTAAAGACTATACTAACTAGTTTTCTGATACGTCTGTTACTGTTTTGAACTAGAGAAGACTAAATTAGCTAATACAGTCATAATATTGTTTGTCTTTTTCCTAAATTCAATAATTTGGACTAAAAAATATGAAAAAATTAATACATACTTATTTCTCTATAATATTGTAGTTATATATAAAGAGTGTATTTGCAATTAGCCGAATTATATCACTAGGTATGCTTTTTTAATTATGTTTATCAGTATTTGATAAAATTGCCAGTAATTAAAAACATACTTATGTCGTTATCCAACAGATGTTCGTTGACGGTTTACGCTTTGTCTATGACCAGCTTCCTTTCCATTGCTATCTTAACGTCAAGCGAACAAAAAAACTGTTCTTTTTGTTTCGTTAATTTTATGATTAAACTTGACCTTTTGGTCGTGAATCATGTAATTTTAGAATCACCGCTCTAGCTTTAGTTTTTTTCTTACTTCTTATGTGCTACTTTTGTCTTAGTTTACAGTGTAAATATTGCAGTGAGGTTAGAACCTGATCACTTTTTATCATATTGTGACTTTTTCAAACTTTTTGACTTAATTAAATTTATACAAAGTTAAAATGGATTTTGTTAAAAGAGAAGATCCCAATCTGCTGGACGAGGACAGCTATAAAGTTTATCTAGATAGTGTAAGTTTCATTTAAAGTTTTGTTTAAATGTTTTTATAAAAAAAATTCTGTAAAAACCCGGTAAGTGAATGTTGTTCCTTTAAATTTTTTTGTAAGAGTCACTATTTTACAGAATAGGTAACTAAAAATTTAAGTTAATGTAAAATTTTCTTAAAATAATTGCTGGTGTAATAAAATAATTTATGCAAAATTTTAATTTTATCTACAATATTTCTTTATATTACAATTAATTTAATAAGTTTTAACTATATTATTTAAGAAGTGAAAGTCATGGTCTAAATAAAAATTTCTATCTATTGCAAGCAGTACTTGTACGGAATTTCTTTTATTTTATTTTATTATTCTAGATTTTTATTTGCATTTATTATCAAATTTGAAATATTAAAAGTTTTTTATAAAGTATTACTAAACTTATATGCATGTTGGTTTTTACTGTATTCATTTAAGAAACATTATGTGTGCTAGCCAATTTTTTATGCTTCATTTTAACTTTAGAACAAAGTCAGAATTTTTCCACTGTGCATAAAGTTGTATAATATGTTACTTATTTAATAATAATGTATTTCTTTTACATTCTATACAAATAAATAAAATTGGATTGCCTTATTGTAAGACTTAAATAAGAATTAGTAAAATGTGATATATAACTGGTACATATAACAAAACCATTTTTTTTAAACTTTCTGTTTGTTCTTGCTTCTCTGGATTGACTGCTTCAATTTTGAAACAATCTTCACTGAAGGATAGCTGACATTACTTAGAGTAACTTCAACTGTGTTTTATTAAAAAAGAAATTGTAACAGATTTTTTTATGTCATTACAAGAATGAAGATGGGTTAACAGCCAGTACAATAATAACACAGTGTACTTTGTATTATGTAAATATCAGGACAATTTTGGATCTAAAAAAGAAATTGAAGAGATTTAAATTTAAATAAGGATTTCTATATGGTAATACAGAAACGGATAAAGGAATAGGATTTGTAAAGAAATTAGGCACTGCCGTACCGCATTTCTAAGCAAGTAGTAGTATGAAAACACTACTGTTTTCCATTTTGAAGGAAACCAATGCCAGTGTATTTACTGTGTAAATATGGTGTAACATGTTGCCCAATGTTAGACATAGTAATGTCTAACGGTGGGCAAAGTGTTGGTAAAATCACTAGTATTGCCTTGATTGTTGACCACTTTCTATCAAGTGTGGCAAGTGGTGGCCAGCTTGCATAGCCAATAAAAAAAAATCAAAAATTGATTTTATAAATAACACTCCTAGACCATACCTTTCATTGACCACCTCCCTTCCCCATTATAAATGTTTATTATCGTAATGCATAGTTCAAAGATATATGTTTTTTAAAGTGCTAGTTATATTACAGTAAAGCTTTATCAAAATCCTTATGGTCCATGTGCATGGTAAATTGTTTCAGTTACATATATGACCAATCTTTTAACAGTTTCAGAAGACACATCAGATGGACATCGACTACCACGCGCCTATATCGATGGAGCAGCTCCACCAAGCTGTGCAGTCCTCTCTAAACGGTGGTACAATCGCACACAACTTCCAGCTACCTCTGTCTCCCCGCCAAATGTCCTCTTTCATGCTGAAAACCAACCACCTCAGCAGGAGCCTCAATTTCAATGAGATACCAGCACATTTGCCCCGAAACCTGGATGTGGACCTTGTGCAAAACCTCGCCAATGAGCTACCACAGCACCTCCGACACGAGGATCTACTGCTAAACGGCAACCTCGCACGAAATTTAGAGCTAAGGACGCTCAGTGCCGATATGGATCTCCAGTCGAGTTTGACCCAGACCCTGGTCCATAACCTTAACGAGCAGGAGCTAGCTAGAAACCTAGCGGGGGATTTAGGCAGGATCGGAGACGTAGTATTGCCCCCTAATGCGGTCCGAGAACCTATCCCACATGAACTAGCCCACGAAATAGACCTATCGCATCATTTGAATAGACCAGGATTGGAACATGATGTGCTACTAGGCCAAGAAGAGGCAAGGCGGACACCCCTGATCCAGTCAGTCCAGGAGGGACAGCTGCTCGAGCAGAATCTGGTACAGCGAATGGAACAGAACTTGGCACAGCGGATAGATCAGACAATGGGCCAAAGATTAGGGTTGATTCATGATGCGAGGCACCTGGAGCAGGGGGAACATCTGCTGCCAATGCCGTTTCATATTAAAGCAGAGCAAGAGGATGACGGCTACTTTTATGACAATATTGGCCATGGCTTGAACAACAACACATTAAATGGTGAGTGTTATGTACATTAACAATAATATACTATTTTTAATTAATTTTAATTGTCATTTAATAATATGGTAAAGTTGAAATGGTTTCATAAGAAAATCATTTGTATAGTACAAGCAATAATAATATCGATCTTTGCACTGTGCGTAAAGAAAACTCCTTTGCACCATGGTGTCCTATTTTTATTAGTACATTTAAGCTATTTAACAACATAGTGCAGCCAATTTAAACTCGGTTTAAATGTATACAAATCTAATGTCAAACACTAATGGCGCGTAATGCGAACTTCTTATTGGTGCACCGCGGCCATTTTGAATCCCCACGTGATGTTTAATGATGTCCAATGAGAAAGCCCGACTTTTTGGCGCCAATAAGGTTTGACGATACACTTTATTTACTAATTTCCATCTTTTTCATAATTTTGATTAAGGTATAGATAAAATTACATTACAGGAATTTACTGAAGGTTTTATTTATTTTTTATTATCGATTAAAGCTTTGAAGCGAGCGAGACGTATGTGCCGAACTCGCTGCTCTTTCTTGCCTTCAATTTAAAACGCTAAAACGCACTTTGCTATGAGACATGAGATGAGACACAGTTATAGCTACGGTGCCCTTCAAACCGGAAGTCAGAGTTTACTCACTACTTATTGCGGCAGTGTCTCAAGTCAAGCGCCTCCGTAGCCTTGTGGGCTTTAGAAACCGGAGGTCCATATGTCCTAACTCGGGGACTCAAATAGTTTTGATAAGTTTTCCGGTTAAAGTCGGTTCACCCGCCAATCTGCATTGGACCAGCGAGTTGGGATACGGTCCAAAGGCCCTCTAATGAAGAAGGCGTGCATTAGGAGAGCTCTATGTCCATCGGTGGACTACTCAGACTGATGATGATTAATTGCGACGGAAATGTTACTTACCAACTTAGAAATAGAACTACCACCCTAAAGATACATTAATTTTAAGCTAACATATATTAAGATATAATATGTACTGAGTTCAGTTTTTCTCTAGACGTTCTTAATTTGTAAATATATTGTCATATTAATCAATATAATCAATTGGCTTTAATATTATTGTAATGTATTTATTAATTTTCATTAGCTACAGTTTTATTAGCCTTATTATTAATTTATTCATTATACATATTCATCGGATTTGTCAGTTTGGTGACCAATAGCTTCATCATGACGTGGTATTTATATAAAAACCAATTTTTATCAGTGGTTTATATAAACTAATTGTAATACGGTGGTGAACGGTCCAAAACTCCCTAATGGATGAAATACCACAGGCTGATGATGATGATGCTGAAGATGAATTGTAATACCGGCAAAACTATTGGTCCAATATGACGTGATTGATGTCTTGCGGCGCGCACCAACTAAATCTATTCCTTTTTAAGTTAAGCGATAAGACGAGCAAAATTGATGATGGAAAGGAATACGGCCTGGCCATAACACAGTAAAACAATCTGAATTCTGCTTGTCAATTTTTAACACGGAATGTTAAGTCTCATCATCATCATCAGCCTGTGATAGTCCACTGCTGGACATAGGCCTCCCCTAATACACCCCTATCCATTAAAATGCGGGTTGGTGGGTGGACCGACTTTTTACATGCCCATCCGACGCATGGATCATCTTACTTTTCAGACAATTGGATGATCGGCCCAAATTGCCCTAACCAACTAGGAAACAACAATGAAAATTTGTTGAGTCCCCGCAGGATTCGAACCCACGACCTCCGGTTTCTAAGCCACACGCCTATACCACTAGGCTACGGAGGCAGTCATGTTAAGTCTCGTTTACGTAATAATTACGCTACCCACAGTGTCCTTCAAACCGGAAGACAGTACTATTTATACACTATTGATTAGCGGCAGGTCTTATTTATTTCAGGTATAGTAGATCCCTGCAGAAATTTTATTTACTGATCGATGTTTAGGTATCGGTTTTACGTTTATAATTAAGCAAGTAGGAAAAAGTTTCTCTATTACGTTTGCTAAAGCAAAGATAGAGTATTTCGAGTACTAAAGACGCTATGGGGAAAGCGGATTGGTGTATCGCCAGCGTTTTGGATGTCCACGCGATGTTCAACCAATAAGAGAGCTCGGCGTTTTGGCGCCAATTGAATTTGACATCAGGAATTGTTTACTGGTATCGTATGTCGTATTGGCTTGGAGTATTTCCCATGGACACACTCATAACAAGTAATAGTTCGTCTTGGCAGGTTAAATAATGAAGGGCGACATTTAAGGATATATAACGGACAAGATAGTTTCCGTCACAGGATAAAAAGTAATAATTTCCAACCGTTTTTTATATTAAGGCTCAACCTGGAGTATGTTATGCATTCAACTTTTGAAATTAGTGCTATCATCTCATCCTATACATACGTGATATAGTGTAATCCAATTTACTTTTGAGTTATTTTGTTAAATAGGGCATTACGTACTAAATATCATTGCCTGAAAGTGTCGATCATGACGACTTTTTATATTTTGATATCAAATCGAATGCTGTTGAAGTAGAACGGAGTCAATTTGAGTTAAGCTGTCCGCCAATAATATCACCTTTAATTAGTATCCGCCCCCTAATAACTCAAGAATAAGTTATAAAGTCAAAAAAATACACTGACAATTTAAAAATACAATATTAACAAAATCGCCTGATAAAATATTGAGTTATAAAATCGATAAAATCCCAAGATGTAATCGGATTACGCCAACTTCAAGCATCCGCATAAAGCGTCAAATAATGAACGCTGCAATCGGCGTTCATTTTAACGACCTATAAATTGTGCCCGGCTGCATAATGCCGTGCCAGCCCGTGGCATCATCCCTATGAATATTTATTTAATGTCACGTATAATGTCAAAGGTGGACTGGTTTCTAATATCACTTGGCGGGACTGCATTCGCGTTTGGCGCCTTTTTCTCGTGAAACTGTTGCTCTTTATAACCTTTGAATGTTTATCCACCTATTCAAATGTATCTTTGACATTAATATGATTTAATATATCCATAAACAAAGAATGGCGCCAAATTAGTGTTTTTATTGGTGCATCTTTGACACACCTCAACTTTTATATGACCCGATAAAAATCTTTTTTTCTGTTGCTAATACACACAAGATTTAAACACCTTTATGGATATTTTTATAACAACACAGGTAGGGAAATTTTGAGCTATACTTTAGACAAACTAGACTGAAAAGTATTTGCACATAAACAAGGTAAACCATGGCAACAAAGAGACATTATAAATCTAGCACTTTTACCATAGATAGTAAACGAGATGTCAATCACTGAGTGACAGTCGACTAACAACAACACCATGTGTATGACGCCACTTCGTTCCTATGGCTTACTCTACTCTTACTGTTCTTTACATATATTCGGAGTTTAATCAGGCTGATCTATATGTTTAGTTCTATTTGTTTAAAGCACTAAATACAAAAATCAAAAATTGTTTGCATATTACGTTATTACTTTTTTTGTAATACTCGTGAAGTCAAAAGCGCGAGAAACTGTGTGTCAAAATGGATTGTTTGTAAACAAGTTCGGCGACGCGTCTAAACCTCTTTTTTTTTTTTGTGGCATTTTAAAATGTATTTATATTAAAATATTATAATTTATTCTAATGAATGCATGGCATTTTGAAAGGTAACAAAAAGAGAAGAAAGTCATTGGAGAAATGTCGAAAATTAATAATAGTAATGTCCTCCAAGTCGATTTTGACTACGGCGGCCGATCTATATTAGAGATCAGACAAATGCGCAAGAGATATTACAGTGCACAAGTGTACGCTGTGACGATGGGACGGATAACCGACACTACCGGAGAAAGTCAGCCGTAGGGCCGAATTTTTACATGCCCACCCGACGCATGGATCATCTTACTTTACGGACAATCGGGTGATCAGCCCGCATTGCCCTAACCAACTAGGAAACAACAATGAAATGTTGTTGCGTCCCCGCAGTATTCGAACGCAAGACCCGCGGTTTCCAAAGCGCAAGCCCATACCACTAGGCTACGAAGGCAGACGAATATTACAAATACATTGAAATGGGGAATTTTCCTATCGCATTTTTTATTAAATAAACACGATTTTAGTCTAGTGCAATGTATGCAGTTTGAAATATCAATCCGCGTATATATTTAGATATGTCAATGTTTCTTTTTTTGTTGTCATCTTAATAGCTTTACGTATGCTTTGGAGTGTTGATTATATATTAAAATCGGATATTTAACCTTCACATGTATTTCACATGTTGTCTTTTTACCTCATCTTAAATACATCTCTCATTTATCGTCCGTTATTTATTGGAGCATTAAAAAGTTGTTCTTTTACGCGATTTTCGTTTTGTTTGTAGATTAATTTCGTGTTGTTTTTGTGCAGTCTGTGCTGCAGTTTCTGCGATTGGGGTGAATTAATTAACGTAGGTTTTATAATTGATTTGGTAATTTTTTAATTTATGCATACTAATTTAATTGTGGCGACCGAGGCTCGGCGAACGTAGTGCAGGACGGACGCCCTGCGGTAAGGCAGAGTGACGACATTCGCAAAGTGGCCGGTGTGGGATGAGAATAGCCGAAGATCGGAAGCGGTGTCCTGCATTAGAGGAGGCCTTTGTCCAGGAGTGGACTGACACAGGCTGATGATGATGATGATGGTGGTTTGTTTAAGCTTTAGCTGCAAATAAGAAATTAAGTTTATTTAAACAATGTCACGTGTTACCGTGTTGTAGTTGCTTTTGACAGGTTTATTTTTTGTTGCTTTTGATAAGTTGTCTTGTATAATTACATTAAAGATTTTAACTTAGACATGACATCGACATGACAATGATAACAAATAAAAACTTATTTCACATTTTTAATAGTTTAGAAATACAGTTTGTTTACTTTAAGGTCTTGAATCGGTGCATTATTACCAAATAGTTATAAAACAAACGTAACGAAACGCAAAAACAAATATTATGCTCATACATTTATATTATCATGTAATAAACGTTTATGCCTTTAAACCCTTATTTGACTTAATAAGGCAAAGGCTCGATTATTTATTATAAGGTAGGTCTCTTTTTACAAAAGACCGTTTGGGGATGGCACCACCGTGGTTCCTATTTCTACTGCAAATCGGTAGAGGGTCTACATCACTCGACCTACTAACTCTACTGCGTCTTCCGGGTTGTAGGGCACCGTAGGCAGCGTAATTAGAGCGTAATCGAGACGTAACATCTCTTGTCTCAGACCGACGAGCTGATTTAAGGCGTTCTATGTTGCTTCACTTATTGGCTGGGCGTATCACTTACCATGGAAGAATCATGAAAGAAAAAAAATTATTCAATATCTTTCAATTCCAGGTCACATACCGCTGCACGCTGAGCACCCGCCGGCGAACACTTCGACACTGACCCAGGAGCAGGTTTACACGGTATACAACGGTCACTTACCGATATCCGCTCTAAACTCAATAGAACACATCTACACACGACAGCAAAACTACGTCCAAAGCTACGCAAATAATGTGAATCGCGACAACCCTCAAAATCTAGTTATGCACAGGCAGTTTGACAACTGCAGCCCATACAACGAAGAGTTCAAGAAGCCCCGCGATGAAGCAAACGACGCTGGCAAGAGCGGCAAAAGCGAGGAGCCCAAAGAGAACCAGAAGCCGTCAGACCAGAACAAGATGTTCTACTCGGAGTACGACCCAAACGTGTACTCCAATGGGGCGGAGAAAAGTGAAACGGAGTCGGAGAAGCTGCGAACGGAAGACGTATCGGCCAATATTAAGGGGAGTACAACTGTTACAAGTGTAACGACGTGTTCCCTTCGAAGCGTGGCTTGAAGCAGCACGCAAAGAGCTGCACTGAGGGCGAAATGGGCGAGGCGGAGCGCTTAGGGAAGTTTGGCTGCACACAGTGCGCGTACCGTTGCCAGTCGCCTGCCATCCTCAAGATCCACGAGCGGACTCACACCGGCGAGAAACCCTATTCTTGCACCTTCTGCGATTACAAGTCCGGCCAGAAGAATAACGTGGCCAAGCACATTCTAGTCCACATGAAGGAGAAGCCGTTCCGCTGCCAGTACTGCGACTACCGCTGCGCGCAAAAAAACAACTTGGTCGTGCACGAACGCACCCATACTGGCTACAAGCCCTTCGGCTGCCCGTATTGCGACTATCGCACCGTGCAGAAACCGAATCTGGTCAAGCATATGTACCTGCACACGGATCAGAAACCCTTCGGCTGCGACATGTGCAGCTACCGTTGCGTTCAGAAGACCAATCTGACGAAGCACAAGCAGCGCCACTTGAACGAGCGCTCGACCGACAGATCCGACACGACCTCGAGGCCTTATAGGCCGAGGCAGAAGTCGGTGAAGTGTCCACACTGCCCGTACAGGTGCGTGCAAAAGTCAAGCCTGGACAAGCACCTGCAGTTCAAACACGGCGAGCCTTTGGAGTCGAAATGTGACGAGATTCAGAATTTAAGTGTTAAGAAAGACGTTATTGAGCAGAACTGTCACGATAAAACGTTAGAGCTGCAAGTGCAGGCGTAGTGCCGTTTTGTGTTTGACGCCATTGTAAATATAAGTCGGTGGGTGTGGTTAAATTCTGGTTCCGTGATTTCTGAATAATGTACAGTAGCGTAAGGTGAGTATAGTTCAAAGCGTAGGCTAGGTATTATCGTACTGGCATGTCATTGGCACACATGTCACTGTGTGGCAGAATTGTAATCAAAATCGAATATCATTTTTAAATCGATTTTATTATGCTCGATTCCAAAAAAGAAATACAAAGTTACAGTTACGTGTTTTTATTCATGTTTTAATTAACTTTTGTTAAAAAAAAAAACAAAATTTTATATATGGTTATTTATTATAATACAAATAATTCTTGAACATATATGACTATTTGCAATTTCGATCATTAGAGTGATTATTCCTTACAAAAATAAATCAAAGCAATATTTATAAATTATCAATAATTATATTTTGATATTCTTTAACAATGTTTAATGTTAAGAATTAAAAAAATATACATCGAAAATGTTGCCTTATCTAGTTTTCGCCAATGACATGCCAAATTATTTTTATTGTGATATAGGTTATAAAAATCATGTGCTCTCTTGATTCCTACGATTTAATATAAGGCGACTGTATCGCAACCTCAATTCAAGTTTGAGATATTTTGAGATGATTTATGCTTTTAAGTAAAACCAGGTTAAAGATGTAAGTTACATTTGTGTGACGTAGCAAAATACTTTATTACTTTCCTACAATGTATAAGAAAGTTTTTCGGTCAAATTCTGTATACAAAAAACAATTACACAGAACAAAAATTTGCACTTTAATATCTTCGGATTTTGATTAATAAAATTGGTGGATGGCATGACTATTGAAGCTGCGAAATCATTTCAACAGAAATAGGTTTTGTTAAAATACATAGATAATCAAATACTTGACGAGTTTCAAAGTAAATTGCTTTAAAAAAAGGTGGTAATTTTTCGATAGAAGTAGTGATAGTAGAAGGCCGAATATTGAAGAAGAGCGAGGGGGTAACGAGCGAATTTTCTGGCAAAGCACGTTCGGAAATAAATGATTGTTGAAGATCCTGGAAATTTCGTTTTACACGTGTCTACTTATTTATGTAATTAATCAAAACTTAAAAAAACAAATCTTTTATTTGAAGTTAAAATTGGATATTACACAATTAACAAATAATTATCAAAATGCAATGAAAACGTATTTTAATTTATACACTCTTATTATTGTTTTTCAAAGGATTTGTAAATAATTCTTATTTTATATTAATTTACCTGGTTTTACATATAAGCAATAAAGCGGAGTTGGAGAATTATGTGTATTAAAGATAATGTTGGGGTTGTTTTGAGACTTAATGTAGGGTTTTCATTTTTCCCGCTTTGAATGGTGTTTACATTGTTTTATTTAAGATGGCAACAATGAAAACGATATAGGAGGATCTTCTGTTTGTTGGCTGGTTGCCATTTGGTAATCAGAATCTAATCTTTGCTGATTGCATATGGGATTTATATGAACTTAATGTTATGGAGAATTTAAAGTAATTTGTATTCTTGAAGTAGTTTTACTATTGATTGCCCTCGCAGGTCGGGGTGAATGAATTAAATTAACATTTCAGAGGAACAATTACAGCCACACTAGATAGGAGTTTTCTGAGCTGACTTTTAGCAATTTGCAGTGCAAAACATCTAATATGCATAGTACACAGAAAACTTTAAGTTTATTGTGCCAGCTTTACACCACCCTTTACATAAACTGTATTTCTTAAGGTATAAGGACCTCAAATTTGAATTCTGTACAATGTTCAAGAGATGTTTTGTATTTTCTATTTATTGTATCTATTTAATTACACAGTTTTTTTATTCTTTATTTAATTGAAACAGCAGACATACTAACAATATGCAGATATCACATAGACAGTGTTGTTTATGCAAATTGTGATATAGTAAATGCTCACTACATAGTATAAAACAAAGTCACTTTCTCTGTCCCTATGTATGCTTAAATCTTTTAAACTATGCTACGGATTTCGATGCGGTTTATTTAGATAGATAGAGTGATTGAAAAGGAGAATTTATATGTATAACACATGCTTAATATTTTAGGTATATTTTCTATCAGCATAGAGCCCGTGTGAAGCAGGGGTGGGCCGCTAGTAAATAATATATCTGTACAGATATTTTTGTAATAAAATCTGAAATTAAGAAACTTCTATAAATTAATTAATGATATTAGCTGTGTTTTCTATTGTTGCCATCTTGAAAACTTGTATGAGATTATTTTTATGTAATAAACAAAATTGGATGAATGAGATGAATAAAATTATTACAAAATGATGGTCAGTAATGAAGTCGTTTCAAATTAAAAGGTTTGTTATTATAATGATTGATGATTAAAAAAAGCAGAATGCAATTAAATATGTACTGAAAATTTGTGGCCCGTTGAAGTGTCAATTGTGTATTAGGTTGTTTATATACTTACAATTTTATGTTCATTTGCTTTTAAGGTTTACTTTCCCTGGTGATAACTAAAATCAATGTATATCACTGATGATCATGATGAATCATAAAGGTTTAAGAAAATAATTTTTTAGATTTTCTTTTGTCAAAATCTATTGCCCATCATCTCAGCTCAAAGATGTCCACAGCTGGACAAAGACCTCCCAAGGATTTCCACAACAATCGGTTGCTCTCTGGGTGCCTTTTAGCTTTTTAATGTCATCTTTTTTAAGCGACCATGTTTCTAAACTATCAATCAATCTTTAATATATAACTGTTTAATTTTTTACAAGACTACGGAATCACACATTTATGGAATTCATTAATTATAGATTAATTACTTGCTTTTTGATGACAAATATTTTCTTATATTTTCGTAAAAGCTTTGCTCTAACAATGCAACATTTGAAGTTCCTTACACAATTTTTCACTGTATATGTTATTGTAACAAAATTGTTGCCATTATAATTCATAGCAACACATTTAAGCCTTATCTAGTGAAGTCTCAGTCTTGTAAATTTTAGTTTTTCTACTTTGCTAATTATTTACATGCCATTGTCATTCGCTCATACAACTCTTGATGTTTTTTGGCGATTTTATGTACCCATCTATCACAAAACGAAATAAGACTGTTACGGTACTTAAGATATCCCTTTTAACACTATGACATTGAACGAGTCTGTTTTAGGAATACCCAATGCCATCAGGCTGTGATCGAGATTTCCATTTTGTATGTAGACGTTACCAAGAGATTTGTGTGTATGTTCTCTGATATTATTTTGCATCACATGTTTTTTTATTAATTGTACTGTAATATGAAATATTGCGTTTAAGGTTTTTCTAGTGATATTTTTTTTACGTTAGTACTCTTTTTTGTATTTCATTTTGTAATTAAACGCCGCTTACCAAAGTGATTTGTGACTTTTTATTTCCTACTTGCGTCGATTGTGGAATGATGATTTGGTAGGCTGCGCATCGATATTTTTTTTTACTTTCTTGAACCAGTGGTTTATTGAAAAGAGCCTTGGATGCTTTTAATCAAGTTTCATTTCTTAAAGTTTGCCCAATTTTGAAATTGATCTTATTTTTGAATTGTCACTGCGACTGAAGCGTTCTTTGTTTTGGTGGGGTTCTGTATATTAAAATGATTAAAGATTTTGGTAAACATTCGGTAAAAAAGGGAAAGAGATGCCTCAATTTTTCTCGTTTCTCGTCATCATCAGCCTGTAATAGTCCACTGCTGGACATAAGATTAGGGGGCTATGACTATGACCGTATCCCACCATGCTTGTCCTATGCGGGTTGGTGTGTGGACCGCCTTTTTACATGCCCATCCGACGCATGTATCATCTTACTTTTCAGACAATTAGGTGATCAGCCAGATTGGCCTAACCTATTAGGAAACAATAATGAAAATTTGTTGAGTCCCCGCAGGATTCGAACCAATGACTTCCGGTTTCTAAAGCACGCGCCCATACCACTAGGCTACAGAGGCAGTTTCTCGTTAACCATTAGAAAAACCCAGCTTACACATGGCATGACGCCAAATTAAAAGAGCGCAAGGGTTATGCAGGAATCCTCGGCCAAGATGAAACAGGACCAGTATGCCAACAACAAGACTAACGATGGCTTCTTTCTCTTATCGCTTTTGCCAGGGCCGCGGGAACATGATGGCAATACTTTTAGGAATCAAATCGGAGACTAAATAAGAGACCTTCCAAAGGTCTCTTCTTCACTCGGTACGTCCTTTTAGGTGCCGTGCTGAAGTAATCAACACGTCACCACCTTATAAGCTCCTATTCTCCTCTGGTTGGCGGAAACCCCTTTTTGCCGGCTGCAACAGGCCGGCAAAAGGGGTTATGTTGCACGCATAGGCCATTATTCAGTGCCCCGTGAAAGGCCAGTACGTTAGTTCTACTCTTTCTCTTCTACTTTTCGCGGTTTTCTTCTGGGATATTACATCCTCACAGATAGCAACGACGGCACCCTACGACCGTTCCTTTTACATTATGCTACGTAAAATAAAAGTATGCGAAAGGTCGTGTCTCAGAACACTGCAGCTCACGGCGCTCTTTACCCAGGCTCTAATCCAGTTGGGTCTTCACTTCAACACATGCACTCCACCACGTGGTGGCACTCACTATTGGCCTCCCTTATGTCTGACTTCGGCGCAAATTGTGTTGGAGGTTAGTCTTCGTTTACCAAAATTTATCTTCTATATGGCTTAACATCAACAACAAAGATCAGTTAAGACTGATCACATGAGTGTGGCAAGCTAAGCCAAATTCTTAGAAAAAGGTACTGAGCTATTCCAGTCCTTACGATACAACGCATGTACGATCGTTGTATCGAAAGGACTGGAGCGCACCGCGCATTTACGATCTCTGTGGAATCGGTCGCCTCAATCGATCTTGTTTTAGAAGCCGCATTCTAACGGACTTTCTGTCTCTCTTTCTGCCAATTATGCGGTCACGCGTCGCGTAATTGTTTTGCCAGTCCCTGTTGCGTAAAATGCCTCGGAGATCACGGCAGTAATAATTGTCACCGACCCAAGGATAAGAACTCCGAGTGCACGGCGGTCCGCCGTCGCCTCAAACGGCCAGCATGCTAGCCAATCTAGTGGCTGCACAGAGCAAGATGCAACATTGTTTTTGACTGCGCTGGATCTTTTTGATCATGACAATATGAATTAAGGTTGAAATTGTCATGATCGAATTCGGAATGCCTCAGCAGTGCGATGGCTGAGCCATTCGATGGCGCCTGCAGCAGTGCGATGGCTAGGTTCTGCCTTCCACACAAACTCTATAGGCTAAATAGGTTGCGGCAACCAACAGTAATCACACATCCTACTCTTAAGGTCGAACTTACACGTTTTTATATGACACTGTAGCTTAATACATACATAGGAGTGTTACTGGAGTGCCTTGCTATTTCTTCTCCAAGCGTCAACACTGTAAGAAGTGGTTGTAATGTATAGAGTTTCAAACTATTATATATATCCTTGACAAAGCGTCTGTATCGAGCCGAGGTCTCGGCCTGTTTGGGCAGCCCTTGATTCAGCTATGCTAACGGGAAACTACAAAGTGACAGCCGAAGCCGAGGCTACCCTTCCGGAGGCCCCTAGTGCTTAGTCCTCTTCTTAGCCCGCGGGGAAGAAGCGCCTGTGGCAACGGCCTCCCTACCCTGTAATGTTCTAATCGGTTTATTTAGAGAGCAGCAAATTCTGTCAAGAAAAAGAAACCGCGTTGCTATGACACATTTGCGGCGACAAATATATTAATCCTACGTCCCTTTGATATGTACAAGTAATCAATTCCCTCAATTTCTCTGAACTTTTAGGATTGGTTTATATATTGTAAACTGCAGTTTAACGTAATGTTAATTATGGATACTTATCTATAAGTCAAAATATCGACCTACTAATCATCTTATTTAAAATTTTTAAATTATTATTGATTCTCGTTAAAAAAATTTTCAGTTTAAGTAAATTTCGTCTATAGTCCTGCATAACTGTAAATACTTTAGAACGTTCAGAAGAAGTTACGGCTATGAAAGATATTCGACTACTAATCATCTTAAATTTGTAAGAGTTTAAATTATTATTGAATAGATATCTGCTTTATTATAACTTAATAAATAGTTGTAATTAAATTAGTTTTTTAATATTAATCTATTTACATAGTACTGAGCTCTGATTAAAATGTAAATATAACAAGAATGTTCCGAATCGGTTAAGAAGTTTAAGTGGAGAATGATTGGCAACAGATGCAGTTCATTCTAGAAGTCAATTTTATAACATTTGTGTCAACAGCGAAGCGTAACAAAGACCATTTTGAAAATGATGCATAGGTCGATCATTTTAATTATATATTTACATAAATATAGTTTGGCATGTAAATTAAACAGAACTATAGGTTTTGCTTAATATTTAATTATTTTACCTTAGTCTGTACTATACTTTGTATTTACACAATTCAAAAATAGCAAAAAAAAATGGTTTCCTGTAAAATCGGTATAAGGGTGAAAGTTATACGTGACAACGGCTATTAGTGGTAGAATGATTGTAATATGAATATTCATGCGTATAGTAGGAGGAAGGATCAAATAATACATAGTAAAAATAAATAAAGACACTAATTGTTTACTCCGACGGCAAGAACGCACGAGAGTAAGAGAGACGTAAGGCATTAATCGGTACGCATGCCTCTCTTTCTCTTTCTCTTTCTTCTCTATATCTCTAATTCACTTAAGCAGGGGAACTGCGAACGGGTAAGAGAGACGCGTGCCTCTCACTTTCTGTTACCGTTGCCTATGGAGAGCGTTATGTGAGCGGCGCTGTGACACAATTTTCGAGATTGCCTCCCCTATCTTGAACCAATTTATAATTGTCACGTCAAAAGTTTATTACATTTACGTGATTACTGTAGATATTTTAATGAAAGGCTACGGATATTCACCGCATTCATTTGCTTTACATTTTCATTTATAGATTAGTCAATTTACATTGAATGTAAACGAATCTAAATTCTAAAACTAATGGCGCCAAAATCGAACTTCTTCTTATTGGTGGACCGCGGTCATTTTCAATAGCCATGTGGTATGTAATCAATAAAACCCGACTTTTTAACAAATGAGTCGGACATTACACTTTGTTTCCGTAATTTCTATCTCCTATTTGGTTTACCTTTTACAATATTTACGACGTTTCAGATCCGTTGCAGCATCTATAATCACGAGGCAGACAGAGTTGTTCGTCTTGCCACAAGAGTTTTTAATCGGCTAACGTCAATTTAAAATGTTAAACATTTGTTTGACTTAGGCGTACTGAACTCTCACTATCTTGAGGGATATACTATATCATTGCTTAGTTTTGATTTTGTGCAATAGTGGATATTTACAAGAGTAAACAACCAAATAATTCTTTAGGTGAATTGTATATATTTTTAAA
Source organism: Lamproptera curius (assembly GCA_029286875.1). NCBI lineage: Eukaryota > Metazoa > Arthropoda > Insecta > Lepidoptera > Papilionidae > Lamproptera > Lamproptera curius. The sequence goes on along the minus strand of JAGSMT010000027.1, from coordinate 3,256,403 downwards.
ATATCTTGTTACTTGATCCTGAAATATTCTCAACAAATTTTTATTGTTGTTTCCTAGTTGGTTAGGGCAATTTGGGCCGATCACCCAATTATCTGAAATTTAAGATGATCCTTGCGTCGGATGGGCATTTAAAAAGTCGGTCAACCCAACAACCCGCAATGAACCATCGTGTATATCTCGCATATGGACCAAAAACCCCATAATGGAGAAGGCCTATGTCCAGCTGTGGACCTAACACAGGCTGATGATGATGATGATGATGATGAATGGTAATGGAGGTCTCTTAACAAACTGACTGTTTGAATTTGTTTCCACGCAGAGTTCGAACCGTAACATAAGGCAGAGCTACTTTCTCTTTGTTGGATTGTTTAAATATTCAAAATGTAGGTTTAATTTGACTATACCATCTTAGCCAGACGCTTTGACTGTCAGTGGTTTACAATGTATTGATACCATCAATTTATGAAAAGCCTTCGATTTCCAGTCACTTTGTCTTAATAATTATTTCTATTGCTTGCGCGAATATTATAATTATTAAATAAAATTACTTTACGATTTTATCGCGTTTATTTTACATTTTAAATTCCCGATGTTTCGAACACTTTCCAGCGGGTAGACTAAGACGGGTCACAGGGTAGATGAGACTCCGACCTATGCAATATGAACTGATTATATTGCATGGTCGGATACAAAAAATAAACGCGATAAAATCCGTAAAGTAATTTTATTTAATAACACTTTTATTAAAACAACAACAAGCAATAGATTAAACTCCTCTGCGCCCTCCAGAACAGCTTTTATACCCTGTCTTGCGCTTCAAATTCCTAGGGTAGTTCCTCATACCGAATCTTAATATGTTACAGCCAATTGCAATATTCCGTATTGCACATATATATAAAACTTGCATTATTGTTGACAAGGCACGACCTCCACTTTCAACCCATTCCTCGCATCGTCCTGAGCTCATCTGCAGTCCACTGAGCCACAGCAAAAGCAAAATGCATTGCCTCTCTTAGGTTTCCTTTCCTTTTCCCAAAACAACCTAAACACATCATTAATAGCACGTAATAGCCATGTCTTTTTGACCGACTTCCCAAAAGAACTGAATGGTCCCATTTTTTTATAATTCTGTGACTTATCACAGCGTAGTATGTAGTTTAATAGATATTAAAGAAATTTAGTAAATTTCGTCAAAAATCACACCCTCGTGCAATTGAATTTCAAACGCTAGCTTAGCCTTAAGATATAGACTTAAACTATGTTTTACATTATTCTATTGCTTGAATTGGTCTACCATCATGAACGCGAGAGCATATATCTACCTTTTAAGAACATGTGTCATTTTATGTACATGCACGCTTTATATATATAAAATGTAACATATTCTATATAGACGACATTTTGATTAAATGAATACCTTAAATATATCAGAAATTTAAAATGTAATGGCAGAAATCGCGACGCAAACAAAGCACGTTGTTGCCTGCTCCTATTGCTTAAAATAGTTATACGCAGTTTGAAGTCGGTCATATTTTTTTGTTAAAATTTTGTTAGTGCATATTATTTAATTAGTGTTTTGTTTTTCCTCTGTCAAATTTGCAATTGTATTAATAAACGAAGTTTCCGTACAGATGGTAGAGATGCACCAGAGTCCAAAGTAAAATCTATGCAATGGAAAAAAGCAAGGTTACAGTCCCTTAAAAAAGCTGGGACTGCCCGTGTTAATCAAAAGTTTGTATAAAGGTCATTATAACCATTACTTTGGGGGTAAAACCATAAATGTGGTATATTATTACACACTCTTGCAACGTTCGCGTGAAGAAATGTAAGTGTAAGTTTTGCTACACGAAAATAACGCCCCTGTCCGTACTGCACTGAAATCAATCGCACAAATACACGATTGTAGTTTTGAATTGGAAACATGAAGTTTGAAGGAGCCGAGGTATATAATAATTTATCATTTAAAGACTAGCCTCTCCTTATTAACTTTTAAAACAATATTAAAACGATACTTAATGAAGGACGTATAATTTCTCCGATGGCCAACACATTCTTTTTACTTCTTTTATTGTAGTATACAATTTTCTCATAGAATAAGTGAATAATGTAATATTCTTTATGAGAAATAAAAAAAAATCTTTAAACCTAATTGTTGCCGCATCTACCCTATTCGCTGGACTTGGCATGTATCATCACCATCTCTTCCCCAATTTTAAAAAACACATGGCAGGACGAAAATTTTAAACGAATGTAGCGGTACAAGAAGCTGCGACTGAATATATTGATGAAATGAAGATTCCTTTTTTAAAAAGAATACTAAAGTTAGTCAATGGCAAACGTGTTTAGATCGATTTTGGAGAATTTGTAGACAATTAAAATAGTAAGTTAGAAAAAGAAACGTCCTTTTTAAGGTCGGGCTCAAAACATTTTCATGTATTAGATCGTAGATGCTCAGTAGTAAACGGAAACATCGTAAGTAATTCTGCATATTTAAAAAATTACCTTTGTGTAATCTATTAAGTAAAAAAAAAATGTAATAAAGGCGAAAGACTAATTATTCAAAATCAAAGGTTCTTTATTCAACTTAGGCTTTGTCGAGCTCTTATAAAGATTTGACCTGTTCAAAGAACAGCCGGCAAGAAACTCTGCGATACATTAGAAATAGATAACAAGTATCTTGTAATCTATTTCTAATGTATTTATTACATAGTCTTGGCAATTGCCAGGACATATGCCAGTGCACGGAATAAATCATTTGAGCACAGTTTTAACACACGGTTTCAAACATTCTCTTGTCAATCGAAAACTTTATTATGACTAAGTAAAATTGGGTACATTTATTAATAGAAAATTAAAAATTTGTAGAAGTCTCTTCTAAAAGCTATTTAGGTGTAAAAAATGTTAAAAACGTCATTGAAAGTTATTCATATATTATAGCTAAAAAAACGTGAAGAGCAGGTATGTTACCTGGGCCCCAAGACGTTCATAAAACAAATAACAAAGAAAGTATATTGTATTATGCGTAATCTATGTAAATAATATTAAAATAATTATGCTACAGAGTTATTCACTAATTCAGAGGTTTGCAGCAATTTTAGCGGGGCCTTAAAACCTCACGTCATTTCCTAACTTTGACAGGCTCCAGATTATGAACAACAACGAAAAAACGCAGGAAAAGCTAGTTCCGAGGGAAGCGTTCCGAAACAGAAACAATTACCAGCGGCCGGCGCGGCCTGGGATGCTGATTGACGTTGCCCTGGGCGGCTAGAGTTGCCACGTTTATAAATAAAAAGCCGGGATAACTTAAATTTTGTAGTTTTTACATTGTACGACTGCGAAATATCAAATACCAAAAAAAACTACTAAAGTTATCACTTCTCTGATTAATATCTACTAAATATAATTTGTTCTCATGTTATATTTGTTTATTCAGATCAAGCCTAGTTTTGTTGTAGGTGAAAACTTGAATAAAATTTTAATAATAACATTAGAAATTCACCTAATCGTTATTGATGCATTTTCTATCATCGTCATCAGTCCTTTACGATCCACTGCTGGACATATGCCTTTTTAATCAATGCCAAGATGACGATCCCCTGCTACTCGCTGCAACAGCACGGGGAACGGCATCTCACCTGGTCGGGGTCGAACAACACTCCGTCAAATGCGGCGTCGCCTCCAGAAGCTCCAGTTCTTCTGACTATATGACCGGCCCACTGTCACTTAAACGAGCTTATCCTTTGCACTATGTCGGCGACTTTAGTTCTTTCACGAATGATTCTTCACGCTTTTAGTCGACAAAGAACTCAAGCATAGGCGCATCCTATAGCCCGTTGAGCTACGGCAAACTTGTGAAACTATCCTTCAGTCAGAGGCAGAGGAGAGTTCTATGAGTGAAATGCTCATCATCATCAGCTTGATGATGGTCCACTGCTAGTACTAGTAGCCTCCTAATACACCTATTTATTGAGGGGTTTGAACCTATCCTTTCACACGCCTGGTCTAATGCGGTTAGTGGGTGGACTCGACTTTTACATGCCCATAGACCATCTTACGTTTGCCCTGACCAACTAGTAAACAAAATTTGTTGAGACCCGAGATGTTGGAATCAGACCTCCGGTTTCTGAACGCACACTCATACTAGGCTCGGGCGGTAGAAAATATCATGTTGAATTACATGTACAATTTGCCATCGGGATCTTTATCAAAATAGTAACTTAGGATGAGTTCTTTTTACTTATATATTTAAAAAACGTTGTCAAAAGCGAGATTGTTTAAAAATCAGACGGTTTTGCAGTGAACGTGGCAACACTACGAACGCCTCCGGCGCGGTCAGGAACACTCCGTCCTAATTTGAATCACCGGTGAATTTGATTTGTTCGCCACTGGCAGCACTGGATTGACGTTTGGAAATTTTGACTGTTTTAACGTTGCACGGCTCTATGTGTGTACCGATCAATGCTTCGTTATAACTTTACGAAGGATTAGATATTTTCTTTTTAATTTTTGCATTTAAATAAATGTTGGCGAATGATTTTCTTGTACACTTTTCTCAAGTCATAATTCACGTCAGAAGATATGATATATTTTCTATATAATTATTCTTTTTATATCGAAATTTTTCCATCAATGCTTTCTTTACTATTGGCATAATCTTACGTATTTACAAATAGTTTTGATATATTTATTTTAATATTTCCTCTATAGAGTTTGTTCTAACAAGCAGTGGCGGACTAACAGGGGCGGAAGGCGGCCCGCCTGAGCCTCAGGTCTTGGGGGCCCCAAATGTTTTCGCGTTTTCATAATACTATTAAAAATATGCTTAGTACCTTCATGATTTCATCACGATAAGCCCCTACAGTCATCGAAAGTGTTTACGTGGTACTAATAAACTTTTATGCTGACCGCGTCCAATACGCTGGGGTATTCCGTCTGTGTAGCTGGTGCTTCCCTGAATGAAGGAAGCGTGAATAATTCACTTTGTAAGCATACACTTCCATTGTACTTAAGTCAAAAATAAGATTTCTTCGTAAACCAGGGAATTTTTAGAATTAGTACAATTTTTAGCGAAATATGATCCGGTGCTGAAGGAGCATTGCTTAAACCTAGCAGAGGCCGCTGGTGGGTCAAAGAGAGTACCATCTTATTTGTCAAAAGGCATACAAAATGAATTTATTCTATGTTTGGGCGAACATGTAAGGCAAAAAATTATTGCAGACATTAAAAAGGCTAAATATTACGGAATAATTTTTGACAGCACTCCTGATGAAAGTAAAACAGACCAAATGAGTCAAATCATTAGATTCGTTCATATAGAAAATGACATTGTGGAAGTACGGGAATCTTTCTTAGGTTTTTTTTGATATCTGGAAAAACTGACGAGGATACGTTTAAAGACATTCAGCAACAGCTGAAAAAAGATGGACGAGTTATTGCGTTGTGCAGGGCTCAAGGTTACGACAATGCCGCGTCAATGTCCGGTGTCCATGGAGGGGTGCAACAAAAAATCCGAGAAATAAATCCAAAAGCACTGTTCAGTCCCTGTTCTAATCATTCCTTGAATCTTTGTGGATTTCATGCGTTTGCATGCGTTCATTTCAGCGTCGTGTGTTTTGGAACAGTAGAGAAATTGTATTCGTTTTTTCATCATCTACACAGAGATGGCAATTACTGAAAAAGAAGACTGGAATAAATTTAAAACATTTTTTCGGATACTCGCTGTATGCTTATTAGTGCTCATTATGAGTCAGTAAAGTCTTAAAAGACAATCATAAGTAGTTTGGAACATTTTCAAGATCCAATAAAGGCTAATCTAGATACAAGATCAGGCCAGAACAAACAGCCAGCCCAGCAAACTTGCTGTTTGCTGAGCTGGGTGTTTGTGATTTTAACCTATATACAATTTTGGCTGGAGGAAGTAATTTAAGTTCAGTAATATTTGCAGCCTCTCAAAATGACTCTGGATATAAGAATCGTTAAACTAAAGTCTTGAATGAGTATTGAATGACCGAATGAAACACGGTTTTTCGAACTCAGTTTAAAAAATGCAATGATATGGACATCAAAATGGAGAAACGAGGAAGAGGAAGGTAAAAGAACGATGCTGGGTGAATTAGCTATTGTTGTTGGATTAACAATTCAAAATAAATAAGACGGTCAATGTTTGAATGCATAATTCGATTTATTCAAGAATCGTCGACCCGATACGAGGCTATAAAATAAATCAATAATATTTTCCAAATGATTGAATCAAAGTTTATGCTAGAAGTTTCAGATGACGCTCTGGCTGTGCAGTTGATAATTTAATAAATCCTTATATTGATCTATTGAAAATAAAAACTACCTTTGATTTATCTATTTTGTCGTTCGATTCGTATTTTATTTTTCTCAACCATATTCATTCCATATTGTAGGTCCGACTGCCTCCGTAGCTTAGTGATATGGGCGTGTGCTTTAGAAACCGGAGGTCGTGAGTTCGAATCCTGGGGACTCAAGTTGGTCAAGGCAATTTTGGGCTGATACCCAATTGTCTGAAAAGTAAGATGATCCTTACGTCGGATGGGCGTGTAAAATTCGGTCCACCCACCAACCTGCATTGGACCAGCGTGGTGGGGTGCGGTCCAAAAACCCCCTTATGGATGGGGGTGTATAAGGGGAGGCCTATGTCCAGCAGTGGACTATCACAGGCTGATGATGATGATGATGATGATTGTAGGTACATACCTATGTTTATTAAGCTTAAATAATTTAAGCCGAATTTAAATTTAACTACTAGATTTTAACGAAATAATCATAAATACTTATACAAACAAATTTGAACTGAATAAAAAGTATGTAGAAATTAATTTTGCTTAAAACCTGGGGCCTCATTCAGCTGCCCGAGCCTCTGACAGGCTTAGTCCGCCCGCTAACAATAACTTGAAAATAAGGCGTCACAAAATTTGGAATCCAATTTCTCCGCCCCCATAACGTGTGACATAATCTATGAATAATCCCTAAGTTGACTTTTAACGCTAGCTAATGTTACCAGCAAAGATTTTTACACACAGCTTCTGCCTTAACAGAAAATGCTGCACTGGTCTGCAGAGAGACATAAACTAAAAGATATACTAAAATACTATGAATTGACTAGGTATTTAAAGACCCTGCCAATAGCGACCAATTAACATGTTCTTGAGAACTAGGATCAATGCCTCACTACCGACGCGTAGATCACCTTTATTTTTTAAGCAATTAGGTCATATAACTTAACCATCTAGTGCCAAATACAAGCTTGCAATGCAAATTCTAAACTGTGGGTTAAATCCTAAAAAATATTTTTTAATAGTGTTTTACTTTAACTATGAAATATTAAAAAACTAGTTCATAACAAATTTTAAGAATTGTACGGTATTTTAAAGACTTAACTCAAGCATATGTAATCATAGTCAGTTTCTTTTATTTTCGTAGGTTTAAACTCCTATAATTTTAATTTCCAATTTTAAGGTTAACTTCAATTTATTTTACATAGAACACACATCATTCAGCCTTTGTTAGTCCACTGTGAAATAGAGCCTTCCCTAATCACCATATCCATTAGGGGTATTGGACCGTATCCCACCACGCTGGTCCATGCGGTTGGTGGGTGGACCACTTTTAACATGCCATCCGGCATTGATCATCTTACTTTTAAGAAATTGGGGATCGGTAACCACCATAACCAACAAACAAAGTTCAATGAAAATTTGTTCCGTAACCCGGCATCAGAACCCACACCCAGATTTAAAGCAGCCCATACACAGCTATGGATGCAGTCAAACAAAATAAACGTTTTAATTTTATCTAGGAACAATTACATTAAAGCCTGTATTAATAAAACTGTTGAAATAGACCTACCAAGCGCTTCACATATGGAATTGGAACTTATCCCAACAGCGGTCCATGCGAAGTTAAAGTTTGGGACCTTTAAACGTTTGAATGCCCATCGGTAAGATATGCTGCATCTTACTTAAGAACAATAGTGATGTACCTAACTCGGTAAACAATGTATCACAATTGTTTCCATCGAAGTTCTTATCCAAACTAGATAAAGCAAAAGTCAATACCTGCAGTGAAGTTAGAGAATTTATTGAACAAACATTTATAATTAATAAAACAACTTGAATTTGTAATTTCAAGACCTTTACTAAATATGTGTAAATAAAACGGTTTACAGATCACTAGACCGGATAGGATTCATATTGGTAATAAATATATTAAACCGATAATGGTAATTAAATGTCTTGGAGCCTTTTTAAAAATGAAGGAAATAGATAAATAATGGCTGTGCTCTGAGATTCGAATTCAATGAAGGGTCCCATAAATCGACTGTTTAATTAATTGTGATCTGAATCCGTTTGAAAATTGATTGTAAAGATTATTATTCTATGGGTTGGAGATGTTAGAGGATTTTATTTGTTATAACAGTTTTAATCTGACTTGATCCACTTTATTAATAGATTCAATGGTATTGTAATGAAATTTTAATGATTTATTGGTAATTTCCAATTGAATAAGATTGTTTTGGTAATAAATATAATAAAATGTTGATGTTACATTCATAAAACTGTGAGAGTTAAATATGTATTTTTTATATCAGCGATAACTTTTTGGCTTTTTTGCCCATTCACTTTTTCAATTTTAGTGTGAAGGGGTCAATAAAAATGACTGACTATAACTGTAGCAATGTGTTAACGATCTTTTTATTGAAAAGGTTGATGCGTTGTTAGGGATATTTGAGTTTAATTAAAGTATCGCAACAAATAATTGTGAATAATCAACCATCGTAAACGGACTCCAATATTAATTAGTAACACAAAGGATATATTTAATTCAGTTTTAATGGATTTTTCGCGGTTTTCTTGACGTTTCAGACCATTAGCGTAATAACATAATCTCGGGCAGACTAAGATGGGAAATGTCTGTATTTCAATTAAAATATCGATATTTACTACTATAAAGAATGAATGCGAAAAATCAGTAAAAATAGGCTGTAATATGTATAGTAATGACGTAAACAAATAAATGATAAATAGTAAATATAAGCAACACAGCTCTCAACAATCTGTAGGCAAAGAGTCCACAGTCCTTCGGACACATGGTACATCGAGACCTAGATAGTCTGGAAAGAATCTGGAATTACTGGTGGAAAGAAAGAGAGCGAGAGGGGCCTCCTACAAGATGGACACACAACTCAGGACGCTACGGGAGCTACCCTACAATCATGCTTCCAAATGGCTTCAGACATAGATATCTAGAAGAAATGGTTGCCAGAGCAATGCACCATAGTCACATCCCTAATGAGGTTACGACAACGAAGAAATAAAAAGAAAGATAACACACTGAGCTATTATGCGTCTTTTATTAATTAGTAAAACAAAAAACATTTTAACTGTAAGGGTGCTGAAAACTAAGTCATGTTGCGTCCAGTGCGCAAACAGCCTACGGGCCCAAAACACCCTGTTTGCCGTAGCACTTTACTGGGCATCCGATTTCTGACGGATTGTGTTGCGAAAATAGACCAACAGTGTATAAGTGAATTGAGTGCATTTGTTTAACCATATCTAAAAGTGTAACATGTCATTGAATGACCATTTGTGTAAAGCTATAAATTGAGTTCTGTTTCGTATTATTATCATTATCATCATCATCAGCCTGTGTTAGTCCATTGGACATAGGCCTCCCCTAATGCGAGCCTTCTAAATTTAGGGGATTCTTGGACCGTATCCCACCACGCTGGTCCAATGCGGGTTGTTAGGTGGACTGACTTTTTCATGCCCATCCGACGCAAGGATCATCTTACTTTTCAGATAATTGGGTGATCGGCCCATATTGCCCTAACCAACTAGGAAACAACAATAAAATTTTGTTGAGTCCCAGCAGAATTCGAGCCCACGGCCTCCGATTTCTAAAGCACACGCCCTTACCACTAGGCTACGGAGGCAGTTTTATATATAGCCGTTACATATCGTAGTAGAGTGTTTGATATTTGACTTCTATAACCCAGATGTACCATTTGAGTAAGATGTTAGTATATTTGAAGGCAATGACGTCCTATAACGATGGACAAAGATAGTGTTAAAACGCCTATTTCACGCATAGATTATCAAGGAATAAGAAGGTCGGCTCATAATTATATCAACCATGAAACGTAAGGGATAACATTATTAACAGTTTTGTTCGGAATGCAAATTTTTAGGTTAATTAGTCAGCAAATTATTAATTAGTTAGTATATTTGTTTTTCGCATTCGGTGAAAACCGTGGGACGCTACGACACAATTAAATTTATTTGTATAGTCATGAGTACACGCTTTAAAACATCAACGGAAAATAAATATATTTTTAATAAAATCAAAACAGACGACCTCAGTTAATTTATATGTTTAAAATTACACATGATTACACGGAAATTAAAATACAAAGAAAATAGGGAAAAGAACATTTTATTTTGTGTTATTGATATGATTTAGTTGGGTAAATAACAAATAACCTTAGCAAATTTCATTATTAAGCGCGCACAATTTATTATATATAGTTTGGTTCCCAAAAACTACACCAAAAAAAGACACGTTTTCAACCCTAGACACTCGAGATCACAGACAACCTATAGACTAGACAGATTTTTAAAAATTTACTCCAGTTATTTTGAGTTACTATTAGATTTGAACTAGAGCAATCGATAGTATCACAATAAGTTCCAGCCAGAATAACACGGATTCGAACCCAGCTACCGCAAGTGAAGCTTAAGTGAAACAAAATAGGGCGCCCGGTGGGGCGAGTTGTATCAAATGTTCGCAAATTGCTTGCTGACATACAATACGATACATGGATTTAAGAGGAAAACGACAGGGTGGGACTCGACACGGGGAATAATGTTGATTTTTTTTCAATGACTAAAGAAAAAGGTTATTCCATATATTAAACGCTAGCACTTGTCAACTTCAGCTTGTTAATCAAGTCATAGACGTTTGTAATAACGTCAAACAACGTCTTTATTTAAAAGAAGGTTTGTTACAATATATAAAAGAAAACGTTCTATTAAAAAATCCACTAAAATGTTAAGTTGCACTGTTGATGAAGAGGTCAGAGGTTTGCTATCATCGGCATAATATACACATATTAAATGTTTATGAATAAAGAGTCTTTATATAATGTTCCGTTACAAATATTCTTGTACACTTACCACCTTTGACCTAACTGAACTATTAAGCTTAACGTTAAACTGTTGAGTTTAATGCATGAAACCTTCCCAATTCATATTAAGTAATTTCATTAACTGTTACTTCATATTTGTTAACTTAACAACGTCACACTCGTTAAAATAAATCCATTGTGGCACTTTGGCAGTTAACAATAAGCATTTTCATTCACGTATCAGTCGTAAACACTATTTTTATCTGCATACAATAGTGTAATAATTTCTAGAATGTTGAAAACTTTCATTACAACAACCCTTTATCTGATTATTTCCCTTTGTAAAAACTATTTACTTCTGGAATGAATCACATCATCACATCACATCATCAGCCTTTGTTAGTCCACTGCTGGACATAGGCCTCCCTAATACACCCTCATCCATTAGGAGGTTTGGACCGTAACCCACCACGCTGGTCCAATGCGGTTGGTGGTGGACCGACTTTTACATGCCCATCCGACGCATGGATCATCTTACTTTTCAGACAATTTGGTGATCCAATTGCCCTAACCAACTAGGAAACAACAATGAAAATTTGTTGCGTCCCGCAGGATTCGAACCCACGACCTCCGGTTTCTAAAGCAAGCTGAATGGATAATAAATCAATATTAATATCAAATTAACGATCAACTAAATACGGCCCAGCACTCGATTGTGGAGCTCCATGTTTACACGCTCACTACACAAACTACACGTCGTACATACGATGAAGTATTGGAGGCATTCAACGACGAAGCCCGACCCGCTGGATGTGGCAACCATTTTTCTAAAAATCTACACGGTTTATAGCGAACAATCGTTTAACAGTTGTATATCATAAATACGATAAACGAAACAACTTCGTTGTCAGAAAAGGGACGAGTTATAATGCACCTTACGGAAAAGTAACCGAATTTATTTAAAGAACTGTCAAGACCTATTCAGCCATCATTTATAAATATACTAGTTGACCTGTTACACTTCGTACTACCTGAATCGATAAATAAAACATCTATAACTTTGTATATGATTAAACAATTTACTTATTAAAAAAAATTGATCGATAGTTAACAACTGTAACAAATATAGTAGTTGAGTGAAATTAAGTGTATTATTTAACTATTAAGAGCAATAATGTATGTAGAAAAGTATTTTGTTCAATTCCGATAGTTGTCATTTTTATTTATTATCTATTAAAATAAAGATAGTATAATTATTAAAAAAAAATCTAAAGCAATCATTCTGATACTAACTGACCAACTACTTTGCAAGGAGGGGTTGAAAAGTGGTTTCTCGACAAAAGCTCATCAATATAAAGCTATTTAGCGACAACTGTTAAGCGATAAAGGCTACTTATTTATAGACGTTTTATTCCATTATGAGAACGCTATACATACGTCTCATGTCGTGCTATAACACAATTTATAATTATGGTTTATTTCATTCTATTTAGATATAATAAACGGGTTAAAAGACTCAGAGTAAGACTAAGAGTTGTCAAAGTTTTACGAAGGTCTCCTTTGGAAGGGGAAAAACTTTTAAAGCAATACTGCGAAGAGTAAGTAAACCACAACACACAAATGTAAAAATTACAGCACACAGGATCTAACCTGGTTCGTGGGGATAGTAGCTTCCCGCGAACTCAGTGTTAGATGAAGCTTACCGAAGACATTGGTCTGGAAGTATAACATCATTGCTAAAAAAAACCACAGGTTTAGTGTACCGGTTTATCCTGCAGCTGTGTAAAAATAAACTTAGAACTATTTTATTTTCTCCTGTATTCACCTATGTCATAATATATATGTACATTATGTCTACGGGATTAGGGATTAGGGATCGGCCGTTTTGGTGTTCGTTGAGAAAGGCCTATATCCAGCAGTGGACGGATAGGGCCTGCTAATGATGATGATGATGATGTTTTTTCTCGTTTATCCAGTAAATACGCTGCCCTTCAAACCGAACACAGCAGTGTTTTCACGGCAGTGCTCCTGGCAGAAATAAGCGTACCGCGTGGTACCCATCCAGACGGTCTCCTGTAGAATGAGGACCTACCACCGGTAAGTCTATGTTTATGCGTACAAACATTTTTGACTATTTTTCGTTATTCCTATAGTTTAGCCAATTGGCACTCATAATAAGTGTGAATAATTTATTAATGAATAGCATGCATGTATTAAGCGAAGTGGTACGTATGGTGATATTATTAATCACGATGAAACAAGCAGCACGGACGACTGATACTAAATGGTAAGCCCTGCCCATTAAAATAGCATAAATCTATTCAGAACCCTGAGTCGTGGGATGTTACATCCTGTTTTTCCAGTAGTTACTCTGGCAACGGTACCCTTTACACCGGAAGGCAGTAGTGGTTATACACTATTACTTAGCGGTACCAAGGTCGTACCTTACTCCTGATGGTCCCTTGTAAAACCAAAGATCTATCCACTTCTGAGCCATGGGTAAATTTGTTTAGTTCTATTTTAAGTCTTATTTGGCTCAACTACCGTATTAAAGATGTTAAAAGTTCATAATCTACCTCGGAGATTCTTTGTTTAATAAAATTCTTAAAAAATTATTCCATCAATCTCGCGTATATCGCTGCTTCTTTAATGGATGATGGATGGATGGATGCAAACGATTAGCTCGTTGTCATAAAAACTGATGGCCGATGGGTCAATCAGGTTCAAGAGTTGAGGCTGTGTTCAGGAAAACGGAATACTGATCGACCCCCGACCAGGTGGGACCGAACTCCGTGCAGTAGCCGGTTCACGTTGGACGCGAGAGAAAAGGCCTATGCCAGGCAGTGGACTGTTAAAGGCTGCTGATGACAATGATGATGAAGCAATATAGTGTCTCAATAAATTATATTTAACATTGCACCAAGTGCTCGTATAGAGTGAGCTATAATATAATGTGAACATTTAATAACGAACCATATAATTTTCTAAACAACTATTAAGGTATAGATAAGCCGAGATTAAGATTTGCAACCTGTCACAGAAAAAAAGAACACGTCTAAATAGAATTCTCACGATATGCGAAATAAATGTTGCCATCCAAGAAAACGCGCTTGGCGGTTCGGTTTGGATGCATTCCATTTAGGATTACGGCGTAACAAAAAGTGGCCAGCGTGAATGGGCCACACGCAACTCGCAAATAGACACTAAAAAACGATAAAAGCCGGCCCCATATAAACATTGCACTCGTCACCCCTTCTTATTAAAAAATACTAACCAAGTGTTTATCTATAAAAATTTAAGGGGTCCGTAGTCTTTAAAACACAAGAGTAATCTTGATAACTTTTATTTATATAACTCTAAAAGTTGGAGAAAAGTTATTATAGATAAAAGTATTAAATAAATTAATTATAATTTGTTTAATTGTACTAGCCAGATAGAGGTAAATAAGATTTTCCAAAACAAACAAAATATTTCGTAGGTGTAACTTGAGTGTCATTTGTCTATCTTTAAAAAAAATAGCCTCTAGTATTATTAAAACAAATACCGACTATAATGCTTCGTAATTTGATACCAAAATAAGATAAACATACTGAATCTTGAGTGTACTGAATAAAAATAGATTGCGGAGGGGTTTGTTGTTACAAAAATGGGACCCCAAAAGAGAAATGAACGCGTGAACGCATCGAATAGGAGAACAATGGAGGTTTGACAATCGGCAAAATGGCGGGCTAATTTGACATTAAAAAACGCGCGAATTCAATTGTCGGATAATTTATCGATGTTTTGATAACAAAAAGGAGACGTTTTATTAATGATGTTTTATAAAAATTCATTCTTTCGCATTTGCAGACCATAAATAATTCTCGCTTTTTGATGTTTTCACGCTACAGTTAGTTTTAAAGCGGTTAATGTTTACAAATTGTCGATCTACCAGTAACGTTCGTAAACCGGTTTCCTGACGTCTTAATTAAAAATCATTCCGCTACATAAACTCCTTGGGATCGGCGTGTTTTTTGTTTATTGAAATATTTTCCTAGGTATTATTCATAATATTTAAATTAGCTTAAACATTTTCTCTCCAATGTCAATAATAATAACATTTGATGGAAAAATGTTGCGTTACTAAAATAAATTACAACTAGAATGGGGAATTACGATAACGTTCAGGCAAGGATGAAATTGTTAAATTACATTATTTCTTTAATATCTAGAGCAATTTTAAAACTTAGAACGCTTATAATGCGAATACCTATTTACTTTGTAATCAATACTTATGATTCGTTATTATATTATTATTATAAATAGATCAAAAAAAATTATTGACTTTACGTGAAATGTAAATTTTCCACAAAAAGTATCTACTGGAGGGTGATTATTTCGAATTTATACTTTATATTCGCGTTACAATCACTTGATTATTATTATGCCAATGTTAAGTCTTATCTTTTTAAATATAAATCACAACAATAAAGCCGTCTTGTGATTAATTTGCAGCTGATACAGATTATGAATAACTATAAGACTTAACATGTAAAATGTCGGTTCCTCCCACCAGCGTGGTGGGATACGGTCCAAAAACCCCCTAATTGGAGAAGGTGTGCATTAGGGGAGGCCTACGTCCAACAGTGGACTAACACAGGCTGATGATGATTATGGTCTTAACAATATACCAGTGCCCGAAATAATACAGACCCATTATAATTGACGAGGATAACTTATACATCAATAAGTTAACGAGAATCTAGAACCATATTACGGAGGGTTGATGGTTTACGACCTTTTAATATCGACATATGTGGGGTCGTAACTAACGCTTCAGAATGGCAACGCTACAAAATAAATCGTAATTTTCGATTAATAAATACATCTGAGCATTTCACGGATCATTAGATGGATATTTTGATTTATTGCTAAACTGGCAACCCTATTCGCTTTATGGTATAAGAAAACGGCTGCTTTATTTCTACATCATAAAAAAAGGCAATGGCATCTTTGTAAATATTATTAAATCTAGCTATATCAAGTAAATGTCTTCTCGCGCTAATGATTTTCGAGTTGTTTGGATCAATCTTTACAGGGCCGACTGTTTCTGGTTTAAAGCAGTAGTGTGAAGACACCAATTGTGTTAATGTAAGGGGCAACTTAGACAGAGAACTTACGGATTAAAACAAACATAATATCAAATGGCACGAATGTGTCGTTGTCGTCGTCGTAAGGCCAGCCGTGGAGGAGGCTGCTGCAACCTGGCTGGAGAAGCCAGCTTCGGATGCGCCTTAGAGGGTGCAGCGGACGGCGGTAGAGGCGGTAGACGCGATACCAGCCCTGTCCTCTGCAGCCAAGGGGTCACGGGGGAAGAGTAGTGTCGGTATTCCGTGGAACGCTCTCCTAATCCTCCGCGACTCGGGGGCCTCACCGCTGTTGCGGTGTGGAGGGGCCGTGGGAGGAAGGGACATTCGGCATTGTGTCGTCGATCTCTCCTCTTTCAGCAACCGAAATGGAGCTAGCGGCGGAGCTTATCATCAGGGCCGCTGCTGTGGGCTGGGAGTCTCGTCCCTGCATGGGCTGGGAACTCCTGGCTCTCATGGCCCCTGAGTAACAAACTTGGGGGAGTCTGTTACCTAACTACAGGGCCCGAGATGGGGCTGCTTCCGTGGCCAGCGCTGGTGGGGTCATTTAAGACTGCGAAAGAGTTCCTGTGATGTGTAGTTGGTTGGTGGGATGTTTTAGTCAGTTCGAGTCCGACATAGCCCGTCTTTGCGGGGGTATGCAAAGGCATTACCCCACGGTTAAAAAAAAAACGGTTGGGCGGTTCCCTCCACCCCCAGCAACCGATTGAAACAGTGGCCAGATCGTCGGCGCCAAATTCGTAAACCGATCGTCAACGATACTTAGGACACACTTTAGAATGCCTAACTCACGTACCTTCTGTACTTGTGTCCTTCACTTTTAGCAAAAAGTGTTGATCACCTGGTTGGTTGGGACGGTGCCTTTCCGCTAACCCTGTGTTAGATGAAGCTTACCAAAGACATGAGTCTTGAATCCTCAAAAGATTGTATTTTTATTTATTTAATTATTTTGTTTGATAAGTTGAAAGCTATACTCACTTCAAATCAATATATAAAAATCGACTGTTAGGTCTAGAACTAACTTGACGATTTATAATTTTTCTTAATTTAATTTGCTAGTTGAAGGTTTGAATAAAATAATGACATTGAAGATGTCTAATATTTCTCTACTAAATCAATTTGTATAGAGTAAAAAAACTAATTCTTTAACTCAGTTAGTCATGATTTAAGAACAGGCTGTAACGATTTCTAATTTTGTCTTGTTATTTGGTATAAGTCAGGAAGGTTTAAGAGGCATGAATAAAATAAACAGTTAATCGAGTTTGAGGGTTATGTTTTCTCTACGCGTACATATTTGTTCATAGAGGTGAAACATAAACTAATATACGTTTCAACATTCAAGTAGTATATTTAATACTACAGTGCTTAAACTATTAGTCGATTTTTTATTGAGGTAGTCCATAGTCTGACAGGTAAATTAGTATATGTTTATATAATAAATTAATAGAACTAGCATATTTAAGAGTTCAGATAAACTAAACGTTCCTGATTTAAATTCTAATGCACTGAATCGTTGTTGTGCTTCAGACCACGGTAAATCTGATTTTCATCTGTCATACATTTCAAAGAATGTATATTTAATTCTATTAGCTGACTTAAATATAGGCTATTTATGTTCATGTAGTCATAGTGATTATGATGAAATTCAATTATAGTTGTTTGATTAATAAGTTTTGTACATGTTTGATTGTCATATGAGAATCTTATGATTGCAGCACAATGATTTAATCAGTTAAGATGTAAATAAAGTTAAAGCTTGAAAGTTTAATTCTAAACAGAAAATTAGTTTGGTAATGTTTTATTATCTCATGTATAAGTAAATAAATATTTTCGAGACTTTTCTCAGTTGGCTATCTCAAGAAATATGATCATCTAATTCTATTTATATTAACATAATAAGTCACTTTACGATTGTATATTGTGATTATCCAACGCTAGTGAAATCTCAAAATTATAAATATTTTTAATTTCACATAAAGAAGCTGTCAATCTGTCATGTTTGCTCGTCATAAGACAATTTTAATTTGAATTATTGTCACGATGATTTTAATCCAAGTAAGATGTAACACTAAATGGAAGAGCCTTTTAAGGTCTGCAATACTTAAAAAAAACACTCAATTTTACGGATTAAATCGCTTTTATTAACTTTACTGGTATTTAAAATCATTACATGAGAATATATTCAGAGACTTCCTAGTTTGATTCCAGTGATAATGTCAGAGTTAATCTTTACAGTATAATGTTATTAAGTCCGCTTTATACATTTGATATATTTTGAGCTTCCTCCATAGCCTAGTGCGTAGGCTTGCGCTTTAGAAACCTGAGATCGTGGGTTTGAATCCTGCGGGGACTCAACAACTATTCATTGCTGTTTCCTAGATGTTTAGGGCAGTGCGGGTTGATCACCCGATTGTCTGTAAAGTAAAATGATCAATGTGTCGGGGGGGTTTAAAAGTCGGTCCTGCGTCTTATCTCTCTCCGGTCTTGTCGGTTACCCGTCCCATCGGACTATGAGAGTGTAAAGGAATAGAGTGCAACCTTGTTTGCGCATACACTTGTGTACTATAATATCTCCTGCGCAGTTGGCTAATCTTTAATATAGATCGGCTGCCATAGTCGAAATCGACTAGGAGGACATCGTCATGTTTTAAGGTCTTGCAGTATAAATAATTTCAGTTTAAAATTATGAAATAATTGTATCATTAGCTCATATAAAGATTACGTAAGAATCACATCACATCATCAGCCTGTGTTAGTCCACTGCTGGACATAGGCCTCACCTAATACACCCCCATCCATTAAGGGGTTTGGACCGTGGTCCACGCTGGTCCAATGCGGGTTGGTGGGTGGACGGACTTTTTACATGCCCATCCGACGCATGGATCATCTTACTTTACAGACAATTGGGTGATCAGTCTATTGCCCTAACCAACTTGGAAACAACAATTAAAATTTGTTGAGTCTCCGCAGGATTCGACGATCTCCGGTTTCTAAAGCACACGCCCATATCACTAGGCTACGGAGACAGTAAGTAAGAATACTTTGCTATATTGTTAGTTACACTCAAAACCAATAGAATTATATCTACCTAGATAGAAAAAGTTCAAATGTCTCATAAAACTTTCATGTAAGTTAGTCTAAACAATGTATATTTTAATATTGATAAACAATTGAATTAAAGTTGTAGCGCTAAAGATTAAAAATAAAACAAACATAACTTAACTAACGGCATTTCCATTTCTTTTAGCAGTCTGTGGCTCACGGCTTTAAGCATTTCTTTATTAATAAATCAGATTTTAAAAACAAACATCGCTTGCACTCCTCTTACGCATAAGTGCGTCCCGCTCTAAGAACATGTGACGTAGCGCCGCGTGCGCGCCACGTGACCACTTGCGCGGATTTTCTATGCATTTGTGCGTTTATTTTATTGGTTTGGAAGTAATTCTTGATGCGGGGGCATCCATTTATATTGGCTGCAGTTCTCGTTGTATTGCGGCGCAGATAATTGCTGCAGGCAATTTAGCTAACTTCGTAGTGAAACTAATTAGTTTTAAAGGGTGCCTGACTTTTTGGCACCATTCGAGTCTGAAATTATATTTTTCAGGTAACAATAACTTTTGTAACATACCCTCTACCTGTATCTAAGTCTATTGAGATATAAAATAGTTGTATACAATGATAAATGGCTCGAAAACGCAATAAAATCAGATTTATAGACAACCGCAAAGCAAAAAAGTCCACGAAATATCGACCTGTTCAGAATGATGTGGCGTAAATGTTGAGCAAAGCCGTAAGTAGTATTGTTGGTTTAACTTTACCAATGTTTCTGCCTTTCTGGGTGACCTTTCTAGGTCGTCTTAATTATTTCATCACTTCATATTTTATTAAAAAGATGCTATTGCATACATACATTTTTTCACATTATTAAAATAATAGAGGTATTTTAGTAACGCCAATGGAGTCGAAAATGATACCTTCAAATATTTTGGTTTTAATGCACGCCACCGCTTCCGATCTTCGGCTATTCTCATCCAGCCCACACCAGCCACTTTGCGAATGTCGTCATTCCATTTTGCCGCAGGGCGTCCTACACTACGTTTCCCTAGCCTCGGTCTCCACTCCAGAACTTTCCGACTCCAGCGGTTGTGAGTTCTGCGGCTTATGCAACCGGCCCACTGCCACTGCAGCATACTAATCCGGTAGGCTATATCGGTGACTCTGGTTCTTTGACGGATTACATAACTTCTGATGCGGTCCTTCAGAGACAATGCCGAAACAAATTTATTAGCATTTCTTTGTGTAAGCACGACATATATTTATGTAAATATATGTATTTATGTATATAATGTAAACACTGTTGGTTTTTACGCCATAATCATCAACGATTGACCGCCGCCATCTTGTGCTTAAATGTCAAGAAATCGCGCGGGTATTTGCAAACGACGTTCCTGTTTACACACAAGGGCACCGTATTAGTATTACACGGTTTGTTTAATGCGATCGCTGCGGGCGAAGGAGCCGTGAGTGAGAGCGTGTAATGGTCGTGGGGAGTTATTTGTCGCGTGCTGTTGACGCGGGGCCGCGTGGGCGACACGTGGCATCTGCTGCCGATCGACCGGTTTGACGTTTGATGTTTTCGCGCCATCCTGCGAAAGAAGCTTGGCCACAGATTATTAATGTAAACGGTTTATGGTTTGTTGTGCGTGTCAATCGATGTTATAATCTAGAATTGGAGATTGGTAACTCGTGATGCCTAACTTTTATAGATCATCATCATCATCATAATCATCGGCCTGTGTTAGTCCACTGCCTAACGCTCACCCTCTTCATCACGGGGTTTTTGGACCGTATCCCGCCGCGCTGGTCCAATGCAGGTTGGTGGGTGGATCGATTTTCTAATGCCCATCCGACGCATGGATCATCTTACTTTTCAGGCAATTGGGTGATTGGCCTAAACTGTCCTAATTAACCAGAAAACAACAATAACATAAACATATTTCCCCACACAATTTTAACCCACTAACTCCGGTTTATAAAGCAAGGGCCAATATCGTTAGGCCGGTTTATAAAGCAAGGGCCAATATCGTTAGGCCACTCAGGCGGTTTTTGTAGATATAGTACGTCTATAGTGCACCGATGAAGGACGATCTACTGTCAATTATAAGTTCTTGAGCTAAGAACAAAATTACTTTACTTCCAGCTAGTCAATTCAATAATGTATCTCATTTAATTCATCAAAATTCAGGAAGATATTACGGCTTCCTTCTGAATTTCGAATCATCCGGGTATGGACTGGAGTTACCGTGCAGCGGAACTTTTTACTTTGGAACTTTTGAACTGCCTCCGTAGACTAGTGGTAAGGGTGTGTGGTTAAGAAACCGGAGGTCGTGGGTTTGAATCCTGCGGGGACTCAATAAATTTTCATTATTGTCTCCTAGTTGGCTAGGGCAATTTGGGGCGATCACCCAATTGTCTGAAAAGTAAGATGATCCATGCGTCGGATGGGCATGTAAAGAGTCGGTCCACCCACCAACCCGCATTGGACCAGCGTGGTGGGATACGGTCCGAAACCCTCTAATAATTAGGGGTGTATAAGGGGAGGCCTATGTCCAGCAAAGGACTATCACAGGCCGATGATGATGATGATGGACCTTTTTACCTCGCCAAAGACCGAAACAGATTGCCAACCTCTACTAGTTGGAGAGACACGAGAAAAGAAGTGACGTGAAGTGAGAAGACCAAGTACCCAACGTTCGCCGTTTTAAGGATAGCTTTGGGCTTCAATCGCTTATTTTTATTTAATGTACTTATATTGCTACTTTTAGATTATCGTTATGTTCGAATTGCGCCCTGTTTTCGTTCAGGTGTTATGTTGTTTTCCCTTTAAGTGGTATGGCCGTATCAAAGGCAACAAATCAAAGTCCGCACACGGGGCGAGAGGTGTGCGCGCTAAAAACGTTATAAATATGGTGGACTGCGCCTGACGCTACGGTAGGGAAACCATGAATTCTGTGATATTCTGGGGAACATTGTTATTTAAGTTAAACCTCTTTTTTTGAGGAAAAAGATGAGATATTTTTTATAAGATGTGCTATCACGACAAACCGACACTCTGAAGTTAGCGACACTTAACTGACAACTGTACTTACGATATTTATTTCAAGAAACGAATAGTAATTCTTGTTTTAGAAAAGAAGTATAACTTCTAACGCCTTAGATGTTTACTCAGACTTTTTTCAAAGTGTTATTTTTATTATATTAGAATCACTTTGGTCTTGTTGAAATAACAAAGTAATGTTTAATGGATAATAAGTTAGTTCTTTGAGGTTACTATTAACAGTAAGCTTGTCAGAACAGTATTGCCTGGGAATAATGGACTATATTCCAATGTAAAAGAAACTAAACCTAGCAATAGAGAATAACAATAGAAACATAACATTATTTTTACCAGAGCCGTCTGAACTGATATCATAACATCCTGGCCTCATCTTTCTATAAAAAAGTGCCGGTACAAATAACTTGATAAGGTAGTGTAAGAGACATTATTAAACCTTTAATATTACACGGTATATATAATATCAATATTTAGTAATCAGTAACATATCAAATACTTTCATTAGTAAAAATTGTTAGAGCACAAAGAATATTTTTAAATTAGGTCATGGGACAAATTTGACGTAATTTTTTTTTATTGTTTTTTAATATTGTTACCCTACAATCTAACGCTACCTCTGACCAGAACCGCCCACTGCCATTTATTTCCTATAAATAAGTTGAAAAAACCAGCCTTCTGTACTGAAAATAATTGAGTTTTGGATAGCGCTTTAACCGTGGAAACATTTCTAAAAAAGGACATCTTTTGCATTATTTAATTGTAGAATTGCAGAAATTCACTGACGTTTTATTTATGATTCAAACAAGCAAATCTAAATTGTTCTTTGTCCTAACATATACTGGACCTTAAAGATACAGCTATATCAAATATACCTCAGAAATGCTACTTTTACAGATTTGCAAAACTGGTATTTGACAAGTAAAATTAATAATTTGCGACTAATTGTCACGTGATTAGTCATCGATTGTTCATAAGGTCATTAAGCGAAGATAGATTGAGACATTTAGGACCTTAATGAGAGTTGAAATTATAATAATCTGATAACTATTAGGTTCTAAGTGATAATCATATGTCATAGTCAATCACCACACAATGTGTAACCAACAAACGCACAAAAAGTGTTTGCGCTTGTAGTTAAGTTTGGTTTTAAACTTATGTGCCAACCTTCATAATTAATTATGCTCCATAATTATAACTCATATTTAATTTGTCATAAGGATAAATCTATAAATCTAATGATATTATGAATAAAGATTTGCCACAGTCTTTAAATCCTGCGTGAACCTAGGCTTATGCGACTCCTCAAATTCTTTTTTTTGTGTGTCGATATGGTCAGAATTTTTTTACACGTGAATTCTCTGACACTGTACTGACACTATATTTATTATGTAAGTAAAACCACTTGCTATCAGGTGGACGTTTCGCTTGCCTGATTAAATCTTTGGGCGACTTTAAAATAACAATTTGGTAGCCCCAAATAACAATTACAGCGATTTGGACACCTAAGTTGTCAAGTCGTTTTACATTAGAAAATTTATATAAGAGCTTGTCTTAAAACTGGATTTGTCTTATTTACCTTATACATATACAGAGCAAGCTATTATTGTTAAGGTCATATATGATCAGTTGGTTGGCTTCAGAAGCTAGTTGCCCAAAACCTAAATAAAACAATTAAAATATCTAAAAGGGTAACATCTAAGAAAATAAATAACCTTTATAGTATTTATCGTTTATTCTCACATAATATTTTAACACGTGTTTACGAAGTAAGTCTTCACGAAGCTTAGATAACAAACTAATATGTACAGTTATGTCAAAAGCCAAATGGAATTGGCTGTTAATCATACGATGGTTTGTCTACCAACATTCCACATCTTTATTTGGCATTCATGTAGATTATATACAAACGAAACTTATGAACAATTTTAAGACTAGTGAGAAAATAATTTATATTAATTGCGAAAAGTCCAGCTTAAATTGTTGTCACTCATTCCTTTATCAAAGGCAGAAAAAATAAAAGTTAATTTATCTGGTCTAAAGCATAAGCAAATTTCTAGGTAACTAAGAAAGTAGAATTAAATATGAATTCCAAACTGAGACATAACAAAATTCAGAGGTACATCCGATCCAACGTTAACTTTTTGTAACAAAACCCTTTAAAATGAACTTCAGAAATGCTAGATTCTTACTTTGTTTATACTATATGGTCTGAACGTTTTATAGGTTTACTGCATCCATATATTTAGTCGAGTTTATAAATTTTTACATTATGTCTAAAGATTCCAATGTCGGTACAAAACGAAGACAGATAATATGACTTGTTGCAGATTGTGCAACTTCTTTACCACAACATTTACTGGGAAACTGTTTACGTTTACAATATAAAACAATACGAGTAATGTGCATGTACTTTTATAAAATAATTAAAATCTAAAAAGAGCAACATATTTTAAACATTTTATAGCATTTTAGTATTAAAATTTGGGTTATTTTGGTTATCAAGTTGACATTATTTTTTCGAATTTAATTTGTAGTTAGCAATGGCTATAAATAAGAATAAAGATTATAACTTGTGATTACAACTGGCAGTAACAAACCTTTTTTATATTTATACTAGGCCAGAAAGATCTGGAAACAACCTCTAATGTGAAACACTGATGACGTCAGAACGTATTGCTCTCACATTGGTTAAATATCGCGTGTAATAAATATTTTTTGGCGCCAAAAACCATTGACATTAAATTTTGTTTACAAAAGTTCAGTTGCACTTGTCTTAGTTTTATATTATGCGCAATTCTATATGTCGATTCGATGACCATTTGTTTGGTATAAGAATTATGTTCGGGCAAAATTTTATCACTAGTAGACATGGTATTTAAAGTTTTACATTAAAAAATATCAGTTTTTACTACATATTACCCATAAAAAAACTCATAATTCACTTTTACTAGTGGTGTTTTTGTTTTTATTTCTAGAGAATTTACAAACAGGTATATAACCTACTACATTGAATAATATATACAATAAATTATTGATAAATGTACAGAACATATTACAATAATACTTTTGACGCGACATTTAAGATATTATGAGTGAAAATGGGAATCAAAGGGACGGATGTGCATAAAGGAAATTTAGTTTTGATTAAACATCATTTAGGTTAATATTCTTCAATTTGAAATTTTAAAGGCTGGTGTTAGGCAATGAAAACGGTAATACAGACTATTATGTCAAAAATATAAATAGCTAAATGTAAAAGAAAAAAATGGTCAATTATCAAAATAATTTTATAGATACAGTAGGAAATTATTTCTATTTCTATTATCAGTTATTTTCAATTGATTAATTTTAAAGTTTTTTTGTTGTATCAAATCTATAACTTTTTGTTGTTTGAGACAGCAGGATGAATACAATATTTTCCAAAAAATCACGAAGAAAAATTATTTCTTACTATATCTATACAAAACTTTAAATACATCCATACATACATATAATATGGAACATCTAAAAACTTAAGTAAAGAACATTTTGGTGGGATAATTCAGTGCCATATACTAAAAACACGTCAATACAATTACCTGAAATATTTAGTGTGATTTTTATACAAACGACTCACGAGTATAGTGACAAGTTCACCTAGACCAAAGAATATCTGGAAGTTACGTAAACCAAGCACCTTTTAGTGCCAAAAAGTTAGGTCGATCACTACCAAATACCACTGCAGTATTTTGATTATATAGTTTCAGATCTAATTTAGTTTAGGTATAATCATATACAGTATAATTAAACAATTAAACACGTCATGTCACATTAATTTCCTCGTCCGTGGCGCTCGCGTCGCTGTCAAAGTCATCGGCGTCGTCCATGTTGTAGTTTTCGCGGGAAAACATTGACCCGGCGGCCATCTTGTCGTCGTAGCGGTAGTCCTGGCTGGAGGATGCGCGAATACCTTCACTTTCTCATCGCTTTCCTCGGTTAACGGTGATAACGGTGACATCTTTGATTTGTCTGCCTCGGCGTCGGAGAGGTCGGGGTGGGGGTTGTTCTTGTTGGGTAGAGTCTGTTCCCTGGAACCACCGGAGGCCAGGAGCTCCCGTTCTTTGGAGTTGCGCCATTTCATGCGACGGTTCTGGAACCAGATCTTCACCTGCCGGCGAACGGTAGCATTTTAATAAAGATCGCATAATTTTAACCGCAACATATGTTTACGAGCGACTACTATTGAAATCACAGTTTATTAAATTTCTAATAATTGTCTATATTCCTTATTATTTTGCATATTAAACTTAAACAAGTTGTGAACAAAAACTGACTCGCATTCTTATTATGATTACGTAAATATAAAGTAATATCGTTTTTCAACATAGAGAAATTTAATTATTACACATATAAACTTCCATAACACTATAAATTGCTTTTCTCTTTTGACATATTTGTATTTTAGTGTTGATTTAAAAATATAAGTAATTTTTTTGGCACAAGTTATGTAACAAGGGCCACTATGCTTCTAAATTATACTTTTCTCTAGCAGAAAAGATAAACAGCTATTTGTAGCCATAAGTAGATACAATAAATTTAGGTTTAATTACGAAACTACTGAAAATTTAAATAATTCGTTGAGTCTATATTTGTATCTTTACGTGCCTTTTCCACTAATTTACGGACTTTTCCGAAAAGAATCCGAAACGTCGGGAATAAATATATTTTAAGTAACGCGTAAATTAGTGGATTTGATATGTATAATAATCGCGTAAATAAAAGAAATAATTATTTACGTGCCTTTTTAACAACAAATTTATGACAATAACTAAAACGCGTTTATAACATTCGCTTCTGGTATCGCACGCTGCTGGCAATGATTTCCCGTTTCATCCATTATTACAACAAAAAAATGTATCATAATCGTAACAATTACAATAATAAAAGGCCATTCGTTATTTTTTGTATATCCATCAATATCTCGTTTTCACCCATTTTTTGGCGCAATCCTAACATTTTTCGGAATAAACCGTATCCGTTTATTGTTCTGCTGCCAGAACATTTTATTGATGGCGGAGGGCGTGGCTGAACGCGGCGTTTCTTGTGCCTCTACAGCACAATAAAATGTTAGCTCATTTTTGGCTTTGACCGTAATGATGTGTTTTTTTTTATCTGTGGCACGCGTGGGCGCGAATTGTGATACCGAACGTCATTTTCACACAATTTTTAGTGAAAATGGCAAATAGGTGATAAATTTATGACTCGTCGGAAGTTATTTATACATATTGTCTTAAATAATCAATTTCATGAAACTTAGTAACAAGGTCTAAAAATATTTATTTCATAACCAAAAAATTGTATACTGATGTTAAAAAACATTAAAAGAAGTTTCTGAAAGTGAAAAAAACATTTTGTTCCTTTAAATGAAATTATTTTTACGCTTTTAAGGTTTATTAAGTTTGTGTTATTGTGTTATAGAAAAAGGCGCGTTGCGTGATTGAATAGATGTCCGCAAATGAATGTGACGATTTGATAAATCGATTCAATTTCATAGTCCCTCGTTCTCGCGTTGGGTTGCGTGTTATATTATATTTCTATATTTCTTGTGTGTTTTAACTAATATGTTACCATATTATTACCATGTAAGTAATATAAAAAATATATAAATGTAATCGTAACATTTTAACATTTAAATTGTACAACTTTATGGTTAAGAGCAAGTCAAATTATGATAAGATTGTGTTAATATGTACTACTTAATGTAATAGAAAATAATTAAAAATGAAATTAGGGTCTTTTTAATAGTTTTAGGTTATACTTAGTTTAAAGCAGGAGTCATACAGATTTATTAAGTAATCTTAGGTGTAGATTAACTTTTTACGAGTTTGCAGGAATAAGTTGTTTCAATTAAAAAAAAAATAACGAATAAGAGAACGAAACTTTTATTAAATATATTTATAATTTAAAATATCGTATAGAAACCACATTCCGATAAGTGATTGTGCTATCAAGATCGCGTATCAAGCACGACAGAATAAATCTTAATGATTAAGTTATAAAAATAAACACAAAAGACACACAGTTGGCTGCAAAATATATCATCATCATCATCATCATCAGCCTGTGACAGTCCACGGCTGGACATAGGCCTCCCCTAATACACCTCCATCCATTAGGGGGTTTTGCAAAATATAACTTTAACTCAATTGATTTAACAAATAAGCTGTTCTATTAAAACGGCTATTATTGCGTGTGATTAAGACTCTAAACAGTTATAAATAACGACAATGCCAAATAATCTTATAGATACTCATTCTCTTTTAGATTTTTAATATTGGAAGTGAGATGCTATTATCATATAATATTAAGAAAAAACTTTTATCAAAGTTGTACTTATTTGACAGGACGATAACTTAGAAAATGTTAGATAGAAAAAGAAACCGGCGATCAGTTGTACTTAGCTGTCCCCCCCATAAAGAGATAACAAGCTCTTATCATTATAACAATTTTTTATCTCCTGCCATACGGATAATTTACCAGAGTGATCGATCAAAACCCTCCACAAAAAAAACTAAATTAACGATTCCATCTCAAACATGAGACAACCGTCTAAAGATGTTGCCATTAAAGAAAAAGCTCCCAAAATTAAAAAAAACATAGGCAAATGACAAATCGAAGCGCGCGCCCCGAAACCAATCGGTTAGCGTGATTTTCGCGCCTTCTACTCGGCGACTCATTTGTCAAACTTTTAAATATCGAACGCCGGTCCCATTGTGGCGGATTGACTCGTATGACGGTGACGCGTCAGAAACGGGTCATCATCGATAATGATGTGAAAGCAGCTGATGGCAGTTGGATCGTGAATCGAGTCCAATTGCATAAGTTGCATTGTGTGCTAGCGCAAGATTTTAACGAAAAGTTTATTGTAATGGAGCCAGTGCTACCGATATATTGTGAAAGCAGTTTAATTGGATTATCATTCGCAAAGTGGCCGGTGTGGGCTGGATGAGAATAAGCGAAGATCGGAAGTGGTGGCGTACATAAGAGGACTATGTCCAGCAGTGAACTGTTGCAGATGATGATGATGATGATTATGATGAATCTTAATTGATCAGCCTATTAATCGGACAAAGATGACATCGATGAGAAAATATTACTAGAAATATTTTATGCCATCTCCCTTAAATTAATTATGAGGCGTAAACAAAAAAGAACCGGAGTTACTTAGGAACGCAGTTTCTTGTCGTGCTTTAGAACTTTCAACACATAATATATTTGACTCTTATCATAGAAACTGAAAGTGACAGAGGTATTTCTGTATTGGTAACATAATCATCATTGTAAGATAAGGCCACATTGAATGTTTAACGCTTTTCATATTTAAGCAAATATTATAATTATTGTTAATTATGCCAAATGTATTTAATTGCGGAAAGAACTTAGACTACGATATGAAATTAAAAAAGATCATTTATAGATCGCATTTTACGTTTGAACTTTGTAATTTTTTACACTTAATTTAGCTAAAAATAATTATTAACGAAAAAACTATGCTGAGAACTTTTTCTAAGTCAGGTCTTATTGTCCTGATTATACAGAGATTTGAGTTTGAAATAGTTGACAAAAGATATAAAGTACGAAACAAACGAAAAAAAATCCTTAGAATTACATTAAACGAACGACGACTTCGGTCAATTTTAACTGAAGTCTATAAGAGATCAGCCTAATTTCCGACACTAGTTTTGCCCGTTGGCCCGACAGCTCGATCATTTGTCAATAGACAAACGTCAAAAGTGACACATGTCAGCTGTCAACAGATTGCAGTGAACTGAACTGTCACCGTGCTAGGTTATAATTTATCATGGCGTAACAAGTGCGTATCCTCGCGTTGACCGCGGCCGATTTCGGCGGATTTGAGCGGAGGGCCGCGACAATATGCCCCCGGCAGCTGACGCCTCGGCGGCCCTTTGAGCTGATTAGTGATGTCCTTTATTTTTTAATACAAGCTCTAATATTAAGCTGACGTGAGTTTACGCTTTAATTATTATCTGATAGGAGTGTCTAAAATGTTTAACCGCAGCGAAGCTAGTTAAGTTGCATAATTATAATAACATTTCCTGACAATTATCTAGTTCCAAACTAAGTAAAGCTTGTACTATGGAAACCAGGTGACTGATAATTACATAGACTTACATCACGCCCTGAGACTAGTTTTCACTACCAATCGTAACCAAAATGAGAGCCGATAGTTTTGGCGCCCTTACACTTTAATATTAGACTTAGTTCATATAAATCCGGTTTGTTTTTTTGCTTTTTAGTAGCCCAATAAAATTAGATTACTAACTAATAAGCCAGTAAGTAATTCATTAATCTATATAAATTTTATTTTATAAGCAATATTCAATAATTTTTCTGCTTCAAATATCTAATTAATATATATTTATATTTCCTGTAATGTAAATTTAATATATATGTTACAATAAAACCCAGCATATGGAACGTCAGGATCAATCATAATAGTAATGAGCCATCATAAAATCTGCAAAACTTAATTAAAACCATCGATAGAGCGATGACAATTCGTCACATCACTACGACGAGACGAGGGTACGCCGCACGAGAATTAATTACTTTTTGACGTATTCACTTTTATTACAATTTATACGGAATAAGTGATACCGAGGACGATTGGGGCACGAAATGGGGGAGACTTCGAGCGGAGAATGATTCAATATGTTGTTATTATAGAATACTAATTTATACTAATCTCTGTTGGGGTCGGTATTTACAGATTTAGAAATAGTCACATCACATTCATCGTGAAATCGGTCTAGACATTATGTGTCTGAATAAATTTAAAAAGTAGTAAACGAACTGCCACCTGCCTCTGAGCCTAGTGGTATAGGTGTGTGCTTAGAAACCGGAGGTCGTGGGTTCGAATCCTCCGGGGACTCAACAAATTTCCATTGTTGTCTCTAGTTAGGCAATTTGGGCCGATCACCCAATTGTCTATAAAGTAAGATGATCCATGCGTCGGATGGGCATGTAAAAAGTAGGTCCATCTACCAACCCACACTGGACCAGCGTGGTGGGTTACGGTTCTAAAACCCTCTAATGGTGTATTGGGAGGCCTATGTCCAGCAGTGGACTATCACAGGCTGATGATGATGATGATGATGATGAGTAAACGAACGTTTATGTGTTAAAGGTTATTATAACATAAATGAATTTATAAATGACAACACAACCTGGTAATGGAATGCTCGCTCCCAGCTTTATCAAATTTAATATACGTATGATAGAACTGTATATAGCTCATATGAAATTTATATGTATATTTGATTATTTTAAAAGATGACAAAATAGGCCCGCTGAGTTTCTTTCGCCGGTTCTTCTCGGAGGCGTCCTATTCCGAACCGGTGGAAGTGTCCTTGACAATCAATAAGTGAGTGTTACACTTCTATATTGAATAAAGATATTTGAATTTCAATAATTTATGTTGGAAAATTGTCGCTGAGTAATTTTTTTTTTATCCTTGAAGTTATGCTTCCAGACTCATGTCTATAGTAAGCTCCATCTACATCTAACACAGAGTTCGCGGAAGCTCCCGTTCTCACGAACTAAGTGGCCCACATTTTTGCTAAAAATTAAGGCCAGTTAGGCATTAGTTTATGTCTCCTAAGGATCGTCGACGATCGGTTTACGGACCGGAACGCCGACGGTCTGGCGACTGTATTATTCGTTTGCTGGGGGCTGTGATAACCGCCCTGGAACGCGGGTGTATCTAGTGTACGCGGTGTGTGTGTTTCGCTGTGCTCGTAAGCGAGGTCGCTGAGTAAATGTGAGTAACTAATTCATAGGGTAACTAAGTAAGACTCTATCGAATTATGTGTGATTACTAAAACATGCCTTACGCATCAAAAGAATATGTTAAATTAGTTTCTTTCTTTCAGATTAAACTTAAATTCAAATCTTTTATTACCGTTTGGAAGAGGATACCTCTGTCCTATTGCGAGGCCTCAGGAGCTGGCGAAAGAAATTCAACGGAGCATTTATTTTTGATATCTTATAATTATAAACTTTACAATCAATTTCAGGATATTTGAAAAATCAGCGCATCTCATTTTTCCGTCTCCTAATCAAACCCAAATCGACCTACGGAAATAACTACTTGCTGTATCGATATAACATTTACAAGAAAATTACTGCAAATTATGTTATAAATTTTGTTAAAAACAATAAAGCCAAGAAGCAAATTATAATTAAAAATATGCTTTTTGTTAATTATTTTAGGCACAGGCTTCACCAGCTTGAAAACGAATTAATACTTTCGTCATCAGCCTTCTCAGTCCACAGCTGGACATAGGCCTTCCCTAATGCACGCCTTCTCCATTTAGGGGGTTTTTGGACCGTATCCCACCACGCTGGTCTAATGCAGGTTTGCGGGTGGACCGACCTGTTTTCATGCCCGTTCGACGCCTGCCCTGACCAACTAGGAAACAACAATGAAAATTTGTTGTCCCAGCAGTGTTCGAACCCACGAACTCCGGTTTCTAAAGCACACGCCCTTACCACTAGGCTACGGAGGCAGTTTACTTTAGTTGGACTTTGTATATTATATATAGGTATATATTATTTATTGTTTTATAGGAATATTTTGTTCCAGCAAAGTTTATATCATTTTATAAAGAGTGTATATACTGTATTATAAATAAAATAAAATATCGTTTCCTATAAAGTTAACACTTATTGCCTAATTAAATAATATTAGGTTTTTTTTTGTGATTAATTAACCAGCTATTCCTTGCATATTCTATCTGTGAATACACAAATTATTTTGGTTGTAACTGGTTAATATTTAAATACACTTATAGTGCATCTCAGCTCCAAGTTTACGAAACTTGCTCTATTCTGTTTCCAACTTTACACATTGTCGCAAAACACTTTAATCATTAGGTAACCTAAGCGGAATCTAAATTGGCAGTAAAATGTTTTAAACAGACCGATTAACGCAACTTAAACATGGTAGGTTAACAATTTTATTTTTTAACTTTAATTGCATTAAACTTGAAAATAGTTAAGTTTATTTTGGAAGCAAAGTAATATTATTTCCTTATTTATAAATTATTTGGAAAATTATTAATAATTTTTTCAATAACTGCTTTACGACTTTAAACTAAAAAAAAACTTATGCAGCCTTTTTTTATATAAAGGCACAAAATAAAATACTTTTAGTATTGTTCTTTTATTGAATTGCAATATTGTACAAACCCAAACAACACAGTGGAAGTACAAAAAAAACATTTTAAAAAACAAACAACAACCGCACTCTGTTCGTAAAATGTTTACATTATAACAACAGTTTTAATATTATCATACGAACTAACCCGTGCGAATATTAAAATCATATTTAAATTAGCTTTCATTTAACTCTGGCCTTATACAAATAGAACGATTCACATAATGCTATGTAAACAAACATGGCGGGCTGTCAGTCACCGCGCAGTCGTTTGCGGAGACCGCGCCAGATAAAAAAAAAAGCTCCGCAGAGTACGCATTGGAAAATAAATAAATGCAAATATTTTGAAATTGAAGCGCCGTGAATGTAAACGCGCTCCCCGTTTGAATATTCATACAAATATGAATATTTCAAATTTGCGAGCACGTTGCGAAAATTAGATTCATGGGGCGCAAGTCCACGTACGCCCTGACCGTTCGCTTTCAACACGCAAGTTAATTTTAGGTGAGCTCAGAGAATATAATGATGAGGACATATTACATTTAAATGGAATTGTGTATGTATAAAATGCTAAGAGTTGATGGAAATAATATTTTTCATACATTTTTTATTACTGTGTACCTGCGTACTGTCTATAGCAATCGAGATCGTTTCCCCTTTCATATTATATTGCTGTTTCGTAGTCGTATATATCGATGATATACCTACCTCCGTAGCCGTAAGGGCGTGTGCTTTGGAAACCGAAGGTCATGGGTTCCAATCCGGCGGGGACTCGACAAATGTGTCTGTATAGTATGATGGTCCATGCGTCGGATGGGTACGTAAAAAGTCGGTCATGTGCCAGATATATATCCTATCGTGTCGTTTATCCAACCCATCGTAATATGAGAGTAAAGGAAAATGGAATGCATCTGTTTGCGCGTACACTTGTGCACTATAATATCTCCTACGCAGTTGAATAATAAAGATCGGCCGACGTAGTCGAAATAGATAAGGACATTATAACATATTTCGACGATATTTATGAAAATTTATGAAAGGTACAGTCTGTCCTATTTAACGTTTTCATTGCTTTTATGAATATACCTCTCTCCGGACAATACAATAAGTCCTATTTGTTAATATTATAAATAGTTCTGTCTATAGTTATGACTTTTTTACTGAATATAGTTATAAGATGCATGCGACTTGTTGTTAAAATTTAGTATCATAGAACTTAAATAGTTTACTTCCTAATAATTTTTTTCAAAAGAAACCTAAACCCATACCTCCCTTAGAAAATTGCTTTTATTGCCATTCCCTCATAAGAATGCCTTACATGATTATTAAAGACACTCTACCGCTTAACATAACTATACTACTTGGCCTAAGAGATATAAGTAAAAGTGTTTAGGCCAACCTACTTGTAGTATTAATTAGCACAGTCTAACATTTTACACTTAGGAAAACAATACTAGATCTATCCAATTACTACCCCTGTAGATAGTGGTTTGGGCTTGCGATTAAGAAACTTGAGGCCCGAATTTTTAATGAGTAGGACTAACATGATCTACGCCTTCGATGTATAATATGTGACGATGTATTGACAAATGGCGATTTATTAAGTGTTTAAAATAAGCTCAAGAATTTGCGATTTTTATCATCATCATCATCAGCCTGTGTCAGTCCACTGCTAGATATAGGCCTGCCCTAATGGACGCCACCGCTTCCGATCTTCGGTTATTCTCATCCAGCCCACATTTTTCCATGCAAGGTAACTAGTAGGTTTATATCCGTCTACAGTAACAAAAGTCTATTGATGCTTGCGCTTTAAAAACGAAGGTCGTGAACCTAATACCTGCTGGTTAGGGCTATGCCAAGTACCAGATTGCCTTTATAGTAAAATAGTCACTGCGTCGGAAATAAAATATTCGATGTAATGCCCCCGTATCTATATCCCGGTCTTGAGAGAACAATAGTAAATTCTTCTTTTTAACAATGGCTGTATGAATTTATACTTACACTTCTACTTTATTACTAATATTGATTGTAAATACGAGACCGTAGTAGACCGAACTATCGACATGGGTGCAAAAATATTTTATTTACTTGCTGAAAGTAATGTAAAACCCCCTAATGGATAGGGGTGAATTAGGGGAGGCCTATGTCCAGCAGTGGACTATAACAGGCTGATGATGATGAAAGATTAATTTAAGCAAGCCAAAGAAATCATATAGTAAAAAAAATTGTTTTATTAATCCTTTATCAGGAATATATTATTAATTCTAAAAATATATATTCTTAAGGACGGCTAAAGTTTCACTATATTAATATGTTTTGTAATTTACTTCCATATAAATGTAGTGACTATTAATAATTATTTACTACCTAATTCGTGCCGTAATTTAAAACAAATCAATTTAAGAACTAAAAAACATTACCGGAAACACTGCCGTTACTTAAAATAAACAAATAGACCGCATCGGAGCCGCAGCGGAACTTGTACTCCATCAAAACATGCAGAAACGAGCGAGTCGACTCTGGAGCGTTCAATAAACGCTAAACCTGCTCGCAAGTATCCCATAAAAATCAGATATCGTAAAAAAACTCCGTACCAAAAAAAGGCCAAAAGCCTCGCCGCCAATGCGGGAGCGCGCCAAACTTTATTCAATACACGGCGGCCAATAGAAATGGCGGGTTAAGACGTACCCGCCGTTATAGCCGTCCCTTTCGCATTCCCTCCCATCCTACATCCGTCGGCATCCGGGCGACTTGAGACGGGAATGATATTTTGTATATTTATTACGTCATTACGCCCTATTTCCTTTTTGTTTCGCGCGCCATTTTTGCGGCCGTTACGTTTTATCGGAAAGAAACGGGAGGCCGAATGCTTTTGGCGGGAAACGCCGATTGCCGCGCGTTTAGATTTTATAGTCTGTGTAATACGCCCGTTTCTTATTTGCTGAAGCTGGGCCGGGTCTGTTATTTTGTGTCGAATGACTCTTTTCAGCGTTACGATGTTATTTCTTTACCGTAATGGCCGTTATTAATGTCGGTGTTGATAAAATACTTGTAGCTGGCAACGAACCTTAAAGCTAAATAAAAGAACTTAACGCGTTTCATTACTCACAGTTACTCGACGTAATATTTAAACAAATTGCTAAAGGTTTAATTTTTCTCTTAATCTATTTTATGCAATATAAACCAATATATTTTAATGTTTCAAACTATCTTTTATAAAGTACCAACAAAAATATAATATAATATATTGTAAACATTATTGTAGGACTTAGGAAATTAATTGCAGTGCCTTTAAGAATATAATCGTCGAATGATTGTCTATGGTGCGTTTATATGGGCTCTATCGTTAATCGTGGGCGGGGATCGGAACAATGAGGACTGATAATTGGCGCGGCTTACCGTATTAGGCCAGACAAATCGAGGGTCTTGGAGGAGGAATGTAATTATATTCGAAATTAAAAGATATAAAGGGAAACGTGTTAGAGCTTTAAACAGTTTAGTTAACAATAAAAAGTAAATTGAACCCTACATAATATGACGTTTGGTTATGGTCGTAATTAAGAAGAAAAATTTACTTAACTTGACTTTTAATATGAATAAGTTTATTGTTGCGCATTAAACGAAGAGTTTGAACATTGAAAAGGCTTACTTTTCCACATTGTTATTAATTAACTATGTTTCTGCGTGTGTCGCGTATATTTATTTAAAGTTTTAATTAATACATTTACTTTGAAAAGATGTAAGACAGTTCCAAGATTGATGATGTCCAGTTATTTTCATTTGTTATAATTCTTTCATTGTTTATAAAATTTGGTAGTATAGAGTAAGTCAAAAGAATTAAGCATTACGAAGTTTGGTCTATCCTCTGCTATTAAGGTGAACATTATAATTTATTATGTAAGTCAAGCAACTGCCTTTTTTGATGATACACATCAATTTCGATCACCGCATTTATGCTTCTGGTTATTTTAATACTAAACATAGTGCCCTATAAACCAGAACACAAGAATAATAGCAACATACTCTTGAAATATAGTAGCAGGTACTGAATAAACAGATTAACAAAAAAACATGCTTAGTTTTTACTGGTATCATCATCCAACCCACTGTCGGGCTGACTTACGGTCAAATTTATAAAAAAATATTACATAATCAAGTTTTACAAATTGTTAGTTTTATAGTTAAGGACTGAAGACAGATCATCTACAAGTTTTTTTTAGAAAACAAAACTAGTACAAATCAGACTCATTATTACAGTTAATTTTATGATGCCGATTGATAATATTTATGTTTACCTTATAGAGATAAATATCAATTAATCTTTATTTGCAGTCAATTGGTTAAAAAGTAGTTTTAATTGGCGCAGACACAAATTGACTCCATCTTGATTCGCAGTAAATGAACTTAGACAAGTTCTCGACCGATCAAATGAAGGATTCGGCTATTAAATGATATTGTTACTCTCAACATTTAGTATCTATTCGTTCTTGATTATTATTTCACAATATTTAAAAGCCTTGAAAATAAGTAAAAATTGGAAAATCAAGATTATTGCATATCAGCAATCATTGTCACTTACAATCAATGAAACATTAAATAATACTGTTTTCTGAACAATTATTTTAAATTACCGACGTTCGAAAGTGATTTAGACATCAAAAATAAAATAACTGTGAATAAATTGAACGCAATAAAATTTGTTAAACCCAAAATCGGATACGTGTACTATTCGTGTAAAAACAGATAATATTATCTATATTAAGATTAAAAAAATTACGCGCGAAAAGCTTGCACGTCAAGCGTCGTACCTACGTCAAAAACCGCATCCGCTTCGCGCCAAAAAGGCGAAGCGGCGGCGCACCCTTTCGCGCGCACAAAAAGCGCCAATCGAACTCTATGGTCGCGCAGATTCAAAATGCAAATATCGAGTTCAGGAGCCGGTAATTGTTTTAAAGCGTCCTTAGGCGGGCGGGGGCGGGACACCCCACCCCTGGCCGCCTGCGACTGACAGACCCCACCCTTCTATTATACCCTTGGGGTAGCAATTTTTTGTAACACCCCAGTTGCCGGTTCCCCTTGGCGATGGTCGGGCGATGACGTTTACCCCCGCGCTAAAGCTGTTAGTATTATTGTGCTTTGCGTTGCTGTTTGTGCCGCGTTTTTTTTTTTTTAGTTTTTTTATTGCTCGTTACTATTACACGAGGGAAAATAATAACTACCGCTTTCTCGGTTAATTTTAGGTTAACTTTGATACGATGCGTTCAAATTGGACTTTTAAGTTAAGAGGTACTTAATTACATTTTAGAAGCAGGACCTACATTTAGAAAGTACTTTATGCAATTTAACAAAAGTGTAGATTAAACTAATAATTAACTGAACTATTCAGCTTTAATTCGGTAGAGCAAGAGATGGTATTATTATTTATTATTTAATAAGTAGGAGTAAGAGAACAAGCTTGACTACTCCATAAGTCAAGAAGAAAGAGTTCAAAATTTGATTACCGTTGTAAAATATATGGGAAGCTCTGAAATTTTGACACATCTAATTCATCCATCGTATAAATTTGTCACTTTCGTTTATAGGTCATAGTGAATGTAAGTTTCGCTACATAATGAAACTGTATTTTCGTGTTTCCTTGATGGATTAAAGGTCACTACACTGACTACACTACACTAACGTTAAAACCTGACTACAATATAATTTAGGAAAAGACTAGTAATAGAAAAAAAAAATTAAGTTATTAAACAGAACTCCTTATAATTTGTTATTTTTTACAGAGCCGAATGATAAATACAAAACTAGATGAAAATATCTTTCAAGAAAATGGATTAAATTGTTATTGAGTATTTTTATTGTTATTATTAACAATTGAGAGATTAAATATCGTTTAATGTGCTATAACAAACAAATATTTTTATGTTTTCTTTATATTTTTGTAACTTATTATAGTTTTATAATTATCAATTATATATACTTATTTGTTAGATAATATATGTGTACCGAGATCTAGAAATTGAATGTTTTAACATTCAAATTGTTCAAAAAAATTACGTCTAAACTACGATGGATGTAATACGTCATAGAAGGGCTTAAGTGTGTTTATGTACAAAAATAAAGGATAGGTAAATAACCTTTTGTTAATTGTAAGTACCCATGTTAAAGTACACATTCAAACTTGTCTTTGGGCCTATATTTATTACGATATTTGACTCTTTAAACTTGAGTATGTATAATGTTGTTTTGTTCTCACCTGACTATCCTTTAGCCCTAATTTCTCAGCCAGCTTCTTCCTGTCAGGCTTCGATATGTACTTCTGCACCTGGAATCGTTTTTCCAGACCTTTGCGTTGCAGATCCGAGAATACTGCACGTCTCATCATTCCCCTTCGTGGTTTACCTAGACAGAAACATTTAGCTGTTTAAGAAAGTTAGTGATATAATGTAGCCCTCAAAAAACCTACCTCTCTTATAATGATATGGTAACACACTTCAAAATTAATTAAGAGACTAATAATTGATAAACAAAGTCGCTTTTTTATTTACTTGAACATATTGAATAGAAAATAAAACAAATATATCGCATTATATCACTTGTTTTACATTTTCCCGTAACTACAAACGGGAATCAGCGTTTGAAATGTTCAAATTTCATATAAATCAAACGTGAAATGTTTTTTCTCAAAAATACATTTTAAAAAAGTTTTATTTAATAAATATTAAACTATTACAACAGTGTTTACATTTCTACCTATTATGAAAATTTGTAAGACGAAATTATTCATAAATCTTAAAAAAACACTGCGCTATATGCTGTATTGTTAAAATCAATTAAATAATATGTTACCTCTTGAACTGTGAGCCCAAGGAAAACCACCCGGAAGTGGGAAAACTTGCGTGTGTGCTTGCGCCGGACGTACTGTAACAGACAAAAATATTACTCAATTGAATGACGTAATTTACTTTCTTCTATCTTCCTTCACGATTATGAAGTTGGGTACATAATACTGTACCAGTATTTAGCCAAATTAATTTATTCAATGTATCGCATAGAAAGTTTGTAGTTCTTATAGACGATTTGTTTCCAAGATCTTTCACTTTGTAACAATAAACTAATGACTGCGACAAACGCACACAAACACTTCTTGCTATGGCTTGTATAGTTTTGATGAATTTTATCTTTGCTTAGGCTAAAGTAAAAGTGGGTGATGGTAAGTGTATGGTGACATAAAATTTTTGGTGGTTTTTAACAAAAGCATCGTAAATAGTATGGACTTATATTTAAAGTATTAAGCAATATTATCAATTATTAACATATAAATAGTCATAAAAATAATAAAAAAATAATTAACATAAATAATAGTAATGTACAAACACCTAAAAACAATCACGTTAAAATAAAAGCTTTTAATTCGCATGAGCAAAGATAACGATTATCTATCCGTTACCGAGTAACGATTGTGGAACAACAATGCTCCCTGAGGGACCCCACGCCCAATTTGACAAGCAAACAGACCAACAGACGCACAATACACAACGGGCTAATCTCCCAAAATAAACATTCAACGGTCGATAAAGTTATGTTTGATGTAGGTCCATAAAAACAGCATTATTGGGTGCAAATCGGACGCTTTAAAAAAACGCCTCTCAAGCATTGTTGAAACATTGTACAATGAAAGAAAAACCAATATTTTTGTTATTAATATAAGTTGTAATTTAATATTAATACAAGTTTTAAACATTTTCTGTAACATTAACAGTAAATGCGATTATAGGTACAAGAAAAAATTAAAGCGTAATTATATATATTTGTCTTTTTAAGTTTTTAAAATATAATAAATGAATTTTACTATCCATCTAAAAATAAATAGAACACTAAAATGTACAAGGAATATTTTTTATTTAAATTATTAGACCCTAAATCGAAAATACCAACTGTAAATATAAAAAAAAGAGTTTTTTAAACTACACTAATATTTTTTTTAAATCTTTATAATCTGTGTGCCATAAAATGGCCATCATTTTTGGCGCGATAATGCTAGTTGAATTTGAGGTTGTGATTTTTGCGAGCAACCTTTTGTTGCATTGTTATAGATCTCAAACCGAATTGTGTATTGTGGTAAAAAGTAATTTACTAAACCACTTTAATACGCACAATTTATTGTTGGAAATATGTTCTTCAATTGAGATTATGGGAGAGATAAGGTAGATTTGCTTCATGACTAAAATCGCTTAAACTAGTGTGCATTGCTTATTGAAAATAAGATGACGATTTTGGCAAAAACCTTCATAGTTTTAAATGGATATTGGGTTGACAATACTAAAACCAAAATTTAAAGGACTAAATTCTAAATTCTCATTAGGGCGTTGTTTAAGCAATAAGAATGCATCATCATCATCATCAGCCTTGATGTCACTGTGGACATAGCTCCCTAATACATTTTCATTGGGGTTTGACCGTATCACCACGCTGGTCCAATGCGGGTTGTGGGTGGACCGACTTTACATGCCATCCGACGCATGGATCATCTTACTTTCAGTCAATTGATCAGCCAATTGCCCTCAACCAACAGGAAACAACTATGAAAATTTTTGTAGTCCTGCAGGATTCGAACCAGACCTCCGGTTTCTAAAGCACAGTCCATACCACTAGCTACGAGCAGTTAATATAGATTTAGAATGACGAGGTTTATCCATCTAGCATTATAAAAGAAGGAATGATTTGTTTTTTGTTATTCGTAATAAAAACTAAAACTACTGTGCCGATTTAAAAAATCTTTCACCATTTAAAAGCTACATTCACCTTGAGCAACAAAGGCTAATTTAACATAGGAAAATCTATTTCAATAGTCTAAAAAAGACAGGCAGAGCCATGGCCGGTTTGCAAGTACATCAATAAAGTTCTTCGTTAGGATTATTTCTATGTTCGATTTATATTAGTTATATACAAATAGGGAACTTTCTAGAGTATTCACAGTATACGAGGGTATCCTTATTATTCCTAAAAGACACAAAAGGCTATAAGGCTATAAGGCATCAGGCGTCGCTTACCAGCTAAATACGGATGATGACAATGTGCCAATAAATGCTGTAGATGCTGATGCTGTACTGGAATCGGCCGGCTGGCTATCGGCTTAGCGATCGGCCAAGGGTTGCTCATCATCGGTTGTCGGTAATCTGTAACGAGGATACAAGTTTAGACATAAT
Source organism: Lamproptera curius (assembly GCA_029286875.1). Lineage (NCBI taxonomy): Eukaryota > Metazoa > Arthropoda > Insecta > Lepidoptera > Papilionidae > Lamproptera > Lamproptera curius. The sequence continues at coordinate 3,213,589 of JAGSMT010000027.1, read as the reverse complement.
AAAAAGAATTTGCCACATACACAGCATAAACAAAGTTGTTTGATGTTAACTCACCAGTTTCACAACCTAATATCACGCTAAGGTTCCTCGTCTTTCCTAACGGTTATAGTTAATGATAAGAAACTGCCATCTTATCATCGTTTTCTTCTAATAATCATGGATAAGCTGTCGCATAACGGCTGCCTCGGTCTTGACAACGTGACCGTACTTTCACATGCTCATCCGACATGTATCATGTTACTAAACAGGCGATTGGCCCATATTGTCCAGAAACCCAATTTTTTGACTCATTACATTAATATTTAAATAGGCGTCGTATTAACTTAATTAGCCCGTGGATCTGGCGCGTCCCAATTAAGCGAAGGAGCCTCGAATCCGCATAAAACCGTGGATTCCTAAACGCTAAACGCCCTAATCGTATTACAACACCATTACAAACAGTACGGGAGCCTGTTCTCGATTGTTTGACGCGGTGCAATCGATGAGCGGTGGCGGTTATCAAAACAAGAGAGTTTTATACTTTAAAGAAACACTGGAAATGAAACTTTCGTGTCGTAAAAGCAACGAAATGGCCGATTTTAAGCATTTGTCAAGTTTAGATTCTAGACCTTATTTGGCTTAGAGTTATGGCTTACCTTATGAAGACTATGTATAACTGTTCGCAATTTTCAAGGCAAGGTTTTAAAAGTCTGAAAAATTTTAAAATAATAGAGAAGACTGATGTACAATTTTGTCCTAAACATAAATATACTCAGCGCTAATGCCGGCAAATATTAAAAATACTTAACTTCTTGTTTACGTAATGATTACTTCGACGATATTTTTTGTTGTATAATAAATGTAACAGAATATTCGTGGCATTAACCACAATTTTTTTATCTACCATACTCAATACTACAAGAGAGGCCTTATTTGTTTTTGCAATAAATTTAAACAGTTGCGGGTGGACGCAAAGCTACAATTTACCAGTGACTTTTGTTGAATGTTATAGTGCGTGTAATTATTAACAACACACGTATGCACTCAATTAAAAACAACGTTACTTCTATTGAAATAAACACGAAATAAACAAAATGTTCTCAACAAAAATAACCGCTCGTGACTTGCGCCGCGCCAAACACCCCTGCGATTTCTTACCACCCCGACTGTCAAAGCCACGCCCGCCCTAATATATTGTATAGCCTTTGTAATGCCATTAATCACGTTCAAAGCATTTTGTTTTTGACTCTCCGGTATTAATTTAAACTACCTATGGTGATACGACGGAAGGAGACGCCAGACAGCGCAGGTTTATTAATATCGCTTAAGAGACTACTAAGGGTTAGTATATTGCCTCTATTTACTACGATTAGGAGACAAATATATTCCTAGGAGGTGTTGTTAGTTAGTAACCTGTGAAATTATAAATAATATTAAGCTTCGGAAAGCTTTTATTTAAAAAAATATAAAAAGCTGCAAAAATAGATTAACTATTAACTACGAATGTTTTTTATTAACTATCAGACGTTGTTTAAAAAATATAATGTCCTGGCTTAGAATTACTTTAGGCGCGCAATATTTAGATTATTATATTTTAATTCATAGGCTTTAAACCATTTTAGTCCACCGAATTAACCAATTTTAAACCCGCAAATGAAAAAAATGCGACGTCGTTGATAATTTATTCTTTTATACCAGCTAACATATCCTGGCTTAGCATAATAGGAAAGTACTATGCATTTTTAGGCTCTCAGTAAAGGAATTGGGTCGTTATAAATACGTCGTTCCAGTATATCTAAATCGCTTCGATCACAAAAATATTTGACAGCAATAATGGCGCGAATGTCACATGTCAATTCGGCAACAGATTCTAACAGGCTTTGTGACAACGTGTTTTTTTATGTAAAAACTAGGCTGGCTTATATATTTTTCTGTAATAAACAAACCAACGCTAAGTAATACGCCTTGTTTATAGTTACTCTACTATTTTTCACATTTTGGTATAAATAGAGACACTTAAACGAGAATAAAGAGATTTTATCACTAATTTTACACCAAAAATGGTTATAGTACAGATTTCTTAAGTAATAAATCATACCCGTTATTCAGTCATAATGTAACTTTGTAATAGCAAAAATGTTTAAAAACGGTATAGCTTTTGCGCTTATTTTTTGCTTAAAAAATACCAATCATCTCTTTATAATGTCACTATGGAATTAAACGGAGGTTTATATAAAAATTTATTGTGTGCCTTATAAACAAACGCGTTTACTCTGCGACAGAAAGATTTACCTAAATGGTACTAACCCAGTCGATTCCTTGTTTTTGTTATCTGAACGACTCTCTATTCAAGTAAATAATCACCATGGATAATAATATGACATGTTAATTGCCTAAACTTTAGGTATTGCCCTTTTTATTTTGTTGAATAATAGTTACTTTAATTATGCAAAACAAATGTGCGAAAACTGCTTAAAATCAAGTACTGACGAATTCTTTAAAAATTTATTAGCAAACTTCGACACAGTAATACCAAAATTAAGGAACGTTTAATCGGACAAAGTTCGACATTCGTTTCCAAATCTTTGGTTTGCGTGGAAATTACATTTTTAAATAATTATTTACAAAACTCTTCTCATCCTTCACCTATTTTCATCATTAAATTTAAAAAAATAATATATAAAAAGGAATGTATTGTCAGTGTATTAAAAAGAGATATTTATTTTATTTTATTGAACAGGTTCACCAACGTTCGTTCACATAAGTTATCTTACATGTGTAATATAATAAAAATAGGAACAATTAGTACATAAACATAATTACACTATATGTGACGGACAATAATGCGAATTCCACATGTATTTGTAATCAGGTAACCTCATGAACTGCACAGATAAAAAATACCTTAGACATAGCCCAATTCAGTATCGACCCTTGGACAAAATCGGGCTAAACTTGACATTTCTTAAATGTTTAACTCTAAATATGATATAAAACCTCCGCAGGGGGCCGATTAACGCCGAAAAAATTAACTCCGCTCCAAGGGCTCTTTAAACTGAGGAGGGAAAATCTCGAGGGTCCCAGGGGAAGATATTAAGGGATAGGGAGGCGTCGTCGCGGAAAAGTTCGCCTTGGGCCACCCTCCTGTGTCGATTTTAATTATTTCATTAATTGTATAATACGACCCGGCGTCGGTGATCGCTGGATATCATACGCCAGTAGAGATTTGTATACGTTATGATGAATTCGGATAATGTTTAAGGTGTGGTTTCCCTTCTTTAATGGGACAAAAGTTGTCAAAGTACCAATGGTTCTGTTAAAACGAGAATCAACCTAACATAGTAAGTTAGAGACGTTTGTTGGCCTTGCCTGACAGATATTTCAGGTAACTAAATGTGACTTAACTTTATTTTAGTCTTGAATATGTAATAGAAACCACTTGGCAAAACAAACATGTTGTTATTTCACAGATATCTAAAAATATTTTTGTTTTTAAGGCGGTTACACGGAACTTATCTAGAAATATGAAAACGTGTGATAAAGTGACACTATCGTTGTTTTGGCAAGTTTTCAAACAAATTGTTAAAAATGTAATAATGCAGTTAACTTTATAGGCTGTTAAGTTGCCTGACTAATAAGGTAATAAAATTTTCCAAATACCAAAAGTACAATTCATCATCATCAGCCTGTTTTAGTCCACTGCTAAATATAGGCATAAATATATAGGCCTCCCCTAATGCACGCCTTCTCCATTTAGGCCATCTTCGCATTGGACCGCATTAATCTAACCAAATAAGTAACAACTTTAAATAGTAGTCGATTCCCCGCAGAATTCAAACCCACGACCTCCAGCTTCTGAAGCACAAGCATGCAAATACTTTTAAGAGCACAAGATCCAATGAAAAATGCTTAATAATCTCAAGATTCTTTATTTTTTATAGTTAGTCCAAATTAACTTAGAACTCTGAGAACAGCTGACAATTCCACTAATGACACAGTAAGTACAGTGACTGACATCTGAACCAAACACCTTTAACTCTACTTTCACCTATGGGTACATTTGACATCGGTATATATGAAGGTTAATACAGGTTACTCTGTATCTACTGGTTAAGTTCTTGATAACCGTGATAGTCTTTATTACAACATTTTAAACGTTTATCCAATTAGAAGTTACTTTAGTTTCAACTTCAGAGATTTAAAACCGATACTGGTTATTATAAAAAAGTGGCTTGTCTAGATTTGGGATATACATGTTAAAAATATTTCAATTAATACACGTACACATAAAAAGTATCGTATTTTGATTCTTTGACACGGCCGTACAATGATGCGTTACTTTAAAAATTACAAACGCAATCAATAGTTTAAAAAAATTACAATAGACGTTAAGATATTATTGTGGAACATTTAAAGGCATACTTTAATATCTAGTAAGTACTTCAATAACTTATTATGATATCCTTAAGTAACAAAAAAAATGTACAATAACGAGGCGTTTATAATTAATTAGCTATATCATATTTAATCTGTCCAATCGTGCGCAATACCGACCGAATCCGGCGGAGCGTCGGAATAACAAGAACGAACACTTGAGAAAACAAAACGGCTAGTTTATCGACAAAAAAAAACCCAAAATCCCTTCTCGCAACGTTTATACAATGGCAATAAAACACTCTTTATAATGCTCAGCGAACAATAACTAAATCTCCGCATAGATAAACACGGGGAAGGAAAACGTGGATATCCAACAATGGGCAACGATATTTTTTATAATACAACTAACCCCGTACGCTGGGATTTGTATTAAAATAATATTAACCATTGTTTGGACATGTTTTTTAATAGCTGTTTATCTGTGCTATAGTTAATTTCGCACTGGCAACATTCGGGCCACGCCCAGTGACGTATGGCGTGACGTTTGCGCAGCCGATAAATATGATTTTGTTTTGTTGCCAACCATTAATAGCGATTTAACGTTTTATGGATTTAGGTTCGATGTTTTATTATTTACGAACGGGGGCTATAATCTTAATAACAAATTATTGATTTAACTGTAACTTTGCTTTTACGGGATCTTACGCATTTATATTTTAGATTTCTAGTAATATTGTATTACAATGTGCCTCCAAGACTTATCATTAATTAATGTTTAAGTTTAAAAAGCGAAATGTGTTTCTGACATGCACCACGCATTTTACCTGCGCTGTACGACCTAATAAAAGTTTGAAAAATGAGTCTTCGGTTAAACTATTGGTTGCACTGGAGTCGTAGGGCATAAATAATTTTGGCTTTAATTAAATATATACCTTCAAGTTCACCTTAAATAGAAAAAACCCAATTATCGTCACTTGAGAGAATTCATTATTTTTCTCTATTTTTCCATCAATCATTATGCATCTTTAAGGTTTCTTTATGTTCCTTTGCATGGTGTGTAAATGAGTCTCATCGAATGGACTTAACATAATGACTTTTTGTTCAAATCATTGTATAAAACATAATAATTAAAAAGTTGACTGCAAAATTTGCATCCACGTCCACTCCGCTCTTATCCATTCTTACAAGTTTAAACATTCGAATTTGTGATGGCAGGTATAAATACTTACATGGTCTAAGTTTGAATAACGCTTATGGTACAAATTGTAGTATTTTTGAAGTTTAGTATCGCTACTAAATCATCATCATCATCATCAGCTTGTGTGTTTAGGCCTCTATCCATTAGAGGGTTTGGACCGTCAGGTTTAGTCCAATGCGGGTTGGTAGACTGACCGACTTTTTACATGCCCACACACACGCTACTAAATACTTATCGCGAAACAAAGACTAAAATAGTAACTGCGTCTTATCTTCCCTCGTACTTTTTATCATCTAAACATTTAATAACTTCTTGCAATACATCGTAACTGAATACACAAGCATATTAAATTTAAGTAACTTTGAAGTGGTTATGAATGGGGAGGCGTTAGACGTAGTTGAATCAACTGTATTTCTAGGAATAACTGTAGATGCAAAACTACAATGGGGCCCCCATATTAATAGCTAGCAAGTAAACTAAGTTCTGCAGCTTACGCAGTGAAAATAAATATATTATTAACTGATGTGGAGACAGCTCGTTTATGTATATTCAGCTATTTTCATAGTATATGTCTTATGACATTCTACTGTGGTAAATGCGGCAGATACTAATACGATCTTTGTCCTCCAAAACGTCCAATCGTGCAGTCTCTAACCTGGGCCCCAAAGAATCATTAAGAAAGTTGTTCACCGAAATAAAAATAAAGGCCGTTAGTTCTCAATAGATATTTAGAAAATTTAATATATGTGCAAAAAATAGAGATGAGCTCTAAGACATTGTGATGCACATGACAGATACAACGAAAAACATAATTTAATTCTTCCAGCAACTAGACTGCGAAGAATAAATAAGTCCTTTATGGGACAATGTATACGTTTTACAAAAATCAGTAAACGTTCAGAATTTAACTATTAATAAATTTAAAAGGTAGTCAAGGAACGTTTATGTTAAAGGTTTTTACGATATTAATGAAATTTTAAATGATAACACAGCCTGGTAATGGAATGCTCGCTCCAGGTCTTGTTTCAAAATTATCGAATTGTTTGTTATTTTTAAAGAGACATGCCTGCTGAGTTTCTTTCGCCGGTTCTTCTCAGGTCTGAGGCGTCTTTTTCCGAACCGGTGGAAGTGTGTTTGACAATCAATGCAAGTGTAAACTTCTATATTGAATAAAGATATTCGAATTTGATTGAATTCGAATATTCTACGTTTTTATAATCTCAGTTTCGCAGTTGTTTCTTTAAATAAGATCTTGGTCATCTCCAAGTCAGGTTCAAGACATATCAGTGTAGGCTTTCTTAAACACATAAACATTAATCAACATATGTAATTAACCTATAGGTTATTTCCTGAACCTCCTACACCTTATAAAATTCTCTAGTTTGACTATATTCCTACTTTTTCAGACACACGAACGTTAATCTAAATATGTAATAAACTGACAGACGTTGACCCTCAACTTCTAGATCCTATATATTTTTCTACTTTGACTATATTTCTTTTACTTCCAGCCTACAGTTTCCCAATCAACGTTCCCATTCAGCATACACATTTAGTGAGTTGTATAGTAACCGTGTGACATTATTAACAAGCCGCCACGACCCACCTGTGGCGTCCACAGATAAAACATAATATTGTCATGTACACGGCGGCACGCGTCGGCTCACCGCAGATTGCGTTGCGCACATTATGTTTAATTGCTCGATTGGTAGCTTCTAGTGAAATACGCATACGAATTATTGTTTGCTGTTGTAATGGTGTTTGTTGCTGACAATTTTACAGGTGTACCGCTACAGGTATAATTTTGCCAATTTCTAAATTAAATTGGTGTGATTAAAGTAATCCATAGAAAGTAAACGGCGACGTTCGTATAGTGTTGCTATTAGTCGGCTGTAACTCAGTGATTGACATGTCGTTGACAATTCATCAATGAAATCGCTAGATATGACAACGCGTTACCAATGGCTTATATTGTTTGCCAAAAATCCAAATATAAGTTAATTGAGCTGTATTCCCAGCCACCAACTTGCATTGGACCTGCGTGGTGGGATACGGTTCAAAGACCCTCTAATGGATAAATGGGTGTATTAGGGGAGGTCTATTTCCAGCAGTGGACTATCACTGGCTGATGATGACGTGTGATGAGCTGTATTCAAGATCATTGTTCAAAACTCAACAATGTCGCTTGGAGGTTTTATGAGTATCTATCTAGGATAACTAACTAATATTTATTTTGATTAAGGCACATAACTTTTACACGTTCCATAAGGGAATACGACACATTTGATAACATTGATTGACTTAATCACTTTAAATTAATATCAAATCATCTAATCGCTAACATCTCAATAACTCGACATAAAATACACAATCAAGCGACAAATAATAGCTGGACAACGGTGAACGGTGAATTAATCACGAGCAACACAATAACAGCGCTATATAATTAACTGCTATTCGTTGAACAATCGAGTGGGCCGGGGAGCGGCTGTCATGGCGATTTGGCGCCAATTTTTACGCGGGAAAGTGTGAAAATAATTGATTCCGGAGGGGACCGCACCGTTCGGTTTATTGAAATCCGCTCTTGGGCGCCATTGTGGGTGGTTTAGAGTGCGGGGGGAATGGATAGGTTGTGCTTTTTTTAATTTGTCTCGTTAATTATTAGTACATTAGTGTATTTATATTGTTTTCGTTGTTAAACTTTGAGGTTATTTTAGTCCTATTTTGTTTTTACAACTGCACGTTATCCTACGCATTTTATAAAAGCTACAAGTACATATATAAAGGTTATAATTGCTTTTTGGTACAACGTACACATAATAACTTATTATTAATGATCGATGGTCGTTTCATTTCGATAATACATGCGTGTACAGGGGAAATGGACTTACTAGACTAAAATTGGATTTCTTTAATTTAAGCTGAAGCAGAAACGATTAATTATGAACCATATTTAGAAGAATCGTTTGGAACTATAGTCACCTCACGTGCTGAAAAAAGGAATTGAATAGGTAAATACTTTACCCGAAGTATATTTGTTCCAGCTTGCCCTCGACCAGGTTGGATGCGGATCTTTGTGAAGTACCCGTTTTAGGTTGGAGGCGAGTACCAGGCGATCAGCTGTCTTTACGCTTATAGAAAAAGGCCTATATACTGCAGGGGCGTGTTAAAGTCTGGTGATGATGATTATGAATCAAACTAATCGAAAATAGATACAGACAATCTGTATCTAGCAGAAAGAGGAAGACATAGTTTATTTCAGATGCAGAATCATATGCAAAAGAACTAAGTACTTGATTTAACTTGAATTAACTGAGTCGGGTACTCGGTAATGGTAGTTGAAAAAGTAAGTACTCAATACCATACTTCCACAATAATTACGTTTTCATGTAACGTAAAGTTGAAAACCAAATGTAAGCCGATAATGATGGGACAATCATAACATCGATTGATAAAAAAATATAAAATTTAAATGTCTTCGCATTATGTTATAAGATCACAACGAAATGTTTAATAGATCAATTTAAAGTAATAGACAGTACTTTGATGGTATCTTAAGTGAATTCTCATTTGTGAGCTGTAAGCTACTTGTCCAAAGTTTTGAATTTATATTATCTACAGGATCCATGGTCACGGGAGACTGCTACTATCTACTAGACTGTCCGTGTATAAATCCTGTAAAGTATCGGAAACGTTGGGAAAATTGTAAACCATATTAAACGAGATAAAATCCATAAAGTCTTTTATTAAACCATGTGTAGTATTCGCGTAAACACAAGAAAGTATTTATATTAACCTTAATAGTAAGTAAGTATACCCATAACACCTTTCCTACAAAGTAATAGAATCTGTCCGTTATGTGTACCATCTTATTTGCTATATTTACGATATTTCTAGGACTAAATCAAGGTAATCGTCTTGAAGATCACTCAGAACAGGATTAATTTATAATTAATTTAATAATCTCTTGCAATGGATCTATTTTCCTAGTTCACTAAAGACAAGGTAAAGAAAGTTTGCCTATATAGCAACCTCCATGCCGGTTTAAAGACCCCATGATGAATGAATATATATGTAAACAGTATATAGGATACCACGTCTAGAAGATACCAAATCAGGTGGGAACGGTAGCTTCCAGCGTTTTCTGTGTTAGATGAAGCTTACCATAGACATGAGTCTGGAAGCGTAACTTCATAGATAAAAAATAAAACAATACGTATAAGAGCGAATGAATTAACTTTTATGTTTTTTTTTTTAAATAGGTCAGCTTATACATAATGTTTAGTCGTTTTAGGATATCAAATTAGGTGCCTTCAAATTTACTGAGAAATTCTTCCGTAGAATGCAGTCCTTTGGGTTAGGTAAAATGGCAGTCGCTCTGCGTAATATCTGTTGTTAAAGTAAATCTGGATTCAAAACGAGCGTCATAATAACTTAGGAAAATATCTACATAAAAGAAGCTTGTGTAAAATTATTTGTTCATTGCCGAGTTTATGGTTAAAATACTTTGATGACAGCGTCGGCAAAGTAGTAAATCGTTTTACCTAGCATTAACTGTTTAATACTAGGTAAAACGATTAACTATTATTTAAAAAAAACTTAACCTAAATAACAACTAAATTCAATAATTTTATAAATTATTATCTGTTTAACTTTTCCTATATATAAAGCATCATATAAAAACATTTATCCGTATAAAACTAACAAAACAAACTGAGCCCCGCGCCATGACCGAATAGAATTGACCAGAAGCGCGCGAAATTCGCAGACCGCAGCCGTTTAAATTCGGAACGCGTCTGCGGTCGAGTTAACGGCCAGAGTGTGGATAAAGGGGGCGCGGGTTCGTTTAGCTACTACGGCTTGATGTACTCAACCTTTGCCTGACGCCTTGTTCGTAATTTAAAAAAAAAGTTAAATGTCACTCTGACAGCTCAGATGTTTCAATTTGTAACCTAAAAATTGTTTGTTATTTTTACTATTAGCTTGTTAGGCATAGCTAAACGCATGGAATAATTTTCGATATAATGAAAAATACAAAAACATAGCTCCAGCTAGTTGCTTAACATATTTTTTATTTGTTGTTACTTGCGTATGGTCATCAGCAGCTTTAGGCCTTTGACATATTTTTTTAATTTTCTAATTCCATTGGTAAAATAAAATTTAAATATCAACCATCCTTATAATAATTTACCTCCCAAGTCACCATTCTTTACAATCTTTAAGTTCTTAAACCTACAAAGGTTTTGATTCTTCGATACAATTAAAAATCGATAACCATCACAGATATTTAGTGGCCAGCTTCCGCGAATCGATGCTACCTTCACCTAAACGTCCAAGTGCAATAACAATAAAGCCCACCTGGTGGAACAGTCCAACAATTCGCCTCCGGATAATCGGATCGAAGTTACCCCAAAGCGATTTATCGCCTCCAACATCCAGTTAGTTTACGGCTTACGCGTAAAAAGTTACCCAGTTAAATAAACTCCCGCCAACTCCTTAACAACACTGCATACCAATATACACTCTATGTATATACGATAAAGTTCACTTTTATGCTCACGAGTGTCCTTCTTCGTGAATTGAATCGCGCGAATATCGAAACGTCGAATATTATCCCAATATGGCGTCCAATGACATGTTAATACGGGCGTCCGGGACCGAAATGCATAATTTTATCGCGCGATCTGATTCCCAACGAGTTCGGAATGTTTCAAACGTTTGATATTCCGTTTTATTTTATGCGCTCGACGCAAGAATGGTGTCGTTCGGACGTGTGATTCGGCTTTATTAAAAATATAAGCCGTTCAGACGTTTTGAGTTTGTAAAATTTTTTCCACGAAACAAATTGAGATATATATATATATGTACTTTTTTTATAATATATATTATATTAACTTTAAAGTTTAAACAAAGCTGTAAGTAATTATAAAGTGTATTTAAATGGAACAATATTTTACTATGTTAATTTAATATTTTGTAGGACACCTACGCTAAGGTTGGCTGTTAGAAAACGCCTTAGGCATTTTCACTTCGGTACGGACATTTTGTTTGTGCAAAACTTAATTTGTCCTCGCAGCATAATTTAATCAATAAATAAGATGCACGAAGGATTATGACAGATTGTGATTAGAACTTTTAAAAAATATATACAGATAAACATATATACTTATAACATAACGATTTATATCGTTTTGGGAGATATGAAGGGTTCTCGCATTATCTTTTCGCGATAACATATATGTTGCATTTAAAACATTTTATCACTGTACCCTTGCATTAAATAACGAAATATAAAAACTAAGAAATGAAATTACGAAGTAAACAATAATCTTTATATAATATCCTAAATTATTATTATCCTCAATACAAGGAAGTAAAAGCTGGCTGAATCCGGGATTAATTAAAAAAGGGGCAAAAAACACGCAGCTCGCAGTTAACGCGCTATTAAAGTAACGCGTTATTGGCAATAACAATTTTCTCTATCCGACGCTACATCTTAATTCACTGGCAGAAAGTCGCAATATGGCCGCCGACTTTTTCAATAAAACTGGCAACATCTGGCGGGACACTTAGGCGCGGGGGCGGGAGTGAGACGACATCATACCGAACGGCACAAGAGAAAACGAGACAAAACACTCGGGGTTGTCCGAGAAGCGAAATTAATATGTCCCTTTCTTAACGCTTTCTTCGGACGAAAGTTGCTTTATTATTTTATTATTGATGTCGGGGCCGATATTTCTCTATTAATATATTTTTTTCATTGTCTCTTTAGCCGGCCATTAGGGCGGGGAGCAAATAAAAATTACGCTATAAAGGGCACGTGCCGCTATCTAGTGTTGCCAGTTACCGTTTTGTGTTATTAATAAGAAGCCATTACATACATTTACGTTTTTAAGGTACATTTTCGATGTTCAACGTACTATAATAAAATAAGCTTGTACTTATGAATCGTCTTATTGCTTATACTATGAATATATACTTCAAATAAAGTCATAGTGAGTACGAACTGTACATAAAATAACTTTGTTTCAATGTTGTACCCTGGTTAAATGTTAGAAATATATTGTGATCACTTCATTTTATGGAAATTAAGATGAATTATATGTAGCTTGAGCGTAAAATCGAACTCATCAATATCATCATCAGCCTGTGTTAGTCCATTGCTGGACATAGGGTTTTTGGACCGTATCCCACCACGTTGGTCGATTGCGGGTTGGTGGGTGGACCGACTTTTTACATGCCCATCCGACGCATGGATCATCTTACTTTTCAGACGATTGGGTGATCGGATCGACAAACTTGTTTCCTCGCGGGATTCGAACCCCGGTTTATAAAGCAAAAGCAACCGGTAGGCCACGGAGGCGGTTAGTTTGAACTCGGTCTAGCCATTTTTCAGTTGTATAGGACATTATTGCCTTAAGTCCTAGGGATCAGTATCAGTTCGTTAGTGTTTTTGGCCTTCTTTTTACAAATTAGAGGTCTATATACAATTTCTGAGGGAAACAACTTCGTCATATCGATATTTTCCGGTCGGTTCGGACAATACGGGCTGATGGTAATCATTAGGTATAATTTTCTGAGAACTATGATGATGAGCCAAGGATTTAATAGCCATAACGTTGGCCCAGGTTGTGAAACCCACCTCTGGCAATCGCTATTGTACGACAGTATCTTAAGTTTTTAGAGATCTATTCTACGTGTCTAACTGAAACTGTTGTTAACCTAATTATACATTTTATCTCTGCCATAATTATACATCTTATTATCGACCTTTTAATGGATTTTCCGCATTGTTTTTTTATTTATTTCTAACGTTTTAGAGGCACGGGCACATTACGGTGGGATTTTTTATAGCGAACGAAGGTAGACGAGCAGTTGAACCACCTGATGGAAGTGGTAACCGACGCCCGTGGACATCGGCAATACCAGGGTTAGCGCCAATGTGCTGCCTACTTGAGACATAGGGTGTTACGTCTTGTTTACCCAGTAAATACGCTGGCTACGGTGCTCTTAACACTAAGAACTTAGGACTCAAATGGGCAAGCGCTTTTGTAGTAGCGTCTTGCGCTGCATTTTATAAGTATAGCATTCTTCTTACCGCCCTGTGAACTTTATTCTTTTTTTCGTCTTTTCAATTAAAAAACCTTGAAGTGTTTCTGCTCAAATATTGCAACATTTAATGAAGTATTATTTAACTTAAATAAAAATGTGATCGAGACTTGACCGGATGAAGTTGGTTATCAGCGTGGTGACCAGGTGTGATATCATCTTCTCCGTTGAATTTCAACTTTGGATACTCTAAATAAAGGGAATTTAGCGCATTTTGTTGTAAATAGTATCACTATCGCAGATAGTATCTGAATTAACTAAAATTTTGGAGCAACCTGAACGTAGGACAGTAATGTTCATGCTTTTGTCTTGCACACAAACGCACTAATTATTGAATTGAAACTTTAGAAGGAGTTTTATAAAATTAAGTTGTTAACTTGCACTCGAACACACACTAATTACTGCGGGATACACTATCGCATTAAACCATCAACCGCATTATACACAAAAAAATTATTTAATAAAGACCTTAAACAAGAACTTTACGTCTGGGTTTCCGGTAAACAAAAGTTATACTGGCGGTCACATTTTAGCGATTGTCCACGAGTAATGTAAAAATAACATCTTTTAAATTTAATTTAATCTCTAAACGGATAGGACGGATACCTAAAACTCTTTCAATAATTGATTTTAAGGAAGCAAGAAGTTAGCCGGGTCAGCTAGTACAACATTATAAAGAGCAAAGATTTGTAATTTCTATTATTATATTTATGATATATTTGTAAATACTGTGCTGATTTCAAATATTCTTTCATTTCTTGAAAGATATACCCTTGAGTTACTTTTTAATCACGACAATCGATCCCAAAATCTAATATAACACGGGCAGAGCCGAAGACCGTATTGTTAAAATTGGTTTAGCAAGTTGGGGCAAAATATTAGGCCTATATATGCCTTTAAAGATCTTATCTTAGTTTCAAGTTAACTAAAGTTTTTAAAAAACGTACCTATTTTAGTTTTAAACTTTGAGTATAAAACTAAAATAGGACCTTTAAAACTTTAATTTATTATAATAAGTACATTAATTTTATGAATATTAGAAAAATTCATAGCAATCATTTGAATCGAGTGATTGTTTACAATGTATTTAGACTACAATGAGGCTAAATTTGTTTTTATCATCCTTCTTGCACAGAAACTACTTCTTTACTTCTACTGAGTAGCTAGAATTAGCTAAGCTTTGTTATTTCTAGCAATCTACCTAAGTTATAATAGGTAAATCTGTTTCTAATCGAGTCAGATTTACCTAAATAACAGTTTTTACGTAGAGCTACTGGTATCAGTCCTCCGCAACCCTAAAGGTAAAAGCATTGGATGGATAGCTTATATATAACTATATTTAAGACATTTATGTCCTACTCCGTCTGGCAAAAGTGGCCTTGACAACCGTCACCGAATGCTTAAATGCCTTTCCGACGCACGTACGTAGACAGTCTTAATAATGCACTAGCTATTGCCCGCGATTTCCTCCGCGTGATAACATAATAAAAAAAGCAGTTAGTTTTTTATAAGTAGCCTAAACTACTTCCCGTTACCGTGAAAGTCCCGTCAATATCGGACCAGCCATTCCAGAGATTAGCCGGAAGAAACAGACAGACAATTTTTTTTAAAGTGTTGTTTTGATAAATATCACAATGTAATTATTTACAAACGGTTATTTTAATTTAAAAACAGACACCCCAATTTTATTTATTTGTAAATATTAACTTTGTAACGTTCATAAAATTACATAATGTACAGACACAATGGCAGATAAGTGAAATCGGTTTCTGCATCTTAATTCCCTTTTTACCTAAAGCTTTGATAGCTCTTTATCCTGCGTGGACTCAACAAATTTTTATTGTTGTTTCCTACTTGATTAGGGTAATTTGGGCCGATCACCCAATTGTCTGTAAATTAAGATGATCCATGCGCCGGATGGGCATTTAAAAAGTCGGTCCACCCACCAACCAGCATTGGACCAGCGTGGTGGGATACGGTCCAAAACCTCCTAATGGAAAGGGGTGTATTAAGCCTATGTCCAGCAGTAGACTATCAGAGGCTGATGATGATGATGATGATTTTAAATGAGCTAATGACTAATACTAGGCGCATACACTAGTGAGTTTTAGTTGTTTACAACAACACTTCAAATGTTAAAAATCAAAGACGAAAAAACAATAATAAATGGCAAAAGGCCTTAACCCTTGCATACACGTCTTCTTACACTAAACTGTTAATGTTTTAGCGTTATCACGCTAAAATAAGAATAATCATTCCAGCTAAGATTAACTTATTAAAATCAAATTACTTTGGAAGAAGCAAGGAAATCTTACAACTTCTTGACCATAACGAAAGACTTAACTACCGCCGCGAAAAATAAACAATCAGACGTTACATTGTTTTGAAAGCTTAAATGTATTTCTTTACCACTACTAGGTATTCCTTATTTCTCCTAGCCGTGTTTACTATGCTAACAGAACATATAGTATATGCCAAACTGATATTGGAGCTACGGGATCCGCGTCCTTACGCCAAACTTTTGGCGTTCAAGGGTTTTAATAACTGATATATGACGTAGGGATTCAAAATCTCTACCGTCCTCTTGACGGCGGATCTGCCTTACAGTTGGAGTAAGATAGATCCGCAATACAAGTGCAATTAGTCAATTGCAAATCCGCCTGCTAAGCGTGACAATTATGAGCAACTCTTTTTAATGGACGCCATCTTGGCGTTCAATAAAAAGGCCTTTGTCCAGTAGTGGACTGCTAAAGGCTGTTTATGATGATATGTTTCGAATTAATTGTATAGATCGAAAAGCAATTACAACATTAGTGAGTGAAGAAAGAGATAATTATTGTACGTGTAAACCAATTTATCAATTGCATTACATTTCTGTTAAACTGATGCTACTGACGACACATAATAATTGCTGAAGATGCTCGTGTCAACCGAGGTCGACCGTTTATAAGCTTATTCGACACATGAATCATCTTACATTTCAGACCACTAGGTAGTCGGTCTATAATGTCCTAACTCGGAAAACAACGATAATATCCATTTTTCGCAGCCTTCAAACCTACCTTCTTAATACGTAGCAATGTTTTATGAATAATGGCCAAATTATCATAATTGATTAGTGGGAAATAAAACTTAATTAAGAATATGTATATAACCTAACCTTCTTATTTGAACCCATCGCCATTTTCAATGATCTTTCCATTAACTTTTTTTGGAGCAATTTTGAAGAAGTCGCTCGTAATGGTGTAATTTATAATTCAAAGTTTAAAGTTTTAAATTCAAACTAAAAAGTCTATTGAGAATTTTTTACTTTTTAAACATATAATACGGTTTTTATCGGTCTATTATTGTTCTTGAATTGTTGTCAGTTGTTTTTGTTTTTAGCAAATTAGTCTTCAAAGACTCTTACTACTTTTTCTAAATATTTATTTTGATTTAAGGATATCATTACGTTGTAGGTGTATACACCCTGAATTTTTTATAATTTACGTGAGAAAGATGTTTTATTTAGCTTTTAACTAGCAAGAATTGATAAATCACGCAAAACATCATTTTAAAAATATTTTAATTCGTTAAAGTTAGTTTATATTATAAAAACTTATCTCAAATAATTGCTAAAAATGTAACATAAATAGAGTGGGTACTTTATTATTTAATTTAAGATTTATAATTATTTGTTCATTGTAAAAATAGTTACAATCAAAACTAGTAATAATGAGCAAGTTGTTCGAATCAAACTAACTTCTTTAGACTATTTCAAAGTCAAATTATCCCTTTTACTTAAAAAATGTAAGAATGAAGATAATTGAAAAATTCAATCATCATCAGTTTATTCATCATCATCATCGTCAGCCTGTGTCAGTCCACTGCTGGACATAGACCTTCCCTAATGCACGCCACCGCTTGTTTATTATGTATTATCATCTTCAGCAAGACGCTAATTTGAGTCACATCTTTGTGGCATTAAGCTTAAAAATAGACACAAAAGTAATTGCGAAGTGCTAATTGTAACTACGATCCTTATAAACGTGGCAAAATCACGTATAAGACTTAACGTAGCTACTTTAGATTGTATTAAAAATATATAATAGTCAAATTTAATGGTATGTTTAAAGCACACCGCCACAATATAGTCATTAAGATGTCTTGCAATCAGTCCATTACAAATCAAACAAAATAGGAAGTTAGGTTAGCTGTTAGGTAGGCAGTTGTTGTAAAGATATAAATTGAAACTAGTATTTATCAAACAAAACAAATTACTTACCGTTAATACTGCTACTCCTCGTCGAGTCGCCTCTATCTCCTAAAATAGCGCTGACGCTGAATTTCAGAGGTGGCTTCTTTTGCTCGTAGTCCTCACAGGACCTTACAATGTCCTCGGTGCTATGGCCTGCCTCCCTGCCAGGTTCCTCGTCCCCGAGTTCTCTTGGTACCCGTGGAGATTGAACCGTTTCTCCAGTTCCTCCAAACGACGCAGTCCTGAAGAGTTACTCCTCTGACAAGCGTATGGAGAACAATCGAAAGCACCACAGCTCTGACAACGGCGGGCCAAGGTAGGCACGCTTAGAACCTCCTTTTCTGTTGCCCTATGATCCTCATTTCTATATCTCTCGCTAAAGTATACCTCACTCTTCATATCGTAGCTCTCTTCTTCTTCTCTGCTTTTCGAGTCGTCATCGTTCTCCATTTTGGAATCCATCGATTCGCGTCGCTCTTCAATCTCTTGCCCTTCTCGAGCCTCTTCAGTTTCTGGAGAGTTATCCCTGGATTGTTCGTACCTCTGTAGCACGTAGCTCTCTAGTTGCTGGTTTATATACTGACTGCGGTAGTCGTTCTTCGGCTGCAGGATGTTGTCCACCAGAAAGGGAGATGGCACAGCCAGCCCCTCGCCACTTTTGTAGCACAAGCTCTGGATCGTCTTCAGCATAATGCCCCGATCCAGGTTGTTCCTGACGAATGGGTTGAGCTTCAGCGGGCCATGTTTCAAATTGTCCGTCGGGTACATCATACGTCGCCGGCTGATCCGTAGACGATTGTCAAATAACGATTATTCAAGTCGACAAATGCGACATCACTACGCGATGTCACCTCACTACGAACGTCAAAGCTGTCAGTTAAAATACAACGTAGTAACGATATCGAACTATATTTGTGTAGTCGATGTAGTGTTGCACATGCGTCGCGGTTGGAGGTCGAACATCGACTGACTTGAAGGGAGTGGTTCTTCAGAAAGGGGCGGGTTTCCGGACGCACGGGGTGGCTTTTTAGCCACGCTTTTGTGAGCGAACGTCCAGCCATTGTTAAGCTTTTCAACCACCCTTATTCCATAGGCAATAAAGGCGCAATGCCAAGGATTAGAGATCTCTCCCACTGGCCGATTAAAGTGTACCGAAATCTCGCTGTTTTTCTATTGACAGCCGAATTTATATTGAATTACAATCGGATAGAGTCGGTTTTTGTGTATCATAGTGCAGTTTAGTACATTTGTGGAACCCGTATTAGTGGATTACCGGAGTTTATACGCGACTCTTTATTCATAGGTCAAGAGACAAAAGGGTTTGTGAACGTTAATAGTATATATAATCTTTGTCTAAATTTGATTTGTTTTGTTGGTTATTTTAGGTACAATCAAAACATTTTCTATAATATTATAAGTAATATATGTAAATACCTATTCTATTCATTCAATATATAGTTCAAGCCATGAAAATATTGGAAACGAAATTTATATAATTTATATACGTATATACGTAACATAGATTAAGTTTCATTATACAAACTAAAGCATGTTATGATGATTAAATTATTAAGAAATTAGCCGTTATTTATTAATATGTTTATGACATTCAATTACATTTACTAAGAAGGTTCATTCACTGTCTGGAAAAACTGAATGTAAAACGAAATAATCTCATATTATATGTAGATATTATTTTCGTACAATATCTAAGATAGCATTCTAATATACATTTTTATATTGTGGTGATGACAGACGCGTAATGAACTCTACAAAGGCTACAATTTATACCCGTCATTGGTTTATGTAAAATGTAACAACCTTTACATTTTTATAAAAAGCCCTTTCCAATAAAGCACTTATATTCTTTATTATTTCAACAAAAATAAACAGGGTTAAAATAAGCAATAATTGTAAAAAACTAAACATATTTTGTTAGATGTTATTTTATGCAAAACTTTGGATTGCTACGCCGTAGCCTCGTAATAACTTTTCTCTTTTTCTTGTAATAGATGAAAATCAAAACTGCGGTTAAGATCAAAGTTTTCTTATTAGGTTCATGTTTAACTTTATGTGTTTAATTTCTTAATGGAAACATTTGTTAGATTTATATTTAATTGTTTCTATTGCCTGCGCGAATATTATACATTATTAAATAAAATGACCTTAAAGATTTTATCGCGTTTATTTTACATTTTAAATTTCCGACGTTTCGAAAACTCTCCAGCGGCCGTGGTCACGGGGTAGACTGAGATGTCATGCGTCACAGTTAGCTACCGTGGGCAAATCTTTTTCAGAGAGCAAGAGGATCTGTGATGATGAACACCTGGTGGCTGAGCTACACCATGTCAAGCAAGTACTGCCAGACAGCAAGCTTTCTGCGCCACGGCAGCGTCACAGTGACCGAGTGAAGGCAGCCATAGTGGAGCGAGTACCTGCTGTGAGACGCGTTACTGACAATATGGCTACATTTTGAGGCGGGTTTCAATCAAAACTTATTTCAAGCCGTTGAAGAAGATTGGTCAATTCCTAGCACCTGTCAAGTGCAATATTCCTCTACAAGATCCAGGAGTGTACAAGCTAAATTGTGACTGCGGCCTCACTTATGTTGGACAAACAAAGCGAGCAATAAGAACCCGCGTGAAGGAACATATAGCTGAATTAAACATAAAAGACCCAACAAGCCGGCAGTGTGT
This sequence comes from Lamproptera curius, assembly GCA_029286875.1. Classification (NCBI taxonomy): domain Eukaryota; kingdom Metazoa; phylum Arthropoda; class Insecta; order Lepidoptera; family Papilionidae; genus Lamproptera; species Lamproptera curius. The sequence goes on along the minus strand of JAGSMT010000027.1, from coordinate 3,192,993 downwards.
GACCATACTTTAAATCACCCAAACTCATTACATCAGATTTGATCAACCACAAATCTATTTAGGCTATTTCAAAGTAGTAAAATGTAAGGTTTTATATAAAAGTTTGGTAAAATTTATTGAAGAAAAAGGAAAAAAAGTCCCGCTGAGTTTCTTACGCCGGTTCTTCTCAGGTCAGAGGCTTCATTTCCGAACCGGTGGTAGATTATTTGACAATCAATAAGAAAGTGTAATGCTTCTATATTGAATAAAGGTTTTTCGACTTTGACTTTGACTTTACCAACGATGAATCGATATTGAGATGAGAAACATCCCAATTTCAATAGAGAAGATGGTTGGATTCTACCAACAGCTTGGGACCCTCATAATTAATAAATTAAAATTTAAACCCAAGCATAATACCACTGCTGGCTGTAAAGATAAAACCAGTTCATTTTGCATAGGTCGGAGTACAGACTAAAAATAATTAATTAAAATTAAGATCTGGAAACCCTGCTTCAGCACTGGCAACAAGACGCATGACATCTCAGTCTACCCCGTGACCACGGCCGCTGGAAAGTGTTCGAAACGTCGGGAATTTAAAAATGTTAAATAAACACGATAAAATCCATAAAATCATTTTATTTAATAATAGATTTATATTGTTTAGGGGATTTTTATTCTCTTCTGATCTGCTTATAGGTTTGTTCATCGTAATTTGGTTTATTGTATGTATGTTATTTATACGTATCGCGTTTTTTATACTTAAGCATCTGACTTCGGTGTTATATAAAAAAATATTTTTTGTACTCATTTTTTTTTATTTATGATGCAAATGAAATCAGTAACCTAAGGTGTCAGCAGGATACCAGAGTTAGCCGAAGCCAACAGAATGAGCTGTAACCTTATTGTTCCAGGATTAAGGATATTTTATTTTCCTTATTTTTCTATCATCTAGTTACATTTATGGTGTATATTGGTTTTATTTATTTTATTATGTCTGTCTGTGATTGCTGTACAGAAATTTAATTCGTTTATTATTTTATTGATATTAACGTCATCAAAATCCTTAATTTAACTTAATTCAGTAAATGTCAAAATACAAAAATAATGGTTCTTTTGCCTTTACCCTAGCCGTACCTACCAACCAGCGGGATGGGATGCGATCGGAAGAACCGTAAAGGAAATAGCGTGCAATCAAGATAGGGTGCATTAGTGGTGGACTAGCATAGGCTGATGATGTATTAGTCCTTTTTGTCCTCGCTCTTTTCCTAGGCTATCATGGAATCTGCTTTTAATCCATTTACCTGAATAACTGCCATCGCATCTTCACAACCCAATGGATCAACTGTATTTGATGAATGGATACGATTTCAATGATTTTGAGGGTACTCAAGTCTTAGTTTAAGCCCATGTGGATTAAACAGTTTAAACTTTCCGGTGCTCTATTTCTGCCGCGAAGCAGTAGGTGAAAACATTACGCATTCCGGTTTGAAGGGCACCGTAGACAGCGTATTTACTGGGTAAACAAGACTTAACACCCCATTGCTCACGGTAGGCAGTGCGTTGGCGATACCACTGGTATTGCCAATGTCTATGGGCGTCGGTGACCACTCCCCGTCAGGTGGCCCGACTGCTCGTTTGCATGCATATGCCATAAAAAAAAAAACTTTCCTGAGACATTGCACTATTAAACAAAATATATTCTACATAACGGCTGAACTTGCGTGAAATCTGTGTTGGTGGCGACTAGATTCGGACCTATCGAAGGTCCATCATCAGGACGAGTAGGATGTCTTCACGGTCGCTTTCCGTCGCACACTGAGCCATATATGGTGTTACTTTTTGCTAGTGTCCGACCGAACTTTCGGTTTCGGTTTCGGTTTCGGCCGAGTTTCGCCAAAAATCAAGTTTCGGCGAGTTTCGGTTTCGGCCAAATTTGGCGAAACTTTGCCGAAACCGAAACTGGTTTCAGAAGTGTTTTCAATTTCAAAATAGTAGCAAATGTTAAATGTATCTATGCTACAATCGAGCTCTAATCAGTCGATTTTAGTTCAGAAAAACATTCCAAGTTTGACAAAAGAAATTGATGATTCTTCTAGAAAGACGAGGAAGGAACAAACAGTAGTGAGAACAAAATATATACTCCTTGGTAACCAAAAATAAATACAAATAATACTGGAAAGCGTAGCTCAGATATTTGTTATGTTAATAAAAAAATCTTCTAGTCTCTTTACTTTTTTTCTGAATGTAGTCATTTGTTTGCTATGTGTGCCGAAATGTTTTCGAAAATAGAGAAAAACCAAGTACGATCTTGTTATTAAAAACCAATGTTATAATAACTTAACAACGCAAGAGATTTATTGCGTCTGTTCTGTCATAATCAATTGTCGCAAAGTGAACTTCTTAATTTCGAGTAGGGAGAACATACACGGAAGACGAACATGGTTGCAGCCGTCCATCGAAGCCAGTAATCAACAAGAAACAATAAGAATATACTGCCATATTAGAAAAAACTGTTTTTAGAGATTAAAGAATTACTATCTGATACCTAATCCAAAAAACGAGCATTTCATATAACGCATTTTGACACAAATTATGAAAATGAGAAAAGTGTCCGCAAGGTGGGAGCCGAGAATCAGAAACAAAATCGCCTTCGATCTTCGATCGACAAGTTTTAAGAAGATTCTAAAAACTTTAGATCTAGTTTTGTGACAGTGGTCGAAACATGGGTTTATCCTTCGGGATAAGGATCTTCATGCCGTGGCCATGGTATATTGCCTGGCCGAGGTATGACCTCAATATTTTGGGACTCAGAAGTGATATTGTTGATTGATTACCTGGAGCGTGGAACCATCATTACAGGTTATGCAGCTGTAATACCGAGGTTGAGAAATGCCGTCAATGATAAAAAAGAGGCAAACTTTGAACGGGCGAGCTGTTTCATCTTGACGACGTACCGGCGCATAGGTTAGCATTAGCGATGGCCACCGTTCAGCATGCTAGCGTACAATTGGTTGAGCATCCCCCTAGTCACCAGATCTGGCGCCTAGCTATTTTTCATCTTCTCTTCAAATTGATACAATACTGAAGAGTAAACATGTGTTAAAACTATATATAACAAGTAAACGATGCCGTGGAGAACTTTATGCAGGGCCAAGACAATCCTATTTTTAAAGGAATTGAAGCATGGGAAACTTGGAATGCTAGACTTGGTGTGTAGGTGGACTCGGAGATTATGTAGAAAAATAAATAATTAAGCTGTCATAGTCATTATATTCTATCTCATTTTTACAACTTTTTGATCCCTCCTCGGAACTACAAATACAAACCAAAGTATTAATTAGTAAGATTTCAAAATACCAATACTTAGTCTTTAATGCAACAGTCAAAATTATTAATTTATTTATTAATAACTCATATTGCTCTGAGAAATTTATTAAAAAAAAATGGTTTTAAATAATTTAAAATTTTTTGTTACATAAAAATATTATTAGCAACTAAAAAAACGATTAGCATACGTTTAATATACTGTCTCCATTCCATGACTTAAATAGGCATAAAAGCTCCATATTTTAGTATTTTAAGAATTTTTATTTGATCACGTGAGTTTCGGTTTCGGTTTCGGTTTCGGCCGAAACTGGAGCCACGCCGAACTTTCGGTTTCGGTTTCGGTTTCGGCCGGAAAAACAGTTTCGGTCGGACTCTACTTTTGCCAATAAGATAATCGACCCATACAGTTTTAGCTGACTTGAAAACGCCTACAAAAACATTTCTTTGGAGAATTTGAATCCACGAGTTTTGTTAATGAAAGAATAAGGAACTTTTAAGGGTATTTTTCAATTAAAACGAAGAATTTTTACAAATAGCTGCTTTTATTATTATTGGCCATTTCTCACTGCTTACTCTCGTGTCTTTTTCGCTCTGAAACTTTAAAGGTAACCTTTAACAGTCTAGAACCAGTTTTAGTGTAACCGAAATTTTTGCAAACTCCAGAGCCATTAAAACCGGAACGCAGAAATGGTTGCAGGTACTGTTATCCCCTCTACAAATACTAATAAAACATCCCAGAAATATAAGACAAACCATGAAATAACTAATATTAAATCATAAAATTTGATATTTTTAACAGAAATATATTTTGACAGACATACCCTATTTGAGGAAAATAAATATTTAGTGTAAAAAATATAAAAAAGGTGCTATCAAGGTGGCAGAATCGCTCACCGGGGCCGACTAGGAAAGGAACAAAAATAGTGTTAAAAACTACTGTGCTTGCTCATAAATCACCTTGGATAAGAATTTGGCCAAATACTTGTTATAGATTACAAAATAATAAATATAGTCGTTTCCTATCCCACATTGACGTCATAGGTGACACCGGAAATTATCGCTATTTTTACGCGATTATCTTCAAAAAATGGAAGAAATTGAAAATATGGAGTCGGTCGAGGAAAATGTAAGTCAACTATCATCATCATCATCATCAGCCTTTAATAGTCCACTGCTGGACATAGGCCTCCCTAATACACCCCTATCCATTAAGGGTTTTGGACGCTGGTCCAATGCGGGTTGGTGGGTGGACCGCCTTTTACATGCCCATCGGACGCATGGATCATCTTACTTTTCAAACAGTTGGGTGATCGGTCCAAATTGTTCTAACCAACTAGGAAACAACAATGTAAATTTGTTGAGTCCCGAAGGATTCGAACCCAAGACTACTAGACTCCGGTTTCTAAAGCAAACGCCTATACCACTAGGCTAGGAGGCAGGCTAGGAAGTTTACTATAAGTTTCCATAAAAATTATAAGTTACTATAAAAAGATTTGTTACTTTTGTTAATTTAATCGTTGTATCTTTATATAGTTCTTTTCTTTGGTAATATTCTTTCGCTTTAGTTTGACATTGTTTTGCCAACTTCCAAGACCCGTGGCGTTTAATATTGGAACATCGTGTGATGGTTAACGTTGGCTACAGTCATGTATAGATTCTAAATCTTACTTGCCTTTTATATAGTGTAGTTTTCTACTTAACTTTATCGATAGAAAAAGTACAGCAAGTCACTAAAGAGCATTACCATTGCAATATTGTCTTTTATGAGGCAAATTTTTGTTACATTACGCAACTGTCCAATACAGCAAGTCTCTAAAGAGGCTTATTATTGTAATATTGTGTTCTCTGAGCGATTTTTTTGCGAGTTAAGTTACATTACGTATCTCTCAATACTGTATTGTCGTACGCAAATCTTTTTCTATACAAAGGTAGTTACAAATATTATCATCAGCATCCGCGAGCAAAAACGCTGATTCTAATGTTGACAATCAAGTCCAAACAGTTTTCATTCACAAAGAAGATTCATTCAAACCATTTCAGTATTGAAATTTTATTGGATTATAATTTTAACAATAAATTCCTCCAAGTCGACTTCGTTTACGCGGCTGCTCTGTATTACAGATTAGCCAACTACACAGAAGATATTACAGTGTACCCGCAAACACAAGAATACTTCTCCTGCTTTATATTCTTAAAGCCCGACGGGACAGACAACCGACACGATTGGAGAGAGATAAGGCGTAGGACCGGCTTTTACATACGTAGAAATAATTCAACTTTACAGACAATCGAGTGATCAACCTGCATTACCCTAACCAACCAGGAAAAACTTTATAAAATTATTGAGTACTCGCAGGATTCATACCCCCGACGTCCGGTTACTAAAGCGCAAGCCAATACAATTACTCTACGGAGGCAGGTCAAGATTAGACATTCTTTAAATGCATATTTGAGGTCAAATTGAGAGATTTTGTAGATAGTGGAAATTTAGGAGGAAATATATTACAACTTGCATATATTACAATGCTTACAACAAAAATCTTTTGATATCTCCTTCTTCGTAGTCTTTTCCCCTAGTAAGCTTGCTGGTCCCCTATGTAGGGCCGTCTGGGTTGGTACCACCGCGGTGCCGATTTCTGTCGCAAAGTAGTAGTGTGAAAACACTGCTTTGTTCCGCTTTGAAGGGCACCGTAGCCAGCATATTTACTAGGTAAACGAGACTTAACACTAAATCTCACGGTAGGCAGCGCGTCAGTGATACCACTAGTATTGCCGAAGTCTACGGGCGTTGGTGTCCACTTTCCATCATGTGGCCCGACATTTTTTTAGAGCATCAAGACCAACTTTTCACTTTCCCATCGATCCACGTGGATCATCATACTTCACGGGCAATTGGGTTATCGTCTCATATTACCCTAACTAGAGACCAACTACAAGTTAAATTTTTACAAAAAAATATGACCGACTTTGAACAGTAACATAACCGCTTTGCGCTTAAACGGATAACAACTGCTGCGCGATTTCTGCCACCGCATTTTTAATCACTGATATTTAATAACTGCCTCCGTAGCCTAGTGGTATGGGTGTGTGCTTTAGAAACCGGAGGTCGTGTCCAGCAGTGGACTATCACAGGCTGATGACGAATGAATGATGATGAATGATATGTAATGTCTATTACATGTCGTATGTACATAGAATAAAGAATTTTATCATTCCAATAACTTTTATGAGAACATAACGTGATTAGTAATAAATATTATGTAAATGAGCTTTGAATGTGCCTAAATGCAATTATTAAAAATGTTTACATTAAAATGTTTATTTTTGTTTATTTTTAAAACATAGATATACGCTCTCGTTGATTTTATTGTAGGTCAATGCAAGTAGTAAAATAATGAAAAACATAGTAGAGCCTTCGTTTGCAATTTAATTGCGTAAGATTGTGCTTTTTGACCACAAAATTTTCTTAATTTCTAAAATATGCTAAGCTATTATGCTAATCTATCACAAAACTATTTTAAAAAAGTGGATCCACATGACAGCGAATTCCTATATTTAAAAATAAGAATGAACGTTATCGAAGCAACGAGTTGATACAGATTATAAACTGCCTCCGTAGCCTAGTGGTATAGGCGTGTGCTTTAGAATCCGTGGGTCGTGGGTTCGAATCCTGCGGGGACTCAACAAATTTTCATTGTTGTTTCCTAGTTGGTTAGGGCAATTTGGGCCGATCACCGATTTGTCTGAAAAGTAAGATGATCCATGCGTCGGATGGGCATGTAAAAAGTCGGTCCACCCACCAACCCGCATTGGACCAGCGTGGTGGGATACGGTCCAAAAACCCCCTAATGGATAGGGGTGTATTAGGGGAGGCCTATGTCCAGCAGTTGACTATCAAAGGCTGATGATGATGATGATGAGTTGATACAGATTAAAAAAAGAAACAAACGCTGCCAATTGAGTTCCGCCTTCCTTTGGGAAGACGGTCAATTCCCAACTTAAACCACGAGCTCTGGTTTGAAAGGTTTGCCTTTCAAATAAAAGCAAGACCATGAAGACTAGCTATTGGAAAAGGCCTCGTAAATGTAAACAAAACTGTGATAAAGTTATATTAACAAAATGCTGTCCTAAAATTTGGGTTAATTACTTACAAAATTGCTATATCTAAAATACTTTACTTTTTGAAAAGGAAAAAATCGACTTAAGATTAGACACACCCCCTATACGGTATTGGTAGCCATCTGAATTTACAAAGGAATTAATGGCATCATCGCTACATAAGCAATTTTGATCTTTATATATTCTGTCTAAAGTTCAATTTCTATTAGGGTATTTTTTAATTTATATTGGAAGATAATAAACGAGAAAAGAATGGATTTTTCCGGCAATTGCTAAAGAAACGGCGGGAAAGAATCGACGCGAAATTAATCACTTGCGTATGAATTTTACAGTAGAGATTTCCAATCAAATGGTTTTATATTAATTTGCTTTAAATTTGAGTAATGTTGAAATTGTTTACTGGGGAAAAACAAACAGAAACAAAAACAAGTTACTCGTTTTACATACTATGATATGTTGGTGACCACCACCTAAGTCAGCCCGCGATCATTGATGCTATAAAGAGTCCGAAACGTCGGGAATAAATATATATAACTAACGCGAACAATCCGTATATTAGTGGATTTTATATGTACAAAGGCCGACGCCGTGGCCTGGTAGTATTGGGCCTTGCTTTATAAACCGAAGGTCGGGGGTTCGAAACCCGCAGGGAAATAACTTTGTGTTATCGTTGTTTTCTGGTTGGTTAGGACAAATTGAGGAGACCTCCCAATTGTTTATAAAGTAAGAAGATCCATGCGTCGGATGGGCATGTAAAAAGTCGGTCCACCCACCAACCCGCATCGGACCAGCGTGGTGGGATACGGTCCAAAAACCACCTAAAGGAGAAGGCGTGCATTAGGGAAGGCCTATGGTCGATCAGTGGACTAACACATTCTCATGATGATGATATGTATGATAATCGCCTAAATAAAAGAAATGATTATCTTTTTTATGGCATACGCAGGCAGACGAGCAGTCGGGCCACCTGATGAAAAGTGGTCACCGACCCCCATAAACATCAGCAATACAGGTATCACCAACGCGATGCCTACCGTAAGACATACGACGTTGTCTCGTTTACCCAGTAAATAGCTGGCTACGGTGCCTCTACTAAACCGAAACACAGTACTGTTTTCACACTACTGCTTTGCGGTAGAAATAGACACCGCAGTGGTACCCACCCAGATGGTTCCCCTGTACAAATGGGGACCTACCACCGGTAAAATGGGCCCGCTGTGGTACTCACCCTTAATCGAGTTATTATTTTCGAGTATTGATTATATTTTTAAATAACATATTACATCTATGATGCGTGAATCGGCATTCGTTAATTTCGTTATTATGTTTTCTCAGGAAACATCTAAGGTCTTTATTTAGAGCTTTCATATCTTTAAATTGTTTTTATTAATGTGCATTAACTATTGCGTATAAACCGATGTATTAACGGCAATTACTGTGCCATTCCCTCTCGCATGGGGGGCAAACTCATATTTATGCAATTACCCAAATTCGTTATGCGCAGTTGCTAAAGGGGTGATGTCAAAATAATGCTAAACATTGAAAAAAAAAACTAGAGCAATAACACGTACTATAAATACTTATTCACTTTCACTGCCTTCTCACTGCAATATTATAGAAAAATTTATGATATTTAACAATAAATTTACTATGTGTAATATTTTTTTTATTTTCAAAATCAGCTACAAAAATTACTCAAAATGCGTTTGAACAAATTTGATGCAAGTAAAAGTTTTAAAATATACAATTAAAACCACATATACGTCGGTGAAGTGTAATTCAACATTATTACGAACAGTAAATTATTAAATAACAAAAAAATATTAATAACTATTTTGTTTTATATTAAAAAAAATTACGTTTGTTTTCGTAATATTTTTAATATAAAACAAAACAGTTAAAATAAATGAAACATTATCGCAAAGCAATCCGTTCGTACGCATCATAATAATGAATAACAATAAATTTAAAAGTTTTCTAACGAGCGTCTGTGGTTGACGCTCTGCACGGATTTGGCGCCAAACTGGCCGCACGTGACGCCATCTTTTGTCGGATCCGTCACGCTTTCCATTCATTTATTTGTCACGCGGATTTTGTTCCGTCATAATTATATTTATCATCGTTTTGTTATGATCGAAACTTTGCTACAATGGCGAACGATTTAACGGTCCGGTTTAAATTTTATTAAAATGCGTTACGGTCGCGCGCAACAATCGCGATTTTTTAGAATCTAATTTATGATTTACTATAAATACTGATTTATTTTGAATAGAGATAAATAATTTTGATTTGATAATTTATTGCTACTGTATTGTTTTCTGCCTAATCCGTGGGATTTTATTTTAAATGCAAGCTGAAAGCTAGCAATAAGCTTATTCAGTTAGTAACCAACCTGCATTCTAAAAAATATCCAAAAGTTTTTTGACCTACTACTAACTTTTGCTTTTATAATATTCGAAAAAACTTAAGTGCATTTTAGCAAATTAAATGCTGCCATCTTTTGTCGAATAGAAAAATTACATACTAATAAAAGTTAGTGCATATGCAATAAAAAACCTTGCAGTTAAAAACTGTCACTAAAATATAATTACCGCAAATATTAATAAGAAAATAATTGTCGCTATATTAATCTGTAATAGTCGCCTTTGCGCGTTCTTATGAAAAAAAATTAACTTTTCTTCTAATGTAGATCCAAACCTTTTTTTTGTAATTTACTTATATGATAATATTGCTTTTAAACCAACCCCCTAAATTTAAGTTAATTTAGACCCGGATTAAAAGTAAACAAAGTCTAATGTTAAACACTAACGGCGACAGAAACGAACGCGTTCTGAAGTCCTTATCAGAGGACAGCGCTGAATTCCGTTGGCACAGTTACGTATGCATCTCTGAAGTGAGGGTAATTGATAGGTACAACTTAGAGGAGGTAACTGTCGTAAAATACCGGCGTCACTTTCTGTCCGATGAGATTATCTCCGTAACGCGGTGGCTCTTTAATATTTATTAATGATGCTTTAAAATATAAAAATCGTAAAGATGTTTTGAGCCTCTCTATTGAACGGACTATTGAAACAGCCTGTGCAGAGGTGGAGTATTTCATTGTCGTATGCGTATACAGACCTCCCACTTCGTTATATGAACCTTTTGAAGTTGTGTTACAAGAAATATTATTAAAGCTATCTGAATCTAATAAGTATATAATAATTTGTGGTGGTAAATGATAAATTGTGTGGTGGTCAATATTCATTTATTCGATAATTCTACAACCACAATTAGATTCAGATCAATGTTAGGTACATATAACCTTATTAATTTATTTCTTGAACCTACTAGAATAACTGAGACTTCTGCTACATGTATAGATAATATATTTACAAACTGTCAACCTTTAAACAAGTCAATTATTTAAAAAATTAAGTTCTGACCACTGTGGCCAGCTTGCTTCTTTTAGATTAAATTAAATATCAGACAAAAATACAATTAAAAAAACTATGTTTGTTCCCATGTATAAAAAACGTATTGAGAAGTTTAAAGTTATATATTACAAAAATTGACTATTTACAGTATAATGATAACCCACATGTGCTGATATACATTATTCACTTTATAAGGAAAATTTAAATCAATATTTACTCTAAAACGGTTAAATCAAATGGTTCTGTAGCTTTTAGTGAATGGGCAACAGTTGGAATTCACAAAAGCAGGCAAAGATTATATGAGCTTTACAGTGAATAAACATATAATCATAGTTTACCTTTGTTACACATGTCAGTGCTTATTCAAAAATATTTAAAAAAGTTTGTACTGTCGCGAAATCCCTATATATCAAAAAAAATCAGACAAAATAAAAATGACTTGGAATATTATCAACAGTGAAACTGGAATGGGTACTAAGAGCAACTCTAATATAACTCCAAATATTGATGACCGTTATATAGAAGCTGACGAAGATTTTGCTACTTATTTCGAAAAATTCTTCTCGGACATTCCAGTTTCTACTACCAAGTCACTTTTATCTTCTCCAACAGTTGCCGAGTCACTATTAAAAGATAAAACCAATGAGTGTACAGAGAATTTTAATTTTACGGACGTAAATACCGGAAATGTTGTAAGTACATTTAAAACTTTAGATATAAAAAAACTACAGTCCTATGGGAGATCTCTGTTAAGGTGATAAATTCTATTATCGTTGTAATATCACCTCACCTAGCAGCAATATTCAATGTAAGTATCAGAAGGGGCGAATTTCCTGACCTAATGAAGCATAGCAAGAATATTCCGATATTTAAATCAGGATGTAATACGGACCCTAATAACTTTAGACCAATATCTATACTGCCTACTATTAGTAAATTATTTGAAAAACTCTTACTAAATCAATTGGTTAAACATTTCAATCGTAATTGCCTTTTAAATAACAAGCAGTATGGATTCACTAGGGGTCGCTCAACAACCGACGCAGGTATCAGGCTAGTTAAAGCATTTTGAGGCTTGGAAGCATCACAGGATGCTTAGGCATTTTCTGTGATCTGAAAAGGCTTTTGATTGTGTACACCATGAGACTCTGGTCAGGAAATTACGTCACTGGTTAAGAAATACTGCACTCAACCTTTGTCTTCGTACTTGAGCCATCGAATTCAGAGGGTTGACGTGAATGTAAAGATCTCCGGGGCCCTGGTAAATATGGGGTCCCACAGACATTCTGGCCTTTTTCTTCCTCATTTTATAAGACGACTTACCATGTGTGATAAATAATAGCGAAGAGATAGTATTATTTGCAGATGATCCTCCTTGTTTTTAAAATTAAACACATACGTCATAAATGACGATGTAAATAATACTCTCTAGAGTAGCAAATTGTTTAGTGTTAATAACTTGCTATTAAACCAAAGAAAACAAAATGTATTAGATTCATGACTCTAATGTGAAGCATGGTAAATTTGAAGTGGTTAGTGAATGGGGAGGCGTTAGACGTGGTTAATCAACTGTATTTCTAGGATTAACTGTAGATGCAAAACTGACAATGGGGCCTCCATATTAATAGCTAGCATAGCTCTGCAGCTTACGCAGTGCAAAAGAATTAGATTATTAACTTAGTGGAGACAGCTCGTTTAGTAGTATTTCAGCTATTTTCATAGATTATGTCTTATGGCATTCTACTGGATAGGCAGATACTAATACGATCTTTGTCCTCCAAAACGTGCACATTGCAGTCTCAGACCTGGGCCCATAAAATCATTAAGAAAGTTGTTACTGAAATAAAATATGACCGTTAGTTCTCAATACATATTTTAAATTTAATGTAGTGCAAAAAATAGAGATATTTCCTAAGACATTGTGATGCACATGACATAGATACAAGGAACAAACATAATTTAATTCTTCCAGCAACTAGACTGCGAAGAATAAGTAAGTCTTTTATAGGGTAATGTATACGTCTTTACAACAATATCCTAGTAAACGTTCAGAATTTAACTATTAATAAATTTAAAAAGGTAGTCATTCCTTGACTACCTTTTTATGTGCTAAAGGTTATTACGATATTAATGAATTTTTAAATGATAACACAGCCTGGTAATGGAATTGCTCGCTCTAGGTCTTGTTTCAAAATTATCAAATTGTTTGTTATTTTTAAAAGACGACGTAAAAAATAGCCTGCTGATTTTCTTTTGCCGGTTTTTCTCAGGTCTGAGGCGTTCTTTTCCGAACCGGTGATAGTGTGTTTGACAATCAATAAGCAAGTGTAAACTTCTACATTGAATAAAGATATTTGAATTTGAAAAAAAAAAATTGAACACTAGCTCTCTTGGGAGGCTCAAAACAACGCTGGCGTCATTAACCAGGTCATAAGTGTTATCTATATATTCCTAAGACTTCCAGAGTTGAAAATAGATAACAGACTGACCCTGTAAAATTAAACTAATAACCACGGTAAGCGGTTTGACTAGCTCGTAATTACCGTTGTAGTATGGGGCTACTCCCCGTAAGATGGTGTGACAATCTTACTGATAATACGCTCAGTCAAAAAGTCCATTTCGTTCCTTCACAGTGCCTCGGAGGCATAATTGAGTAGTCACAATACAGCGGGGATTATTTGCGCGGTAGTAGTAGATAATGTACCACAGATAACCATATACATCAGATATTGATTTTACCAATATACTAAATGGAACAAAAAGGGGTTGACTTAAATATTATTTCTAAAAAGTAGTATGGATAAAGAGAGAGAAGTTTGTCAAACAACAACAAAAAATTAAAGACGGTGAGGCTATTGTTACTTAGCTCGCGAATGATTTTAGCTAAGATATTAAGAAAAATTCAAATTTGCCGCGTTGTAAATAAAAAGCATATGAAACCCAATTATCAGTAAGTCGAGGATATATATGTAGGAAGGCTGTGTTACATATAATTTAGATCATGAAGAATTTTCGTTCTTGGCTATAGTAAACACTTCTTATATGGGTTAAATAAATAAAACGCAATAATTAAACAAGCACGTTTATTTAAAATCAATATAATAGCAAATATACAAAACATTTCATTCACACGTCCTCCTCTCCCGCCAACACCCGCTTTGGTCAAATCTGAATAACGAGACATTTGGAACAACCGAAGTAATGTAACAATTTCCAACCAAAACTTAAACATTTACATTTGAAACACATCTATTTTATCTCTTTATAACAAAGAGCATCAAAGATTTGTACACTAGACCTAGGTTTTATTAGGAAACTTTAAATCTGCAATAATGACTGGATATTCTCAAACAAAAATTCTTTCAACTATACCACACCAAAATAAAACTTATCCTAAACAATATATTGATTAAATGATTTTTAAAAAAAAAATTAGCACACTACCTAAACTAATACTAGAAAAGAATAATCGATAGAATCATGCATAAGTTACAACTATTCACATATTTTGGGAAGATTTGACCATTCGACAATTCGATAGCACAGCGCACATGTTTCACAATAACCAATAATGTATTTTATATAATAGGGAACATTTTAAAGATACTTGAGATCCATACATCTAATAATTAGTAGTTCGGCTAACCTACCATGTAGGTTGCACACGTTAAACTAATAATATAATCACTTAATATTAAACTTACCTAACTCTGAAATTTATTTGATTAAACTAAGATAAAAGCTAAAGAAGCAACATTAAAATTAAATAATAGAAATTGTATGCGGTAAAATCAACTTTATTAAATATTGTACAGGCTGACTAAACATATGAAAAAATTAAAAAAAAAACCGGTAAAAGTTCATGGTGGGTTATTACAGAGATACTATGAAGGCACTTTTAAGAATAAAATGATTTTTAACATTAAAAATTACACATTACTAGGGTTAATAAGGACTTAAACTTTACTTTTCTTTTATGGATTTTTGTACTATTAATAGGAATCTAAATATTAGACTAAATTGTATCAGTATATAAACAGACAGCAGTTCTGCCGTTACATGTATATATTGTTTTTGTTTTCCAAAAGCAGTTCTTATTGTTCATCTTACTATGGGTAAAGCAATTTAATAAACAAATCTATTAAAAGTTAGTAGGACATCTGCTCAAATAGCATTTACACATAAATGATTAACAAAATAATTCACCTTACATACATAGTTAATATAGATGCGATATTACTTTTTTTAAACTATACAAATAAATATTACATACATTTCTTATTATATTCTCGTTACAGCTAAAACACTAAGCTAATTATATCGTAAAAGCTGCATACAGCTAGATTAGGATGGATGCTTGAAAATATGCCTTTTCTCTGTTGTACTATTCATCGATTCAAGACATTTGACATATGTTGATGAACAAAACAGTACCAAATTTATTCAGGTATGCATTCTTACACTAACACTTAGTAACTACATGTTCCAAAAAAATATCACAAGAGAGAAAAAAATAATGGAAGAATCGTATCATTTCAAAACTTTCGTTTCCTCAATCATAAATCGTAAATCAACATTATAATACATGTAAATTCGTTAATTATAAGTTAAGAAAGCACATACAATCACATACTTGTTATTATTTTTTTTTTATATTTAAAGGCACTTTTGTTTCATTATAATAAGCCATTCCTTTGATCCTTGTCACAGTCCGAGGAATCAAGGCAAATAAGATGTATATTAGTAAATAATACAGCTAAAATTTACCATAAAGATTATTTTGGAACCTATCTATGGTCAGCTTTGTAGCACTACAGAATAAGTCATATTTTGTATGAACTTTTACACCTTATTCGCCTTTAGTTATGTTCTTAAAGTGAACTACTAAGAAGACATTATTTCAAAGCCATTTCCACTGTTGTCTAAGCCAAAGGGATATTGAGTTCTTATAAACAATGTCGTTGAATATTTTCACTTTCAGGCCTATTGGCTAGAAATAGAATGGCGTTCTAATAAATTTGACATTGCAAAAGCGAGAAGAATTCGGTCATTTTTATCAAATAATTATTTTCTGTATGAAGCTTTAATAACAAAAACTAAAATTCACTGGATGATGGTATTATTGCTTGCAAGAAAGTAATGAAACTCATTAGATCAACAACAACCTGAATAGACTTTGATCAGATTAAAAGAAATCTTTGTCCAAACTTTTGTTTTAAAAATATTATTGGCTTGTTGACACTCTTTATTATAGTATTAATTATCAAAATGATTAAATTTGTAGTTATTTTATGGCTGTCAGTAAGAATTATTAAGAATTATTCTACTGTTTGTCTAATTAATTTTAAATGACCTTTGAACTAAACCACCTTTATAGTTGCAGTAAAATGTCTTTGAATCCCTTCTTCTCGGAAAAATTTAACACTGAACAAATATAACCATGTAACCCATAGCAACAAACCAGCCAGTCACTTAATGACGATGTTTAAGTGTGACAGTATTTTGTTTATCGATAACAATGTTTACATCTACTCCGAGTTAAAATTGGCTGATCTCCGTTCACAGACTACTCCAAACAAGTCATAGATATTATAGAAGAGTCTAGAGTCTCTTGGCCCTGCGCTCCGTCCGTCGGCCTGTCCTTGCGGGCGACGTGACGGCTTGAAGGATGTCCACGATTTGCGAGTCCACGCGCGGCTTCTGTAATCTCTTGGCGGACCTGGTGCGGCACTTGGCTGACTCCTGGCTCGCCACTAGGCTCGGCGTCAGCGATTTTATGCACCTACAGGGATTGCAGTATTAATATTGTGTATGAAGCAATTTATGAATAGTATTACCAATAACAGCGGAACAAGAGAAAGTTGAAAATGAAACACTATAAATGTATTGACATAGTGATTTTTCTTTTTAATTTAATAAAACCTGATTTCTCTCAGGGTTTCTAAGCATGCTATTATTTAAAATTCATCAGAAATAAAAAATATAATAACTCAATCACAAGAAATATTTCTTTACAAAGGACCGTCTAGGGTAATGCCAACGCAGTACCTATTTCCGCCGCTAATCAGTAGTCAGAAAACATTGCTGTCGTCCTTGTTAAAAAGCACTGTAGCGGAATAACTATTAGATAAATAAGATGTTACATCTCATGCCTTAGATTTGTGAGCAGATTTGTTTTTACAATGGTTTTCCTATGGACAGGGTGTATAATTTACCATAAGGTGTAACATCCTACTCGTCTAACCACTTTTATATATGAAAAGGTAAGAAAAGGTAGCTTACCTAGCAGCTTCTTGTAGCTTCCTCGAAAGCAACTCGTTCTTGAGCCTAGCAGCGGACAGTTCCCTCCTCAACTGCGCCTTGCTCTTGTTGCCCGAAGGGTGCAGTAAGGAATGTCGCTTCAGTCGGGCGGCGGACGGCCTCTGGGCAGGGTCAGGATCGACCATTCTCTGTACCAAGTATAAATTTAAATTTCAAATAAACTCATTAACACTTATATTAGGCCCAAAACTAAATATAAAGTTTCTTAATTTAAATTAGACATGGATAGATTTTAACATAATATACATATAGATACCCGTGACAAAGTAAATCAATAGTTTTGTAAACCAAGTCTAAGGACATACTCTGTTGGCATCTCGATTAAAAGCTTTTTAATTGGTAGACAATACACATGTAGGACCGCCGGCGTTTAAATAAAAAACGCCTTGGCACCAATCGACAAATTCGCATTAGACTTTGATTGTATAAAATTGCAAAATACTGAAATGACCCACTTCACATGTGCTTTTAAAGAATACATGACAACTTCAGAATACATGGATATGTATTAACACGGAAATAATTGTATAATTGAGCTTAACATTATATTAAACATACTAAATAATTACCAATACCGAAAATAAGTAGCGTTGTTATTACTTGGCATTGAATAATTTAACTTACAGAATACTAAACATACCAAGAAATGTGACAAAGTGGATGATGGTTAAGAACCAACCTTGAGAAGATCATTGAATTCCCTGGAAAGGTTTGGTAAATCGGGAAGCTTTCCGTCCCTGATGTCGTGCCATTCTTGCCCATTCTTGGGTAGAGGCCCACCGCCACCCGCCTCAAACAATGTCAGACCTACAACATAAAATAGTTGTGTTAAAAAGGTATTATGTGTAACATGTTACCTGCTTGTTTATAACTGGCATATGTATCTAATGTAATGCAATATGTTTTTATTGCATTAGCTGTTTATATTCCAAATAAAATAAAATAAAAATATTAAATAAAATTAACATATAACACAATAAATTGTACATCTTTGTTCACAACAACTGAACAATGTAATGAGTATTATATCTCATTGGGTATGGTTCTATGATTTGACCACCTCCGTGGTCTACCAGTAATGGCCCTTGCTTTATAAACCGGAGGTTGTGGGTTCGAATCCCGCGGGGAAACAACTTTGTGATATGGTTGTTTTTTGGTTGGTTAGGTTTAATTTCGGGCCGATCACACAATTGTCTGAAAAGTAAGATTATCCATACGCCGGAATGGCATGTGCATTGCGACCAGCGTGGTGGTATACGGTCCAAAAACCCCCTAATGGATTGAATTTTCAGCAGCGGACTAACACAGGTCTATGGTTCTAAGAATGGGCCAAGTAAGGTTCAAAATTTATCTGAATATTGTGTAATGTCTAACTCCATTGCCACCAAAAAGTTTATTTATTCAACATTGCGCTGTGCATGAGCATATCGGACACCAATTGGACAGATAGTATGACATTATGACCACAGGAGACTGAATACATACATGTTCACATAAACTCCATCTCTGAATTAACTTAAAGATCACATTTTTTAAAGAGTTCACTAGCTTACTAGTGCTACAATCCATTATCCATTTATCAAATGAAGTTCACCCACTTTATATTGAGAAGAACCAAACAGAGTTACTAACAACTTGAATATTGGTAATAGAGTTCAAATCCAAGATAATTTATAAAACATACAGAATAAAGAAAAATGCTCTCACATATAGTGATAGGAAATACTTTTCTTGTATAGTTGACTGGAAGACAATGCCTTCGGCATCAAGTTATCCATTAACAAAGTATTTACAAATTAGTAATATATTTAGTACTGACCAAATGCAAAGATGTCAGCCTTGGTAAGGTGCGTAAAGTCCTCCTGAAGTACTTCCTTAGGCAGATACCGGCAGTCGCCCTCCTCCACTGAAGGGGAAGAAACGCAGGTCACATGGCCTAGGTCACCTACACAAAACAATTCTTAATCAATCTCATTCCTTAATGAAACTATTAATATAAATACAGTGTAATGACAGAGATTTTTAATTCTATTTTATTCTGTTTGTACACAAAGGCAGACAAGGAGTCGGGCCGACCAATGGTTATCTCTTGTTTACCCAGTAAATACTGTGGTTATTGAATGAATGAGGTTATTTTCTCTTTCATTTGATGTTTCTATAAATTGAATATGTTAACGTTAGATACAATAGTTTCAACAGACGAGGCTGAACAGATGTAAACGAAGCAATGGTGCAGCATTGTATGGCGTCGTTATTAGTCCATTGTCCCGCCATTCATCAAAACTAATGATGATTGTACACAAATTTATTGCTACGGTTAGATTATTACATCAAATCCGTATTTCCTTGGCCCAAGTAAACACGAGATAAATTGGTCAAAAGACTAAGTCCATGCCCTATTATATTCAACTTTTTAAATAATTGATACCAAATAAATAATACAGTTATACTCATTTCATCGCGTTTAACTACTTTACAATTATTTCCGTCGTTTTAATCCCTCCCCAGGGTCCCATGGTAATTTTTTTTATTACAGTATATTTGATATAGTATTTATACAACAGAAAGTTCTAACACTAGATCTACCAAACCACTCTATTAGACCGGTTTTAGTAGGACATTTATGTTTTAAAAAGAAAAAACTTATACATCTAGAGTCAATTGATACATACCAATTTTATACTTGTGGTGGGACTGGGAGTTGTGGTGGTGGGGCGCGTCCTCGTCCTCGTAGCCGTCGTCCGAGTCGAGGGCGGCCACCCCCTCGGAGCGGCACACGAAGATGTTGCCCGGCTTCACGTCCATGTGCACGAGCTGCAGCGAGTGGATGTAGCTGCAAGAACATACCAGAATAAATCTGTTGTTCAAAACAATAATATATAATCGATACAACTGCAAAAATCATAGTAAAATAGAACAAATTTTTGTAGTGTGGATTATTACTCTTGTATTTAGTAAAAACCACGCAACAGATTCTGATCCAGTTTTATTAATAGATATATTGATTAAAGAGGAAGGTTTATATGTATAATTCATGCAAAACATAGTAGAGAACAACATAAGGGATAACACCTATAGGAACACATTGTTGCTATCGGTTACATTCATCATCATCAGCCTGTGATAGTCCACTGCTGGTAATAGGCCTCCCCTATTACACCCCTATGAATTAAGGTGTTTTGCACCGTATCCCCCTATGCTGGTCCAATGCGGGCTGATGGGTGGACCGATTTTTTACATTCCTATCCGATGCATGGATCATCTTACTTTTCAGATAATTGGGTAATCGGCCCAAATTGCCCTAACCAACAATGAAAACTTGTCGAGTCCCCGCAGGATTTGAACCCACGACGTCCGGTTTCTAAAGCACCCATACCACTAGGCTACTGAGGCAGTTCGATTACGTTATTTGCATCAATTTCGAATCTTATTTATTTAAGCTATAGATGAGGACAACTTACGCCAAGCCGTCCGCAATGTGCGCCAAAATAAGCAACAGCTCGCTCTCCGGCAACGGGCCCTTCTCCATCATCTGCTGCAAGGAGCCACCGTCGCAGTACTCGTTCTGGATGATCATGTGGTTGTCTTCCGCCCACGCGGAGTAATACCTGGGGAATAGCACAATATTAAGTTATTGAACACAAAAATGATCAGTTTTTGTTTGAGTGAAGTGGATAAACAAACAGTTACTCCAAACAACGCCTTACTAAACACGCAACAAATGCGCACATAATTGCGCATCGTGGTGGCCGCTAACCGAACCACTTAAGTTTTTTATCTCTCTCTACTTTGACTTTTATTTACTTTTTCAAAATTACCATGGGGTAGACTAACCTATGTAGATTTAGTTGAACAACAGTCTATCAACATCCACAATAAGATTGAAGCGAATTCAATGCATGCATTCACTGTCAGATAATTCAATCTAACCTCCTAGTTAACCAAGACAAAATCTATAGGCTCATCCAACACAGAGATCATCACATATTGCTTATCACAATTCAAACCAACCACCTCCACTGAATATAACAATAGTAATACCATAGTCCATATAACCAAAGGCAATAATAACGTAATGTATAACATGTATATTACATGGACCCTAAAAGGGTATAATACTGCCACCAAACCCTTTTAAACCCTAACAAGTACCTGACAACATGTGGATGCTTTCCCATGCCAGCATGAGTATCCTATCTAGCATGCGACCTGCACTTTGAATAGCCAACGCAATGTATATCAACAGCCTACATTACTAAATCCAAATTTTAAAAAGTTTACTCGCAAACAAATAGATAAAGTAGTCAAGCACAGTAAGCACTCTCTACTGGTAGAAGCAGCAATGTATACAGCCGATCCAAAAGCTTATTGTCATAAGCATAGACAGCGTAACCTCCTCCTCGATCCGGACGAGGAAGGGGTCACAGAGACGCCGGACCCACCAGGGTTGCCGTCACTGAACCTTCTACACAACACCAGTAGGGATAGCAGCATACAAACAGCCTTCGTTCGCCCTCGCTTACGAGCGAGCGAAACGCACCCAGCAACCGATTAAAACAGTCTTCAGATCGTCGACGATCCTAAGGAGACACTAAAGAATGCCACATGTAGCTTAGCTGATGGTAGCTTCCCGCGAACTCTGATTAGATGAAGCTCACCAAAGACATGAGTCTGGAAGTGTAACATCCTTGCCAAAACAAAACTAAATCCAATGAAACAAGTACCTGACGACATGCGGGTGCTTCCCCAAGGCGGCATGAGCGTACACCTCGGTCAAGGCCGCCCTCTCCGCCGCCGAGCCGGCCACGGGCCGTAGAGACCGCTTCAACGCGTACACGCATCCGTCGAGCTTGTTCACACAGCGGGTCACTCTGCCAAACTGACCCCGTCCCACCACTCCGAGCTCGACAAACTCCACGTTGTATCTCGAGATGTTGGACTCCTGGAATAGAATATAGATGTTGACGATGCTAGGTATACTTTTTCTGGGGACGGTGTGAGGGAGTGTCACAGCGATGATCAGTAGTAACACTGTGTTCCGGTTTTAAGGGCACCGTAACCAGTGTAAAGCTGCTAAACAAGAGTTAACATCCTGTGTCGTTCCTTGCGCATGCTTCCGTTAGAGAGGAGAACGCCCTTTTCGTCTTTTACTTATATCGTTTAAAAATTAAACTCTAAAGAAGGAGTGTTTACCGTCAAACTACTTTTAGCACAACAATTTTATTTGTCATTTACGTAACTTTCTATAATTGTAAAATTGTAATTGCAGTATCCATAATATCCATAATAAATATTTTCTCTACTTAATACCGTAATTAATGTCAATAAATAAGGTACATTAAATCTACATTTCAAATAAGCTACATGATAAGCATACCCTTAAGCGTTTGGCGGGTTGCTCAGGCGACGCTTCGCCCCATAACGTCGGCGTCTTGGACAAAGCTCGTTTCTTCTTGTTCAACGCTTGACCTGTGAATAACCATAATTATACAATACAGATCTGTTTTAATAAATTGACTACACAAGCGAAACGCTCATAAATAATTCCTCCTATGATGTAGCAATAAACAACTACATAAAATTGTAGCAGCGAAATAAATATGAATAAACATATAAAAACATCTGAATTAGGCAACATTTTGAATGAATGCCAGAAAAGTAACTAAGTAATAGTAAATTTCATTCTTCAAAAATGCCAAATTTAATCTAAACAAGTCTTCGAGTAAATTAACCTGGTGAATATGTGCATACAAGTTTCTTAAATGAAAAGTGTTAAAGAAATTTCAGACTGACCATCAGGTGTGAAGGGGTTGATATTAGCCAGAGGCCTGCGGGCCCTGGAGTCGTCCATGTCATCAGGCGGTAGACTGCCCAAGGCGCTGTCCTCATCACCAGATGGTGGGTGCAGGTGGTGGCTGGAGCCCGATGGTACGCCTATAAAATATATACATTTATAATATTGCTAAGAATAAATGAAAGTTGCACATCTATAGAACAACTACTTACATGGTATATTAAATAACTAGAATTGAAAATACTCAACACTACATAGTATAAAACAAAATTGCTTTATCCACCTATATCCCTATATATTGTTAAATCTTTCAAACTACGCAACGGATTTTGATGCAGTATTTTAATAGATAAGAGTGATTGAAGAGGAAGGTTTATATGTATAACACATGCTTAATATTGTACGTATATTTTCTATCACCATAGCTCCCGTGTAAAGCAGGGTCGGGTCGCTATTAAAGGTATAAGTTAACCAAGTTGTACTCAAAATAAATTCAAATAATGAACCATCTTGCAAAAAAATAAAATTGCCTTTAAAAGAAATGGCCTTTATTAGAATTCTTATTTCCACCATTATATAAAATAGGTAAAAATAGGTTTATTAATTGTGTGGTGGTAAACTATCAATATTTGAGTAATGAAATATTTTGTGTAAATAAGACTATTAAAATGCTCATAATATATAAATGCATATAATTTAAATTTAAAGCACTAAAGGTTCTGATACTTCATGACCAGTTCCGTGGGTAAAAAATTATCCAAACAAGTCCATAGACAGCAATTGATCCTAGAATTTCAATTTCAAACAAAAATTCATTTTAATTCTAACGAAAGTTATAATTCTTTCATAATCCTCTCAAACTAATTTGAGTAAATTAATATTCAAATAGCATTTTTAATGTGAAACAAGTAGCTAAACAGGTACCAACTTAAATAAGCATAAAATCAGCATTAGTTATTGAAATATTCGATGCGCAAATAATACGAAACGGCTACGCGAACTGGTTTTTCAAACGTTAAAATAACGACAGAACCAAACGGTCAAACTTTCACTAGTACTGGCTGACCCATTTGGGAAAAGCGAAAATGTACAATATTTACATATGCATCGATTTTATAATTTACCAGCAACCCACAAAACTAGAAACCAGAAGCAGCTTTGTACTTTTTAAAGAAAGGAGTATATATATTTTCTTAACATTTTATTTTGTAACATAACTAAATTGAAATAGAATGTTAGAAAAATATTGGATGATGCCCAACTAATTTTCTGTTAAAGACTTATGGTTACACTATATGCTTATGCATACAAACATGTAGACACAGCCTTCTCTTTAATGTGGTGCATCATCCCTATAGTATACAATATTCATATATTACATAATTACATATATTGAGTGACAATCTATGCAAAAAAAAAAATTTGACTGTCTGTTTCTAACATCAACTTGTTTTTAAAT
This sequence comes from Lamproptera curius, assembly GCA_029286875.1. Classification (NCBI taxonomy): domain Eukaryota; kingdom Metazoa; phylum Arthropoda; class Insecta; order Lepidoptera; family Papilionidae; genus Lamproptera; species Lamproptera curius. The sequence goes on along the minus strand of JAGSMT010000027.1, from coordinate 3,168,575 downwards.
GATTACATTGCGATATAAATATTCATATACAATTTTTTTTTTAATTTTTGTGAGTCTTTCTGTAAAATACATATTTTAAGTAATATTACCTGTGGGTGCACTCAGTTTTGGCGGGAATAGCCTTGACCTCGGCGGATGGTGGGACGGCGTCGAACATTTCTCCAACAGACTCTTCGGTGTATGGGGACTGTCGAATAACCTGGAAAATAAATTGTTTGTAAATTATTACGTAATTATATATCAAATCATATACCCACATATTATCTAATACTATAATAATAAATGCCAATGTATAGTTTATCAATTAACAATTATTTTACATAAAACTTTAATATTTCTATGTCAAATTCACTATTTACAAAATATCCTTTGCACATCAAAACAATGTTTTACAAAAAAATACCTATATCTATAATGAATGACACAATGGATGGCATATCCAAGATATAATAAAGTTTTTACATTAACAAAAAAATATATTTGTGTGATTTAGACAAAGGTATAATTTCAATGACCATAGAACTACTACATAACAATTATACATTACTATTATTTGATACATTGACTTGATATGATATATCATCATATGTAAAATTATTTATTACATTATTTAAAGCTAATAATAGAACTTAATAAATATATAGTACTGACTGACGTTAGTGATATTTCAAAACGCGCAAACGACCGCGTATCGTTAACGTTAAAGGTACGCTTTAACAAACAGATAATAAAATTAAAAAAAAACACAAACGACCTGTCAACATGGCGCTAAATCGCACATATTTTTTTCCCGACGTTATTTATTCAAGGCGCAAATCGCCAACCGTCATGTTTTCGAACAAAAAAAAAAACGCACACAAACACAACTCTACATCGCACACATGCGCAAGTCCTATTCATCCGCGTACACCTGAGACGCGCATATTAAATTTAAAAAATTCGAAACTTCCCACAATCGCCCCAAAGGAATACGCACCTTGTGTTCAAAGCGTTACAGTCGCTAATCAACCGGACGCAACCACCTGCCGTTAACAAAAGGGGCCTTTTGCTTAAACATGCGTTGAAAGATCTCATATAAAATCTTGGGTCCGTCTAAAACGTCTCAAGCCAGCACAATGACAGAATAGACGAAGGTCGAGTGAAATTCTAGTCACAAAAAGAAATTACGCACAACAGATGAACTCTATTGTAAAGTAGAAAAGGTGTACATTCCATTAAGTACGGTAAAGGTGTTCTCGGGCATATTTTTTCGATGCGGCGTGGGCGTTTTTTTTTCTGTTCAGTTGGCAGATGTCAGCTGTTCAATGATCATATGTTTGGCCTTTTGTACAAGATAGCTGTAATATAACTGATTTTTAACGAAATTTCGCACGGACAAAGGAAGCGCGCACATTTGGAAAGCGTAAAAAAATGGGGAGCAGAAAAATGTAGTAAAAACAATTTCAGATAAGGAAACTATTAATATATAGAATTTGAACAAAATTGGCTTGTAGTTTTCACGAATAGGCAAGATAAATCTTCCGATATTCATTGATATATTTAAACAATGATCAAAATGTATTTTTATCTTTGCTATTATTGTAAATGAAAAAGTAACTCTGTCTGACCGTCTTAACTGTCGAAACCACTGAACCGATTTTAATGAAATTTTGTACATACTTAGATAAGATTCCAAGACAGTACATAGGCTAATAATTATTGAGATAAAGTGGTTAAAAGGGGAAAATTTATATGGAAAGCATCTCTGTTGAACATAAATCAATAAAATTTTCCATCTAGATACTATAAATGTTTGGTGTTTTCTAACAATTATGTACTTTCCTACTGTATGGGTAAGAGCTAGTTGTTGAAATGGGGATGAAGGTCAATATAAAAATTTATCACAGTCAAAGCTATAGCCTTAAAACTTTGTGTCTAATGATAGACATATACAATTATAACGAACATAGACACCTCAAAAACTTCTAAACATCTCCTATTCCATGTGGACAAAGCCGCAGATGTTATAAAGTGATGTTAGATATAAAATACATTTAAATTTGATAGAGTTGTAATTTCAATTTAAACATATAACATAATTTATGGGATGTATAAATAGAAAATGCCATACAATTACTGATGAAATAAAAACATCTTTTTTATGAAATCAGGGTACACTACAATACTGTTTTAATCATGTGAAAGATACATAGAAGCATAACTTCACAGATTAATCACACAAAACAGTCAAAGACTCATTGATTGTGACTACTTTCCGTTGTTAATTCTTACACTTAAGCCTAATTACTCTCAGAATGAATGTAAACATAGAAAACAGTAGCAAAACTCTGACATTGGTAATTTACCAATAACCAAGATAGATGTACAAGGTAACTTTGTTGCCATTGGTTACTTTGTTTTACATTTAGTCAGAGCTTGAATTGGGTGAATTAGTTAATATATGGCGATTCATTGTTTTAAAAGAAAATTCCGCAAATAGATATCTATGTAAAATATAAAATGTCTATAAAAGAAGGCCATACCAACTAATTAATAAAGACAATTACTGAAAATATGCTAGTAACTCTTTGGATATCTCTTTTATTTTTTACATGGATATTCTCTTTTATAAATTAATGGTAAATGGAGATAAAAAAAACTATAAAGAAATGCTTGCCTAATATAAAGTATTTTGGAGAGACTCAATATTGCTATAAAAACAAAACACAAAGAATAAAGGGGTTAGATTTGCTACATTTTGGTTTCATGTAACAAAATGTTGACATTCCCAATAATCTTTGCTTTAAAAGGTTATTAAAAGCATATGAAATTATCCAATGTTTAAATGTGAATAATTTCCAGTCATTTATAATAATTTTGTCCCTAAGCTAAATGTAACCCTAGTAATTTTAAAATTAAAGTACAAAAATATGCAAATCCAAATTATAAATCATGAAATCATATTTTGTTAATTAAACAATTAAGAGAGAATAAATATATAAAAGGTAAAATTACACATAATAATAATGAAATATTGTATAGTGAAACATGTCTCGTAATACAAGAACAAGTTCTAACATGTTCCATCCTAAAGATTCATGATTATTATCCTAAACCAAAAGAGATTATCATAAAGCCTTAAGTCATTGTTTATTTCAATTCATAATTAAAGATATATAAATATGTTCTACATATCTAATTTACTAGCCTTACACCTAATATACTCTTTGTATACTGTCCAAAAGTTATATTGATTTTTAGCCGAAAATTAAACGAAAAAAAACATAAAGTTATAAAATTAGTTAAGCTTTATAAACAAACTTATTAATAATACCAACATTATGTATAGATTTCGTGTTATATTATTATAATGTTATATAATCAGCTCATATGATGGTTTGTATCTATGTTCTTCTGTACCTTTCTAGTAATACAACCTGTGTGTTTATCTGAAGGGTTAAACTTACAGTAACTGTGAGTATCTCATTAATTTCATATCACGGACACATACAACAAGCTTAAACTACAATTTAAGTCATAAATTGATATCATACACACATTTATGTTTTTCAAGTATCAAATGAACACATATAGTATTGTGTATTGTGTATTATTAGAACAAAACATATTATACATGTTAATGCACTGCTGTGTGCAATTAACCGTCAAATTACTGCCCTTCTTGGGTATTTTTTTCTGATAATGAATTATTAATGAAAATAAGTAAATCAAATATCATACACCTACAGCAGACCATTAAATTACCAAGCTATTATTATTTCAAAACACAAAATATTCACATGAACAATGTTCATTTAAATCTACTTAATACTAAAAAAATTTAATAAAAATGGAAGCTTCTAGAATTATGAAAGCCTGAAGTAATGCATACCAATGTAAGTTCAATTATTTGACCTTACTTGTACAAGTAAAATAAACAATTACAGTAAAAACTACAAGGATAACATAGAGACTGGTATATTTATAAAAGGTGAATTATTGACATGTTTAAAGATAGCTGTTGAATCAACAGTAGTAGTAAATTCGTAAGAGGTATCAAATTCAATTCATGAAATATTAAAGCACTTCAGCAATTTCGGTCGAAAACAATTATGTGACATAATATTTCTGTTTAAACACCTGCATATACAAACAAAACATTAATATCACCACGTTAAAAAAGTTGAATTTAGCAGTGTCGTGGTGTTTTACGTAAGCCAAGACAACAAAACGCTGGGAACTTACCTCAAAGCTCTGACTCTTTTATATGGCGGACTATGTGAGACAGGGGCAGGAGATGCATCACGTATACCGTCGTCATCATCCAGGCTGCTGAAATCCAACTTCCTAGGCACTATCGAAGCCGGTATCGGGCTTAAATTGTCCGAAAATATGTTGAAAGACTCTGACATCTCACATGAAGTTTCCACTGACAATTCCGAAGAATTATGCTTGTTGTTGAAACCACTCTTCATTCTGTACCACTCACTCATTATTAATAACACATTAATTACACTTTTAGGTAATTAAATTAAAAGAAATTTAATATCTTTCGTTAAAGCAAACAAAGCGCACTTTCACAAATTCCAACGTTATGGCGGATGACGCATAGCACCTGTTTAATTGTTCGACCAATCGTGACGCAGTATTAAACCGGTGAGATGAATACTTGAATATTATTGGCTGTAGTTATTTTTTTTAAATAACGAAGTAGCTTCGCTGTGTTCTATTGGTTCATTAAAAGGTGCGTTCACATTTTGTAAACAGCGTTCAAGTAATTTTTTTGTGATAATTTTATTTTTATTATAATTTAATTTAATTATAAAATGCAAATTCTATGTTTTAATTTGTTGAACATAAATATAAAGAAAAATCTCGTGTCATAACAAAATAATATCAAAACATATTGTTTAGTTTTTCCGTGCCAATGATATAAACCAATAAATACCTATTTGAGAAAAACTAATTTGTAACATTTTACAAAACAAAAAAAGAGTCGAATAATGATTTCTATGTACATTTATTATAACTGTGCCTTAGCGAAATGTACTCGCTGCATTTGTTTAGGAATAAAAAAATATTATTTATACAAATAAATAAAATTGGAGTGTCTGATTGTACCATCGAAATAATCCTTTATATACAACATTGTGATGTATAACCGACACATAAAACAAATCAACATTTTTAAATAGTTGTCTGTGTTTTTGTTTTGGCTAATCTCATACTTGTCTAGTCCGATTTTAACATAACTTTCACTGCAAGACAGCAAATGTAATTGGGAGTACCTTACGATGACTTTTATCTTATAAAAGAACTAACAGTATTTTTTTCATATTATCACGCGAACAGAGTCGCCCATCTTGTATTATATATTAGTCTTATGACCTGAATTATTGAAAAGAGTTTGTAATGACTGCAGGAATAAAAATAAAGCACAACAACTGCTACTTACAATACAATTTTACATTACAAATCTCACAATATGATTTCTATTAATGTTAGTACTTCTGAGGAGGCAACTGTGTTTTTATTAAAACTGTTAACGAGCTCTTACGATATTAAAAATGATGAAATACCAAACACCTTGCTTTCTAAAACTAAATCGTCCACGGATAAGAGCGTTACAAAAGAAAACTGCTTTAAAAATCAAAGGGTTCAATAAGATATTTAGAAATATGCGTTTTTGTAATTTTTAAGCAATGTATAAAATTTATTAAAGATATTATAAAAATAGATAATAAATACTGCACAAAGCTGAAAGATCATTATTCTTACAGTTTTTAAAAAAAAGCTATCTTGATTCTAAACAGATAAACGTCATTATAGTTAAATAAGTCAAAAACTCTGTCCGTCAAAACATAATTTTTTCAATTTTATGTATTGTCCCTACTTTAAAACCGTTGATCCTAATTTAATGATGAATTTTATTTATGTGTCATGCGTAGTTTAATTTATTTCAAAGTAACAATATGGGTGTACTACTGTTAACCAAATTATTTGTCTTGGTTTTATGCATTCCTTTTGTCTTTTGCCAACAAATTAGAGAGGATGGTATAATATTTCATTACAATAATACGTAAGTACTTATGTGATAACTTAGTAGTATATTGTTTGGTTTTATGATAAAATGGAATATTATTTTAAAGTATTTAATTTCATTATTGTTTGGAATTCAAAGTCAACATTAAATAAAAAAAATGATTAAAAAAAAGCGCACATTCTAATATTTACATCTTCTCTTCGTATTAGTCATATATTTGGTTGAATCATATCTTGACAAAAGTTACCTTTTGTTTGTTTTAATTCCAGTTTATTTTTCGAATCTTAATCTATTAATCAGAATTCTTTGATAAGCCTGTGTGTACTATTCCACTTATTTATTTAGAAAGTATTAATTAGATAATATCTTATTAAATAAATAAAATTAGGGTTTAATTTTTAGAAATTAAGGTTAGTATGCATAATTTGATTTTTCATATGCGGAAATTTAATGTCAAATTTTAATGGATCCGGTAGCAAAAACTGTTAAGTAGTGGTCCATGTCCATGTTTAATCTCCTCTGTTGTGATTTGAGAAGGGGCCATCCATAAATTATGTCACATAAATTTCATCTCCCTCTCCTCCCCCTTCCTTCTCACATATAGAATGAAAAAAAATATATTAAATTTTAGATGCATTCTTTTTTATGCTCCTTTATTGGTATAATCTTGCTGTCAAACTGATACCCACCAACCCGCATTGGACCAGAGTGGTGGGATATGGTCCAAACACTAATAATAGAGAAGAATTGCTGTAGGGAAGGCCTATGTCCAGCAGTAGACTAACACAGGCTGATGATGAGAAACAGATAGAATTTCAAATGTTTTTATGTTCATTGTGCTTGTTTCAAGACATACATTTTAGAAAAAAAATGTCATGGAATTTTTGTCTTCCATGTCACCTTTCAATGACCTCCCATCCCCCATAACATTTATGTATGTCCCAGAGAAATAGAAATAAGTAGAGCTTTTAGCATCAATCAAATGCCATTGGAATTTGTTTGTGAATATGTTTGTTTATATTTGGATGTAATATTTGTTTTTAGATGAAGAGGTACAACTACTGCATATGGTTACGATTTTAAAAATGCCAAGTTTACATTTCCTATAAATTTTTTATGTAATGTAACAAGAACTTTGTAAAAATTACTTACTTATATTTTAATATTGATATATGACATTTTTTAAATAAACAAAGATAGGAAAAACTACATTATGAAGATATAATATCATTAAACGCATTAAAAGAACATTGCTATGCTTTGTTGATTCAACCATGATTCTGATAAGTTCAAACACAAATAAATCTTATCAAAGTATTGGCCTCATTTCCTTAGCAATATAAAATACTCTTGTATCATAAATTACTTATTGATAGTGAAACAAATAATACAGCTAGTATATTATACCAGCTGTAATTATAAAACCTAGATTTTTATGCTCGCTACAACTATAAAACTAGTATTTTATAACTTTATTCATTCTTTCATTATCAACTACTATTACTAGCGACAATTGTAGTTTTAGCAGAATTATATAGCACTCACATTGATTCCAATATTTAAAGAATATTTTTTTTAAACCTATCGGATCCTCTTTGGTATTCTATTAAGAGACTGGCATTTGACTTCCATTACTCTCAAAGGCATTAGATATTCTATTTGTGCCCAGATAAGTGATAGTCATGATGATAATGGCTTACTATTGGCAAGGCACATAGGCTATTGAGTGATTACTCATTTCATGATCATCGTCATTTTAACCTGCTCAGTGTAGGTCACTACCATTAACTAAATTACCAAGAGGCATAATCATATTCTACCACCAACTTTTACTCATCATCATCATCATCATGAGGTTGTGATAATCCACTGCTGGACATAGGCCTCACTGGTCCCCAATACACCTCACTGGTCCAATGCAAATTGTACTAAAACTTAAGGACCAGAATCAAAACCAAAAACCTTTCTTCTCCAGTGTTTGGTAGTCCTACAAGCGGTAGTGGGCCCATTGCCACTTCAGCTTGCTGGTTATACTAGGTATATCTCATAAATATATGAACTTTCTTTATTAACCGGAAAACAATCTGTTCAAGCTTTTTTTTACGCCTATTCAATTGGTAAAAAAGGGTCAATACCAGCAAACCCAAAGAGGCAGGAGGAAAAAAATTTTTATTGTATGTAATTCTTTTCTTACAGGTACATGTACAATGTACCATATGTGGTGTATGTCAGTAAGAACACTGAGTACATTATGGAGTTTGCTGGGGTAAGCAATATTAATTATTATCCCTAATTTGAATTTAAAATAGCTTACATAGATATTTACAGGAAACATGGTACTTTATCAGCAAAAAAAACTGATTATCTTTGATCATAGCAATTGTAAGCGAAATGTAAAATTTATTATAATGCTAAATTACTTTTTCAGTTTCTACTTGTGGGTGTGATTAAGACTTAATTTTATTCTTTATTATATTATTTGCAAAGGAATGGAACAGTAGTTATTTTCATACCTCAAATTTTCTATTAGTTCTGTATATTATTTGAAATAAGTATTTTTGTGCATCTACTGAAATGTTGTATATTGCTTTGCTGTTATGATTTAATGGATTCTTTCTCATTAGGACCAAGATGTCTATGACACTCCTGCAAGGGTTACAGTCGCCAGTGATTTTGCCAATCGCACTTATCCACTGTTCATAACAGCAAGACAGCAAAAAGGTTGGTGGTATACTGGACTTTAATTTTTAGCTAACATGCTTGGATGCTATTTCAATATAGAGCATAAAACTATTTAGAAATAGGATGTTTACTTAGTCTCAAGCACGCACTTGTAGCATACAAATAAAACAGAAGTGCTGATTTCTGCTGTTCTTCTTTTTTATGTGAGCTTCAATGTATTTGATAGACAATAACAGCAAAATCATATGTTAATAATATTTAAAGGGCATTATGCATGCATTTATAACATTAACAATATTTTTAATAGTCATTAATCAATTGTTATTATAGATTTTAAAATTAAAATTATATTACAATTTTATATTTCATAATACGTCCAAACTTAAACTATACAATTATTTTTCATTTTAAAATTTCTTAGTACATATAATAACCACCCAACATAGGGGCCCATTTATAGTGATTTATATCAAAACTCTATTCTGCCTTCATAGCTTTTAGTAAGGGCATGTGCTTTAATAACCGGAGGTCGTGGTTTCAAGTCCTGTGGGGACTGAACTAATTTTCATTGCTGTTTCCTAGTTGGTTGGGCTGATCACCCAATTGTCTGAAAAGTAAGATGATCCATGCGTTGGATGGGCATGTAAAAGGTCGGTCCACCCACCAACCCACAATGAACCAGCGTGGAGGGATACGGTCCAAAAACCCCTTAATGAAGAAGCCTTGCATTAGGGGAGGCCTATGTCCAGCAGCACACAGGCTGATGATGTTGACGATGATGATAATTCTGGGGTTTACTGCTGCGTTTCGAAATAACAAAATTTCACAAGAACTAAGGTTTTGCATAGTGACTAACAAGGTCATAGTGCATTATATATTTAAGCTAGGACTTGTCTATTATAATCTCATGATACTGGCGGAGGGTGTATTAGTTTGAAGTGACTTTTATATGATTTTCAGGTGTTTTCTCGTGGCAGCTACCAATGTTGGTTCAGACTCCAGTCAGCCTGGAACAGTTCACCAACATATCTAGGACCTTGTGCCCTCACAACAACATCTTTTCCGAAGACGAGGAGACCTGCGGTGAGATAGGATTAATTTTGTTTTTATATGTGAAATCATGTTATCATACTTTTTATGTGACATACACATATATAGTTATATACAAGTAATGCTTTATTTCATGTTTGTGTTTAAGTTTTATTATGGTAATTTTAAAGTTCATGTTTATTGACAATTAGAAATTTTTATGCTTTATACATTATATTTAACTATATATTTTAGGATATTTTGATTTTACCATCATATTGTCATAAATCAATGTCGGCATTTATTTTTGCTATGTTCATTTAATAAAACAACATGTCCGTTGTATCTAAAAACAGGCATGTTTTGAATGGCTAATGAACCATAGCTTTTAATTCTGAGATTCTTCAAATATGAACAACTTGCGTCTTTTTCATAGGGAATCAATGTTAATAATGAGAAAAAAATCATAATCAACTATACGCCTTGTGAAATTTTCCGTTGTGAACATTGTGCTTGATATTACGTAAGAGTATGTGCAGACTCCTGTTCGCCAGCTCATCTTTTCTCTTATTGGCCAAAATTGTTCTGCTATTTATGGTTTAAATCTTGTTTATATTGATTGGCTGACGTTATTCTGACAGACTGAGTAGCCGCCATGTCGGCTTCCAATTATCGGACGTACGATACGTGCACAGTCTGCCCGTACCGATATTGCCACTTATTATTACGGCCAAGTATTCCGTGTGTAATCATGTCTATTGTTTGTACACGGACTATCTGGCCGTGCTATTGCACGGACCCGATCGCTTCGTGGTTTTTATTGCTATGTACTTCAGCTAGTGTCCGAGTAAAACATCGTGTAATTAACACACCAATCGCTTTAGGGCCTGGGCGGATTTCATTTACATCATTCATCCTACAGTTTGATTATCGAGCCGTTAACAATGTAATTTCTTTTTGTTCACGCCTTCTTAGTGAGGGGAGACAGCCTCACGGTCTACTGTGGCCCCTTGATACGTAAATACCGAATTCAATTATTGCTAAGCGCGTTACACACGATCGCTGCTAACTCGCACGGGGTAGTTGAAATTCAATTAATTATTTATATTGTACAATCGAGCGGAATAAAACTCGTAATGGACGTATGTAAAGTAACCCTTCAACTAAGTGACGGCATACGTAAAGCGTTCTTATTGATAGTGTCCACTCAACCACTGATTGACAGCCGCTTAAAAACACGCCATTCTAGGGTTCTAATTGATGAATTGTCACTGATATGTCAAGCACTGATTGACATTCGACTAATAACAACGCCATACGTGCGACGTGACTTCCTAGCTATGGGTTACAATGTTTAGATCGATTCCGATTCTTAATTGGACAATAGCTTTTTGTGACTGCCAGTGAAGCCAAATAGAGAAAGCTGGTTATTTCCATTAATATACCATGGCCATCTGAGGTTAGGAATTTATGGAAACGTCGTGACCAATGGCAACGATGTCGCGACGTTCATCTAGGGTTGTTATTGATAAATTGTTTAAGATTCAAATTGCTTAGAGACAATCTTCTTACTTTCGATGTCGTTTCGTGTCTATTGGTTACTTTGTGTGCTCCAAATACATTATTATAGTCATCTTGTTATAGTCTGGGATATTTTACTTAGACATATATTGTCTTTTCGAATAGAAATTGTCTAAAAGATGCAGTACAATAATAAAATTAGACGAGGCTAGAAGTACTTTGGATGCGGTATTTTTTGCAAATTAAATAAATCCAAATGTAGTGGCAATTTTTATTAGTTTTTAAGCAACTATTAGAGAGTTAATAAATGCGTGTGCTGCAGTAGTTTGTGTGAAATCAAAGTCTAATAAGAGAACGATTTATATCCGCCTATAGGTAAACGATTTTCGTTTATGTGTATGAGAGGTGATCGAAAAGTATCAAGTTTAAATTTCTCTACACATTTTACATTCCTATCTAAATCTTAATAGTATTATAAATAAATAGGTAAAAGGGAACTAAAAGAAACCTTAATCTATCCTTACATTAGGTTTAGTTAGACAAAATTTAGTCCAATTGAATCCTGAGTAAACACATCCTTGCCCTTACTGCATACAGGCATTGAGAACTTTTACGATTTGGTGGTCATCATAGAAAATTGACAAACAAAATTTAAAAACCTTTCGGTTTGCGTAAAAATCCGTGGCGGTACATAGAGTATTGTTAATTCTTTAGATGGGTTTTTGCTAGTGCTTGTAATTTTGTAATCGAAGACAAACTTTTTGCTGAATGTCTTAATCTGTTTCGCCTTAGAAGAAACTAAACTCAATCAGTTTTGAAAGATTCTAAGGAGTCTTGAGTAATCCACTCCAATCTTATTGCACTACGTTCAATGTTAAGAGTCCTTGACACCATCCTTGGATGGCGCATTTTTCACACGATTTTTACGCACACTATATCACTAAGATAAAACTAAGTGTAACTCTAACATTCTGTGAATGAGAGCTGCCAATAACAAATAAACACGCTAGTCATGTTACGACATGTTTTTGGGAGCTTATCGATGGCAAAATTTTTCAAAAGTAATCCGTCACAAAAAGACAGGCAAATTTTAAACCTACGCTTTCGATTTTCGTACATACTTTTTGATCACCTCTCGTAAGCAACGATATTATCAATAGTCATTACTTTCCGCAATATGCATATCGAAAAGTTATAAAATCCAAATAGTAAATTATTAAAATTTTAACATCCTCCGAGCGTTTTCATCCCTAAGATAAAACTCCAGAAATGTTGAAGTCGCAATTTCCTTTCAGACGTGTCCTCGTTGAACACGCCCATCGTTCACCTGACCTCTTCATCACCTGACCCGATTATGGTGACCATAACAGTGGAGATCGTCCAAGACTTCTACATAAAATTAAACAAAGAAACAAACTTGACAAGTACCCCTAGTCAGCCGAAATATTACTTCTTCCCCTTCGACCAGGGTCCTAACCAATGGTGGACCTGGAAGCTCAGAGCATCAAGAGGAAGTACGTCTGCAATAAGCATTTGGATGATGATGAGCGGAACGTCCTGAACAGGTACTTCGTGAGGAGTAGCGCTGATGAGAGCTACGGCTGGTTCTCCAGGCCGAAGAGTGTGATAGTGATGATCGAATCGGATGACGATATATGTGCTGTTGTTTCTATACAGAACTTCTCGGTGAGTATATTTAAAGTTTCTGCTCAATTATTCCGTTTACCCTGTTTCTTTTCTTATATTTGTTTTAGCAAAGTATAATCGGGAAAGTAATATAAAATTATCGAATGATAAAACGTAATTTAGTCGGATATTTATTTGAATTTTTTAAGTACAATTGGGAGTAAAAATTATATTTTACATTATTATATTTTACACTCTTAACAAACAAGAAAGCAAAGATTAAAATTAGCAGCGTTATATGGGCTGCTTATTTTAATTCTAACATTCTCAAATTACATTTTTCTAAAACTCAAAGTTCTTCGTTTTTCTAGTTTGCTTTTATAAATGTCTCTTGACGTGACAACGTTTTAAATTGGTTCAAGATTGGGAGGCACTCTCATACACTGTGTCACAGCGCTGTTCACGTAACGCTCTCCATAAGCAACCATAAGAGAAAGTGAGAGGCACGCGTGTCCCTTACTCGTGGGCAGTTGGCATGCTTAAGTGAAAGAGAGATAAAGAGAAAAAGGGTTGATCCTTCTTCCTACTATACTAATGAATATTCACGTTACAATCATTCTACCACTAAAAGACGTTGTCACGTATAACTATCGCCCGTATACTGATTTTACAGGCAACCATTTTTTTATTGGATATATTTTCTAGTGTCCGGTATTCGACAACGAGCGAGACATCTTGTACGATGGATACTATCTAACAATGACGAGGCGTGGAGGCATCACGTTAACCGTGAGTTTTGATTTCTACCTTATTGTTAAACAACACAAGATTAGAAGATATCCTTTATTATATTACAGTGCTTTTGAAAGCTTATCTGTTCTACAGTCGTTTACTTTTTACTTATTTTTTGTTTTAATTTTATTGAATCATTAATTTGATGAGCAACAACAAACCTTATACTAGTCTTGAATCAAAGGTTGTTAGTAGTGATGCGAGTACGCGTTTGACTCGAGTCGACTCGATTCCTGCTTTGGACTCGCTTACTGAATACCAATTTATTTTGATTCGAGTACGCCGACTCGATTTCGGTACTCGAGTCAGGAAGAATCGATTCGTACTCGATTCTATTCATACGAGTCCAACTGACTCGATTATAGTATTCGAGTTTGTAAACTCGTTTTTACTTGCAAACAGTTTACCTAAGCAGTTATTGAGCAGTTATTTCAAATAACTTTTATTTTCTTATCTCTTCTTATATCTTCGGTTCTGAGTGTATTGTAGAGCACGGTTTTATGAGTTTAGGTGGTTACCTTCCCAAATTTATATTCTGAGTAGAGTCCGACCGAAACTGTTTTTCCGGCCGAAACCGAAACCGAAACCGAAAGCTGTTGCCTGGCTTCAGTTTCGGCCGAAACCGAAACCGAAACCGAAACTCACGTGATCAAGTACAAAATTCTTAAAATACTAAAATATGGAGCTTTTATGCCTATTATTTTGCTTTATTTTAGTCATGGAATGGAGACAGTATATTAAACGCTTAGTAATCGTTTATTTCAGTTGCTAATAATATTTTATGTAACAAAATATTTAAAATATATTATTTTCTTTTAAATAAATTTTTATAGCAATATGAGTTATTAATAAATAAAATAATAATTGTGACTGATTGCATTAAAGACTAAGTATTGGTATTTAGAAATCTAATTAATACTTTGGTTTGTATTTGTAGTTCCGAGGGGGGATCAAAAGTAAAAATGAGATAGAATATAATGACTATGATAGCTTAATTATTTATTTTTGTACATAATCTCCGAGTCCACCTACATACCAAGTCCAGCGTTCCAAGTTTCCAATGCTTCAATTCCTTTAAAAAAAGGATTGTGTTGGTCCTGCAAAAAGGTCACCACGGCATCGTTTAATTGTTATACATAGTTTTAACACATGTTTCCTCTTAAGTATTGTATCAATTTGGAGAGAAGATGAAAAATAGCTAGGCGCCAGATCTGGTGAAGAGGGGGATGCTCAACCAATTGTACGCTAGCATGCTAAACGGTGGCCATCGCTAATGCCAACCTATGTGCCGGTACGTTGTCAAGATGAAACATCTCGCCCGTTCAAAGTTAGCCTCTTTTTTATCATTGACGGTATTTCTCAACCTCGGTATTAAAGCTGCATAATCTGTAATGATGGTTCCATGCTCCAGGTAATCAAACAACAATATCACTTCTGAGTCCCAAAATATTGAGGCCATACCCCCGCCAGGCCATATACCACGGCCACGGCATGAAGATCCTTCGGGATAAACCCGTCTTTCGTCCACTGCCACAAAACTAGATTTAAAGTTTTTAGAATCTTCTTAAAACTTGTCCATCGATACCTTCGAAGTCGATTTTGTTTCAGATTCTCGGCACCCATCTTGCGGAGACTTTTCTCATATTCAAAATTTGTGTCAATATGCGTTGAGTACCTCTCTGAAATGCTCGTTTCTTGGATTAGGTATCAGATGGTAATTCTTTAATCGCTAAAAACAGTTTTTTTAATAAGGCAGCATATTCTTATTGTTTCTTGTTGATTACTGGCTTCGATGGACGTCTGCAACCATGTTCGTCTTCCGTGTACGTTCTCCCTACTCGAAATTAAGAAGCCCACTTTGCGACAATTGATTATGACAGAGCAGTCTCTTCTCATGTTGCCTTTGAGCCGCAATAAATCTCTTGCGTTGTTAACTTTTTATAACGGTGGTTTTTATTGACAAGGTCGCACTTGGGTTTTTTCTTTTTTCGAGAACCACACATAGCAAACAAATGACTACATTCAGAAAAAAGTAAAGAGACTAGAAGATTTTTTTATTAACGCAACATATATCTGAGCTACACTTTCCTGTATTTGTATTTATTTTTTGGTTACCGAGGAGTATAACATAATTTAATTCTTCCAGCAACTAGACTGCGAAGAATAAGTAAGTCTTTTATGGGACAATGTATACGTTTTTACAACAAAATCCCAGTAAACGTTCAGAATTTTACTAATAATAAATTTACAAAGGTAGTCAAGGAACGTTTATGTGTTAAAGGTTATTACGGTATTAATGAATTTTTAAATGATAACACAGCCTGGTAATGGAATGCTCGCTCCAGGTCTTGTTTCAAAATTGCATAATATGCAATGCCGAATTATTTAATTGTTTGTTATTTTTAATAATCATAAAAATAGCCCGCTGAGTTTCTTTCGCCGGGTCTACTCAGTCTGAGGCGTCTTTTTCCGAACCGGCGGTAGTATGTTTGACAATCAATAAGCAAGTGTAAACTTTAATTTTGAATAAAGATATTTGAATTTGAATATATATTTTGATCTCAGTACTATTTGTTCCCTCCTCAATTGCTTTTGTCAAACTTGGAATGTTTGCCTGAACTAAAATCGACTGATCTGAGCTCGATTGTAGCAATGATACATTTAACTTTCGCAAATATTTTGAAATTGAAAACACTTCCGAAACCGAAACTGCGGCCGAAACTTGATTTTTGGCCGAAACTCGGCCGAAACCGAAACCGAAACCGAAACCGAAAGTTCGGTCGGTCACTAATTCTGAGCTATTGAGTTTGTGTACCTACTTACTGCAAAATTAAAATGGTTTGATTTTAATGCTTACTATATATGTCTTATTGTCTAGTGTTTAGATGTATAGGGTTCTTTAAAGCTGTCTCAGACGACTAATACATAATTAAATAATAATATATAGTCTTAGGCCGTGAGAAAATTTGATTATGTTCTGTTTTTTGTTTATCTCCATTGCTCTATTTTTGTATTTAATGTTTATAACTTTTCTTTCATTAAAAATATTGATTTATTATTATCTTATAGTGTCATTATGCTAAACCTAATCTATACGCTGTTTGAAGTTAACTCCTTTTAATTTCTCCTTTTTGTTCTAAAAACGGACTTTAGTTCGGGACTAGAATTTCTAGACTCGAATTCTGGGCTCTAATTTCAAGACTCGCGTCCAGCCGGACTCGAATTCCGAGACTCGAGTCCAGCCAGACTCGAGTCTTAAAATTAATTCAGTACTGGGCTCGAATCGGGAATCGAGTCATGATTCGAATACCTTATAAACTGACTCGAGTCGACTCGATTTACCAAAACATCGACTCGGCACATCACTAGTTGTTAATTACATCACAGCAACGTATCGCGTAGTAACGTAACTGCCTCCGTGGCCTAGTGGTAAGGCGAGTGCTTTAGAAAACGGAGGTCGTGGGTTCGAATCCTGCGGGAACTAACAAATTTTCCTTGTTGTTTCCTAGTTGGTTTGGCCAATTTGGGCCGATCACCCAATTGTCTGAAAAGTAAGATGATCCATGCGTCCGATGGACATGAAAAAGTCTGTCCGTCCACCAAACCGCATTGGACCAGCATGGTGGGACGGTCCAAAAACTGCCTAATGGAGGAGGCGTGTGTTAGGGGAGGCCTATGTCCACTAGTGGACGAAACCAGGCTGATGATGATGATGATGATGTACGAACGTCTTACGTAACATTGGCACTTAGTAGACAAGAAAGAGATCGAATTTAGGTAACGCAATCTAATACTGATGACGATAAAGCGCAGTTTATATGGGCAGGACTTATCCCTTACCATCGGGTGCTTACCGCGCTCTGCTTATCTCATCGCTTCAACCAACAGTCAAAAGAAAATATTGGTGCCACTTGACTTTGACAAAAAATTTCCTTATTCCAAAATCATTCTGTTTTTCGCTCAGTTACCGACAGGCATGCTGAAAGAGTTTATTAATCCAATGTTTCGTTTAAATACAGCAAGACACCTTCCCCCTCGGCTTCTACATCGTGTTCATAGTGAAGACATCAGACGAGGACTGCACTGCGACTCCTGGCAACTCTTCGTTACCACGCGTTGCCAAAGTGCTGGGATGGGACGAAGTCAGCGCCGTCTCATCGGGACCGGAGCCGAGGTTCAAGAACTTTAGGTGAGATTTTATGTCGTAACTTACACGTTGAATGTGGTAAAACTCGAAACTTTATCGTAATGCGATTGCATCGGAACTGTCAATGAATCATCGTATTAAATTACTGATTTTTACATGTCTATTAATGGATCTTTATTTTTTAGAGTCAAACTAATAATAAAGCTGTTTGAAAGAGCACATCATCATCAGCCTCTGATAGTCCACTGCTGGACATAGGCCTCCCCTAATACACCCCTATCCATTAGGGGGTTTGGACCGTACCCCACCACGCTGGTTCAATGCGGGTTGGTGGGTGGACCGACTTTTTACATGCCCATCCGACGCATGGATCATCTTACTTTTCAGACAATTGGATGATCGGCCCAAATTGTCCTAACCAACCAACCAACCAACCAACTAGGAAACAACAATGAAAATTTGTTGAGTCCCTGCAGGATTCGAACCCACGACCTCCAGTTTTTAAAGCACACGCCCATATCTACTAGGCTACGGAGGCAGTCAGTTGAGAGAGCACGTAATATATGAACTTTTTCTCTAATCTTCCATCTAATATACCTCCTTATATATAATGTGCTGAATACAGATCAGTTCTTGCGTGAGCCTTGTCCAACGCTTCAGTGGTTATATAAAAGCAACTGTTCCCATTGCAGATTCAAGATAATCCAGACGATATCCTACCAGGATTATCTGATAGCAGCCGGTGCCGCGCTGGCCTTCTTCCTCTCGTTCTACGTGGCCTTCCTGATAGCGGTTCTCTGCCAGAGGAGGAAGAACAACTCCTCAATGGACAGCAGCAGGAGTGAAGGTTAGTGGATTTCTCTTAACTTAGCTCTAACTTAGCTGTATTGTCAATGGATGCAGATCTAAGAAGTAACAAATACGATATGAAGAAACCAAAACCAAAAAAAAGGGCGTATATAAAATTCACACTTGCTTATTGATTGTCAAGGACGCTACCGGTGCGGAATAGGACGCCTCAGACCTAAGAAGGACCGTCGAAGGAAACTCATCGGGTCAAAATACGCTGCACTAATATCGTGTTCTGTAAAATTATAGTTCAGTTAAATATACAACGTCCTAAAATAATGTTACGTTACTTCAATCAATCAAAGGTCTGCTTGCATTATGTTTTCTTCAAGTATTACCTTTGCTTACTCACTGCCAAAAACGTTGCTACTGGTTCAAAATACAACGCTTATGTGAGACTGAATCAACTTGTTTTGTCCTTTGACTTTTTTGAATTAACGCAAATACTATATAAGATCGAATAGAAGACTTTTGTCTCGTTCAATTCGACCGTTAAAGTTATCTACCCGGCCACTGTGGTAGAAAAAACCCTGACAGACGAACTGCACCTTAGTCCGCCCGTGACCACGTGTCTTGTGAAGTGTCCGAAACGTCGGGAATATTGTAAAACAAATTGAACGCGATTAAAGCCGTAAAGTTTTTTTTTTTTTCAATTATATTCCGGTGTGAAGGCCCATTTATCAAGTTCTAATTCATATATCTTTATTAGTATTAAAAAAGAGACCTACCACCCACGAAATGTGTTTATAACCTGCCCTCGTCTCTTGACAGAGGGGCAGGTCTCGTCCGGCAGCCGGCACGCCAGCTTGGCTCGTCGCCGACGCACCATCAACGCGTCGGACGCCGGCAGCTCCGGCCAAGGGCGGTCCGTCGCCAGCGGTAATGTTTATTCTCAGTTTTGAACCTTGATAATTCAATTATCCTTTCGCCTTTACTTATGGAATTTGCAGGCGGACGAGCAGTCGGGCCACCTGATGGGAAGTGGTCACGGACGCCCAAAGCATATAGCTGACATTGGCAATATCAGTGTTATCGCCAACGCGCTGCCTACCGTGAGACATAGGGTGTTAGCTCTCGTTTACCCGGTAAATACGCTGGCTACGGTGCCCTTCAAACCGGACAGCGGCAGTGTTTTCACACCACTTCGCGGCAAAAATAGCCACCGCGGTGGTACCCACCCAGACGGTCTCCTGTAAAACCGGTTGGGTTGTAATCCATCAGATTCCAGATTTACCTGAATAACAGCTTTTACGCAGAGCTACTGGCATCTGACCTCCGCAATCCAAAGGGTAAAGGATGGTTTAGTTGTCAGGAAATTTAAAGACACTGATTTACTACTGCCGAAGATGGTCTTGACACCGGAACCGACTTTTTACATGCCCATCGGACGTATGTGATTGGCCCATATTGTAACCACCACAATATCGATGTGTATATCCTAACCAGAAACCACAACTATAACAATTATATTAGATAATTATTGAACAATTAAACATTTTAACGTGTTTGCCCTCGGGATTCGTATTCACGACCTCCGGTTTATCTGAAATCGTGGGCCAATACAGCTAGGGCACGATAATTAGGTTCATAATTCAATAATAATATAATCAAACTAAGCAAAGCTTGTAATCCTGAAACCTGAAGACTCATACATGCACAAACTTAGTTTTGTACATGTTACATGTTCTATAGATACAAATACGCAGACACGGTAAAAACACCATTTTTTTGGTGGTGAGAATCGAACTCACACTTAGTACCGTAAAGTAATAGTACAGGGACGTCTGAAATCTTTGATTTTTAGGAATTAGCTTAAATTACGTTAGTTATATGTACTTTTAGTTTTTTTTAATATAAATAAAACAAATTATAATCGGATGTAATAAAGTTACCTTTTAGATTTTAAAAATCAAGTCAATTTTGCACAAAATAAAGCCATGATACTGTATTATAGTAATGTAGATAAGTATGGGCATGTGCTTTAGAAACCGGGGGTCGTGGGTTCGTATCCTGCGGGGACTCAACAAATTTCCATTGTTGTTTCCTAGTTGGTTACGGCAATTTGGGGCGATCACCCAAATGTCTGAAAAGTAAGATGATCCATGCGTCGGACGGGCATGTGAAAAGTCGGCCCAATCACCGACCCGCATTGAACTAGCGTAGTGGGATACGGTCCAAAACCCCCTAATGAATAGGGGTGTATTGGGGAAGGCATATGTTCAGCAGTAGACTATCACAGGCTGGTGTATTAGATTCATGACTCCTATTGTGAAGCATGCGAAATTTGAAGTGGTTATGAATGGGGAGGCGTTAGACGTAGTTGAATCAACTGTATTTCTAGGAATAACTGAAGATGCAAAACTGCAATGGGGCTCCCATATTAATAGGCTAGCAAGTAAACTAAGTTATGCAGCTTATGCAGTAAAAAGAACTAGATTATTACCTGATGTGGAGACAGCTCGTTTAGTGTATTTCAGCTATTTTCATAGTATTATGTCTTATGGCAAACTTTGTTCTCCAATAACGTGCAATTTGTGCATTCTATAACCTGGGCCCCAAAAAATCATTAAGAAAGTTGTTCACCGAAATAAAAATAAAGGCCGTTAGTTCTTAATACATGTTTGAAAATTTAATTTATGTGCAAAAAAATAGAGATGATTTCCTAAGACATTGTGATGCACATGACATAGTTACAAGGAACAAACATAATTTAATTCTTCCAGGAACTAGACTGCGAAGAATAAGTAAGTCTTTTATGGGACAATGTATACGTTTTTACAGAAAATTTCCAGTACACGTTCAGAATTTAAATATTAATAAATTTAAAAAGGTAGTCAAGGAACGTTTATGTGTTAAAGGTTATTACGATATTAATGAATTTTTAAATGATAACACAGCCTGGTAATGGAATGCTCGCTCCAGGTCTTGTTTCAAAATTGCATAATATGTAATGCCGAATTATCAAATTGTTTGTTATTTTTAAAAGATGACATAAAAATAGCCCGCTGAGTTTCTTTCGCCGGTTCTTCTCAGGTCTGAGGCGTCCTTTTCCGAACCGGTGGTAGTGTGTTTGACAATCAATAAGCAAGTGTAAACTTCTGTATTGAATAAAGATATTTGAATTTGATGATGATGATTGATATTAATACAAATAAAATCCTCTAATGGATGGAGGTGTATTAGGGGAGGCCTATGTCCAGCAGTGGACTATAACAGGCTGATGATGATTGATATTAATACAGATTGTGTTCATATTGTTTCATTGAGATTTAGTATTGATTTCTATTTATTTGTCCACAGATCGGAGTTCTATGTCAGATACGGAGTCTGATCATTTCGAGGACGATGTCAGAGGGGAACAAGGGGACTACCTGCAGGGCGGGAAGCTGTGTGTTGCCAATCTTTCAAGGTAATCATATTATCTAATAAAGACCTGTATCATAGATTACAAATAAATACCTTGGGACGATAACACAACGCCATCTAGTCCCAAACTTAGCAAAGCTTGTACTATGTGCAACTAAATGACTGAAAAATGCATAGACTTATTTTTTTATAAATAAATACGTAGGATATAGATAACAACACCCAGATACGAGAAAAATCGAATTCTCACAGTAAAATGTCGTTCAAACATAAGCTTTTATTGTACAAGGTATGCATACGACCAATCATGGCTTATGCAAGCCAAGCTTTTGCTCACGCATCCTCCACACTCCTTGACCAAGTACATGTGGTGCAAAACAAATTCCTCCGCCGCGCCACCGGAGCGCAGTGGTACCAACGAACGTAGATTTACACAGCGAATGCAAATTGCCGACACGAAACCTTCTCCTCGACCCGGACGAGGAAGGGGTCGCCGAGACTCCGGACCCAACGGGTTCCCGACATCAGACATCAGACCCTACATACCACACGAGTAGGGATAGCACACATTCAGTATTCTGTAGTTCGCCCTCGCTTACGAGCACAGTGAAACACACACATCGCATACACTAGATCCACCCGCGTTCCAGGGAGGTTCTCACCGCCCCCACCAATCGATTAATACAGTCGCCAGATCGTCGGTGTCCCGGTCCGCAAACCGATCGTCAACGATCCTTAGGAGACACTAAAGATTATCCAACTCACGTACCTTCTGTACGTGTGACCTTCAATTTTAGCAAAAAGTGTCGGTCACCTGGTTCGTGGGGACGGTAGCTTTCCACGAACTCTGTGCTAGTTGAGGCTTACCATAGACATTGATCTAGAAGCATAACATAATTGCTAAAAAAAATACGAGACAAATGTTCATCGCACAATATTTATCCCGTGTTGGGAATCGAACCGACAGCCTCTGGCGCAATAGTCAGGTCTGATAATCACTACGCCAAGCTGGTCATCAAATGGTATATTGCAAAAAAATACGTTCCTATGATAAGGTACGTATTATTTGAAGAAAAGAAGTATTAGACGTTTAGATTTTTGACTGCCTCCATAGCTTAGTGGTGTAGGCTTGAGCCTTAGAAAACCGGAGGTCGTATGTATAATCTTGCAGGAATTAAACAACTTTTGTTTCCTAGTTGGTTATGCGGCGACCGATCACCCGAGCTCGCTTGTACGGTTTAATGATCCATGTGAGTGTTTAAAACGATGGTCCTATGCCTGATCTGTCTACGGACGTGTCGGTTAACCGTCCCATTGAATTATTAGTATGAAGAAATAGGAAATGGACACGTGGATGTGTATACACTTTAGCACTATAATATCTCCTGCGCAATTGGCTAATCCCTAAAATGAAACGATTTTAGGTTGTGTAATGCAAGGTTTTTTTTTCTATAATTGGATTATTTGTGTCTACAATAAAGCTTTGATGAATAATCTACTTGTTCATTTCAGATGTCGCGCCCGCGTCCTCTCCGCCCGTTCCAAGATGTACCTGTGGAACGTCCTGACCGTTGCCGTGTTTTATACTCTGCCTGTCAGTTCAATTGGTCGTCACTTACCAAAGGGTGAAGACTTTTTCTTTACACATCAGAGAGATGTTTAATTGTATTAATTTTCTATTTTTCTTTAATTTTTATTTAGATATTCCATCTGTCTAAAGATTTTTAGTTTTAAACATACATTAAGTTGTTTTCTACTTGTTTTATCCTCTTCATCGAATTATCTCGTCTTATTTTCGATACCTACCGGTGATGCTTGCGCACATCGCACAGAATTAATTCTCAAAACTACTCAAATTGTATTTTAAATGCGCCCACGTTCAATTTTCATAAACTCTCAAGTTGGACAGATATGCTTTTGTCATTTTACCCGCCTTTGTATACTTAATTGTGCAAAAACAAATTATAATTTTGAAAATGCATATTACAAATTAGTTACCGTTATCTTATTGAACATCTATCATCGTCTCAACAGATATCTTGTGCTCTCTAAATGATTTAATGATTTAGATAGTATATTGAATATTAGAAATCATTATCATATTAGACTGTTAAAGTCCACTGCATGGACCGACTTCCGTATATTTGCACAGGTCCTCACTCCATCTGTACGATCAAAAGGGCGACTGATCGAGGTTAGGCCCTCCTGGGCACTCTCGATTCAGCTCGCTGACGGAAAAGGTAAATAATTGGCAGCCTGAGCCCAGGTCTTCCTTCAGGGGCCTTCGGAGCTAACCCAACAAATACATAGCCCGCTTTGGACCAGGGTGGTGGGATACGGTCCAAAAACTCTCTTATGGACGAGGCGTGCATTCTTAAGGGAGGCCTGTGTCCAGCAGTGGACTAACACAAGCTGATGATGACATACAACGAAACAACTTTTATTTAATTTATGCGTGTTTGTTCTGGCTAATCTCTCCAATAGTCCGATTTCGATGGAACTTTCACTGGGAGGTGTCCTTTATATATGATATCAGCAGTAAGTTAGAGCTACGGATAGTACTACTGGAAGGTGTTTCCAGCTGCTGAACCAGTCGGGCAACCAGGACCTGTGCTACTTCAACTTCCTGTGCGCGCACCCGCTGCTGGCGCTGTCCGACTTCAACCACGTCTACTCCAACCTGGGCTACGTGCTGCTGGGGGCGCTCTTCCTGGCGCAGGTCTGGAGGCGCCACCAGCGGCACAGGGCGCACTCGCCGCACGAGGCAAGTCCCTGTCTCCTTTAGGAAGCTGCGTTACCAGGTTTACCACGAAAATCCATTTCAGAAATCTAGTAATAGCACGGGCACAGCCGTGGAAGTGTACTTATAGTCCGACGGGACGTCAACCGACACGACCAAAGAGGAGCAGGTCCGACTTTAACATGCCCTTTCGACGCATGGAGCGTCTTATTATGCTGGCGATCAGGTGATCGCATTGCCCTGACCAACTAGAAAGAAGCAATGAAATGTTGATTCTCCGCACGATTTCGATACATGATAACCGAATTCATGGATAGGGCGCACTAGCACACAAGACGCGATATGCTGGAAACCGATTTATCTTGTATATAAGAGATCAGTCAAATGCGAGCGATATTTAATTCGTACGAGTGTACTCTTATAGAAATATCGGAAAGCTACGACTTTTAGGTAGATATAGGTACTACGATCGATTGATCATCTTATTTTATTTGCAATACGGTAGTCAGCCCGAGTGCCAGATTCGAAGCCACGGCATACATCTTCTATAGCACTTACCTTTTTAGGCTATGGAGTTATGTCAGGCTTAAACTCCTATAAACATGCTTAAATTATTTCTTTACAACAAATCGATCGTAGATTTACTTACTTGTAGGGACTAAACTTATGCCAAGTTTAAAGCCTGTTGATATCTTAGAAAAAGATCTTAAAAAACAACTTTATTCCTAGAACCACTGACAATTGATTAATTACTAACAATTTAATTACCTTGAAGAACATTAAAATAACGTAATATTGTACGTTTGCAGAAGGAGCTGGGCATCCCGCAGCACTTCGGCTTGCTGTACGCGATGGGGGTGGCGCTGGTGAGCGAGGGGCTGCTCTCGGCCGCCTACCACGTCTGCCCCAACAGCATGAACTTCCAGTTCGGTTAGAAATATGTCATACATCATCATCAGCCTGCGATAGTCCACTGCTGGACATAAGCCTCCCCTAATACACCCTTGTCCGTTAGGGCGTCTTTGGGCCGTATCCCACCACCCTAGTCCAATGCGGGTTGGTGGGTGGACCGACTTTTTACATGCCCGTCCCACGCATGGATCATCTTACTTTTCAGACAATTGAGTGATCGGCCCAAATTGCCCTAACCACCTAGGAAACGACAATAAAAATTTGTTGTGTCCTCGCAGGATTGGAACCCACGACCTCCGGTTTAAAAAGCACACGCCCATGCCACGATCACAAGTCAATCAAGATGAAATTTATTATTATTAGAAATATATAATATCTTCAATCTATAATGTAATTAAACATTTGCCTAAAGCTTCAGATAGAGATTGATGTTAGATTTATCGAGAAAAACCTTAAAAACAACATACAGGGTGTCTGGTGGCTGATTTATGTTTTCAAATTTAAATAAAAAATAAAATGTTAGACATCTAATTTTACTAAAAGTGTTAAAAGGCACAAATGCGGATTTCATTTTGTAAAGATAATGTCATCCAAATGTCTTCCATCCTATTGCACACACTGTTTGAAACGGAGCCTCGTATTCTGTGCCACACGCTGCGGTAAACTTGATTCAATTGCGCTGATTTCTCGCCGAATATTTTCTTCTAAGTCCACAACAATTCGCGGATTGTTGGCGTGAACTCTCTCTTTGTGGTAGCCCCACAAAAAACAAATCTATTGGAGTTAGGTCGGGTGACCTCGGTGGCCACGGGATGTCCCCAAAGCGACTTATCAGTTTTTGAGGGAGATTTTCTCGCAACAAATCCATCGAAACTCTTGCCGTGTGTGCGGTCGCACCATCCTGTTGAAACCACGCGTGTGATGAGAATGATGAATGAGCTCGCAGGTTCGGCAAAAAGAAAAGTCATTTTTTTTTCAATTCTTGAATTATTTAAATTTTAAAAGGATGAAACTTCATATCTTTTTGCAAAATTTCTTGGTCAATTGCTCTTGGAAGACCCCGTGAAGCTGCGTTCAACCAGTTCAATGTTTTCGGGGGTCTTTGACGATCGACTAGGTCCTGGCCGTGGTGTGTTCATAGCCGAAGCAGTCGTGCGGAACCTCGGACCCACGAACGAATTAAATTCACACTCGGCCCATCGCCCATCAAACAAAACTGTCGGGATTCTAATGACACCACCTTCCCCCCGCACTGTTTATAACTTATTTATAGATATTAGTTTTTCAAAATATAAATCTGCAGCCAGGCACCCTGTATTTTCTTTAGTGTTATATTAAAGCCATGAAATTATTGTAGACAACAACGTCAGTGTTTGCCATTAGACTTTGTATACACAAATTTCGTGCCTTAATCCTCTCTGGTATAGTTGTGTTATTCACGTATTCAAAAAAAAATTGCTTAATAAAAACCGTATAAGATATTACATGTTTAAGTTGATTACGACTTCCAAAGACTTTGGCCAAATACCGAAACCAGATCAGGCTAATACTCTTTTTCCAAAATTCAAAAAATAAACGAAAATAAAGCATAACCTTGTGCTAAACACCGTTTAAACAGTCTGTTTTACTTCCTTTTGTTAGGATTTATTATGTACTTGTGTTGAAGAATGAAATAATCGATATTTATAACCAATCGCAGACACGTCGTTCATGTACGTGACGGCGGTGCTGTGCATGGTGAAGATCTACCAATCGCGGCATCCGGACATCAACGCGCGCGCCCACGCCACCTTCGGGGTGCTGGCCCTCATCATCTTCCTCGGTGACCTTCTCCACTCTTCATCCTCAATGCGAAACATTCTAGTTTTAGTGCTTTAATTTTATATCCCACGTTTCAAAGTTTAATGAGGCAGTCCGCCTCGTAAAACCGCCGTATCGCTGAATCAACATTCACATTGTATGTATATAGATACATATTATAGATACATAGTATCGTAGTGACATTACATTGTAGCAATCAATGATAAAATGTGACGTTATTTTACCACAATTTATAGCCATAGCTAAGGTTAAGACACAAAAGTTTTCATGTGAAATATCTGTTATAAATAATGATTTGTGCATAACGAACCGGTCTATTTCAGGTCTCGTTGGAGTGTTGAACGCGAACTTCTACTTCTGGGTGGCCTTCACCGTCCTGCATTTGGTCACTTGCCTCGTGATGACCTTCCAGATATACTACCTGGGCAGATTCCGGCTTGGTGATTTACTTTTCTTGTAGATTCGTCATCATGAATTAACTTCAAGGATGATCTTGAAAATAGTACATAGTATATAATAAAGTTCCTTTCTCTGTCACTATTTCCCTTTGTAATTTGTATGCTTAAAATCTTTCAAACTACGCAACGGATTTCGATGCGGTTTTTTTTAATAGACAGTGTGATTAAAGGGGAAGGTTTTTATGTATGCATATACATGATTAATTTTGTAGATTCTATAATAAAAGTAATTCACTGTGCGACAAAGTTACAAGTTGACTTGTTTTGCAATCCATTTATTTTGATTGAATTATATCGCTTTTCAGTGATAATTCTACTAATATTGACGATTGAAATGAAACGGCTAGCCCATTAAAATGTCTCGTTTAGCTAATTTTGCATTTTTATCATCAAACAAAGTAACCCATAGCTACAAAACCACATCGTTATTAGCTGACTGCCGCTTATTTATTTAAATAACATCATACGATATCACTTCGTTGCAATGGACTGAATACAATATAGTTTAATGTTTTATATACCTTTTGTCAATCTTTTATTGAGTATTTTACCACAACAACACTATAACTAGTACTATTACCTGAACTTGCCGATCGGCTTGATCCTTTGGCACTGCGTAGAGATCTATCTTCCCTATGCATACTTTACAGAATTTACAATGGGGAGTGTTCCGAGAAGTTGTTGAATTTACTAGAGGCCGCCGATTTCCGCTACCGATCGTCTCGCCGGAACTATCATCCGCATCTGGATGGTCAATGCGTTTTAAAGATAGTTTTCTGCCATGCACAGTAATTCCCTGGAATTCGTTGCCACCAGCGGTCTTCCCCAACGACAGCAACATTGGGTTATTCGAGAAAAGAGCGTATTCTTACCTGAAGTCGCGTCGTGCTGGTCACACTGCGTTCACTGGCGTCGCTGGGACCATGGGCGGCGTTAATCACTACCATCAGGTGATCCGTCTTGCTCGTTTGCCTATTAGCTGTTATAAAAAAACCTATTTGTTGTCTTCAGACGGCGGCGTCGTGTGGCGAGCGGCGAGGGAGTTGGTGACGCATCCGCTGAGCGCCATCACACCCGCGCGCTGCGGACGCTGCGTCTTGCTGTTGCTCGCTAATTTGGCCAATTGGGCCATTGCCGCTTACGGGTCTGTATTCCCTGCGATGGGATGCCGAATTATTTTCTAATAGATATGAGAAGTGAATACTTCGTTGGCCGCCTTGGCCACTTTTTAGTAGGAGAAAATCTCAAAGAAATGTTTATGGAATCCCACATTAATTAGAAATTAAAGCAGTTAAGATCATTCCGTTGAACCGCAGGGTGGTGTCGCACGGCCGTGACTTCGCGTCCCACCTGCTCCTGGTGCTGATGAGCAACCTCTTCCTCTACACGCTCTTCTACATCGCCATGAAGCTCCTGCACAGGGAGTCCATCCGCTGGTACAGGTATGACATGTCTATCATTTATTAAACTATCTTTCTATAGCCATATCTTTTTAATTTATTTACTGATATATATTAAATATAATGCTACAATTAATTTACATGTTGAGAAAAATACGAAATGTTAGTAAAGAATATATACAATAAACGCGATAAATTCCTGAAGAAATTGTAATAATTCTTCACTTAATTGTCAATCAAAACTATTTTAGAATGAATTATTTAGTCCAGTAATTCATTTATTAATATTCTAGTAGCTACTGGTTTATTAATAAATAAATTATCTGTGTATTCATTAATTATAAAAAAACATTAAAGAAAGATCATTATCACCAGATTAAAAATACAATACAAACATCTAGAAATCAAGACGGCAGAAAGTATTTTGTCTTTTAAGAGAAAGGTAAAAGAGATATATATGTATATATATATATAGAATTAATAATTATATATATATAGCTATTTATGTATTAATATATATTTAAATTACTTTCTCTACTTTTAACTTACAAATATTTGCACCTCCCTACTTTTTTATCTCTGCATCACCCCAAGGTTGACTGGCAGAAAATGCCTTTGGCATTAAGTCCGCCTATGTACACTATGTGCGAAAAGTTTAAATAAATATTAAACCTTTTATACTGAAAAAGACTAGTAAAGAAGCGCCATGTTTAAATTGGTTACTACTTGATTGGCTCACTCCTTACAATACAATGATAATAACTTGAGTATAAAAAAATAACAATTGTTTCAGCTGGGTATTCATAGCATTGACATACTCTGTTTGGTTCGGATCAAGCTACTTCTACTTGGACCTGAGCACCAACTGGGCGGTGAGAACTTCTATTTTTATTCTATTTAAGTATTTGTACTTTACTTAAGCTAGCAAATCAACGAAATTCATCATCATCAGCCTTCGATAGTCCACTGCTGGACATAGGCCTCCCCTAATACACCCCTATCCATTACGGGGTTTCGGACCGTATCCCACCACGCTAGACCAATGCCGGTTGTTGGGTGGACCGACTTTAACATGCCCATCTGACGCATGGATCATCTTACTTTTCGAAACTAATGAGGATGGAATGGATGAATTCTCTGTTTTAGTACTAATAAGCTATTTCGTGGACAGCTCACGCCCGCCCAGTCGCGGCAGAACAACCGCGTGTGCTCTCTCCTGCAGCTGTACGACTCTCACGACGTGTGGCACTTGCTCTCCTCCACGGCCATGTTCTTCTCCTTCAACATGTACCTCACCATCGACGACAACCTGGCCAAGGTTCCTCGCACCCAAATCATGGTCTTCTAAGCTTCCTCTGGTCCTCGTTGGGTTATATGGGATACCCAACGTGGGATATTAATGGTAGCTATTGCCTGTTACTTTGTGGGAAGGGCAATGAGTTTTACATACCTTTCTTGAAGACCGCAATATGTTCTTGAATAACATAAATAACTGAAAAATTTATCATAAATTTATATATTTATTGAACCCATTGCATGGATGTGTTCAATTTTTAATTCAATGAAGTAAAAGTTGCCTAAAATCGATTTCTATGATCAACTAAACCTAGTTGTAACCCTGTAATGTTTTAATAATCATTAATTGACCACCAATTTCTCAACAAAAATCCTTTAGAAAGTTCTTCAAAGCACATATTATGCTATTTTATCCCAATTCCTCTATTCTTAAAGACATGTTGGACAACTGCTTTCGGCATCTGAAAATCTTTATTAGGCGTTATCCTGAATAATCATGTACATATGAAAAACATTGCTATGGCTATTGGGGCTCGAAACATTTTAAGCTCTCTAAATCACTATTTTTTTATAGTTTGAAGATATTATCACAGTTGATCTCACGTGTAGTCATGTTTTATATCGCCTTACATCATTGTTAAGAGTAATAACACCTTTTTAAATGGTACCAATGAATAATATTTGTCTTTAGAAAGGAATTGATATTCAACAAATCTATTTACATTATATTGTATTGTATTTGTGTATATAAAAGGGTAGACTTTTCTGTATCATTCCTAATAAATGTATATAGAAAGTGATAGAACTGTGAAATTCACTCAAAAAGAGGAACTATCCGGCTTATTTTTTTATTTGATTCTACCTTTGTGTAAAGAAACTGTTTTCAGGTGTTATCAAGTTAAATTAATGGAGATAAAAAAAATCCGATGGTTTAATCTCTCTTTGGACACTCTGTAAAACAGTGATATCAAACTTGTGTAGTTTTCACAGAATTGTTAGAAAGTATAATTGATTTTGTGTATGAGAATAATTCACAGTTATATATATAGAATAATGTCCACAGTTCCTTTTAACAACAATAATTATTGAAATATAAAATTCCACATTTTTATCTTTGTTATTAATATTCATTGGAAGCTTGTAATAATAAGGTATGTTTGCTTGTTTTATTGTAAATATGTCCATTTCTGATATTGAAACTCTGTGTCTCCAATGAAATTTGACAAAATTCTTTAGAAAATTAGATAATTAAATAAAATTTTAATTTAAAAAGTTGTCTTGTAATTTTTTTTTATATTTATCTGTCGTTTATTTCTATTGAACCGACAACATTTTCAAGCAATATATATTTATATAATTTGTTGTAAGCTCTTAAAAGTGTGGTGCTTATTTGTAAATAAAGGAGTAAAGACCATTTTCATGTTTTACTGAAAAGTATTGAATTGTATATGTTGATTATATGATGTTAAAACAATGTTATTTATATTGTATATGCTTCATTATTATCACACTCGATTGTTATATATTATGTATATATGTATGACAGGTTTAATTCAGATTCAGTGGTTTACTGTGATGTGTTGAAAAGAAATTAATAAAGACCAAAGATTTTGCAATGAAGTCGTGTAATTTAGTATGCTTGTACTCAATGTTGAAAGTAATTTATGTTCTTTGTAAAACATGTACCAATTGCACAATACAATTATTGGCACATTAAAGCATATATTCCATTAAACATTGTTTAAACCCTAGTTATTAATGAATTAATAACATTAGATTTCTAAAATTATTGTTAGTATTATCAATATTTAAATTGTCTTGTAAATATAGAAATTAAAATAAAATAAATAGTCCGCTCTTAGCCCTATAAGCAAGTCATTAATATGATTTTATGTTATGAATTATGAAAATGTAATCAATAAATTTTAAAGTTACTTTTAAATAAAAAGTGCTTTTTGTATAAAACAATGGTTTTATTTAATGTTAACCTTAGGCAAATATGTATTAAGCAATTATAATTATGAGGCGATTTTCAAATATCTTTTTTTATAAGGATTCAACATCAGATTCGAGTCAGGTTGTGGTATGGTGACCTTAACGATTTATTCAAAGCATCTACTAAATATTTTTTTTACTCCATTCAAATTCAAATATCTTTATTCAATATAGAAGTTTACACTTGCTTATTGATTGTCAAACACACTACCACCGGTTCGGAAAAGGACGCCTCAGACCTGAGAAGAACCGGCGAAAGAAACTCAGCGGGCTATTTTTATCTCATCTTTTAAAAATAACTATCAATTTGAAGGCATAACACATTGTTATCGCTTCTATCGACTAGATTTGCCGCGAATAGTGACTTGCCAAATGCCGAATATTCAGCAAAGCTGTCGGCCGCAGCGCTGTATATTCGGCACAAAACGAATGGTTATCGAGCCCGTTAGCAATAAATAACGTAAGTGCCAACCAATCGTAACATCCATTAGCTAATGTTTTTTCTCTATTTGTCAAGAGTAGAGTTTATAGTGAGATAATTATCTGAAGTTGTAGTCCGTAACCGACGAAAAACGTAATCGTTTGCATACTAAAAAGCTTGTTTTTATAATTTGCTTATAATTTGGTTACGAACACTTATAGCCTCGAGTAATGTGTCGAGTCATGACTTAGTATCCGGTATTAGTCAGAACAACAAACCAAGTGGCTGAATAGGCCGAATACCGAATAGTAGCCTAATATTCGCGGCATCTTCATTATCGACCCATATCCATTACTATTTTCTACTGCTCTCGAGTTATGTACTGTTGTCTTTCTGTAGATAACTTCTTTATTCACTTTAGGAGGGCATTATTTTAACCGTCCACTTTTAAAAAATATAAAAAGAAATGTTAAAATTTTTAAAGTAGATCTCTTTGCAAAACAAATGACAAATTAATTTTATTTGTCATTTGTTTTACGGCAAATTGAAATTTTTCTGTGTCACGCCAGTATGAATTTAATGAAAAAAAAACATGTCTTGGCCAAATAAGGAAGTATCGGTAAACTTGAGTCTCGTTTCAATAACTTAATTGACGCCTAAAGTCTAGCCCTTTTATAGGTTCAATGTCGTGTGGGGTTTTAACAAGGAGAGGATCCATCAATAAGTAATTCCGCTTCTGGTGTCATTAGCGTTTTGTTTTCGAACTTTCATCGCTTCGGCTTCGGTATATAATGTTCATACGCCCGAGTATGTCTCACCCTTCTTATTAAATACAAGAATTTAGTTAACACCCTTGAAACTAAAAATGTTGTGACACGCACTCAGTAGTCACACCCTACAATCAGGCCCGGACCTAGAACCCAAAATAATTTATTTTTGTCCCAAATTATATGCTATAAGTTAACATGATAACGGGACGGCTGGTACCACATCGATTTTTCTGTTGCAGCCAGGCTATACAATTAGCACAATCTCATCCCCTATCTAGGCGCCGAGTTTATTTCTATCGGCCACCTTGAGCCTCACTGTGTCAGGAGTGAAGTTATACGCGACGGCCGCGTGCTTTTGGCCTCGCTGGCCTTTTTCGTGGATTTTTTAACAAAAATTGCGATTTTATGTGATTTTGTTTGCAAAAAGCATAGATAAACATCAAAGCGCCTTCTTTATACAAATTCAGACCAAAATGCATTGGCGATGTCCAAACTGTCACTGCCTTTATGATCTCACCTCATGAAAATAAAACGGTTCTTGCTAAAACTATGTTACCATTTTGTGAGATTTGGCTAACTTCTTTAAAAATCTTGATGAATCGGGTCCATAGGTTTATTACATAGCCATAAGTTTCTTGAAGAGCATGCCTATGCCATTCAGTCAGCTCTTTGTGATAAGACTGCGTCTGCCTGCATTCCACTACAGTAGTTTTAAGGCTTGTGTAAGATGGGTCATTAACTTTTTTTGATGGGTCTCGTGCTCCGTGGAATGATCCTATTAGAGCAAACCGCAAGGGGGCCCGTGCCACAGTTGCGTCTCCCCACCGAGTGGCTTAACTGCACCAAGGGCCACCAAATAGGGAGCCTCGGCATGGGACGTCAATTCTCGGTCCTGGTTCCCGTTAGCATGCTGAATCGAGGGCTGCCCAGGTGGGCGGAGGCCTTGGCTCGAATTCTTAAGAATAAGTTTTTAAAGCCTAAAGAGCTCTAACATTACTACTACTTCTTAAAGCGTTGTCGCTAGGAGAAGAAGTGGCGCAATAAACTCCAGCAATGGTCTTCTCTACTGTGGTAGTAAGTTTGACCTCACCGGTGAAGCCGATTTCATGTGTGTGTGTATTTGTGTTACACTATTACTAAGTGTGGGGTGTGTGTGACTACATCATGGGTGTTGCAACCAATTTAGCCTTAAGGTGTTAAATAAATTCTTGTATTTAACAATAGGGCAAGATTGCCATGCTTCAAGGACGGGGAGGGAGGAAGGCAGTGTTGTTGGATGGGTTAAGTGGTGGTCGCCTAGCAAAAGGCTTCCCTTGGGTTCGCAGGAACTCTGCATTTTGTAGCTTTAGGACAGCAGAGGTAGTTGGCCGTGTGGCAGTTAACGCACGCTGGAGGCTCGTAGGTGGCAAGGACTTCTTTATTCTTAGATCTGGAGCAATCATTAGTGCCGTGATTTAACCGCGCCCGAGGATTGTAACGCAATGAGGGCAGGCGAAACAATCACGCGAAGCGTGTCCATATAACTGGTGCAGTTGTGACACTGCCCTGGGAGTCCGCTGGAGAGCGGCCGCTCGAAAGTGAGATGGCCGATCCCACACTGCTATTCTACTTCGTAAATGGGCTTACTTTCCTTGGAGCGCTCTAAAATGACCAGCACGATGCCATAAGGACGTTTAGGATGTGGGTGATACATTCGTTGTACCAAAAGGGTGGGGATGTACTGTGCTTTTATAGCGTCAGCTATCTCCAAGCATGGGATCTTCTTAGGCAGTTGTTTGACCACTGTCTTAAGTATAAGCTCATCCGAAAGCGTGAATGTATGAAAATAGTGCGCCTTTTCCGAAGGTGCTTTCCGATGTTCATAGGCGTGGCTAGCTGGTTTGATTGCTAACAGGGCCTCAAATTTAATATTGTTAGAGGGCTAGCGAATCTCCATCCACTTCTTCTTTTCAAGGAGGTAGATTGGTGGGGCTTTTCCCAGAGCCAAAGGATTCAACATCAGATTCGTGTCAGGTTGTGGTATGGTGACCTTAACGATTTATTCAAAGCATCTACTAAATATTTTTTACTCCATTCAAATTTAAATATCTTTATTCAATATAGAAGTTTACACTTGGTTGATTGATTGTCAAACACACTACCACCGGTTCGGAAAAAGGACACCTCAGACCTGGAAGAACCAGGCAAAGAAACTCAGCGGGCTATTTTTATCTCATCTTATAAATATAACAAACAATTTGAAGGCATAAACATTGTTATCGCTTCTATCGACTAGATTTGCCTGCGAATAGTGACTTGGCCGAATACCGATTATTCAGCAAAGCTGTCGGCCGAAGCGCCGTATATTCGGCACAAAACGAATGGTTATCGAGCCCGTTAGCAATAAATAACGTAAGTGCCAACCAATCGTAACATCCATTAGCTAGTGTTTTTCTCTACTTGTCAAGAGTAGAGTTTATAGTGAGATAATTATCTGAAGTTGTTGTCCGTAACCGACGAAAAACGTAATCGTTTGCAACATAACAAAAGCTTGTTTTATCCTTATAATTTGGTTATGAACGACTTACAGCCTCGAGTAATGTGTCGAGTCATGACTTAGTATCCGGTATAGTCTGAACAACCAACCAAGTGGCCGAATAGGCCGAATACCGAATAGTAGCCTAATATTCGCAGCATCTTTACTATCGACCCATATCCATTACTATTTTCTACTGCTCTCGAGTTGTGTACTGTTGTCTTTCTGTAGATAACTCACTTTACGAGGGCATTATTTTAACTGTCCACTTTTAAAAAATATACAAAGAAATGTTAAAAATTTGAAAGTAGATCTCTTTGCAAAACATATGACAAATTAATTTTATTTGTCATTTGTTTTACGATTTTACGGCAAATTGAAATTTTTCTGTGTCACGCCAGTATGAATTTAATGAAAAAAAAACATATCTTGGCAAAATAAGGAAGTATCGGTAAACTTGAGTCTCGTTTCAATAACTTAATTGACGCCTAAAGTCTAGCCCTTTTATAGGTTCAATGTCGTGTGGGGTTTTAACAAGGAGAGGATCCATCAATAAGTAATTCCGCTTCTGGTGTCATTAGCGTTTTGTTTTCGAACTTTCATCGCTTCGGCTTCGGTATATAATGTTCATACGCCCGAGTATGTCTCACCCTTCTTATTAAATACAAGAATTTAGTTAACACCCTTGAAACTAAAAATGTTGTGACACGCACTCAGTAGTCACGCCCTACAACCAGGCCCGGACCTAG
Source organism: Lamproptera curius (assembly GCA_029286875.1). Lineage (NCBI taxonomy): Eukaryota > Metazoa > Arthropoda > Insecta > Lepidoptera > Papilionidae > Lamproptera > Lamproptera curius. The sequence goes on along the minus strand of JAGSMT010000027.1, from coordinate 3,131,464 downwards.
AACTCAAAACAATTTATTTTTGTCGCAAATTATATGCTATAAGTTAACATGTTAACGGGACGGCTGGTACTACGTCGATTTTTCTATTGCAGCCAGGCTATACAATTAGCACAATCTCATCCCCTATCTAGGCGCCGAGTTTATTTCTATCGGCCACCTTGAGCCTCACTGTGTCAGGAGTGAAGTTATACGCGACGGCCGCGTGCTTTTGGCCTCGCTGGCCTTTTTCGTGAATTTTTTAACAAAAATTGCGATTTTATGTGATTTTGTTTGCAAAAAGCATAGATAAACATCGAAGCCTTTTTATACAAATTCAGACCAAAATGCATTGATTTCTAAACTTTCATGCTTGTAGATCTCACCTCATGAAAGATAAACGGTTCTGCTAAACTATGTTACCATTTCGTGAGACTTTGGCTAATCTTCAAAATCTTTAATCGGTAGCTATGAAGTTTTGAAGACATGCTAATCCAATCCAGTCATCTCTATGATAAGGCTGCGTCTGCCTGCATTCCATAAGTCTTTTGAGCTTTAAAGAATGGTATTAACTTTTATTTGATGGGCCTTAGGCCACTGAATGAACTATTAGAATATAACTGCAGAGGCGATTCAATAGTCTCTCCACAGTGGCTTTAACGATTCAAGCACTCAATAGGAGCCTCAGGCATGGGAGTCAATTTGGTCCTGGTTCGATGTATTCTGAATCGAGGCTCCCAGTGTGTTCGAGGCTCTTGCTCAATTCTAAGAATAGTTTTTAAGCTTAGAAGTAGACTCTATTACATTATCACCACTTACAAACGTTGTCGCTGGAAAGAAGTGCGCATCAGACACTAACACACAATGACTTTCTCTATGTTCGGTATAAATCTAGTTCATATAGCAAGCTTGGTAGTTTGACCTCACCGGTGCTATCTTATGTAGATGAGATTTGTGTTAACTAACTAAGGTAGGGTAAATGTGTGTTTGTGACAGCAGGCATAGTTGCAAACCAATTCTAGTCTTAGGGCGTCAAGAAATTTTGATTTACAATCGGAGCCAGATTGCCTCACTGTTCAGGATGGGGTGGAAGGTGTCTGCGATGGCTTAAGGGTGCGCTAGCAAAGGCTCTACCTTGTTCTGCAGTTTTAACTCTGCATTTTGTGAGCTTTAGTGACAGCTGAGGTAGTGGCGTTGGAGTTACACACGCCTTAGGCTCGTAGGTGGCAAGAACTTTTTATCCTAGGTCTGGAGCAATCTTAGTGCCGTGATTTAACCGCCCGGGCATTTAACGCAATGAGGGCGGGCGAAACAATCACGCAAGCGTGTCCGATGTGCATGACCTGCTGAGCAGTTGAGGCCGCTCGAAGCTGAGATGGCCGATCCCACACTGCTATTCTACTTCGTAAATGTACTTTCCTTGGAGCGCTCTAAATGACCAGCACGATGCCATAAGGACGTTTAGGATGTGGGTGATACATTTGTTGTACCGAAAGGGTGGGGATGTTCTGTGCTTTTTTAGCGTCAGCTATCTCCAAGCGTGGATCTTCTTAGGCAGTTGTTTGACCACTGTCTTAAGTACAAGCTCATCCGAAAGCGTGAATGTATGAAAATAGTGCGCCTTTTCCCGAAGGTGCTTTTCCGATATTTATTGGTGTGGCTAGCTGTAGTTTGATTGCTAACAGAGGCCTCAAATTTAATATTGTTAGATAGGGCCGAGCGAATCTCCATCCACTTCTTCTTTTTGAGGAGGTAGATTGGTGGGGGCTTTTCCCTACCGGGAGCCGCGCCTGGGTAGGCGGGGCAGGGCGAAGAGCGAGGGGACTGGATCGGCGGGATGGTTACTGGGGGTGAGTTGGCTCGACTGGGAGGTTGATGGTTTGCCGGCCTACTGGTGGCAGGTGGTGGGAGCGTCAGAAGAACGTGTGCTAGGAAAGAGGCGCGAAGTTTGCGCTTCTTCTTGGATTCGACGGTTTTGAAGCGAAGTTTAGCGCCTCGACCACGTCCGATTCACTACGGATGCTGACGTCGACATAATTGTCCTCGTCCTCTTTCGTAGGGAATTGGGTTGTCGGCCCAGGTGTATAGGATGGGGTAGGGGCAATGCTCCGCAATGAGCACATGCATCGCGTCGGTTAGTTTTAGGAACGTTTTTCTCCCGAGTGTCGCGATACACGCCTTGATATCAATACCAAAGCGATCGCGCAAAATCCGATCAACCATTGTTCCGGTTTTATATTGCGCCTTTAATTAACACATTGGTTGAGCCACCCAACGCAATTACTGAGACCCCGCGGATGCCTAGTGCGTGTGGAATCATAATTTGAACAAGTATGGAGAAATTTTAACACCTCGTCGTTATTAAGAACTAAGCAACGTTTGTTAAAACCATAAATTGTCAGTGTCGTCGTCTATTCATACAAGGAAGATAGTCCATTTCAGACGACCCCCGCTTCAGACGGCTTATTAAGGCCACCAGACGGGAAATCGTCGAAACAATAGGAGAAATATAGTTTTGGTCTACCAATATATATTTTTATTAAGTTTTTCGTTTAAAAAAATCGTTTCCATAAATAAAATTTTTAGCAATATAATACCACCCGGAGACGAAGTCATGGGCAACAGCTAGTCTAAAGCAAATTGATACATGGAGGACATGCGGAAGGGTAAATAACTTCAATCGATTCGATAATACTTTTTATTGTGTATAATCAATCAGTTTCGTTGGCCGCTACGCTACGATACAAGCCGTGGCGGGGACGAGCCCCTTGCTGCTTTAAAGCTCTCATTTACACGTCTCGAACAGCGGGGCCGCTGGACTTGTCAATGTGACATTGACAGTAATGTCAGAAATGACGTCAAAGGTTTTTATAGCCAATCAAGACTCGAAATAAATATTAACGGAGTCACCAATGGCAACGAAGTGGCGTCATACATCTAGAGTTCGTATTAAGGGGTGGTAGGGTTGGATTAAAACGTCAATTACTAAATGAAAACACCTCGTGGTACTCAGTAGCTTCCATGTCCGAGTTGGCTAAGTAAAAAATGTTTAGTCGCAGTTTGTCTTGGCGGTTAGTTGCCCACATTAAACATCTTTTTCGGGTAGAATATATAATAAAATTTTTAATGAAGATTGTAATCACAAGATTTAAAAGTGATGACTGGTTTTGAACAATCCAAACGGTAGTTCTGAGTTATTTATGGGTTCGTCGGAACTTGTCAGGAGCCCTTTGCCATTCGGCCCCGCTGCTTTGCATTTCATATATTGTACAGACTTTCCTTATAGATACAAATGTATTTTAAACAGGATATAGCATAAGTTATGTTACACAATCGTTTCTCACTACATTATCATATAAAGGGGGGTATAGGTTTACAAAATGGGGGAGAAATATGGCTAGAAGATATTTGGCAGAGTCACAGTCTGTTTATATATACAAGTGGGGAGAATCTAAATGATTTTCCTTCATTACTGTTATTATTAAATAACCTTCTATCGTACGGCACTTATTAATTAGTTTCGGTTCCCCCACTTTGTACACGTATCATAGAAAAATGCACAAAATTCATTGAAGTTCACTCTCTAACAATTACCCGATTATATTTAAAGAAGTAAGTGCACAAAAGGCCGTCATTGCTAATTCATCTTGATTATATCCAAGTTGATGGTCTGTAGTGAGAGAGTATTGCCCTTGATTATTCTACTTAACTTTATAAAGCAATGTAAATATAGATATTGCTGTTTCAGTAATTTACTATCGCATTTTAACGTTTATCTAAAGAAAAAAAATTAAATAGAACGGCCTTTAAACTAATATGACGACCTTTGCGTACACTTCATTCTTAGATTGAATAATAATTGAAATACCATCAAATTCAGATATAATATCGACAAACTCAAGGTTATTGTCAGTTCAACTATTAAATCTACTGTATCTAGAAAATATTTCACCGTCATCGAGTATAAAATGGCGTTGGATTTAATGACGTTTAAACATAATGTCCAAATTCTAAAATAAAACTTTCTTAAGATTATCTCACATGACACGTATAATCGTAAAATTGTTTTATTCTACAATGTGAATTACAAGATAGCCAAATAAAAGAAAGGATTGACGTAATCAAGTCTAATGTCACTAAGGCGCTAAAAGGTTACGCGTTTCATTGGAGAACCAAGTTCTATCACGTATTTTTAACCTATGACATAGCTTGATTTTGGCGCCACCTGAGTTCGACAGTACACAAAAGTTTTAAATGTCTCTCTCTTGTATAGCTAGTGTTGTTATGAATTAAATGCAGATAATTTGTTTTATTATTTTCTTTAAACATCATTCGAATCCAACAATCGACGGCGAAGCTAAATGGAAAGCGTATCCGAATATCGATTATTATACAAAAATATAGTGATAATAAATGCATTTTGTCCCGCTACGGTATTTCATTTTTTACATATGGCAACGAATGGAACTTCAACGATGTCATGATATTCACTTTTTTTCAATTTTTTCATTTATTTTTTTTATAAATATATTTGCTTGGAAACGTTTAAAAGCGTACAATGCATTCAGTCGATGTGAACATTATTACTGAAGGCAATTAAATATTCCTTTATTGAGGTATCAATGCCGAATACAATTCTTGATACTCTACATATTTAAGCAAAGCCAATATTATTTTATCTTCATATATATTTACTACTAAATTGAATCATTTCCTCATAAAGATGACCATTTGAAAAGGTCAATCGCATGTTTTAACTACTGTATAAAAACTTTTACACAAAAACGATTTATCGGAGATTCTTTAACAAACAAAAATATATTATACAACAACTTAATAGAACGTGCACAGCTTAAATATAGAAAAAATATTGAATGAAAAGAAAACAGTATAAAAAATATAACTTATAGCTAGACTCGTGTGATGAGAGTTTCATTAAAAGATCTCGAGGAGGGACGTGAGTAATAAATAAGTTAACGTAACAACTTCCGTATGACGACCAAAATGTAACGCTAGCCGACGTTGACCTTTTATGACAGCTGTCAAATTCAACTGACGCATGACGTCACATGACAGATGTCGAATATTGCTGTCATATTTCATTACAATTTCAGGTTATGACTGTTGAGAACTGATCGTTAATAGTCGAGACTATTAATAGACTAGCGCAGAATAGGTTAGTATAAACACATACTATATACAGGTTCAAGCTCAATACATTACGTAGATAAAGCTAGGTGCGATACTCGTAAATCTATTTACATTGTAGTCTAAAAATAACGAAGCCCATTAAGTCTCAACAACGATTCGTGAGTTCTGCTCAAGATATAGGCCGATGGTAGCGTTCGGTAAATTGAATAATAAACAACAATAGAAAAAATATTATTACAATCAACATAAAGTAAATATCCCAGATGGGTACTTTGCATGGTCTGAGTTAAATTTTATTTAAATATGAAAAAGGTTTAAGAGTAAATTTGGCTACAATTTATCTTAGTTACCGAGATCCTAGAGTATTATAAATATCAACAGTTTATAGAGACTATTTTAAATATTAATTTTTGCATTTCAAAAGCAAACTATTGCAACGGTAACGATTTCAGAGTATGTCAGTTAGAATAATGTCTAAAATAAACAATAAACAGTCGTCAAATGTCCAACAAATATAGACGAGATTATTTCACCTCAAGTAACACACGTTTTTTTGTGTCTTAATATAGTCACAATTCTATCTATAATGGCCAAATGGATTCATAAATAAACAAAGTTCAACAAAAAGAGCAATTGTTTACGTTTCAAGCTCAACTAATATCACTTTTGAGTATCTGTAACGTAGCTATAAACAATTAAGGTAGTGCATAGTCAGGGACATAACTATACTCCTTGTGGGACGCCCGATAGGCCCATCCGTCTGTACGTACATACAAGCGTTCTAATACAGCGAGCCTATTGGAGCTGCTAAAGCTGCCTTATTAATGGTCCCCAAGATAAGCCCGGTGAGATTCGGAACCCGCAAACCCCATTTTCGACTGCTCTCTGTTGTCAAAAGCTGAGCTTGAACTGCGCCCAGCCAAAACTCGGTTTATAGCTACGTTCCATAGAAAGGCGGCCGTCAGCCGTTGCTGTTCTGCGACTTCTGCTCGAACATGGCCGCCATGTCGCGTATGTTGTACGAAGGGGACATCCTCTCTTTCCTGCGAAATGTTTGCGACTGTTAGCGAAATAGAGTGGACTAAAAATTATAAATTGCATGTGCTATGCTTGACCTGTTGGCATAGTCGATGGTGACTCCGAAAATGAGGCTTAACTTTTTACTGCAAGAAAAAATAATCTGTAATAATATAATGCTTTTAGGCTCGGGATATTTGTTTATTATATGATATCACAAAATAAGCATTTTACGTATATACTTTAAAGGTAAACAGTTTGCATTATAGCAGCTCTGCCCCGTTTTGACGACGTATTTTATCCCATGTTTTAATTTTTAAGTAAATGAACTTAAAGACATTATTTCTAAATAGCGGCTGATACACAACGGTGTTACTAAAGGTTGCTATGTGCACAGGGTATAGATAAAAATGTATCATGCGTTAACAATATGGACTAAAATCTATAGTTTTATAAAATTGATTCAAACCAGCAATAGAATTCAGGAATTAAGACGGATGAATAAAGGGTCACACAAACCAGGGGATAAAAAATTCGATGTATTAAATTGTCCAAATACGACAGTAATTTTTTTAAAATGCTAATCTATAATAATGATATTGTACCAAAAACTTGTTAACTAGTGTTACAATGTTAGAGACAAGAAACACTAGAGTCAAACGGTTAATTGTACAACGTGAAAAAACGCACACGGCACACAATATAAAAGAGAGAGTCGTACCTTTCATCACTCCTGCAATCCGATCTGAAGTCCAGGTCAGGGCAGTCTAGGTCTCTGACTGGGCTCAGGGGAGACTGGATTGTGTCCAGGTTGTTGCTGCTCCGGGCAAGGCTGAACCTCATCCGCTGTCCAAGGTCCACGGTGTTCCGCCGCTCGAACTTTGGCAGCTCCTCGTGGAGCCGCTCACAGTTCTCCCTCCTCTCGTCTTCAGGATCCTTCTTTATCCTGATCCTCGTCAGCTGCTCCGGACTGCTCCTGAACGACTGTGAGCTGTACTTCTCGCGGAGGAAGTTGCGCCGCTCCTCCTTGTACTTCTCGATCCTCTCTCGACTCAGCTTCCTCTCGGTGTCGGCTCCGATCAGGTTTTTCAGATCGGGCTTCTTCATTTCGAATCTTTGGACCAGCGATATCTTGTTCTCCGTGGTCGGCGTTATACTGTCCGATTTGGTATCCTGTTCCTCTGTATTAAGGTTCAAATCTGGTAGGTTGCGCGTTTGGTTCGTGCACTCTTTCACTTCCATACTCTTTCTTCGGTCGTGCGTCTCGCTGCCAAACTCTTTCACGAACGCGCTCTCGTCCAGCGATCGCGTCGAGTTCTTGGACAGCTTGTACGTCTTCGGCGAAACCGGTTGCGGAGGCGCATTGACGGTGACCTCCTTCCTCTTGGATTCACACTTCTTCTCGTCTTCTTTTCGCTCCAAAGAGGGACACTTGTTCTCCGCCTTGAACTTGTCGAAGGTGAAGGGGCCCTTCTGTTCCGTGGGGCTCTCGAAGCGTATCGCTAGCTCGCGTACGTTCAGATTCTTCGAGTGCGCTTTCTGTACTATGTTCCCGTTGTCCCGCTCCAGGGCGTCCCCGTCGTAGTGACCATTTCTCTCTCCTCTCTCCCCGTGCACCTCGCCCGGGTCGAGCTTGTCACAGATCTTCAACGTGTCCACGTTTATGTTCTCATAGTCTCTGTCCCCGCACGGTTCCGAGAAAGCCATATTCTCGTAGTGCCTGCCCTCCTCGGCCGTCTCCCGCTCGGGCGACTCCAGTATCATCGCGTTCACCTCCTCGATGCTCTGCCTGAAGAACTTGACCTGGCTGTACACGTCGGGCTCCGTGGGCGTCTCGAGGATGATCAGGTCCTCGGCGAAGGGCTCCGGCTGATGGGCCTGCTGCGTGGGGAGGCTCGCGTCGGCCTCCGGCACCGAGGCCTCCTCCACGATGGAGAGGTTCTTCTCGAGATCGATGTCCTCGTACACCGAGTCGCGCTCGTTGGTGGGCGTCTCGCCGTCGACGGGCTCGTAGTCGAGCGCCTTGGGCATCGTGGGCGAATGGTGGCGGAAGGTGATGCTGATGGTGGACTTGAGCGGGCTCTTGAGGGGCGAGCCGGGAGAGCTCTTGGAGGTGCTCGAGGACTGCAGGTCGATGTAGGTGGGGCGCGCGTAGCTGAAGCACTCGTAGAGGTCGTCCGCGTGCTTGGGCAGGCTGTTGTTGGAGTAGCTGGAGGAGCTGTCGCGCGAGGCGAGCGGCTTGAGCGCCTCGGGGTTGGAGGCGCCGGAGAGGGCGGAGAGGCGGTTGAGGGCGTGGTAGCTGAGGTCGCAGGGGCTGGCGCGGGCGGCGGACAGCTCGCACTTGAGGCAGCGGCCGGGGCCGCAGCTGGCGCACTGCGGCGAGTCGTCCAGCGCCTCGTAGGCGGGCGTGGCGGGGGAGTGGGGGGTGCTGGGGGTGGTGGGGCTGGGGGGGCTGGCGGTGGTGGGCGAGGGGGGCGCGTCGTCCTGCGGCCAGGCGATGCGGATGAGCGTGGCGTGGCCGCGGCCGTGCCACGTGAGCCGGCCCTCGGGCTCCGGCGGCGGCCCGCTGAGGCGCGCGCGGCCCTTGCGCGGGGAGGCGCGCTCCCTGCGGACGGCGTGGCACAGAGGCGCGGTTCAGAGCGGCGTATTGATTATGTTTAAGTTAATCTAAGTAGTACAGAAGTAACGATGTCTAGCTAGCAGTAGCTATTAGTAAAATCCATTGTATAAAACTAAAAAAAATGTAAATAAAATAACTAAAAGTTAGTAATGGAAGAAAGAGCGAGAGAAAATGGAAAATGCAGATTATGGGTTATGGATAGAGAAGTGCAAAACATAAGCGTAAATGTTAACCATTTTCAATTACCTTAGTTTTACGTTCCCAGTGTTTTGGAAGTCTTGAACAGAGGGCAGTGGACTCTCGCGGTCTTTGCACACCCTGCAAACCAAAAAGTTGATGCCTTTTTAGTGAAACCTCAAAAAGTTTAATATATGGATCTATGCATCATCTATGCAGCCGGAGTTAAATAATTTCAATTATCAGACTGTTGGTTTTCTGTGCTACATTGACTATGTTTAAAAAAAACACAAAATTAAATTTCTGATTCAAAGGCGCACACAAAATACTTCTACCTTAATATCGGAATAAAAGAGGTATGGTTTAAGCATATAACTTGTAGCAACAGCCATGGTAGAACTGAAAGAATCGCACAGAAATAAATATATTGACTATTCCATTATCTATTTCAAAAAATGCTTTAAGGACATTCCTGTACCTAGTAACTTATATCTTTCCAAAATGAGGGGAAGGTAATTTTATTTTATTATTGAATTCATAGAATATTTGAATTTTATAGCACTGAAGATGTTATAACTGCATTTATTTCTTTTCCTCGTAGGCCTTAATAATCGGGGGCATCTCTATTAAATAATTACTTATTTTATTCACCTACAGCAATATCCAATGTGTGTAAATTTTGTGAAGTTTGTGGAGCAGTGTCATTAATCATCATCATCATCAGCCTGTGATAGTCCACTGCTGGACATAGGCCTCCTCTAATACACCCCTAACCATTAGGGGGGTTCGGACAGTATCCCACCACGCTGGACCAATGCGGGTTGATGAGTGGACCGACTTTTAACAAGCCAATCCGAGGCATCAGAGATCATCTTACTTTTCAGACAATTAGGTGATTGGTCTAATTTGCCCTAACCAACTAGGAAACAACAATGAAAATTTGTTGAGTCCCCGTAGGATTCAAATCCACGACCTCCGGTTTCTAAAGCACACGCCATACCACTAGGCTACGGAAGCAGATCAGTGTCATTAGAACCCCAATAATTTAAGATCAATACAAACATGCCAATGTTTAGTTAAACTTATGAGAAAATGTTTATAAACCAATTGTAAAATTCAATGGTATTTGTCTTGTTAATAACAAACAGTATGGATTCACAAGGTGTCGTTTAACAACCAACCCAGGCGTCAGGCTCAACAAAAGTATTTTTTTTATACGCCAGGAGAGCATTGCTTTTAAATTTAGCAATGGCTCATGCTGCATGTCCAATTTTAATCAGAGACGTTTTGGTGAGAGTGCGGTGCAATGGCTGCAAACCTCTTGGCGGGGTCCTTGTCGGAGCTGCCGTGGCGCTTCTCGGGGGCGGCCTTGGCGCGCGGAGACTCGCCGTCGATGAAGCCCATCTGCGCCACTTGCTCCTCCATCGCCGCGCGGCGCCTGTTCATGGCACATAGAGCTTACAGTTCTTAGTAGGATCACTAACACTTCAACGAGAGTCATCTCATAAAATATTATGCTTCGGCGTAGTTATGACTTATGTAACGTTTATAATTTAGTCTATTTGCTTATTTCGGTCAGGATTACAACTGCAACTTAATCGCAGACATCATGAACAATATGTAAATACAATTATTAAGTATTAATATAATTTTTTCTACACGGGAATGCCTGAGTAAATCTGAGCAAAACGAAAAAGTTGTCCGTCTCGTTGCTTAAATTATATTTATTCAAAAACTAAATGTTATCTTACCTGTCCGCATCAGCAGCATCTTGGGCGTCCGTCAGAGGACGCCTTCGGGGGCTGTGCGTCGCACTGCACGGGCATGAACATGGGGACTCCTGAACATTGTAAATATTTCATAGATTAAATATAGATCATGCTTTAATATATAAATAGACAATTTTATATGCGTAGGCAACATGTTTTTAACATTAATCTTTCTTTATATTCCATATAGGAATGGGATGGAAAACTGACATGAACAAGAAGAAATAGGTGCCGTCTTTTTACATGCCTAAATACATTTAATCTGGCGCAAGAGTTATCTTAGTTCACTGGCAATTGGGTGATCAACCCATGCCCTAACCAATCAGCAAACAGCAATGAAAAGTTGATGCGTTGTGCAAGGTTTGAACTTACAACCTTCGGTTTCTAGTCTAAAATACATAAAGCTCAGAGGTGAAGCACCATGTCAGAACCAGGCCTCCGTGGCTCAGAGGCAGCGGATGGAGGGGTGCACCAGGTCCACATAACGCAATAACAGGTGGACCACCAGGGCAGTGCCAGGCCTTCACAGATCAACGACAGATGGACCATTGAGGCTCGTATCAGCCAAAGACAGTGGATGGAGGGGCGCACCAGGTCCTCATAACTCAATAACAGGTGGACCACCAGGTCAGTGCCAGGCCTTCACAGATCAACGACAGATGGACCATCAGGGCCGTATCAGGCTCTCAGGAGCCAAAGACAGTGGATGGAGGGGCGCACCAGGTCCTCGTGCTGGCGCTGGTCGTCCTCCTCGCTGAACATGTGGTGGTCCCTCTCCTGAGGCGCGAGGCGCAGCCGCATGTGCGCCAGCTCCGCCTGCCACGGCTCGAAGTACGAGTCGCACGAGGCCGACCTGCGAAGGCGGACGCTCATTGTTAGTGCAATCAGAAACAATACAATCTAATCAAAAGAATAAAATCAATTTAGATATGAACTAGGCTAAGTAGAATGGTCAATACCGAGTGTGATGCTTGAGTGGAGCGCCCGGCGCGTCGTTCAATGGGGGCAGGGTGTCCGTGTCGGAGGCCAGAGACTCGCAGGACTTGACGGGGCGTAGGGCTCCGGGGGCTCCGGGAAGGGACTCCTCCTGGTGGAAAAGGCTGACTTTAACATCACAATGTAATAAAATATGAAGTCAATTCGTTCGGGCACAGACCTCCGCGCGAGGCTGCGGCCCGGGCAGCGGCTGCAGCGGCGGCTGCTTCGGGGGCCTCGCGCGCTGCAGCTTGCTGCGCCAGAACAGCCCGCGCCAGCCGGACGGCGACCGCTTCACGCCGCGCTTGCCTCCCGCTGCAATAGATGCGTATTTTCGAAACGGGACCAACGACATCACTTTCGAGAAATTTCAATAGTTGAACATACCCGACAATGGCAGATCCAGAACGGTGTGGTACTGTGGTAGATTGTTCGGTCCTGAGCCGACCTGTGAGAGAAAAAGAAACAAAACTTGTTTATTAATCATTTTCAAATTCTATAATAGTCAATTATAAACAATTCTAAAATCTTTTTTTTGGCTGTCTGCATATCAACATGTCCGTGCTACGGTTCGAGGTACACAAACTGCGGCTTGATTGACGTCGCAGTGTCGCATGGTCTATTATTAGAACGGCGGCGTTACCTCTATATACTTGGGCTTGAGGTGTGCCGCGGGGCGCAGGTCCCGCTCGGGGCCGCAGGGCGCGGCCGCCGCGGCCGCGATGGCGCCGCTCGGGGGCGGAGCGCCCGCCGTTGAGCCGCGCACGCCGCGGCGCCGCGCCTCCTCCAGGCTGCGAAAGTTTACAATCATTATTATTGTTTATTATAATGTGGAAAACTGATGCCTAAAATTATGCAATGTCTGTATTTTAGGCCAACATTTTCTTTTAAGTATCACTTATGACATAAAATGACGTTTTCAAGGGCTGCTTTTAATGATAGTTTAGTAGAGTGTTTTAAATTGGTAATAAACATTTCTAGATTATATAGGCAATGCACATTACGTTAAACGTACATGTTAGCAATCGCCTAGAACTTAATTATAATAAAATGTTGATTGAACTTAAGTGTCTGCTAGATTTTTAGTTTGTTAATAGTTCTCGGTATAGAAATTGTCTTTGAAGAAGTTTTTGACAATTGCAAAGGAAATATAATGATCATTTAAGTCGTTTACCTGAGCAGCTTCGTCGGTGGGTTCAAGGGCAGACTCTTGGGTCGCCTGCAAGACTCGTTGCCTCGCAGCTCGATCTGACAGGCAACGACCTGGTCGGGCGCCTCCGTGGCCTGTCCGTCGGCGAAGAGCCGCTCCGCGTAGCAGATGAGGAACTCGGTGACCACGGCCTGCACGGCCACGCCCTGCAGCGCGTGCTGCGGCGCGGGCGAGCGCAGCAGGTTGGGCGCCCACACGATGGCCATGTTGCGCGCCGTCATGCCCGTGGCCTCGCTCAGCAGCGACACGCGCCGCAGGTGCCGCATCAGGTAGGCCAGCGTTCTGGCACGATATGTGACATACATACATGATACATAACATACGATTCGGGACGGTTCTTCTATGACACGTACCTGTAATGCGGCGGCGGCAGCTTGACCACCGTCTCCCTCATGGCCCTGAGCCTGGCCGCCTCGTCCGGGACCTGCACCGCGCTCACGAAGCTGTCGTACAGCTGGTAGGTGCACAGCGGGTTCGGGAGCTCCCTGCGGCGACAGACGGCGAGAGGTGAGAGAGAGGTGAGAGGGAGGTGAGAGGGGCGAGAGAGGAAGGTGAGAGGGACGAGTACCGGAAGTACATCTTGAGCAGGCTGGCGAGCGCGTGCGGGTCGCGCTGCAGCGGCGGCGCCAGGTCGGGCGGCGCGTCGCCCGCCGCGTCGAAGGCCGCGCGCAGCCGCTGCGTGAGCGCCGCGCCGCCCGACAGCCGGTAGATGCCGTCCACGGCGCCGCGCCGCTCGATGGCCAGCGCGCACTCGGCCAGCACCTGCGGAACTGAAAAGGAAGGGGTTTTACTGTACTGTTATATTGTCATGGGATAACCTCAATAGGTATCCACTCATTATCCCGCCGCGGGGAAGCTAAAGGGAACCTGGCTCGCTTAAAGAGCAAGGTCGGCCTTGGGGAAGCTTGCTCTAAGTTCTGAAAGTAGCTTTGGATTCACCTAGAAGAATACAACGAACGGGTAGAAAAGCGGTAGACGCTTCCATCCCTGTCCTCTGCAACCAACATGGAGTTGCAGAGGTAAAAAGTGTCAGTAGTTCCTAGGCCGCTCTTCTTTAGAGGCTCTACCCACCCAACGCATCGGTAATGCGACTCCGCAACTTAGGGGAGCCGCACTACTATTTCTATAAGGCCGAAGGAAGAGAAATGAAGAGAACCGTAGCCGAGACGGGACTGCTTCGAGAGTTAGCGATGATGGATTCGTAGAAGGCTGCCAAAGCGTTGCTGTAACGCCTACTTAGACGGCAGGAAGCAACATAGTGATAAATTTACTTACTGTGAACAGGACATTATCAGTTCTTGTTGCCGTTTAAAAAAAAATACAAAAGCGTTTTTAAGCAAACTGTCTTTTGGTTGTTACAGCACAAAGGTGTGCAAATTTCTTTTGCAAACCTTGTACATTGTGTATGATGTTGTTATGTGTTTAAGCTGTATTATAAACAGAATCGATAAAAATTCATATTTGTAGCCAAAGTGAGGAACCAGAGCTGAATACCGTCGTGCCCGCAGTTGAGCAAGTGCTCGCCGAGGTCGCAGCCGAAGACGCGCTCCTTGAGGATGCCCTGCTGCTTGAGGCTGCGGCGCGAAGGCCGCGACAGGATGAAGCTGCGGAACAGCGAGATCAGCTTGCCGTGCTTGCGCAGCACCGGCTTGATGGGCGCCACCGCCACCGACCTGAAACGATTGTTGTTTTCGCTGCTGAGGTACACATCACATCATCAGCCTTTGTTAGCCCACTGCTGGACATAGGCCTCCCTAATACACCTCTATCCATTAGGGGGTATGGACCGTATCCACCACGCTGGTCCAATGCGGGTTGGTGGGTGGACCGAGTTTTATTTACATGCCCATCCGACGCATGGATCATTTTACTTTTCAGACAATTGGGTGATCGGCCCAAATTGCCTAACCAACTAGGTAACAACAAAGAAAATTTGTTGAGTCCCCGCAGGATTCGAACCCACGAACTCCGGTTTCTAAAGCACTCGCCCATATCACTAGGCTACGGGGCAGCTGCTGAGGTAACTGATTCAAAAAGACGGCAAATTTAAACTAAAAGTACATAAGTCACAGAGTTGGTTGATACAACAGACAAATTTCACAATCAAACGTTATTCATGAAGCCATATTCCACTGACATAAAGCTATACGTTTAGAATTGATACGAGTTAGATTATAGTCTGACAGATCTTCCTTTTCATCAATTATTAAACTTAATTATTTAGATCAACCGTACTGAATGTGCTTTCTTTTAGGCATACTGATTCTGTCCACTAATATAAACTATTTTAGACGAATACTAGTTCGACACATCTTTGATAGTTAGCGTATAAACAGTGATAATGTGTTATGTATTACCCGACTATGGGCGGCGGCTGCGTCATGTGCCGCGGCACCTTGTCCCCGATGACGGCCACGCAGTGCCGCGGGAAGAAGCCCACGCGGAAGCCGCGCTTGCCGCGCCACCACACCGACTCCTGCGGACCTGAAAGCGAGGAACACTAGCTTTAGTATATTTAGTGGTCCGAATCCTGCGGAGTAACGACTTTGTTTTAGGTCATTTGCAACAATAATGGCTCCTTGGTATAGCTGACCACTGAATGTATGTAGAGCACGTGTAGTGTTTTCAGACTACTGCTTTGCGAGATATGAATATCAAAAATATTTACCCGGCATGTCGATGATCGATATCATATCGCCCACTTCGAAACTGATCTCGTCTCGTGCCTGGAAACACAAAGAACACACTAAAACTCAGTTTTACGTCAACAATTTTAGTACATAGATAAACATTAAATAAAACTTAAAAAAAGATTTTATAAGTTGCATTGAATTGTAAAAGAAAATTTTCTGTAGATCCATTACAATACTCATATATGGGTCATAAAATAGTCGAATCTTTTACATATTCATAATAAGTAAATTAAAAAGTCGTACATAGAAAATTGAAGAAATATATAAAATTTGATTTTATGACCTGTGAAACATATTTTCGCACGGAGTAGGCAGCGGCCACTGCCGGCGTGTTTATGGAGCTAGAGTCTTCGTTAGCTACGAGCAGTTTTTGCCCTGAAATTGAAAATGTCCAATTATAACGACGACAATTTTAAATGATAAACACAGCCTGGTATTGGCATACCCGCTCAAGGTTTTCTTTCAATATTGCATTATAAAATTTCAAAAGACTGAGTTTCTTTCGCCGGTTCTTCTCAGGTCTCTGAGGCGTCCTTGTCTGAATCGGTGGTAGCGTGTTTTACAATCAATATGCAAGTGTAAACTTCTGTATTTGAGAAAGATATTTGATTTTTTTTTAATAAAAACATAGTATGATCAATTTAGATTTGAAATATATGTAAACAATGCAAACCCATAGCAAACAAAGCGGCGTCGTACGTATTCTGTTGTTATCGTGTTGTATATTAGTCGACTGTAACCCAGTGATTGACATATCAGTGACAATTGATCAATAAGAACGTATGACGACATTCCGTTGCCATTATAAAGCATACTATATAAGGTGATGATATAAAACAGATAGACTACAACCATTGAATATTAAGCAGCTTTGAAGCAATAAAATGTATTTGAAATTGTTTGATACATTGAGCATAATTACGTTTAGTGTATAAGATGATGAATGATGGTCGTAGTTAAGGGCATTAATTAGGACCCACTTGGTATAGCAGTTAGTGATCTTGTTATTGTGTTAGAGGGCATGGGTTACTTTTACCATAATGTGTCATAATTATAGTGTTTTTCTCGAGGCTTACTAATTGTATACGTATGATACATACGTATTCATAAAATAAAATGAGCTCACGTATTCCACGATCAATACTAATACAATCTTTGCTTAATTTGGGTCTAGACCCAAATTAAGCAAAGATTGTATTGTATGGTGTGTGTCGTTTCAAAATAATAATATGTTTAACAATTTGGAACATCAAATACAGTTATTAAAATGTATGACAGAGTGTCACTCAACGCACCCTTGTTGTCCATCTGCAGCCAGTTGAGCACGGGTCCGCAGTTGATGGAGTCGTCGGCGATGATGGAGAGGTGGTGCACGTAGTCGCCGATGAGCTGCTGGTACCCTGACTCCTCGCAGCCCACCAGCTCCACGGCCAGCTCGGGCAGGCCCGACACCTTGCGGTCGTAGATGCATCTGGGGGGCATAACATGAATTTGGTCAAAATCTAACCGTTCAATATGTGATAAGGTAAGTCATTTTGATCTACTGTGTCGTAAAGATATATCAGAGCATCCCCAAATTTGCAAGGAAGAGAGTGGTTACTTAAGGTTCATTTAATATGTATGATGAGTTGTAGTTACGGTTTTTTTACTTGGTAGTTTACCGACGCGTACCCTGTCTCGCGGGTGCAAGATCTATGTCGAATCGCAAAAAGTAAAACCATAAAGATGTTCCACTGACTTATCGGTGCAGTTAATCGAACACTGACACATTATCACTTAACTCCACCAGCACTGATCTAGGTTCAGCCCCTTCCATCGACAATGGCTCACTCGACCTAGGCACATGCTTGAAATAGCACAGCCTTCCTTTCTTAGGAACAGAAGCATATGTGTTAAGTTTGTTCGCTTTATTAATAAAGGGAGAAGAGTTGACCAATGAGAGTGCAACGCTTCTTTAATCTTATATTGACCTAGCGACCCCTCGCTTTACGGAGCAATGCTGATAACAAATATACCTGTGCAGCATGTCGTCCAGCTGCAGGAAGTGGTCCCTGCTGCGCGAGAGCGTCCACTGGCGGCGCGCGCCCGCCTCGGGCCAGGCGCCGGCCGCCGCCTCCGCCGCCTCCGCCGAGGCGCCCTCGCCGCCGCTCACGTGCGAGCGCACCCTCAGGCAGATCCAGCCTGCGGACGGTGTTAGTGAACATGAGAGGGGTAGACAAAAAATCGGTAGATGGGCGCAACTGTCACTTGAGCAGGCCAACTGCGCACGAGTAGGAGACGCGTGCCTCTCCCTTTCTCTTATGGTTGCTTACGGAGAGCGTGACGTGAGCGGTGCTGTGACACAGTGCACGAGTGCTTCCCTATCTAGAAACAATTTATAAAACGTTGTGACAACAAAAAGATTTCAGTCTTGGTTATTTGACGTGTAATAAATAACGTTAATTAGCATCTCGCCCTAGTTTCGCAAGGACGCAACTCCGAAAATTATATGTTATAACTTCGAATATATATTGAAACTACATGCTGTAAGGGACTATACAGAGGTATACTAGATGGACAATATATTTAAAGTACGTCATTGGATGAAGATTAACTAATGCCTAGTATATAAGAATATTTTCCACAAAATAGAATAAATGAATAATATGATGAAATGAAAAATAATGTAATAAAAAATGTGTTTATGTACTCAAGACAATCAGAGTCTACGATATTATGCATGAATTATACATATAAACCACCCTCTTGAATTACGCTATTCATTAAAAATAATAGTTTCAAAATCTAATGCAATATTCCGCGAAAAGAGACCTTGTTTTATACTATGTACATATGACTAAGTTGATGTTTTTTGAACAAAAGACATTTTTAGCAACAATCATTGAATAGTTTAAATATAAATTTTTCACAAACATTTTCAATTTTAATTCAATTGATGGTGCAAAAACATGTATCCCATTAAAAAATACCTCTTAGTAACCTCAACAATTTTCGGGGCAAAATTTAACCTTTATCATCTTTCCATCTTGTCAAAGTCAAATATCTTTATTCAATATTGAAGCATTACACTTTCTTATTGATTGTCAAATAATCTACCACCGGTTCGGAAATGGAAGCCTCTGACCTGAGAAGAACCGGCGTAAGAAACTCAGCGGGACTTTATTTTTCCCTTTTCTTCAATAAATTTTACACATTACCTTACATTTGACTACTTTGAAATAGCCCGGAGCGAACAGTTCATTACCAGGGTGTGTTATCTATCAAGTAGTCATTACAACAATAATGTTCTTTGACACACAAACGTTCCTTTACAACTTTTTTAAATTTATTCAACATGACCAAAATCATTCAACCTAATAAGTTTCCTTTCATGTATATAATACCTTCGCTAGGATCATTGTCTTCGCACTGCTCCTCGCACGGCACCGTCTCTATGTTCAGACCGCCGAGCGAGACACGCTCATAGTGGAAATGGGCACACTCTTCCAGCTTGGGGAACCTGCACGAGGGCACGGGTGGCGGGGTCTGGAATATAGACAAATTAATTATAAATAAAGTGTATTCTAATAAAGCGCAGTCAAGCTAATTAGGAGATATTGTTATAATAAACTTATCAGATGTTTAGTATTTTAGAGTATAGTTAAGCTAATTTAGTGGTAGGAATGACGTAAACAAAAAGGCTAATCATCATCATCATCATTAGCCTGTGATAGTCCACTGCTGGACATAAGCCTCCTCTAATACACCCCTACGCATTAGGGGGTTTCTAGACCGTATTCCACCACGCTGTTCCAATGCGGGTTAGTGGGGGGAATGACTTTTTACATGCCCATCCGACGCATGGATCATTTTACTTTTCAGACAATTGGGTGATCGCCCCAAATTGCCCTAACCAACTAGGAAACAACAATGGAAATTTGTTTAGACCCCGCCGAGTTCGAACCCACGACCTCCGGTTTCTAAAGCAGCCGAGTGGTATAGGCGTGCTATACCACTCGGCTGCGGAGACAGACACGCATACAAGATATTATTGATAAAAGAACGGATTTTATCCTTCCATTTCTATGACGAAACTTACCAATAAGCATAGTCACAGGTCAAACCACAACCGCTATTTTTTTTATAGCATACGTAGGCAGACGAGCAGTCGGGCAACCTGATGGGAAGTGGTCACTGACGCCCATAGACATTAGCAATACCAGTGGTATCGCCAACGCGCTGCCTACCGTGAGACTAGGTGTTAAGTCTCTTTGACCAGTAAAATATGGCTAATGGTGCCTTCAAACCGGAACACAGCAGTGTTTACACACTGCTTGGCAGAAATAGCACTCGGTGAGTACTCACAGACGGTCTCCTGTAAATAGGGGACCTACCACCGGTAAATATGTAAAATAAACGCGATAAAATCCTTAAATAGTGTTTTATTTAATAAGTACGTATCACTAAACATCCTTTTGGTTTTTTCTAATAAAACATCGACACGGAAACATAAAAACGGAAACCGTCCTATATAGTCGTGAAACTACAAAAGTGTTAGTACAAAACAAATTAAACTACAAAATTACTAAGCAGCGTTAAAGAGCAAAGAGAAAACCGATGAAGCTTCCACAAACAAAAAGTGTGCAACGTCAACCAGTGATCTGTAAAAGCTGTGACGATTTTTTTTTTCATTTTACTTTACTTTAAAAGTCGCTGAAAAAGCGTGTTCCACTTATCGAAACGAGGTTAAAGCCGGGTTATATTTGTTTTATATTTATAGCAAAATGTTTTAGTTTAAAAGATATACTTAGTGCATTTTTACGTCCTACTTCACCTTTTGTTCAAGGCATTAAAGTTTAGCAAATTTATTATTATTACTCCTTTAAATATTTTATAATCAGCAACCCCCAACAAGAGGCTGGTGGAATTTCGTAAACTCCTTCTTAGCTGACCTCTACTCGAGGAAGATATTTTACCAAATTTCAAGTCGCTACGCCCTATGGTTCCAGAGATATCGTGATGAGTCAATATATAAGTGGGAATCTCTTTTATATATATATACATTATTAAAATCCATAAAGGTCAACAAACAATGATTCGTTTCAATAATAATAACATTCATTTCTTTGATCAATAGAACAAGTACAGTGACGTGTACCCACCTGGTCGTTGAGGTCGAAGGTGATGGAAGCCGGTGGTGCTGACTGGCTCATGGAGACAGCCGGAGGAAGGGGAGTCACTGAGACAGTAGACATCGACATCGCGCCTGCGAAAACCCCATATTTATGTTAACTACTAGCCATTGCTCGCGACTGCATTTTTTTATGGCATTTGCAGGCAGACGAGCAGTCGGGCCACCTGATGGGAAGTGGTCACCGACGCCCATAGACATTGGCAATATCAGTGGTGTAGCGCCAACGCGCTGCCCACCGTGAGACATAGGGTGTTAAATCAAAAAGTTAAAAAAGTAGCCCAAGTTTTTCTAATTAAAGAGAGTTGCGTTAAATTAGGACTAGCTAGCAAAGATTAGCCAGAACAAACCAGCATTTGTGTGTAAAAGTATATTATTACTGTAATAAATACTTATATAATAACACGCCCCGATCAGGAATTGTTCTCTCCAGGCTGTTCATATCGAGAACAATAAGTTGAACCGTATTCATACAAATAAATTGACTCACTTGATGCATCCCTCTTGCAATCCGGGTCATTGGACACCCTGGTGGAGCTTCGGGACTCCGAGCTGAATCGTACCGACCTGGTGAACGAGTTCATTTATAAAGTCAAAGTCAAATATCTTGATTCGATATGGAAGCATTTACTTTCTTATTGATCGTCAATTAATGTACCACTTGTTCAGAAACTCAGCGGGACTTCCTTCGTTTTTACTTTTTTTATTGGGTTTTATAAAATTTTCACAAAAAAATTGAAATAGAAATGTAATTCTATTATTAAATTGCATAAACCTTCCAGTAAAGTCCGTGTCAAAATCAGACCAGCCATCCAAGAGATTAGTCAGAAAAGAAAGACAAACAAAAACTTCCTATATAATTATTTGTTCATATAGATGTATAAATTTTCCTCTTTATCATGTATATAATAATAACCTGTGGAAGGCGACGCATTGCGATGGGTCCTTGTCGGGCTCGGCGAAAGCGCGCGCCGCCAGCGACTGGCACTGACATCACCGACCCGTGGGGCGAACCCTGCAAAAAAGATGACAATGATGACATACCCGCTACTAGATAGACCCAGAGAAAGGATAGATTTGATGTAATCAATACAACTTTCTGTTTGTGACACTGATGTTACGATCCAGACTCTTGTATTACCATATACAAGAGTTTTATCTATCAGAGTTTGCGGAAGCTCCAATCCTACGAACTAGATGACCGATATTTTTGCTTAAAGTGAAGGTCACAGGTACAGAAGGCACGTGAGTTAGACATTTGTTTGTGTCCTAAGGATCGTCGACGATCGGTGTACGGTTTCTAAAGCACACGCCTATACCACTAGGCTATCGGAAGACAGACACGCTACTAGATATTATTGACAAAAAGAACGGATTTTATCCTTTCTATTTCTATGACGAAACTTACCTAAAGCATGGTCAAAGGTCAAACCACAACCTCCGCTAATAAGTAAAATAAACGCGATAAAATCCTTAAAAGTGTTTTAGTTTAATAAGGAGGTAAATTAACACACCTTTTGGTTTCTAGAAAAATATCGACACGGAAACAAAACGGAACCTGATCCTCTATATGCGTGAAACTAGCAAAAGTGTTGTACAAAACAAATTAAACTACAAAATTACTAAGAATGTTAAAGACAACGAGAGAAACCGATGAAGCTTCCACAAACAAAAAGTTCAACGTCAACCAGTGATCTGTAAAAGCTGTGACGATATTTTTTCATTTTACTTACTTTAAAAGTCTGAAAAAGCGTGTTCCATCCTATCGAAACTAGGTTAAAGCGGTTATATTTGTTTTATATTTATAGAAAAAGTTTTAGTTTAAAAGATATACTTAGATATTTTTACGTCCTACTACCTCGTTTAAGGCATTAAAGTTTAAGCAAATTTATTTTACCTTACCTATACCTTAAGCATTTGATTATTAAAACTTTGACTGCCTCCGTAAGCTAGGGTGCGTGCTTTAGACACCGGAGATCGAGGGTTCGAATCTGGCGGGAAATCAACAAATTTTCATTGTTGTTTCCTAGTTGGTTAGGGCAATTAGGGCCAATCACCCAACTGTCTGAAAAGTATAATGATCCATGGGTCTGATAGGAATGTAAAAAGTCGGTCCACCCTACCAACCCGTGGTGTTAATATGGTCCAAAATGCCCCTTATGGTACAAGGCTAAAGCATTAGGTGAGGCCTATTTCCAACAGTGGACTAACACAAGGCTGATGATGATGAAGAGTATTTTTACGTCCTACTTCAACTCTAGTTCAAGTCATTAAAGTTTAGGCAAATTTATTATTATTACTCCTTAAATATTTAATAATTAATCAACCTGACCAACAGAGGTTGGTTGAGTTTAGTTAACTACTCTTAGCTGAAAGACTCTCACTCCGAAAGGAATATTCCAGCAAATTTCAAGTCCTACGCCTTTTATGGTTCCAGAGAATTGATGAGTCAATATAGGTGGAATCTCTTTTATATATATAAACATTTTTTTTCAATGCGAGTGCAGACGAGTATTAGTCCACCTGATGGAAAGTGGTCAGACACCATAGACATGAGGTAAAGCAGTATTAAAATCCATAAAGGTCACAAACAATGATTCGTTTTAATAATTCAACAATTCATTTCTTTAATCAATAAAAGCAATACAGTGACGTCAATACCAC
This sequence comes from Lamproptera curius, assembly GCA_029286875.1. Classification (NCBI taxonomy): domain Eukaryota; kingdom Metazoa; phylum Arthropoda; class Insecta; order Lepidoptera; family Papilionidae; genus Lamproptera; species Lamproptera curius. The sequence goes on along the minus strand of JAGSMT010000027.1, from coordinate 3,108,042 downwards.
CTGGTCTTGAGGATCAAGATTATGAAGCGGTGACTGAACATGACCATGGAGACAGCCGGAGGAAGGAGTTACTTGACAGTAGACAACATGCGTACCTGCAAACCCTATTAGATTAAGACCAGCTGGCTGCGACTGCATTTTTTTTTATGGCATTGAGGAGGAGCACGGACAGGACGCCACTATGCGAATGGTAACCGCGCTTAGTTAACATGGCATATCGTGGTACGCATTTTTTTATGCATTTGAGCGACGCCAGTCAGACACCTGATGGGTAAGGTTCACCGACGCCAGCTAGCAAATTCATGGTAGCAACGCTGCCCACTTTAGTTTAGTGTTAGTCCAAAAGTAAAAAGTAGCCCAAGTTTTTCCAATTAAAAGAGAGTTGCTTAAATTAGGACCAGCTAGCAAAGATTAGCCAGAACAAACCAGCATTTGTGTGTAAAAGTATATTTTGCTGTAATAAATATTATATAATAACACGCCCTGATCAGAATTGTTCTCCAGGCTGTTCAATCGAGAACAATAAGTTGTACCGTTTTCATACAAATAAATTGACTCACCAGATGCATCCCTTTGCAGTCCGGGTCATTGGACACCCTGGTGGAGCTTCGGGACTCGAGCTGAATCGTACCGACCTGGTGAACGAGTTCATTTATAAAGTCAAAGTCAAATATCTTATTCGATATGGAGCATTTATTCTCTTATTGATCGTCAATAAAATACCACCTGTTCGGAAATGGAAGCCTCTGACCTGAGAAGAACCGGCGTAGAACTCACAGGACTACCTTCGTTTTTACTTTTTATTGGGTTTTATAAAATTTTCACAAAAATATTGAAATAGAAATGTAGTTTTGTTATTAAATTAAATAAACCATCCAGTAAAGTCCGTGTCAAAATCAGACCAGCAATCCAAAAGATTAGTCAGAAAAGAAAGACAAACAAAAACTTCCTATATAATTGTTACAAACAGCCACTGCAATTTAATTTGTTCATATAGATGTATAAATTTTCCTCTTCATCATGTAAATAATAATAACCTGTGGAATGCGACGCATTGCGATGGGTCCTTGTCGGGCTCGGCGAAAGCGCGCGCCGCCAGCGACTGGCACGACATCACCGACCCGTGGGGCGAACCCTGCAAAAAAAGATGACAATGATGTACATACCCTGGCTTACCAGATAGACCCAGAGAAAGGATAGATTTGATGTAATCAATACAACTTTCTGTTTGTGACACGGATGTTACGCTTCCAGACTTTTGTATATGGTAAGCTTTATCTATCAGAGTTCGCGGGAAGCTTCAATCCCTAAGAACTAGATGACCGATACTTTTTGCTTAAAGTGAAGGCCACAGGTACAGAAGGCACGTGAGTTAGACATTTATTTGTGCCCTAAGGATCGTCGACGATCGCTGTACGGACCGGGACGCCGACGGTCTGGCGACTGTGTTAATCGGTAGCCGGGGGTGGTAAGAACCGCCCTGGAAAGCGGGTGTATTTAGTAATACCCGGTGTGTGTATTTCGCCGTGCCCGTAAGCTAGGGCGAACTACAAGTGACTGTGTGCTATCCCTACTTGTGTGCTGTGTAAGGTTGGATGACGGGACCCCCGTTGGGCCCAGAGTCATCAATGCATGTATGACGCTGTCATTACATGACCGTCCCTCAGTGATATAGTTGACAATTTACCGAAAGAAAGTTAGTTGAGAAAGCACGATAAGTATGAACCTTTCCGAAAAATTACGAAGAAATATCTTTTCTCACTATATATATATATATATATATAGAGTACAATTATTTTTTTAACTTGCAATCATTGAATAGCGAACAATAACGACTGAAGGCGGTACCAACACCGTTCGTAGACGCAACCAATATCTAAGCAAAATCGATCGTGAACGTACTGTTGCAATGTCTAACCGAGATCTTATCCGATAGATTTTTTACTGGCTTTCGTAACGAAACAGTGACACAACTACGCCTCAATTAACCGGCTCTGGGACACGAATGGTTTGCATCGTTGCGACTATGTATGTAAATGCCTAAAAGTAAATAATAATGTCCTAGTCGATTTTATCTACGGCGGTCGACCATATTGAGATCAGCAAACTGCGGGAGATATTATAGTGACGATGTACGCGAAACACAGGTGCACTCCTCTTCCTTCGCTCCCGTAGTCCGATAAGGCGGATAACCGACACGACCGGAGAGTGATCAGGCACAGGACCGACATGCCCATCCTACGCATGGATCATCTTACTTTACAGACAATCAGGTGAACAGCCTGCATTGCCCTAACCAACAAGAAAACAACTTCTGTCAAAATCAATCAGTTTCTTGTTCGATTCTACATATAGTTAAAAAGTTACAAGGCCTGATTATTGTCGTAAGAATAATCTGCGGGCGTCATTTATTTTCCGAAGCGACTATCGTAAAATGAATTAAATAAAACGAATTTAACTAACAAAACAAAGTTAATAGACACAGCAGGCCGTTTATCATTAAAAAAAATTCAACATCAAAACCAAAACTACTAGTTTACCAAAATTCTACCGCTCGAAGCCTTCGTAGCGTATTGAAAACAGAAACATTTCAATCCAAACATCACCATAAAACCTATCCATTTCATATCTACACGGGAGAAAGTTAAATGAAGGCTTGCAACATTCAATTGTTTGTCATTTACTCTATCCATTTCATCTCAATCTACGAGACGAGACATAGTTACATAAACGTTTGCAACACACGCATTCCGTTGCACACGAGCAGAGCGACACTGCGGCCGCAAAAAATAACACAGTGTTTGTACACAACCGAGCAAAGCCGCGATGTGGGTCAACTGCGTTTCCATTACCGCCGCAACGAAACGAGAGTGCGACACAGAAACACGGTCCGGATATTTATCCGAGCTTTACGCTCATCGGATAGGAGACTGTTATGAAATAGCTTTATTTATCACCGGCTTTCGGATGGGTATAGAAAAAGTATGTAAGCCATACAAAGTACAGTTTTAATTCAATTTTAATATTTATTATGTCATAATAAAAGAAAAATTCGGAAATTTATATACTTTAGTATTAAACAATAATTAAAAAATGAGCTACTTATAGTGAATTACTGTTTAAAACACAGGTCACAAGTAACATTTATATTTTGCATGTTTGATACATTTCACTCCAATTTCAAACTAAAACTATTCACCAAGAGGTGCATTAATTTTAGTTGTGTTTTAGGGATAAAACCATCACAAACCATTGGCTTTTGTATATAGATGGAACGCTCCAACTCGATGTCTCTCTCTGCAATTTTGAATTAGAATAGATGTAGCATTGCAAACCCCAAAGCAATTAAGTGACTACATATATCCAACATTCTTATTGACAAATGGTCTTGGAGATGTCAATCTAGTGACCAATTAATAACAGAAACTACATACATACAATACTGCTTTGAACTACAGGTTCTTTATTTCCATCAATTTTGTCCTCTTAAATATTCAATGTTCAGGAGACATTTCTATTTAATAAGACACTGTAAATATACACCATCAATAATAATAACATTCATTTCTTTAATCAATAAACAAATACAGTGACGTGTTACCCACCTGGTCGTTGAGGTCGAAGGTGATGGAAGCGCGTGGTGCTGACTGACTCATGGAGACAGCCGGAGGAAGGGAGTTACTGAGACAGTAGACATCGACATCGCGCCTGCAAAACCCATATTTATATGTAATCAGCTATGCTCGCGACTGCATTTTTTTTTATGGCATTTGTAGGCAGACGAGCAGTCGGGCCAGCCTGATGGGAAGTGGTCACCGACGCCCATAGACATTGGCAATATCAGTGGTTAGCGCCACGCGCTGCCCACCGTGAGACATAGGGTGTTAAGTCCTTACCACTTACGTAGCAATATTTAAATGAAGCTTTTAAGTTTATTTTCCAATAAAAGAGCCAAGTTTAATTAAAGAATTGTTAAATTAGACCAGCTAGCAAAGATTAGCCAGAACAAACCAGCATTTGTGTGTAAAAGTATATTATTGCTGTAATAAATAGTTATATAATAACACGCCCTGATCGAATTGTTCTCGTGTCAATCGAGAACAATAAGTTGTACCGTTTTCATACAAATAAATTGACTCACCAGATGCATCCCTCTTGCAGTCCGGGTCATTGGACACCCTGGTGGAGCTTCGGGACCTCGAGCTGAATCGTACCGACCTGGTGAACGAGTTCATTTATAAAGTCAAAGTCAAATATCTTTATTGATATGGAATTACTCTTATTGATCGTCAATAAATATACCACCTGTTCGGAAATGGAAGCCTCTGACCTGAGAAGAATCGGCGTAAGAACTCCGGGACTCCTTCGTTTTACTTTTTTATTGGGTTTTATAAAATTTTCACAAAAATTTGAAAAGAAATGTAATTCTATTATTAAATTGCATAAACCTTCCAGTAAAGTCCGTGTCAAAATCATACCAGCCATCCAAGAGATTAGTCAGAAAAGAAAGACAAAACAAAATTTTATATAATTGTTACAAACAGCCACTGCAATTTAATTTGTTCATATAGATGTCAAATTTTCTCTCTTATATGTAAATAATAATAACCTGTGGAATGCGACGCATTGCGATGGGTCCTTGTCGGGCTCGGCGAAAGCGCGCGCCGCCAGCGACTGGCACGACATCACCGACCCGTGGGGCGAACCCTGCAAAAAAAGATGACAATGATGTACATACCCTGGCTTACCAGATAGACCCAGAGAAAGGATAGATTTGATGTAATCAATACAACTTTCTGTTTGTGACACGGATGTTACGCTTCCAGACTTTTGTATAAGGTAAGCTTTATCTATCAGAGTTCGCGGGAAGCCCCAATCCCTACGAACTAGATGACCGCTATTTTTTGCTTAAAGTGAAGGCCACAGGTACAGAAGGCACGTGAGTTAGACATTTGTTTGTGTCCCAAGGATCGTCGACGATCGGCGGTGTACGGACCGGGACGCCGACGGTCTGGCGACTATGTTAATCGGTAGCTGGAGGCGGTAAGAACCGCCCTGGAAAGCGGTGTATCCGTAGGCTTTGCTGCCGTAAGCAAGGGCGAACTACAAGTGACTTTATGCTATCCCTACTTGTGTGCTGTGTAAGGTTGGATGACGGGACCCCCGTTGGGCCCAGAGTCATCAATGCATGTATGATGCTGTCATTCCAGACCGTCCTCACTGATATAGGTGACAATTTATCGAAGAAAGCTAGTTGAGAAAGGACGATAAGCATGATCCTTTCCTAAAAATTTACGAACAAATCTTTTCACAATATATATAAGAGTTCAATTAGTTTTTTTAAATTGACTAAACTGCAATCATTGAATAGCGAACAATAACGACAGCAGGCGGTACCTACACCGTTCGTAGACGCAACCAATATCTAAGCAAAATCGATCGTGAACGTACTGTTGCAATGTCTAACCGGGATCTTATCCGATAGATTTTTTACTGGCTTTCGTAACGAAACAGTGACACACAACTACGCCTCAATTAACCGGCTTTGGACACGAATAGTTTGCATCGTTGCAACTATGTTTGTAAATGCCTAAAAGTAATAATAATAATGTCCTAGTCGATTTTATCTACGGCGGTCGACCTATATTAGAGATCAGCAAACTGCGCGGGAGATATTATAGTGCACTGATGTACGCGCAAACACAGGTGCACTCCCTCTTCCTTTGCTCCCGTAGTCCGATGAGACGGATAACCGACACGACCGGAGAATGATCAGGCACGGGACCGTACATGCCCATCCTACGCATGGATCATCTTACTTTACAGACAATCAGGTGAACAGCCTGCATTGCCCTAACCAACAAGAAAACAACTTCTGTCATCATCAATCAGTTTCTTGTTCGATTCTAAATATAGTTAAAAAGTTACAAGGCCTGATTATTGTCGTAAGAATAATCTGTGGGCGTCATTTATTTTCCGAAGCGACTATCGTAAAATGAATGAAATAAAACGAATTTAACTAACAAAACAAAGTTAATAGACGCAGCAGGCCGTTTATCATTAAAAAAAATTCAACATCAAAACCAAAACTACTAGATTACCAAAATTCTACCGCTCGAAGCCTTCGTAGCGTATTCAAAACAGAAACATTTCAATTCAAACATCACCATAAAACCTATCCATTTCATATCTACACGAGAGAAAGATAAATAAAGGCTTGCAACATTCAATTGTTTGTCATTTACTCTATCCATTTCATCTCAATCTACGAGACGAGACATAGTTACATAAACGTTTGCAACACACGCATTCCGTTGCACACGAACAGAGTGACACTGCGGCCGCAAAAAATAACACAGTGTTCGTACACAACCGAGCAAAGCCGCGATGTGGGTTAACTGCGTTTCCATTACCGCCGCAACGAAACGGGAGTGCGACACAGAAACACGGTCCGGATATTTATCCGAGCTTTACGCTCATCGGATAGGAGACTGTTATGAAATAGCTTTATTTATCACCGGCTTTCGGATGGGTATAGAAAAAGTATGTAAGCCATACAAAGTACAGTTTTAATTAAATTTCAATATTTATTATGTCATAATAAAAGAAAATTCGGAAATTTATATACTTAAGTATTAAATAATAATTATAAAAAATGAAACAATGAGTTGCTCATAGTAAATAACTGTTTAAAACACAGGTCACAAGCAACATTTATATTTCGCATGTTTGATAAATTTCACATCAATTTGAAACTAAAACTATTCACCAAGAGGTGCATTAATTATAGTTGTGTTTTAGGGATAAAACCCATCACAAACCATCGGCTTTTGTATATAGATGGAATGCTTCCAACTCTATGTCTCTTTTGAATTAGAATAGATGTAAGCATTGCAAACCCCTGCCTCTGTAGCCTAGTGGTATGGGCGTGTGCTTTAGAAACCGGAGGTCGTGGGTTCGAATCCTGCGGGGACGCAACAAATTTTCATTGTTGTTTCCTAGTTGGTTAGGGCAATTTGGGCCGATCACCCGATTGTCTGAAAAGTAAGATGATCCATGCGTCGGATGGGTATGTAAAAAAGTCGGTCCACCCACCAACCCGCATTGGACCAGCGTGGTGGGATACGGTCCAAACCCCCTAATGGATAGGGGTGTATTAGGGGAGGCCTATGTCCAGCAGTGGACTAACAAAGGCTGATGATGTGATGTGTGTGATGTGATGTGATTGCAAACCCCAAAGCAATTAAGTGACTGCATATATCCATCATTATTATTGACAAATGGTCTTCGAGACGTCAATCTTGTAGTGACCAATTAATAATAGAAAATACATACATATAATACTGCTTTTAACTACAGGTTACTTTATTTCCATCAATTTCATCCTCTTAAATATTCAATGTTCAGGAGACATCATTTCTATTTAATAAGACACTGTAAATATACACCATCAATAAAAATCTTTAATGCTTGCAATTTTCAATTTTAAAAAAGTATATTTAGAAATTTATAAAATAACATATACAAAATGAGGATACTATTGCATATTAAATAAAAGCTCTAACTATAAACACATATCAATTTGCAGAATTAAAACACTAGATAAAGTAGATGAATAGAAATATGTAACTTAAAAGCAGTTGAAATAAACAAAATTCAACCTTAGACATTGTTAATCATTACCAAGGATATTATTAATTCTCACAAGATATGTATTATCCAACCAAAACTAGTATTTTAGCCAACACTGAATAAATGATAGAATTTTAATTGAATAATATACCAGGTAATACTAACTGTATGTTGCATCTGTGAGTATTAACTGCATTATTATTGTATTGCAACAAAAAATTATCTGGTAAGTGAGCACAGGGATGCAAAAAAAACACCATGCCAAAGAACTTGTAAAACATGTTTGTTTATATTTATAACTCACACACACAACTCGACTACATAAATGAATATGAATTAGACATGCACTGGCAAATGTAATGGCAATATCCCAGATTAATTCCATTTGACTTTACTTTTGTATATAACTTTTTACATGCCCATATAACTCATGGACTAGTTTAATTTTAATTGCACTGGGGCTATGAGCCATTATAGGTCTAACTAACTAAAAAAAAAGGTAACCAAATGAACAGAAGCAATATTTTATGCATCAATTAAAAATGAGTACACAAAATAATAATAATAGCTTGAATATAATATTAAATATAATATAAAGAAATAATTGTTTAATAATTTGATTAATTTTAATTATGGTAGAGTCTTTACAGTCTTACCTTTGAGCAACACTATCCAATAAGCGTGTTGAAGCAAAAAGAAAACAGTAAATTATAAGTTTCAATAAAAGTATAGCACGAAGCAAAAACTTATAGTAAGCACAGTATATGATTTATCTTTTAGTGTTTTCTGTATTTAGTAAAGATAAAAGTAATTTCATTGGTTCAAGATATATAAAATAGGTATGATGTAAACAAGCGTCTATTCTTTACTTTATAAAACAATTCACAATTAAAGCAATATATTTAATACCTATATTTTAAACAAGTTAATTTGAATCCCATATTTGTTATTACTGTTGATCATTATAACATATGTATGTATTTTGACGTAATTGAAAATTTTAAAAACCAGTGAAGGATAGGAGCTAAATGACCGCAATAAACATAGAAATTATAAGACACTTTAAAAAACGAAACCGATGCAGAAAAAAACTTAACAATGTTAAAATTAATGGCAAACTTGATAATTTCACTTGGCTTTTCATGATCATGCACAGAAATGTAAGTAGACATGTTATAGGTTGTGGGGAAATTAAAAAAAAACATGATAGAAACAAACATACAGACAACATCTAGACAGCCAGCTACATTTGGCGGCTCACATTCTGTCCGCAGAGCACCCAACCATCGGAGCACACACCGAAAACACGCCTCATCACTGTACGACGACGTACGTTAACAGTTTTACGTTGAAACCGCCATTTATTTCATCCTGCGTTCGATTCCGCAGCTACCACCTGGCCAGTATTCATTTTGGTCACCAAAACAATGAATAATTAAATCGCAAATAATTCGTCATAGCATTTTAAACACTAGATCCGATTACAAAATCGATTTCTTCATATGTTAAAGCACAAAATAAAATTCGTCACTGCATTTAGAACACGCAATATACGTTTTTCTTTTCTCATTTGCACTGTCACGAAACGTATTACAGAGAGAAGTGATTTCGAAACAAATCTTTTAGCAAGCGAACGCAAAAAATGCAATTGCTTCACGGCCTAAAAACTGCAACGGAGACAAGGGGAGAACAAAAAATAAACTACTGCACCAACACGTTTCGTTACTTAAAACAATATTTACTGTGGAACTGGGCTACCAAACAAAAATAGCAATCGGAGTTCGCCGTGGCATGTCGGAATAAACTGTGGCATAGAGAAAATCGTTTCCATTGTTCCGTGCAAGGTAGTCATTATTTCGTCACTAATTCACTAAATCATGGATTGATTAATTCAGGAAAAAGCTTTTCCATCTAAATAAACGCGGATAGTTAGTTACTTGGGAGTAATTCGATTTGACAGCGGCGCGCGCTCCTCTGCCCCCGCACCGCAGTATTCCGTCGGACCGCCATCCGGTCGATGACAGTGTTGCCAGTACGAAAAAGTTCAATCGTTTTAGGGAAATAATACAGAAAAATACTCGATTAAAATAACTGTTTGTAACTAAAATTACAAATCTTAAAAACAACCATTATGTATTCAGATTTTAAGTAATCACGATATTTTTAAATACGTTAAAACTTATTGAATATATAATAAAAGCATAAATCTTTTAAAATATATTTACTTAACACAAATGAATATTAATAATTGTGTTAATTTTCTCAAACTCGATTTACTAAATTATTGTGTGAGAAAAAAAATCAGCAGATATACTGGTACATCTGCTTCACATAAGGCCGAGGTGACGTAATGTCGTAATAATTGCTGTCCTTGTGAGACACAGAAGACAGGCCCGAATGTTCCAGACAATCCAAAGTCATGTGAAGATATTTATAACAATATTACAGTTTATTACAATAAGGCAAACTGAACACTAAGAAGTGAACGCAATTTTTGATTTGTTTGTATATTATTTGCTTTTATAATATTAAGGTTTTTACTTAATTGAGGATGCTGAGTTCTGGACTAGAAAGAAAAATCTAATACGGTTTCCTGGGTATACATTGGCTTACTTAGATTAGATATAATTTCTAATTCTAATGTATGGTTCTTGCCTTATTCTATTGTAACGTCAAAACGGTTACATTTCTTACAGTTTACACAAACATCTTACATTTTCAAAATTGAATCCTTAACGCAACAAGAATATTAAATCATAACAATGTTTTAATAAACATTAAGCGTTTGAGTACCGGGTACTGGTCGATTATCTTAAAGAGTAAGCCTGGAACAACAAAATTTTTGAAGTTTCAACCTTTATAAACTATGTTTTAATGTCTTCCACTTAAACGTGAAGCAATAAAAGGACTTCAAATAACACTGTTATATTTCCATAAAATTACACTGAACTGTTTATTATTTCAATATTATAAGCAGGCTTCGGCCAAAGGTCATTATTGTTTTTCCGCACAAACAAACGTAACATGTCATTAAAAACCATTTAAAACACAGCGTCACAATGTCCGCCGCTGGATCGATCGCTTAGTTCTTAATCAGGCGCCTCAATTAACAACACGAAGTGGCCGATTGAGTCACGCACAGTATTTTACATCTATGAACGACTATACATGTCGTAATTCATTAACGACGGTTACGTGGTATGATAATTAAATGGTGACAACACTGATGAACATACACTCCAATAGCTATGGTAAACTAAGCGAATAAAGCTACTTATTCATAAAGTAGTAAAAATTTTAGCATTTCATACTAAAATTATTACTATTATCATCATCATCAGTCTGTGATCGTCCACTGCTGGACATAGGGAGGCCTATGTGCACGCTTTCTCCATTAGGGGCTTTTTAGACCGTATCCCACCACGACGCGGGTTGGTGGGTGGACCGATTTTTTACATGCATGTATCATCGTATTTTTCAGACAATTAGATGATTAGACCAAATTGCCTGAACCAACTAGGAAACAACAATGAAAATTTGTTGAGCCCCCGCACGATTCGAATCCACGACCTCCGGTTTCTAAATCACACGTCCTTACCCTAATGATATTAAAGGTAGTTATAAATATTACAATTATATTTATAAATAATTTAATTAAAAATACTAAAAAATATATAAGAAACGCATAATTAATATAAACTATGAATTCAAATTAAAGACTCAAACATAAAAATCTTTTTGTCCTTAAAAATATTTTCTACCGATTCAATATCAACTCTGAATGTATATACACATTTATCATATATTTTTGTAGCCAAGTATAAACAACATTGTGATAAATACCTTAAATGGCAATAACAAAAAAGTTAAAATAGATTATACTGATAGTTTACTATAAGAAGTAGTAAGAATCTTACGTCACGTCTATTCTGTATGTTACGATCAAATTTGATCTAATGGGTCAATTAGCAATGGATCTACAATTTTTGTTACTTTTAGAAAGCTAGTAACGAAAGATTGAATATTAATTAATAGACAAAACTAAATTTATTAGGGAAAAGATACCGCTTATTTAAATAAAATTAACTGTATGTGAAATCTTTTCTTTGAACTGTGTTTAATAAAATGTACAATACAAAATAAAGTCGAGATGTAAATCGCCAAAGTATTTCAACTTATTTAGAGATAATTAACACCAAAAAAAAGATGACGTCGACTTGTTTGTTAAAAATATAAGATTAAATATTTTTCTGTTGTGAATGGAACACGAAATTATACAGTCAACATCTTATTATAAAATTTCATGAAAGACATGAACAATACGAGGTGATTGACTATAACAGCGGTCCACCAATGAAGTTTTGATATAAATATTTAATGGTTTGCATTTAACTTTGTTTATCTTATATCATAATTAAAAGATTTTACCATTTTTCTTGTTTCCAACGAAGTCAGATGAGCAATCGGGTCACCTGATACAAAGTGGTCACCGACGCTCATGCACATCGGCAATACCAGAGGTTTCACCTATGAGCTGCTTATGTGAGACGTCTCGTTTACCCAGTAAATGCACTGGCTACGATGCCCTTCACGTATTTTACTGCTTTCCGGCAGAAATAGGCACCGCGGTGGTACCGCCCCAGACGGCCCTCTGTAAAAGGGGAGCTACCATCTAACAAAAAGAGGACCTACCACCTAACAAACTGGTTTGGATAGAATTATTATCATAAAGGCTATTTAAACATGGCCTACAATTTTAGCATAAAGCATGGTGTCGCAGTCTTCTGATTCGATAATTATTTTTTCTATCACAGCTCTTGCAACATATTTTCGTTCGATTTCAATCCAAATAAATAGGGCTCTTTTTACGAACGTTTAAATTACTTAGGATAGAAAGCAAAAGACAATTAGAGTAATACAACCAAACGACTAGCGTGGAACCATTCCCGGTCGATTATTCCCTCGCTCCCGTTCTCCGGTTACGTATGGCCCACTAGAGGAAACCCGTGCTGTGATCAGGGATGTCAATTATAACTAATAAAAAATACGCTACTTTGTAAACGTTGGGTTTATTTTGACCAAGGTAAAGTAAAATAGTAACAAAGTACCCTGTGCATAAGGTAATGCAGAAATTACAGGACAAATTGTAGATAATATTTTAATTTAACCGTAAGCCTACTTTTATAACAATTTAACAAATGTTACTGTTTGTTCAACAAAATGATTGGAAAGATTTTCCTTTATTCGTGACGCACGACAAATGTTTGTAAAGTACATGCAAGAGGAATAAAAATGTTCAAAAGAGTAGAGGAGGATTTAATTTTCGTAATTTTTTGTTTTGTATTGTATTACTTCCATGTAATGTCTGGTTTTGATGCTTAAAAAGCCATATATTTTTTCGAAATACTAGTGTATTCGAAGCATATTAACGTTGATAATATTTATGAATTACAGTGAACGTTCTAAAATATAGAAAGAAATTAGAAAAAAAATAAATAAACGTATCAAAAATAAAACTTGGGAAAATTTATCATCTATCAGGCAACCCTGTCCGTAACGAAGCGTTCGCGCCACTTACATACTGATGCGTTCTGCTTCCGCGCTTAATCCGCTACTGTTCAACTGATGAGGTGAATAGTAATCTCGAATAAACAGTTCGATATTGTTTACTTATGGAATAACTATACTATTTATATACTTTTTATGTTTTTAAAGTTGTTAGTATTCAGTACATGTAAAATTATTACGGTCTCGTGAGACATTGTCATGCGTTTATGGGTATAATAAATAGTCTTGGCGTTAATAAGTAAAGCTTTTTTATTAACAATGTGGTTAGTGGCCCTGACTGTAACGCCAAAGGGTGTGGAAACGATTCCAACCGGAGTAAAATATTGTGTGATGAAGGGTTTTTATCTCACGTCTAGTTGTTTGTATACAGGGTGTCCCAGAAGTCACGCACTTCCTTGTAGGATCGGAAAAGAAAATTATTCTGAGACGAAAAGTCCTTAACCATTTTTAATCAGACGCATAGATAATTAATTATTAATTGATGAAAGTGACCAATCAGGAGCGCGCTACAGAAGAATAAACAGTTGAGGCTCTGGGCGGTGTGACTGAATTTATTTTTATTTGAAAATTGAGGCAATTTTAATAAAAATTTAGTAGCGAAGGTCAGTTAGAGGCACCAGTGAAGAGCACTGGGCGGCTGTTACTGAATTTTTATTTTGTTTTATTGATGAAACTAAATACCGATGGACTCAGACGAACCGAGAGGTTCCGTCAGTTGATTTATCATGGTTACGCTTTGTTTTGCGATTTCATTTGTTCTTCCCTTCTCTTGGCTTACTGTTTTTCGTTGTCAGTCGTTTCTGAATTTTCTGTCAACGAACAACTTTATAATGGTTTATACTTCTACTGATTATACCGAGATGCTTATTCTCTATGGCGAGTGTAATCGCAATGCTGTATTGGCTGCACGCGTTTATCGAGAGAGATTTCCGAATCGTGACAGCTATCCGGATAAAAACGTCATCCTCCGCGCGATTCATCGTTGTCGCGAATCCGGCAATTTGATGCCCAGCAACGTCGAGCGAGTCGGTCGACCTCGTGACGTTCGGAACGTTCGCATTGAAGAGCGCGTTCTCGCTGCTATCCGTGCAGATCCCAGTAAGAGTACGAGACGGTTGAACGTGAGATTCATTCCACGCTCCACAGTCAATCGTATTATTCGCACTGAGAAGATGCACCTTACCACAAAAGAAAAGTGCAAAGTTAGAAGACACAGATTATCGCTTGCGAATGGACTTCTGTCAGTTTATTCTGACTCTAACGATGCGGATCCAAATTTTTACGGGAACATTGTGGACTGATGAATCACTCTTTACTCGGAGGGTGTTTCAATCAGCATAATAGCCATTGGTATGCAGAAGAAAATCCGCACATGACGGTGGACCGTAACTTCCAAAAAATGGAAGATTAATGTTTGGGTGGAATCATCGGCGACCACGTAATTCTTTACGAATTACCCGAAACAATGGACGTAAGTTAAGATTTGAATACACAAGTAAAATCCTTGAGTGTTAGGGATTTGAATTGAATCTTTTTAGAAATTAATTGAGAGCTATTATCATTCATAAACATTGAGCCTGTTTTACGATAGTGATTTTTGTATTTTAATGGAATCATTTGCTTTTCCATAGTTAGTTACGTCGTCCTCGTCGTCCTCGTCGTCCTTAAATATTCCTTAACTCAATTCACCACTTCCATGTACCTAGTTCCTAGTTTCCTACAACAAACCATGAATTCTCCTTATTACAGAGCACCAAATACCTAACATTCCTGCGTGACGAACTTCCTCGACTACTTGGTGAAGTAAATGAGCAGCCAACATGGTTTCAGCATGATGGAGCACCTGAGTCACTATGCTGGAACAGTGCGAGATTTCCTCAACGAGTTTACCTCAGTGTTGGTTGGGAAGAAACGGACCACGAAGGTGGCCCCGAGATCACCTGACTTGACGCCACTGGACTTCTGTGTGGGAAATTTCAAAGAAATGGTCTACTTCGATGAGCCCCAGAACCAAATGGAGACCGTCGCACGAATTCATGCGGCTCAGACAACAGTCACTCGGAAACGCTTGAAACTGTCCGGAAAAATCAAGAAAACGGACAACACTTTGAGCATTTACTCGATTGAATGTGGACATATTCCATTTGTTGCCTTAAACTGACCCTTGCTACTTATTTTTTTTAATAAAAATTTGTCTTATTATTATAAATAAAAATCAAAATTCAGCCATGGCCGCTAAGTGACTCTGCTTGAC
Organism: Lamproptera curius; assembly: GCA_029286875.1. Lineage (NCBI taxonomy): Eukaryota > Metazoa > Arthropoda > Insecta > Lepidoptera > Papilionidae > Lamproptera > Lamproptera curius. The sequence goes on along the minus strand of JAGSMT010000027.1, from coordinate 3,092,588 downwards.
CCTTGCTACTTATTTTTAATCAAAATTTGTCTAATTATTTTAAATAAAAATCCAAATTCAGCCACGGCCGCCCAGAGCCTCTAACTGATACTCACTACTCATTTTTAACCAAATCAAAAAGTGCCTCAATTTCCCCAAATAAAAATAAAAATTTATTCACATCCGCCCAGAGCCTCTAACTGACCTTCGCTACTAAATTTTTTATTTAAAATTGTCTCAATTTTCCAAATGAAAATAAAAATTCAGTCACACCCACCCAGAGCCTCAACTTTTATTCTTCTGTAGCGCGCCTGATTGGTCACTTTCATTAATTAATAATTAATTATCTATGCGTCTGATTGAAAAATGGCTAAGGACTTTCGTCTCAGAATAATGTCCTTTCCGATCCCTACAAGGAAGTGCTGACTTCTGGGACACCCTGTATAAAATTTCATACTTACGTAAAAATAATAAGTATATGGATTCAGCAGTCACGTAGTTTTTATTGTATAAGCTTTTCTAAATTGGGGACAAGGTGTTGTGTGGTGATATTCCTCCAGAAATATTATGTCATAATTATAATTAAGGGCTGTATCAATAGTATATTAAAAATCGATTTTTATTTGTTGCTTTTTTAAAGGTTTTAACAACGCTATGTATAGTGTAGAAAATATTCCATGTAACCTGAGCCATAGAGAAAATTGAACTGATGCAAAAAAATGTTAGACTGCCGTAACCCATAGCAACGTTGACTGCCTCTGAGTACTTTACATCAAGTTAAGCTATACCTTATATTGTTCACATAAATTCCATTTTTTAAAATTACTTAACAAACAGATTATAAATATAAAACAAATTTTGGTAAGCGTCCCGGTGTCCCCGTGTTTCGCTATATCTTCCATGCAATATATTAACAATCTGTACCTTTTAAGTAATATAAGTGGACAGTACTTCTAATATTAGAACCTGACACAGGGGTGACGCGACTAGGGTCAATGTTTGATTAACAAGGCAACGTGGCGGAACAATAGGCTTAGGGCTTCCTAGACGTGACGGGGAGATCGCATCGCGGAAATCCAACGTTTTCTAGCGCATCGTATCACGCTATCGGAAAAATTGTGTATCAATCAAGTGATAACCTTTATGACTACTGGTTTTTTTTTTTTTTTTATTAATACAACATTTACGCGCGGATGGACATTTTGAATGTTTTGTCATTAAAAATATTTAAATGAGATTAAAGGCATTTATTGTCGATTTACGAAGCGTATGATTATTTTGCATTAATGCTTTTGATGGTTTTAAATATATCGATTCAATTAATTTATATAGGTACCCATTTACAGTGGGACCGCATGAGGAAACATTCACGTAGTCTATTTCTGCCGTACTAGTACTAGTGATAGTTTACGAACGCTATCGCATTCCGGTCTGAAGGGCACGGGTAAAGAAGACCGTCCCATGTCTCTGGCGACAAAATTGCAGTGTCTTTTGCGGCATATCTCATCGGCGGGGCGTCTGATTTAACAACGGGTTAACATTATGTTCCTCCAGTCGCTTTAATCAATAAAAGAAACTTCGTCGGCATCTGACTCAAAATATGGTATACTAGCGACCCGCCCCTGCTTCGCACGGAAGCTGATAGAAAATATACGTAAAATATAAAGCATGTGTTATACATAGAAACCTTCCTCTTCGACCACTCTATCTATTAAACCGCATCGAAATCTATTGCGCATTTTGAAAGATCTAAGCATACATAGGGATATGGGGACAGAGAAAGCGACTTTGTTTTATACTATGTAATGTAATCGTGTAATGTTTTCGCTACAGAAGCAACTACCACTGTGGTAGTTGTAGCTGATTGTGGTGCCGGTAGTCATAAACACGCCTAACGTACACGATAAGGCGGAAATAATAAAGACAGGATGTTAAGAACCGTTGCGATAGTTTGCAAAACCGATATAAGCAACCTCGCTGGAAAAGATAAAGGGTTTTATGCTCACAAGTAACATGAAGAAGCTCCATGTATGGCCTGAAGATATCTAACCTGATTTATGAGGTATTTGTCATTTTGACAAGACTTATTTAAAAAGAAAACAATTCAGAAAGTTAGCTAAACCTTACTGGCTAGCTTTTTATACGTATACCTTTTTACAGGAGGCAGTGTGGTAAAGTATTCTGCGTCGCCTATGTCTATTTCTATTGCATAGCTACTGTGTGATAACAATACTGTATTCCGGTTTGTAGAGCACCGTAGCCAACGTATCTGCTGAGTTAACAAGACGTATCATCAAATGTGTGAGATAACGAAAGGAGTTGGCATCATCCACCGCTTTTTATATTGTAGGCTTATAGTGCACTAGCAATCCGCCCCGGCCCCGCACGGGAGGAATACTGATATCTGTAAAATGTATAGAAAGTTTTATATAAAATTATCAGCGTTTTGCAACAATATTATGCATTATTAAGATATAAACCTTTCTCTTCAAACACTCTATCTATTAAAAAGCGCATTAAAATATGTTGCGTAGTTTTTAAGATTTGAGCATGCATAGGATAATGCGACTTTGTTATATGCTATGTAGTATAGACGAAACATAGACAAAGAGGCCTTTTCTATGTAAGAGATGCTGCCTAAGACGATCATACAGCAAGAAATGTAGTCAAAACCATAGACACATAACGTTCACTTTTGATTCATTAAATTTCTGCTCGGTTCCAAATGAACCTGGAGGAGTCTGAGTATATATAAAATATTATAATGGGCTCTAAAAGGCTAATATAATAATAAAAAACATACAAAAAATGCACCTCGAATTACGTCGGGTATTTCAACCTAACATGCCGTAAGTACGAGCACTGCCTGTATATAACATCCACTGCACAATCGGCATCCATCAGACGGTAAATGTGGCTGTTTAGCGATAGCCGATGGTAATAGCCGACGGTAAATATCCGGCTACGTGATAGGGAGCACGGCTATAGCTTCGCAGGGAACAATCGCCTCATTTAAACCCGCATTAATGCTAATGGCAGTCCCTTAACGAGCGCACGTCGGCTAATCCGGACCGCTATACTGATTTGTTTGAACTTTTAAAGGTATAAGACATACGAAGTAGAATGGTTAGTGGTATAACTAGTTTTAGTTATAATAGAAATACTAATTATACTAACTAAATTAGTACACTTAACGACTAAATTGATTTTTTCAGCTATACTAGAATGGTCAGTAGCGTTACTAGTTTTAGTTAAACGAAAAGACTAGCAATTTAGTCGGTCGATCTGTATTTGTGTTAACCTTTATACGATAATAGAACCTCCCCAACCCCTTGTGGGTGGAATTTCATAAAATCCGTCTTGGCTGACCTCTACTCGGCGAAACGAATATTCCTATCAAATTTCAAGTCGCTACGCCTTATGGTTCCAGAGATATCGTGATAAGTAATCTATCTTCTTGTTCTTGTTATGCTATAAAAACTAATTAGTTTAAATAGTATAATCTACTTGTTTAACTATAAACGAGCAAATTAAGACGCGGAATTTACGTACAGGAGGTCGTATGTCACATTCTATTGACGGCAAAGCAAGGAGCGCCCCTATTGGTTGAACATCGCGGGAGGATTGCAAATGGCGACGGCTCACCAATAAGATAACATTAAATATGGCGCCATTAGTTTGACATTAAACGTTGTGTGCTTTAAGTCTGCGTCTCAAGCATTCAGTATTTAATGGTTAAAAATTGTCAGCACACAGTTATCCGGTGAGCCTCGAGGTAAAATTAGAGGTACAGCACTAATTAAGTCGTCGATTAAATAAAATTCTGTAAAATTACCAGTATAATCTTTTTGGAATATGCTAAGCCTCGTTAAAAATCATTATTTTTTACTTTTATTGTTACTGTTTATAAAAAAGAACTCTTAAAAAATACCACCTAATTGGGCTTAGAGAATAGATATATCTATTGAACGGTCACATCATTCATACCGCCATGTTAACGGTGAATCCACGAACAACTTGATAAAACAACAATAGCATGCAATTATTCGCGAGACTCATGTATCTTGCAATATAAAGGTGTTCTTATTTCTGTCTGATTTATATTGAGGTTAGGAGGATCACAGATTATTATTACCAGAATAAGTAAAAGATAAGGCTACATCTAAAAACCATGTTTCATTTATATTACTCAATTTGACACGATTGGTTCTTATTATATTTTTATTTTAATAATCACAGTGTAAACTTTTTGTAACGTCATCCAATTTAACCACAAACTCTCTACAGTACTTGACTTTGATTGGCTTAACTACTTCTCTCCGTTTAACGATTCTCAATACATATATAAATACCAGGTTAGGGCAATTTGAGCCGATCACCCTATTGCCTGAAAAGTAAGATGATCCATGCGTCGGATGGGCATGTAAAAAGTTGGTCCACCCACCAACCCGCATTGGACGAACGTAGTGGGATACGGTCAAAAAAACCCCTAATGGATAAGGGTGTATTAGGGGAGACCTAAGTCCAGCAGTGGACTATCACAGGCTGATGAGGATAATGATGATGATGATATAAATACCTGTCCTGCCCATGAGATCTTACGTCTCTTATACCCTTGAATTACGCTGGCCACCGTGCCCTTCAAGCCGGAAGACAGCAGTGTTTACACACTAGAGATTTGCGGCAGAATTAGGCACTGTGGTGGTACTACCCTAGATTGAAACTTGTAAAAGGGGACTTGTTGAAAATGATTAAGTTTACACTGTTATGTTAAAAGAAATAAACTTACAATTTTTTTTATAAGCTTATGTGTAAGAAGTCGACCAGCCCGCATTGGACCAGCGTGGTGGGGTACGGTCCAAAAATGGATGGTTGGCCTATGACCAGAAGAAATATATAAAGCTATAATTCACATTAATTTAACTTCTCAATAGACTTAGCTACTTTATCAGTCTCAATGAACTGGGTAATTGGTTCTTACTTAATCAACAAGCAACAACACTCAGTACATATACAGCGTACTGTTTGTACTCGATAAGTAACTACACTTTGTAACTTGACACACGGAAATGGGACGCCTCGTGTCGTCTGAGACCACAATTATGTTTGATTACTAACACCGACGGACAGACTATACAACATCCGATATTAGGTAGTGTTCAATATATTTGAAAACACAGCAGTTGCATAAACAACTATTGTACGTTTTTTTTTTAATATACATTTACAATGTAAAGCAGACGACGACAAGAAACAGGATAATAATAGCTGAGACTGAAAATCTTTATTCAACCTTTTTATTGATTGTTTGATAACCCACTACACTACAGGTTTATAAATAAAATTATACCAGTGGTAGGTCCCCTTTTTACAGGAGACCGTCTGGGTGGGTACCACCGCGGTGCCTATTTCTGCCGCGAAGTAGTAGTGTGAAAACACTGCTGTGTTCCGGTGTAAAGGGCACCGTAGCCAGCGTATTTACTTGGTAAACGAGACTTAACACCCTATGTCTCACGTTAGGTAACGCGTTAGGTTACCACTGGTATTGCCAATATCCATGGACGTCGGTGACCACTTCCCATCAGGTGGCCCGACTGCTCGTCTGCCTGCGTATGCCATAAAAAAATTCTCGCGTAAGCAACAGAAAGTATTGTGTATTGGAGATGTTAATGCGATCACAAAACGAATATATCTATCACGGGATACTTGCATCTTGACGGCAAATCATTCTATTACAGGACCGTTGTATACGTTTGTCTACATTAAAAAAATACAGATTTCAATACGTTTATTTACATAACGAATCCTAATTTTCCCAGCCAGCCAGACAGACTACAAAGCTGTGTTAAAATAATGAATGAAATCATCATCAGCCTGTGAAAGCCGACTGATGGACATAGGCCTCCTCTAATACCGGGGTTTCGGACCGTATCTCACTACGGTGATCCAATGCGCAAAACTATGTTGAGTCCTCGCAGGATTCGAACCCACGACCTCCGGTTATGGAGGCAGTTATGAAGTTCATATTCCTTCAAATTCATACTATTCAGTAATATGTTGTATTCTCTTATATATATCAAACAATAACGTACACGTTTACTTTCTATAAAATTACAAAACCCGTCTACACCCTGTTAAATCTTTAACCAGACCCCAGGGTCTCGTACGCGTGCTCGAGTGGTGAACACTCGAGGGGATCATTCAGAGGGCCCTTGTACCGTATCGGTTACCTAAAGATATGGGCGATTGAGGCGCCGGCCTGACACGCACCGGCACTTAGCTTGTGCCACTATACGTGTGGCTTTGCTCATTAGAGGACTCTAGTAAAAAGTCATCATCGTCATCATCAGCCTGTGATAATCCACGGCTGGACATATGCCTCCCCTAACACACTCCTATCCATTAGAGGGTAGACTGTAGTAAAATGTACTGAAAAAATTACCAGTAAACTAAAATATAACAACAAAGGCAACTCGTTTTTATTATGTAATATTCGTTCTTATGTTTGTCACACTAAAGCAAAAACAACAGAATAGATTATGATGAAACAGAACAACATTTAAAACAAAAATTAATTCAGAAATTTTTTATACTGTTTAAAAGTGAGATAAAATATACGATAAGAATACTCTAAAATTGAATTGAGTATTCAGCTTGTACTAACTTAATAAGAATTTATTTTTTATTATTTATTTATTTTTTATTTATTTGCACAGTGTGGTTAAAATAATGATGATTACAATATTCAGTGATGTTTAACACACTTCACCCACCTGGGTATGCAAGATTTACAGATAAAACAATCATTGAAACAAATCTTACATCTAGCATTGACATTAATAATTACAAATTAAATGATTTTTTAAAGAGTTGTGAAACCAAAATTGAAAAAATTAAATAACAAGTACAAGAAAAAATAGACAAATAATCTGGATCATGAAGCATTATGCATTCAGGAATTCATTTATTGAGTAGTATTCCTTTGGCACCAATTGATTATGTAAAGCCCTCTTAAATTCAATAACCGCCGTTATATCCTTGATACAAGTTGGTAGTTTATTATAAATATTAATTTACATGCTAAATATACTCTTGCCATAAATAGTTGTCTTAGAGTTCTTTGCTCTTAATCTTTTATTTCTTGCGCTTAACATGTATTCGTATTCATCAATGTTCTTTTTCACATAGATTTGTTTACATAGACAACAACCTCTAAAATGTAAAGTGATGGAAAAGTCAATAATTTCATGATTTCAAAATATGGTTTACAGGATTCACTTGGCTTTAATTTGAATATAGATCTGATACATTTAGATACATTACAGTTAGTGGATTTTCCCCAAAATATTATTCCATATCGAAGTAAAGGTGTAACTAAACCATGATACGCACATACTAGACAACTTAAATTGGCAACCTTTGATAGCATATACAGAGCATATGAAGATTGATTTAGTCTTTTTGTGACATATTCAGAGTGAGTTTTCCAGGATAAGAATGAGAAGTTTATAAAAAATTTACTACAAGATTAAAAAACAAACAATTACAGATTGAAAGCGTTAGAAAAGCAGATGAAATAAGAGAATGAAGGATTTCTACGTGCTATAATATTTCCAAGAAAATGTAATTAATTTAAGATTAATAGCCGTAGAGCTGATTCGGCTATCATTATTTGTTTTATATGTTAACCCGTTCAATTGAATAGACAAGAATGTTAAACATATTATCTTACAATTATTCGCGAAGGTGTGATTAATTTGTTTTCGCTAAAAAGAGTGCGCTTACGGTATATTTTATATTCGAACTAGTTTATAGCTCTACTACAGATAATCGTTTTTATATACACTTAAAACAATTTGCAATTTTCAACTTTATAAATGTATAAATAAAATCAACTGCCTCCGTAGCCTAGTGGTACGGGCGTATGTTTTAGAAACTGAAGGTGGTGGGTTTTTTTTGTGCGGGACTTAACAAAACAAACAAATTTTCATTGCTGTTTCCTAGTTGGTTAGGGCAATTTGTGCCGACCACCCAATTGCCTGAAAAGTAAGATGATCCATGCGTCGGATGAGCATGTAAAAAATCGGTCCACCCACCAACCCGCATTGGACCAGCGTGTTATATTAGGGGAGGCTTATGTCCAACAGTGGACTATCACAGGCTGATGTAATGATGATGCTGAAATAAAATCAAATAGAAAGCTTTTCTAGTAACCATATCAATGCTCTATATTCTACAAAAATAAATAATGGATATATCTATATAAATTCTACACTGGTCTAATTTCGACTAGGTAGTAGTTAAGTTATTGTAACCCATGGCGACGATGTGTCTTTGTACACCTAGCGCTCTTATCAATGAATAAGATGACAATCACTTATTGATAGTGATAATAACAATACTATTCGTGCGATGCTGTTTCGTTACTACGGGGTACCATGGTTACATAATTTTTTTGTCTGATCTAACTAAATCTGTTATTTAATCTGATTCTATTATGTATGTTACTGTTATTTAATATAATGTGTTATTTATATTAAATGTATATTTAGCCGAATGAGGTACGAAATATATATAATTATTTAATATTCACAAACAACCATCGCACTAAAGCGTATACCAGCTAGGCATTCAGTGGTTGACGTTTGAACGTGTAAACTTTTCAGTTTCGTGGCCATACGTGTCATTGTTAACATTAAATCCGTCCCAATTTTCGCTTAACTATACAGCCACATTATACATGAAAAATTTAAAGCATAAAACACAAATACAGGACACAAACACCCGCTGAAGATGTTGCATACCGCCGTCAATCAAATTCACAAAATCGTCAACCATTCTAAATCTCCACTGGCCACTAATGCAACAATGAAATCACAAATTCCAATCGCCACAGAGGTTTCTACGATTGCCCGCGTGATTAATGAACATTCGTCATGTCGATTTCACTGAGCATTCGCGACCTCCGATTTCGTTGCGACAAAATAAATGAAATAGACCTAGAAATAGAATCTAGATTGAATTATAGTCTAGTACCGCTCGCTACCGTGGTTTAAATCCGATGATGATCTAGTTTATCTTTTAGACCAGGTAACCAGGTAATCACCTCCATGGGGTAGCTAGTATTGGCCCATGCTTTATAAAGGAGAGATCGCGGGGAAAAAACTTTGTGTTGTCGTTGTTTTCTGCTGGTTAGGACAAATTGACAATTTACATGCGTCGGATAAGCATGTAAAAAGTCGATCCACCCAGCAACCCGCATTGGACCAGCGTGGTGGGATATGGTCCAAAAACCCCTTAATGGAGAAGGCGTGCTATAGCATCGTTTAATTCGTCATGTCGTTTTTATCAACGTTCGTGATCTAAGGTATTGTTACGACGTAATAAATGAAATGGACAAATAAACGATTGCACATTATCTTTATGCAACAACCGAGGGGAGTAACAATCCGACAATGATCCACAGTTTAGCCAATTTCACCTCGGAATCAATGCAAACAAACAACGTAACCCATGGCAACAAATAAATGGCATATATTAAGCGTTCTTATCGGTGAATTGCCATCGAGATGAAGATCGGGGAATGACGTCAGCAAAAACTAGTGTTTTAATTAAAGTCATTCCGTTACGTCATTCATTTGACTATAGGTGTACATGTAGACGTAGTTAGTAATTATTTTACTTTTAGAAAACTCGGACCTTTATCGGAATGCGATGACATCCGCACTGTCAATGGATTAAATGGTAGTCATTCGGTCAAGTCAATTAATATGAAACTTTATTGTTTAGTGTCAAATGTCAAAATGAACAATTTCATCGTTACATTAGGGACCTAACTTCCTTCGAAGAAAAATCTTTTTTGACAATATCTGTAAGTACGTTCGACGCCTGCATCTCTTTGCTAATGCAATAGAACTATGATTAAACTTAAAACTCATCCCTTTGGCATAGAGTGCTATGCGTAATATGTATAATTAACTAAACAATTGTAAATAATTGTAAACAGACCCAATGTCAAACACTAATGGCGACAGAAGCGAACGCGAAATAAAGGTGTGGGTCGACGATTGCAGTATAATGACACGAATCAGTAGTTAAATAGTCATTAGTTACTGCAGAAGAACGATGATAATATGTTTCGCAATACGATGTAATCTAATGGCGGATCCAACAATATATATGAATAGATAGATACGGATGCCTATGTCCAGCAGTGGACTAAGCCAGGCTGATGATGATGATGATAACTACTGACTTGTCTAAATTTTAGTAAAATGCACTTTAGAAAAGACTTTAGATATCTTTTGTAATCCATTTTATCTCACCTGTGGGGTATTATAATAGCAAGTAAAGTTTATAGATTTTACATATCTTTAAGTTATTATGTAAATTTTAATAAAAGTCATAAGTACCTATTAAGTTAAAACAATTGCCACAGAACTATTGCAGTAAAACCTTTCTATATCTGCAGTAAAAGACGGACGCATATTTCAAGTAATGCCACTGCTGTAACTTACCATTTCAATTGATCTTAATTGACAATGGAGAGGATACGAGTCGATTGAGAAGCTAGACATGAAATTAATTCATGATCAATCTTTTTCGAAATCGGTTTAGCATTGTATTCCAACAGTGTAGACGGCGACTAGTCTACGGCACTATAATCTTCTAGTATTCCAGTTGCAGTACTCCTATATGTCCCAGTTTAAGTTCAAGCATGAGTTATGTGTAATTTACGTAACGCAGTCAAGGCATTATATAGATATAATAACAATTAATTTACTTTGAGCCTTGAGTAATATAAGAGATTTTATGCAAAGTCTATAGTTTGACCTGATGCTCCTGAATTGATATATAGTACGTACGATATTGTAATTAGCTTTTAGCGGTAAAGATCAATTAAAAACAATGTGTTTACGAGAATTTTAGCACGTTCTCAGCTCAAGCACCCGTAGTCCCGAAAGCATTGCTTTATTTGCAAAAATCCGCCGCGCGCCGCGACCGCTTGCTTTAGATAATATTAAAATACCCTCTTTTTATGACTCGTTAAATCTTTCGCCGAGCCATTTTATGCAAGTTACTAGAGACCCACTAATAATCCAGAAGATAGGAAGCGTTTGGGTGCATTAGGGCTCAAACAGTGGACTGGCACAGGCTGATAATGATGATGATGGTGATGATGTCTAATCCAGAGTTACACGATTAGCAGGTACACTTTATTCAATGGGTGGATTAGGATTAACAAATTCGAAAGAGGTCCTAAAAACAAAAACAATTTCTTACGTGCCCGCACATGCGACTCATTGATATACTTTTTGTATATTGCACTAACAATTTTAACAAACGCGATGGGTCTGCCACCTAGCATGGAATCGTTCAGAGTAAATGTCAATTATAACTTAAAACACTCTTGTGAACATTTTCATTTATTACTTTCAATAATCACTGCAAAAGGAGACGTTACTACGTCTCGTTTTATGACGGTAGCGATTTAATTGACCCGTTACGGCGGTGAAAGTAAAATGTCGTGAGAAAACCGAAGCACAGAGATTATAACCCAACCAAAAAATCAATTAAAAACAAGCCTGTGTTAGTTCACTGCTGGACATAGGGCATTTATGAACGCCTTTTCCAATAGGTTTTTCCAATAGGTTAGGGTTTTGAACCGTATCCCAACCACGCTAGTCCAAAGCGGGTTGGTGTGTGGACCGTCTTTTAACATGCCCATCCGATGATCATCATTACAGGATCATCTTACTTTACATCATACATCGACAATTGGGTGATCGCCCCAAATTTATTTCGCCGTTGAAAAAATGCAGCTTACGGATTCCCCACCCCCAGAGTGAGGGGTCAGCAGGGATATGTGGAGCTCCCGGACAAAAATGGAGCGGCCGGTATACCCACTAAAAACCAACGGTTGTTCCTTTCTCGCCTCTTTTAGGCCTCTGCTCTCCGGGTGTTTTGGGACACCCGAACCGTCGCTTTAGGCACCTTGCCGGAACAAACAGCACGGCGCTCCCTCTTGAGCCCTTCTTCTTCTGCGGATAGCCAGGGCGCTGTAGGCCTCTCTGTCTCTTTCCACGCCTTCCTTCCGGGCCATCCGCGCCACGCCCTTACGTTCTCTAACATCCTGCGCACTACGGCAGGAAGCGAAAGGTCGTGCCCCACGACACTACGCAGCTCTCGGTTGCTCGACCCAGGCTGGGCACTCTTCCAGCACGTGTTGGGCCGTCTCCTCGGCACATACGCCACAGTGGTGGTACTCCTCCCCATACCGACCACGCGGCACAGATACCTCCCGAAACAGCCGTTCCCCGAGAGAACCTGCGTCGCGCGGAATGTTAGGGAGCCGTATCCTCTTTCCAGCCACCACGTAAGAACGGGGCGTATGGCTTCAACTGTTTGACGGCCGGCGCTGGGGTGCTCCAGCCGCAGCTCCCACTCCTGTATTGCAAGGGAGCGCAATTCGTCACTGCGCCCCCGTTATTTTTTCTGGGGCTGGCCTGAAGGCCTGAGACCTTGCCTCCTCGCGCCAGAAAAAGAGTGACGCGAGGATTTCTGCATCTAGGTCCCAGGGCAAGGAGCCAGCCAACAGGCACGCCGCCGCGCCAGAGATGGTCCGGTAGCCCCGTACGGCCCGGATAGCAACACCCTCTGGGTTCTCCTCAGTACCACGGTACTCTCCTTTTGGAGGGTGTCAGCCCACACGGGTGCCCCGTACAGGACCATCGGCCCAAATTGCCCTAACCACTAGTTGGTCGGTTGGTTGGAAACAACAATAAAAAATTCTTAAGCCCTCGCATATTTTTATAAACATTTATTTTAAGTCGATATTGGTTTAACTATAGCTGTGCCAACTCGGGATTCGAACCTCGACCTCCACTTTATACACCGCAAGCTCTATGCAACGGCGGCAAACAACGAAATGGCATAAGTGCTATATCATTATCTATCATTTTGCGCCAACTGTTGATGCTTATATAATCATGTGGCAACACAGAGCGGATATCCGGCGGCGTCGTCTAGTAACACGTCTCACTACTGGCAACATTCAAACTAAAAAGTTGCTCACGTGTTACGAATAGACGTAAATGGCAACTGTATTTATAAAGACATTAAACGAATGCGGCGGAAGATACTTTTTATGTATAATTAAAAGAGATGATGCTACATAAACTGTTTATTCGTTTTCAATTGATTTAATGTATGAATAGTGTGTGTTGATTTTTCTTGATTTCGCTGAATCTTTAACAGATTCACAAGAAACACTAAGAAAAGTACGATTTTTTAATATCTATTTTATTCATTTCCTTCACGCTTTTACATAAATTAAGTTTGATATACATAGAAAAAAAAGGAAATCCAGGTTTTAGTAATTCACTTAACATGTAAACTATACATATAGCGTAAAATTTTAAATCGTAAAGCTTTCAATCTTATGAGATAATGTGGAATTTCAAGAAACTAAAACTATTCTATTAAGAATCGCTAAAACGCAGATAATGTACTATTTTAACAGTAATATAATAATTATTTCTTTTAGTTACGCAATTATACATATCAAACCACTTATTTACGGATTTTTCGCGTTACTTAAATATATTTATTCCCGACGTTTCGGATTCTTTTCAGCATCCGCCAGTTTTATTAAAAATTTTTTTGACGGTTTTTCGAAAAACATAGAGATACAGACATATACCAACTTAGTCTGCCCGTGATCATGGACGCTGAAAAGAATCCGAAACGTCGGGAATAAGTATATTTCAGTAACGCGAACAATCCGTAAATAAGTGGATTTAACAGTAGTATAATGTTATGTTTGTATATTGAAGACAACGTAGTGTCGAAATAACTTACTACTTTGACTCATTACGTTTTGCGGCAATTATCTTCAAAAGGCTTTATTATAAAAGTGATAAGCAAATTGTAGATAAGTGACATTTCGAATATAAATCACAATTTTTCATAGTTTATTCAGTTAACTCTTCTTACTATTGAATATACCAAATTAAAGTAAATGCCGACTCGATGTTAACGGAAGCATTTTACAGACAATTTTTAATGTTAAAAACTATCCATGACATTATACGCATAAAGCCAGGGCGCCCTATGTAAGACATAAGTATAAGAACAGACTGACCTTTTAGTAACATTTATATTTAGTCGACGACCCGCTTAGCAAAGTGGTTAGTTAACGCGAACTAACCCGACAAAAAGTGTAGGTTCGATTCCCACTAGGGAAAAAAAATTGTGTGATGAAAATAGTGTTTTTCTCGTGTCTGAGTCTTTGTATCTATATAGAATGCATTTCATTACAATAGCAAAGTAAGTTTCCATAGAAGTACCTTTTCTTAGTTTGATTCTGGACAATGTTGTGGTGTTTGTCCATATCATCATCATCAGCCTTTGTTAGTCCACTGCTGGACTGCACGCCTTTTCCATTTAGGGGGTCTTTGGACCGTATCCCACCACGCTGGTCCAATGCGTGTTGGTGGGTGGACCGACTTTATACATGCCCATCCGACGCATGGATCATCTTACTTTTAAGAGAATTGGGTGATCGGCCTAAATTGCCCTACCCAATTAAAAATTTGTTGAGTCCCCGTAGGATTCGAACACACGACCTCTGGTTTCTATAACACACGCCCTTACCACTAGGCTACGGTAGCAGTCATATATATATAATTATTATTATTTAAACAGCCCAATTTATTTACAAAATGGCGTCATGCGTCTCTGTCGTGTCCTTTCACATGACTACCTGACTCAGACCGTTTCCTCGGATTCATTGCAATCAGCCTCCGGTTAGAAGGGGTAACCGGCGTGAGAACGTGCAGCAAGTGACATTATACAGTTAGGATAGTCATACTCGCTTGTACTAGTTTCTAAGATGTAATAATCTAGACTTAAGGGACGTGATGTCCTAAAACGATGATACGTACAGAATAATAGCGTCATCATCATCAGCCTAGCCATGATAGTCCACGACTGGACAAAGGCCTCCCCTACTACACTTTATATAGCATTTATTTAAATTTAAAATAACGCGATTAAATCTGTGCATTTTTTTTATCAAACAATAAGAATAACTTGAGGTTCATTTTTAAATCCAACAAAAACATTGCCAAATTTCTAATTATTATGTAGCAGAGTGAAACAGCAAATTGCAAGAATACAGATTCAGATTTATATTTAATTCAAAATATTAGAATAGAATGTACTGATAAACAGACGAAGCCTAGGCCTATAATTGTATAGAGGCCAGTAACTAAAGTTGCTAGACCGTCTAAGAAATTCTAAGAATTTCTCACAATGTCAATCGAATCACAAACTAATTATGAATAAAATTTAGGCTTAAAATTTTCTCAATTTCACCTTGAAGTAGAAATAAACATTGTTACCTATGCAACGAAATACGATGTACATCGAGCGTTCCTATTGATAAGGTCACCAAGATATGAATCGATTAGAAAATGTTATTGCTTTAATTAATTTATGAATTATCGCATGCCACATACATAATGCAAACATGAGAGACTCTTGACTATATTTATACCTAACAGTACTTGTATATTCAAGCTAATAAACGATTGATTGATTGAATAGCAGCGCCATATATACATATGTTGCTATGGGTTACAATGTTTAAAAGTTGTTGTTACAGTTAGCTAACATATACAAATATATATTGATACTGTATATACATCTAACCGCCTCTGTGATCTAGCGGTATTGGCCCTTGCTTTATAAACCGGAGGTCGTGGGGAAACAACTTTGTGTTATCGTTGTTTACTGGTTGGTTAAAACAATTTGGGCTGACCACCCAATTGTCCGAAAAGTAAGATGATCCATGCGTCGGATGGGCATGTAAAAAGTCGGACCACCCACCAACCGGCATTGGGCCAGCGTGGTGGGATACGGTCCAAAAACCCCCGAACAAAAAGGATGTACGCCTTAGGGGAGGCTTATGTCCAGACTGACACAGGCTGATGACGGATTTATATACAAGAAGCCAAGGCCTATATACTCTGAGTAAATGAGCAGCTAGCTTTAAATCACGTACAAGAAAAGTTTTTATATGTCTGAATTGATTACGTCAATAATTTACAAGTGGACTGATATGAGCTCTCAGCTCTTACTTTCCGTCTACGATTCCATCGTGACTTATTAGATGTCCATTAGGCGTAGACGGCGAGAGTTGTGCGAGGCGTTATCTCACGGTTGCCATGGCAACGGATAACGGTCCATCAATCACAGCGAAATCGAATCTAAATGAAGCGTTGTGTCTCTCGAATAAGAGGAACATTGAAAGCGTTTCATTCCCAAAAATTAACTGACATCTTAGGTTAAATAACCTTTAATTTAGAAATTCACCTTTGTTTATCTAAGCTGCAAACGATATGGTTATAGTTAGGCGAATTCACATATCCAAAAGCAGGCACCACTATTGAACGATAATAAAAAAAAACATAATGAAGCCATTAGTACCTACGACAACGTCAAATTGCAAAGATTCCATACACTATTTACCTCTATTGAGACTGGCAATTAACATATTTCGCATATTCCTTCTTACAGAAACGTCATTGATGTACCGCAAACAATTAACGGATCTCTCTGGAAATGGATCGACGGACCGGGAGATCTCCCCACCAGATAGCCAACACGATCTAGTCAAATGTGGTGCCCTATTAGAATACAATGAAGACTAAAAATGGTAGACATTAAAGCTACGCGACCGCCGGTTCAAATAAAAGAAATGTTATTTCTAAAACGTATATAGATCTAGCTAATATTTCGTTATCGCTTCAGTTTTTTACGTTAGCCATAAAAAAAACTCGACACGGATAAATTGCTAAATGGGTAATCGAGGCCAGTCAAGCTGATTTACACAGATTTGACGAGATTTGAGTGCTTAGTGGACCTGACTGTCGCACCAAAGGATGTGGGTTCGTTTCCCACAACTAGAAAAATATTGTATGATAAACAAAATGCTTTTCTTGTGTCTGGGTGTTAGTCGATCTATATTATATGTATCGATTTACAAAAAAAAGTAAGTCTATTATTATATTTTCATAGTACAAGCTTTGCTTATGGTATAGGACAGATGATGATGATAATTTTGTCCATAAAAGCCATATTTTTGATGAAAAGAAAAACATCAAAGAACTTTTGCATATTCTATTCATGAAAATTGTTAACGGTAATTATTTCGGCCTAAATTGCCCTACCCAATTAAAAATTTTTGAGTCCCGTAGGATTCGAACACACGACCTCAGGTTTCTATAACACACGCCCTTACCACTAGGCTACGGTAGTAGTCATATATATAATTATTATTATTAAACAGCCCAATTTATTTACAAAATGGCGTCATGCGTCACTCTCGTGTCCTTTCACTTGACTACCTGACTCAGACCGTTTCCTCGGATTCAGTGCAATCAGCCTCCGGTTGGAAGGGGTAACCGGCGTGAGAACGTGCAGCAAGTGTCATTATACAGTTAGGATAGTGACACTCGCTTGTACTAGTTTCTAAGATGTAATAACCTAGACTTAAGGCACGTAACGTCCTAAAACGATTATACGTACAGAATAATAGCGTCATCATCATCAGCCTAGCCATGATAGTCCACGACTGGACAAAGGCCTCCCCTACTACACTTTATATAGCTTTTATTTATATTTAAAATAACGCGATTAAATCTGTGCATTTTTTTATTAGACAATAAGAATAACTTGAGGTTCATTTTTAAATCCAACAAAAACATTGCCAAATTTCTAATTCTGCTACAGCAGAGTGAAACATTTTGAAACAGCAAATTGCAAGAATACAGATTCAGATTTATATTTAATTCAAAATATTAGAATAGAATGTACTGATAAACAGACGAAGCATAGGCCTATAATTATATAGGGGCCAGTAACTAAAGCTGCTAGACCGTCTAAGAAATTCTAAGAATTTCTCACAATGTCAATCGAAGCACAAACTAATTATGAATAAAATTTAGGCTTAAAATTTTCTCAATTTTACCTTGAAGTAGAAATAAACATTGTTACCTATGGCAACGAAATTACGACATACATCCAGCGTACCTATTGATAAGGTCACTAAGATATGAATCGATTAGAAAGTGTTATTGCTTTAATTACTTTATGAATTATCGCATGCCACATAAGGCAAACATGAGAGACTCTTGACTATATTTATACCTAACAATATTTGTATATTCAAGCTAATAAACGATTGATTGATTGAATAGCAGCGCCATATATACATATGTTGCTATGGGTTACAATGTTTAAAAGTTGCTAACATATACAAGTATATATTGATACTGTATATACATCTAACCGCCTCTATGATCTAGCGGTATTGGCCCTTGCTTTATAAACCGGAGGTCGTATGAAAACAACTTTGTGTTATCGTTGTTTACTGGTTGGTTAAAACAATTTGGGCCGACCACCCAATTGTCTGAAAAGTAAGATGATCCATGCTTCGGATGGGCATGTAAAAAGTCGGACCACCCATAAACCGGCATTGGACCAGCGTGGAAATGAAAAAAAAGATGTACGCCTTAGGGGAGGCTTATGTCCAGACACAGGCTGATGACGGATATATATACAAGAAGCCAAGGCCTATGTACTCTGAGTAAATGAGCAGCTAGCTTAAAATCACGTACAAGAAAAGTTTTTATATGACTGAATTGATTACGTCAATAATTTACAAGTGGACTGATATGAGCTCTCAGCTCTTACTTTCCGTCTACGATTCCATCGTGACTTATTAGATGTCCATTAGGCGTAGACGGCGAGAGTTGTGCGAGGCGTTATCTCACGGTTGCCATGGCAACGGATAACGGTCCATCAATCACAGCGAAATCGAATCTAAATGAAGCGTCGTGTCTCTCTAATAAGAGGAACATTGAAAGCGTTTCATTCCCAATAATTAGCTGACATCTTAGGTTAAATAGCATTTAATTTAGAAATTCACCTTTGTTTATCTAAGCAGCATACGATATGGCTATAGAAAGGCGAATTCACATTTCTAAAAGCTGGCACTACTATTGGACGATAATAAAAAAAAACATAATGAAGCCATTAGTACCTACGACAACGTCAAATTGTAAAGATTCCATACACTATTTACCTCTATTAAAACTGGCAATTTACATATTTCGCATATTCCTTCTTACAGAAACGTCATTGACGTACCGCAAACAATTAACGGATCTCTCTGGAAATGGATCGACGGACCGGGAGATCTCCCCACCAGATAGCCAACCACGATCTAGTCAAATGTGGTGCCCTATTAGAATACAATGAAGACTAAAAATGGTAGACATTAAAGCTACGCGACCGCCGGTTCAAATAAAAGAAAAGTTATTTCTAAAACGTATATAGATCTAGCTAATATTTCGTTATCGCTTCAGTTTTTTACGTTAGCCATAAAAAAAAAAATACGACACGGATGAATTGTTAAATGGGTAATCGAGGCCAGTCAAGCTGATTTACACAGATTTGACGACCCGCATGGCGTAGTGGTTAGTGGACCTGACTGTCGCACCAAAGGGTGCGGGTTCGTTTCCCACAACTAGAAAAATATTGTATGATAAACAAAATGCTTTTCTTGTGTCTGGGTGTTAGTCGATCTATATTATATGTATTGATTTACAAAAAAAAGTAAGCCTATTATTATATTTTTAATAGTACAAGCTTTGCTTATGGTATAGGACCAGATGATGATGATAATTTTTGTCCATAAAAGCCATATTGTTGATGAAAAAGAAAACATCCAAAAGTCGTTTGTATATTCCATTCATGAAAATTGTTAACGGTAATGATTTTAAAACATATTAATTGATCTATTTATTTATTCTACAACTGTTCAGAGTTTAATGTTCTGTCTACGGTCGCTATACTACATTTAAAAGTTCAGACACGGAGGACCGATAATCTGGTTCAATTACTTAATACATTAGAGGCATTACGCCATGCCTTAGTTTGGTGAGCAAATTTGTGTCTTCTCACGCTAGTATAACGACAATGCATAAATAAAACACAAAAGTACAAAGCAATACAACAAACAAACAGACTTTTGTAGTAGTGTCGCATCACTGTGACGTCACAAGCTTACCCATTGCGACTAGCTCTGGCAGTCGCTTGTTAAAACCAGATAGTGGTCTATTAATAGTAGGGCATTGTTTCCTAGTTCTACGGGCGGAGACGTGTCTAGCGACTAATTCTAAATGTCCTCCTTCTATTTTAAACTAGCATTTAGTCTAGTCTGAAAGAAGGCGAATAATGTGTGGTAGGTCACTTGTAATAGTAATTTGTAGATATTTCTTATTGCAGGAGCGTGATACTTCTAGAATATCGGAGTGTTCGTAGAATTGAACCCACAACTTACGACACGAAATGTACGTTCAATCATCATCATCATCATCAGCCTGTGATAGTCCACTGCTGGACATGGACCTTCCCCAATACACCCCTACCTATCAGGGGGTATTGGACCGTATCAAGACGTTAGTGGGTCTTTAATGCAGAACATCTTCATGTCACATTTGAAGCTTGAACATTTGAAACGTATCCAAAGATGAATCAGACGTAAATGCATTTGATGACAACAACTTCGTATAAGTAATGTCAATGATCTAGATCATAAGGACCGACGTATTATATGAAGCCGTAATTAAATAGTTCCTTACCAAAAGGCACTAAGGTGTGACAATCATACAACTTGTAATGGTTTACTCGGTCCAAGTTACCTGTAACAAACAAATGTGCAATTAATAACTTATTTATTACTGCTTCTTTAGCCTAAATACTAGACGTGATAATTAATGACTGACAGATAGGACTGTCCAGTGATCCTGTAACCTAGAAGCAACCCATTAAAACGCGCGGTATAATTGTATTGTAATTAAACGCTATATAATCCGTAATACTGTATTATTAACCAATTAAAACGTTGAGTAATGTTCCGAAATATTTCTTTTTATTCTTCCTTCGGTTATTACCATATAAATAACGCAGTACATCATCATCATCATACATAATTAGCCTGTTATAGTCCACTGTTAGACATAGGCCCCACTAATACACCCTATCCATTAAGGGTTTCGGACCGTATCCCAGTAATAAATAACGCAATATTTAATTAAATTTTGTGTGTCACATTTAGTTTAATATGAATCGCAACTATTGTCTTTAATTAACAGTTAAATACAATATTTACGCCAACAACAATATGACTGCGCAAACTTAAGTACATTGACTTCTTATCTCTTCTCTTCAATGTTGTTTTAGTGTTATTACTTCAGATAAGTCTTGTAATAAATACGTTCAAATCCCAATCCCCAATCATATATATATATATAAAATAGTATATATATATATATAAAATAATATTAAAATAGTATATATATATATATATATAAATAATATTTATATATATATATATACATACATATATATATATATATATATATGATTTAGGTTATTTTACAATCAATACTCTCGTATTAAATTTTGTTTTTTTTTTTAAAAATAGTTTACATATATTAGGCCAATTAAATCTAAGCACCATTTGACTATATGTCATTAAAAATTATAGACCTTAACAAAAGATATGTAAACATGTTTTGTTTCATAAAATGATAATTGAAAATATATTATTCTTTATAACTTATCTTTTGATAAGTTATGGTTAAATATGGAATAATGGAAGTAGAGTCAAGATGCACCAAAACAATCTCGCAGAAACGATTATATTTAATGAGTGAATACTATTAGCCCATCAACAAAACTTCAACATACCTACTGTAGGTGTTGGGTTCCCTTTTTACAGGAGACCGTCTTGGGCGGTACCACCGCGGTGCTTATTTCTGCCGCAAAGCAGTAGTGTAGAAGCACTACTGTGCTTCGGTTTGCAGAGCACCTTAGCCAGCGTAATCACTGGGTAAACGAGAGTCAACATCCTATGTCTCACGGCAAGTTGATGACACCACTGGTATGCCACTGGTACTGCTTAATAAATGTTTTAAAATTGAAAAGTCTATAAAATTAGTTTCACTGCATAATGTGTAAAAACCTCTAAAGCGATAAGTATGACGCAAACACCGTCTCAAATGTACGTAATAATATAAATAGCAATTAAGGTATATTACTCTAAAACTCTCATGCATCCACCGACTTCCGCACGGGTGGCGATTTTGTACAAAGTGAAAGTTTGTTATTATATTTTCACGCTTTTTATCGCGTCCGGTTCGTGTGTTAGCAAATGTAATGATAATTCAAATCGTCCGATACAATCTCTTATGCTAGATTGTGTAATATTGAGTAATTGAGCAAAGTTTCCAATAGATATGGGTACTCGCTGTTTCACGCGACAACTTCCGTTTGGACTTTTATTTTAGAAATAATCTTGTCATCATCAGCCTGCGATAGTCCACTGCTGGACATAGGCCTCCCCTAATACACCCCTATCCATTATCGGGTTTTAATAATCTTGTATTGTTAAAATTATGTTGCTTACACTATTCAAGAGATTGAGTATGAATCATTAAGCAACATATTTTATTTGAACGAACAATTTATTAGTATAATTAGTAATAGTTCTCTCGACTAATTTTTCGTCACCAGGTTTAGTTTGATTCTTATTTTGTCATCATCAAAATTCGACATTTGGCTACATATTTATATATTACAGATCTTTCAATAGTTCTTCTTATATTCTATCACATATATAAACGGAGCAAAGTCTATATTATTAAACAACTGCGGAAAATTTCCCAATCTCACTTCAACCAACGGTCATTCGGTACAATACTAAACTTCTCAGTTAGTGCTCCGTATATAAAGTTAACTACATAACACACTCGCCGTTCAACTCGGTAAATTGACAATTAAGCGCACAAAAGGAAGTCTTGGCATTTTCCCACGAACGCTCCACGCCAGCGGTGGCCCGCTTTTGCACGAGTATTTCTCCTTGTCTTGCGCACTGAAGGGGACGATATGGTAGGATGGATTGTTATTAATTATGTGACGGCCGGAAAAATATGTGCTTGTACGAAAATTCATTGTTTATCATAAAAAGTTATTCGGCTGTTTTAGCATTGGCGTTTGGATGCCTTAAACAAATTTGTTCTGAGATTAAGTATCATTTGGTACAGATTTGAACGTTCACTTGACGATTCATTTAAGAGTTTTTCATTTTGTGTAGGTATATTGCGGGGTTGTGGGTAACAAGACCGATAAATACGTCAAGCCATAATATTACTATTTTTTTATTACATAATGCAATTGATATTAAGTAATAATATTGAAAGCAAATTTCATAACACAAAAGAAATTGTTGAAAAATGGAAAAGAACTCAATCCATAGCAAACCATGGGGTTAACAAGACAGATTTTTATATGTCAGTAACAACCAAGAATAATAACTTAAGAACTACATAAAACGCCATAGCGTCAATATGTTTTGAATAAAAATTAGTCCAACATACCTAATATAGTTCAGTTATAGTTCAGTTCAGTTATAATGTTACTTGCATAGAACTCACATTAAGACAAAGAAAATCACTTACATTCACATATATATATATATTCACACATACATGTATATATATTCCTATTGTCTCGTGTAGAGTTTCGTTAGCACGTTCGGGTGTGAAACGGTCCATTCATCGGCGCTATCTCAGAACCGGTTTAGCGTAGCTTTCTAACGGCTGTAACACCGAGCACTCCGGTTCGAATCCCATTCGTCACGTGGCATCGGTGAACGTAAACAATCACCGTCGTGAAATATATAAATGTACTATACATGGGCCAAAGATTTGGTTCCAATGACAACTAGCTCTCTTCAGCTTATAAATTACTTTATACGCTGAGTGGACACCTTTTTTGGTGCATTTTTATATTACTTCTGTATTGTTGTTGTTGTTGTATGAACTCATGTTAGGAACCTTTTTCTTTCCTTTTTTCAAAGGAAAACAGTCAAGATTTCGATAATCTCCTAAATCTAAATGTGAAGTCCGCGAGCCTTAGTATTAAAATCTGCTATTGTATGTTAACGTTAATTACCATGTTATATATTTATTTATAATGAAATTATTTTTATTTAAAATAGTATATGTTCGTAATAAATATAAACACTTATTTACTGCCAATATACTCTCTTCGCCACCCTAAGGCTTGCAGAGAGGCGTTTAACATTGAGCCCCGCTCTTGTAAATTTAATACTTTGTTCGAAAAGAATAAATAAATAACGTTTTGATCATTTACATTAAAACGATACAGTTAAAGTTTTTAAATCTAAACCTAACAGCGTAAAAATATCTGTCCTTCCATTGCTCAATATATCCAAAACGTGTCAAAGATTGCTCCCTTTTTTAACTTTTTTGAAGTCTTCAAAATTCACTATACCCCAAACATTTTACCATATCTTATGTACCGGCAATATAAATATTAAAACGATCAGTACATTCCATTAATTTAAACGTCTCCCGCCGAAACATTACAGAATCGAAAGAAATTAGAACCTGTTTAAAAGATTTCCATTCTATTTAAGTCTCAAAAGTCTAGTCTAATGCTAATGGCCCGTCGCTTGGCACTGAATAATTTACGACCGGAACACATTAACGCAAGTAATTGGCTCGACCGAATTTGATTAGCGCAATTTGCGTCTCCGTTCAATATCACTCTATTGGATATATCATGAAAAGATCGGAAGTGTTGTTAGTTTTATACGGTAGCCTTGGGAACGGACAGACTGAACTTTCCCTTTTACACTGAATAGACGTTATCCTATTTGATGGTACAAGCCACAGCAGATCAGTGCAGTGATTTTTGGGTCATGTGACCCGTAAATTTGCAATAGAATGCTTCATGTTGAATAGTCATGCATTCGAATAATCAACAAAGATCGCCTTTGTGACCTTGTGGATTCGGCTCTTGCACTTTAAACCGGAGGTCGATGGTTCATCTTTGTAGACAAAAGCCTTTGTGTCATTTGCTTTCTAATTCTTTAGGAAAATATGATGCAATCACCCAATTGCGTTAACAGCAAAATGATCCGAAACGTGAACCGATTATCAAGATCATGTTAGACAGTAGTTATTGGAGGTTAGTATCTTCTTAAATTAAGTAGCAACTAAACAATCGATCAAATGTTTAACTATTAGGCTGTGGACGTCAGATGGCAGTCGCTTTGCGTAAAAATGGTAATTTAGGTCAATCTGGATTAATTAGAAGCCAACCTCATGTTAACTCTTTAAGATGGCTAGGTGGAAGATTCGTTTTATTAAACATATATATATTAAAGAGATTCCCACCTATATATATTGACTCATCACGATATCTCTGAAACCATAAGGCGTAGCGACTTAAAATTTGGTAGGAATATTCCTTTCGCCGAGTAGAGGTCAGCTAAGAACGGATTTTATCAAATTCCATCCACAAGGGGTGTTGGGGGGTTGCTAGTTGAACATATGATCATAGTTCGGAGGCATGCATGATCTACATTATTATTCGTCAATTGCGCATCCACTTAGATCCGCCGCACGATTGACAAAACGGTGGCAGTCACGCGAGATCCTAGACACGCCATCCGAGCTGTATTTACATTTATCCGCATCATTCGCCACGGGTTTCCCTTTCGTGGAGATGTATTAAAATCTTTCAAGATGCAGATGCTTTAGAAATCGGAGGTCGTGGGTTCGAATCTTGCGGGGACTCAACAAATTTTCATTGTTATTTCCTAGTGGGTTAGGGCAATTGGGGCCGATCACCCAATTGTCTAAAAAGGAAGATGATCCACGCGTCGGAGAGGAATGCAAAAAGTCGGTCCACCCACCAAACCACATCGGACCAGCGTGCCACCATATGGTCCAAAAACCCCAAATGAAAGCGTGTGCATTAGGGGATTATGTCCATTATATAATATGTCCTTTATACATATATTAGTGCCTTGTGTCCAGCAGTGGACTAGCGCAGGCTGTTGATGATGATGATGAATATGTAGAATGTATGTAAACAAAGACCAATGACAAAATTAAGTTCTGGAAACATTAAAAAAATATTCAGTGCTAGTTCAGAATACGTTTTGTCTATTATTAACTCTGTGTGACAATAACTCTCCGGTTGTTTCGGACCACAGACTCCAAAACGGATTCATCGAATTCATTTTTACTTTACGTCATTTTGTCCATGGTTCTTTTCATACAAATCATAGCCGACGAATACTGGAATTTCTTTAATCTTTTCTTTCTGCTTTTTTGATCTTTCACCGTAGTCAATACCAATAAAATTGTAAATGAAAGTTGCATACAAAGGACTTTTTTGTCATCTTATACAATAAAATTGAAACAATAAACAAACAATTACAGCATAAAATTATCATATTAAAGAATAAAGCCTAAAGCGAGCATTACTTAATTACATTCTAATAACCTTTAACATGCAAACGTTCCTTGACAACTTTAATAAATTTATTAATGGTTAAATTTTAAACGTTTATTGGGATTTTGTTTCAAAAGCGAATACATTGTCCCATAAAATAAATAGATATTGCTGGAAGAATTAGTTTATGCTTGTGTCCTAGGATTCATAAGATGTACAATAAAATGGCTAAAAATAATTTTTGTTTTTCTGCACGTACATTGAATTTTTAACTACAACTATAACCTGCTATACCTAGATTTTGACAATTAAAGTAAACTCTTTACTTTAAAGTAATAACATTGATCCTAAAAACTAACCATATAATACATTTTTCAATGATAACTTAAAGATAGTGTTATGAACAGCGTAAAACGATTTAAAAGTGACTCCCGTGCTTCCACTCCAATTAACGACGCGGACTGCTAAAACCCAGCGGTCATTTGGGGCGATATTCCGGTCAATGGAACTAACCACCCTACCCTTTGTATAACAACCTACTGTAATATCCTCTTATTATTTTTCGGCTAAATATAAACCTTTTAACATGTTAAGGCGTTTATTTTTTGGTGCTACTCGAAAATATATGTAACTTCTAATTTAAAAAATATTTTCGTTTAACCCATACCCTGATACCTATACCCATAGAAATTTAGTACATGTATGGA
The DNA here is from genome assembly GCA_029286875.1 of Lamproptera curius. Taxonomy (NCBI): domain Eukaryota; kingdom Metazoa; phylum Arthropoda; class Insecta; order Lepidoptera; family Papilionidae; genus Lamproptera; species Lamproptera curius. The sequence goes on along the minus strand of JAGSMT010000027.1, from coordinate 3,065,499 downwards.
TTTTGACTGTCTCCGCGGCCTAGCACTATTAGCCCTTTGTTTATAAACAAATATACACCATAATTATTTCTATGGTTTACGGGAATATTATACTTTAAGGATTTTATTGCGTTTATTTTACATTTTTCAATTTCCGACATTTCGAACACTTTCCAGCGGCCGTGGTCACATGCGTCTTGTTGCAGTGCTGAAGCGGGATAAAATCGTAAAGTCATTTTATAAAATATAATAAAATATACAACAACTTTCTGTTATTGTTTGTTTTCTGGTCAGTTAGGACAATATGGGCTGATCATCCAATTGCCTGAAAAGATAATTCATACGCCGGTTGGGCATGTAAAAGTCGGTACCGATTGTCGAGGCCATCTTTGGCAGTCTTTATGGGTATAGGATATAAGATCGATAGTCAGACCAACGCAGTTTACCCTTTGGGTTGTGGAAGTCAGATGCCAGTCGATCTGCGTAAAAACTGTTATACAGGCAATCTCGATTGATAAGCAGCTGACTCCATGGTAACTTGGGGTAATAGCTGGACGAAAAATATAGATTTTAATCCGCAGATGCATACTAACGTACTCAAAATACTCGCAAATGAAATTAAGAGTACCACTAGTTCGAGGTCGACCAACACCGCGTCTTCTCAAACGCGGCCTCCAATTCACAACCTTGCTGGCCTAACTGCTATCCGTTCTTCTGACTCCCGACCCACTGCCACTTCAACTAATCCTTTGTACTATATCCTTGACTTTAGTTCTTTGACGCATGAACTCGTTACGAACTTCAAAGCATGACGCGTTGTTTTAAAATTCGACAATAAAACGTTCACAATGTAGGTAAAATGACAAAATGCTGGCAGCACAGAAAGAAGGCGTTGTGTGGGCCGTCTGCCCACCTTTTACCGCTCGCATGCAATGTTAAGGGCAATCAAATGAGTTTCCCACTTCCGAGGCGAGATTGCCCAATTGCCTCAAACGGTATAACACGATAATGAGGCATTCATAAATCTTGCGAGATATAAATAATGAAGGTAGGTTGTTTATTTACGTTTAACGGTCACCTCGTCGTGCTTATTGTGCAGTAATCAAGTGATATTTGTGACAAAATATGAAATAGGATAATGTAAAGTGGTCCTTGTTTACAGATAAGCGACTTGGCGTGCTCATTGCAAAAAACAGTTATTTTGTGTGACACATTGTAATGGATGGCGGAGACTCAAATTTGACTATAGTATTGGAGATGAGCGTTACATTATTTCAATAATTGTATTTGACCAAACTTTGAATCATATAAGTAAAATAGATTATTTAAACTTCATTTAAAAGCCGCTAAAGGAAAAATGAGACAATAATTTAGATCTAAAACTCAGAGATCTGTGCCATTGAATTTAAAACATAGTTTTTCAAAACGATATTTATCTTCATGATTAATATAAAAACGGTAATTTACCTTAATGTAACTAAAAGTATTTATCATTATCTCTTCCTTTACGTAAAGACAAACGCTCGGATCATAACTTTGGTCTTACCTACACATCATCAGCCTGTGTTAGTCCACTGCTGGACACGAGCCTCCCCTAGTGAACGCCCTCACCATTGGGAGGTTTTCGGACCGTATCCTACCACGCTGGTCCAATGCGAGTTGGTGGGTGGACCGACTTTTTACAGGCCCATCCGACGCATGGATATCTTATTTTTCAGACATTTCGGTGATCGGCCCAAATTGCCCTAACCAACTAGGAAACAACGATGAAAATTTGTTGAGTCCCCGCAGAATTAAACCACGACCCCGGTTTCTAAAGCACACGCCCATACCACTAGGCTACGGAGGCAGATACCTACTTAATCATGTAAATTTATCTACAGATCGTCCAAACAGAACGATTACACTGTTAACTGGGTACATATTCGCTCCAATTAAACTGATCTCACGCATACTAACGGTACACGGCGCGGAACGAGGGAGCGACCGAACGAAAATCTAATATTTGTACGCGAACCGTTTTTATAACGAGTAACAACTGTTAGCGGTATCGGACAACGGCTATAACCGTTACGTGGTAAATGAGATCTTTGCATAATTATTAGTGGAGTAACAGAGATACACAGCAGTTAGAGTACAATATGCTAACGGTTCCTGCCGCAAAGCAAGACGATTTTTCCGGTTTGAAGGGCTCAGTAGCTAGTTGAATTGATAGGTAAACGAGAAGTTATATTTAAAAGCTTCTTATTGCGTCTCAGTACGGCGCGTTGACATGTGTCGTAATATTCTGTAATTTCCCGAATTGCCATCAGGTGAACATGGTGCTTGCTTTTCTGTTCTTATTTAATTGTGAAATTAATTTAGATTTATTTTTAAGACATGTACGATTTTAATCAGTCGGTTTTCTGCTAACAGGGGACAGATTGAGATTCCGAGATGTTTATGTGTTTATGGTTTGAAGTGCATCATAGCCAGATCAACTATGGGGTGAACAATTTGTAGCTTGGTTCGTTATAAACATCGGACCGATCTGAGAGGATACTTAAATAATTACGTTTATTTACAATTCTGGTGTGTAAACAAAGCTATATAATTAAATATGGTCAAAAGAATTTATATAATAAAAAAAATTGCCTGTATTAAGAAATATCTGCGTATAATAGGCAAGATTAATAGTTTATGTTTAAACAGATGTTTAGCAAATATAAGATTGCATTTTTTTAAACATCACTAGAGCTACGCAAGTTAGGAATTAAAATGAGTGTCCCATAATATTCTAGAACTTATAAACTGTTTCTCAACTATTATACCTAAATCAAATACGCATATTGACGGTTCGTTTATGAACTCACCTTGTTACTACGTAAAAGACGATTAAATACAGACCAATGACGTCACACGTAGGGTTGCCACATTTATATACAAGTGTAAAAAATGTACTTTATACAAAGTAGTTTCAATGTTTACTTGCTATTCTTTGTTAAGAAATTATGAAATACGTGTTTTAAGTACATAAATTGCTTTTGTAATTAATATTGCCAGACAAATGCCCTGACAGCTATAAAATCAAAAGAAGAATTCAAAGAGGTTGTATAACATTCACCGATATGCCACTTTCCTTTAATAGATAAAACCCGAACTAAATCTTAACTGCCTCCGTAGCCTAGTGGTTAGGGCGTGTGCTTTAGACACCGGAGATCGTGGGTTCGAGGTACGTAACAAATTTTCATTGTTGTTTTCTAGTTGGTTAGGGCCCATTTGGGCCGATCACCCAACTGTCTGAAAAGTAAGATGATCCGTGCGTCGGATGGGCATGTAAAAAGCCGGGCCACCCACCAACCCGCATTAGACCAGCGTGTTGGGATACGGTCCAAAAACCCCCTAAATTATAAGAGCAGGCCTATGTCCAGCAGTGGACTAACACAGGGTGATAATGATGATGTTGTTATTTAATGATACTGTGGTGACGTAAAAAAACCGTTCCATCAGTTCTTTTGCTTATTAATTACATAAAAAAAATAATATAACCATTGATAAAGTAGCGGTAAGAAGTTTTTATGATATTAACAAGTAGCAACGAATAAACCGTACATTGTTTGGACAGAATGTACTTACAATTACGAAATTATTAAACGTGCACACAGGAAATGGCAACCCTAGTCGCACACTCACCTCGCTCCAAATTAAATGCTAAATGATTAAGGATCACGCGAAATACAAACAAGGTGTAGTTACATCGTTAATATTCATATAACTGTTAATTTAGCCTCGAATTAAGTTATAATCTTAGTATAAGCAATTAATATTAGTTTAAATTCATCACTACTTGTATTAAACAAAGTCGCTTTCTCTGTCCCTATGTCCCTATGTATGCTTAAATCTTGAAAGCGACACAACGGATTTCGATGCGATATATTTAAATAGATAGAGTGATTGAAGAGGAAGGTTGATAGGTTTAATTCATGCATAATATTGTATATAAACGCTGATAAACTGATATAATTTTACATTTTACAGATATCAGTATTGCACCCGTGCGGAGCCGGGGCGGGTCGCTAGTTCAATATAAGTCAACACTTGCTTATTGATTTTCAAACACACGACCACCGGTTCGGAAAAGGACGCCGCAGACCTGAGAAGAACCGGCGAAAGAAACTCAGCGGACTACTTATATGTGATATTTTAAAAATAACAAACAATTTGAAGGCAAAAGATATTATGAAATTTTGAAACAAAACCTGGAGCGAGCATTCCATTACCAGGCTGTGTTATCATTAAAGAATTTATAAGTATTGTAATAACCTTTAACACATAAACGTTCCTTGACTACCTTTTTAAATCTATTAATAGTTAATTTCTAAACGTTTACTGGGATATTGTTGTAAAACGTATGCATTGTCTCATAAAAGACTTATTCTTCGCAGTCTAGTTGCTGGAAGAATTAAATTATGTTTGTTCATTGTATCTATGTTGTGCGTCACAATGTTTATAAGCAATTAATATTAGTATACTAAGTTTTTATAGATGTTCACATTCATCACTACATAGTATAAGACAAGTCGCTTTCTCTGTCGCTATATCCCTATGTATGCCTAAATCTTAAAAACTACGCAACGGATTTCGATGCGGTTTTTTTAAATAGATAGAGTGATTGAAGAGGAAGGTTTATATGTATAAACTATGTTTAATATTGTAGGTTTATTTTCTATCAGCATAGTTCCGTGCAAAGGAGGGGCGGGTCGCTAGTTATTGATAATTAATGTCCTACATTTTAGCGTAATTACTCTAGATAAAGATGTAGTGAAAAATTATTTTTATTCGGAAAACTCGGATCTTTATCGTAATACGATGACACCCGAACTGCCAATGTTTGATAGTATTAAATTAACGACATGTTAATTGTCAAATGTAATAATGTCATTGTATAATATAGAAATGTGTAAGTGCTGAAGTTATTTGAGAGGCCACGATAAATACGAACTTATAAATATTTCGAAGCAAATTTTTTTCGCCCTATATCTATAAACAACATATTAAAGCATTGTTATTCAAAGACAGTAGATCAGTCATGGACATCTCAATGACGAACCATCAGTCAAAATTATATGTATGACGTCAGTTGGTTGCCATGGGTCACAATATTTACAATTATACCAAATCTCAATTGGCCCAGATATAGAAAAAATACACAAATACCTTAACAGCTATAAGATCAAAAATATAAAACTCAAAGAGGCTGTATAAATTTCGCCGATATGCCACTTTCCTTTAATAAATGAGACCCAAACCATTAAACTAATCAAATCTGTAGACTAGTGGTATGGGCGTGTGCCCTAGAAACCGTGAATACTGCGGGGACTCGACAAATTTTCATTGTCGTTTCCTAGTTGGTTAGGGCAATTTCGGCCGATCACCCAAATGTATGAAAAGTAAGATGATCCTTACGTCGGATGAGCATGTAAAAAGTTTCACCCACAAGCCCGCACTGGACCAGCGTGCAGGGATACGGTCCCTTCGGATAAAAACCCCTTAAGGAGAAGATGTGCGTCAGGGGACTAGCACAGGCCGACAGTGTGCGAATGTAATCAAATCTCAATAAACCCAAATAAGAAGTGTATTAAAACTCCCATGACGCCCTTAATATCGCTTTTCTATTGGTGAATCATCACCAATACCGGCATTGTAACCATGACGACGCGACGTTACTTCGGCCAATAGCATATCGTATTCGACTCTTATTATCATTACCTCTCACCCGTGGCTAAGTACGAAACATGATACAAGTAATACACACAAAGTAGGTTCAATACACATCACACATTATAAAATCCAACAAGGTAACAAAACGTACAATTTAATTTACGCCAGTCACCAATCGACACGAGTGAAAACAAATTTCAAAAAGACAGAAATCGCAGAGTCATCGTTCATGAATCACTTCTGCGACAAGCACATGCCTGTTGCAAGTAAGCATGACCGTTAGAAGGTTGCGCCGCGATCACGCACGGGGTCGCGGGTTCGAATACCGGCGAGAAACTGTAGATTGTGATTGGTAGATAAATACGAATGTATTACCACAAGTAGAAGTAACTTGTAACTAGCACAAGTAGAAACGAGCTGGTATTTTATTGTTGCCCGAATGAGACAACAAAGACTATTAAGACGTACAAATACAGCCAAAGATTTGTTTTTGATGGTGAAAAAAACAGTTCGCCCTCAACCGAAAAGACGTGCAACCATTGGAGGCGTCCAATTGTGGGTAAGTGATTTCGATTACCTACCCTTGCTACGGTACCCTTCACACCAGAATGCGTGAATGTCTTCACACTTGCATTTTTACGGCATTGTGGCAGAAGTAGGCAACGTGGTGATACCTTCGTACTTTTCTTGGATACTTCGGCCAAAAAGGTGGGTCTGACTCAACAACAATGCATCTGTCCCTATACTGTTAACATCTCTTTACTCTTTTACCAAAAACTCCAATCCATCATTTATTTTGTTTCAAACACTTATCTGGCTTAGGTATTGCAAACGGGCTGCGTAGACCTTGAGAGAGCAAAATATCCCTTCATATGACTTTTTGTGAACGACTGGCAATTATTGGCCTTTTTTTTTAATGGACGCCGTCTTAGCGGTCATCAAAAAAGGCCATGTCCAACAGTGGACTGCAAAAGGCTGGTTATGACATTATGATGAATTCGGTCTGCTTACCTGATTGTGTAGTAAGATAATCTATGTGCCCGGTGGGCGTATAAAAAATTCAATACAGAACTTGATCTGCCCCACGCCGCGTCGTTTATTCGCCTGAACAAACTATATAAAAAGGTGTGCATTTGTGTCTAGTCACTGGATGAACGATGATGAAGACTTATAAAAGACTTTTTACCTAGGTTTTTTTATTCTCCGATACAAAGAGTCAGCCTCCGTAGCCTAGTGGTATGTGCGTGTGCTTTAAAAACCGGAGGTTGTAGGTTCGAATCCTGCGGGGACACAACAAATGTAAATGTGGTTCCTAGTTGTTTAGGGCAATTTAGGCCGATCACCGAATTGCCTGAAAAATGTGCATGTAGTAATTATTTTCAATTTAAAACAAAAGTGCGAAAAAATCTTTTGAGTGAGGCGTTGGCAGAGTAATTGTCACTCAATTTATGATTTTTTTATGGCATACGCAAGCCGACGAGCAGTCGGGCCATCTGATGGGAAGTGGTCACCGACGCCCATAGACACCGGCAATGGCCAGTGGTATCGCCAGCGCGCTCCTAGCGTGAGACATGAGGTGTTAAGTCTCGTTTACCCAGTAAATACGCTGTAATATTTATTTTCTATACATATATGTGTATATATGTATACATATATTTATGCTGGTATGTATTTGTGGATAGATGTATATACTTATAGCTGTTAATATACTATGTATTTATCTTTATGTACTTTGTTTTATAACTTATATTATATTAAGCTTAATTAAAGCTTTAAGTAGTTATATAGTGTATTTAAATAGAACAAAGTTTTCCCATGTTAATTTAATATTTTCTAGTGCACCTAGTCTGAATTTTCGTAACCTCCCTAAGGTTGGCTGTTAGAAAATGCCTTAAGGCATTAAGCCCGCCTGTGTACACTTTATTTGTGCAAAAAGTTTAAATAAATAAAAAGTCGGTCCAACCATCAATCCGCATTGGATCAGCGTGGTGGGATCCGGTCAAAAACCTACTAATGGATAGGGGTTTATTATGGGAGGCATATTTCCAGCACTGGACTATCACAGGCTGATGATGATGATGATGATGATGACAAAGAGTCAAACCTTTCGAGAGTGCAATAAGGGTCAGTAGTGATCGCACACTAATGACAATTCACACGTATCTTTAACTGCTTACGAAATAACCGCTAAGTTTAAAATTACACGCACACTTTTCTTTTACCTTTATTGGTCTCGTTAACCCGTAAAGCGTTTCTCTCGTAAAACATTTAGAGCAGTACTGAAAAAATGCAGTTACACAAACATACAGTTAGACGTGACATGACTGACCGTTATATATTACCATAGAAATTATGGCCTATAAACGAGTCAAATAAACCATGTAAATATAAAGTACGGATTTTTTTTCTTAATTTCGAATGGTTCAAATGTAATAGGCAGTCTTATAGCTGTGAGTTTTCTTTATTTACAGAAAATTGACAGCGCTGTGTGGCTGTCAAGAGGAGCACTTGTGACTAAAAGCGGAGATAATTCAATTCTTATGACACGATCAGCTTAATAAATAAAAAGCGGTTAAATTTAACGCCATGATACTTATTAATTAAACGAAACATAATACATTTAACCAACATGTACTTGATTTGTAATAAACAAAAATATAAAAGAAAGAAAGACGGCCTTAACGAGTTTCAAGTCGATTTTTGGTGGACGAGATTTAACCATTTGGACCGGTGGTAGGTTGGACGTATAAAAGAACAAAATCAACTAAAATTAAGAGAATGAATTAAATCAAAACTAGCAACACTAGTCTAAAATGAATTTACGCCAACTGCCAATATCTAGCTTGTGCCAAAATAGCCGACGAGGTCACTGTATGGCAATGAAAATGGCGACAACGTATAAAAAATCACAAGACAATTTCAAAATAACACCGCGGAAGTCTTTATCCAATGCTCTGTAAAACAAATCTGTTATCGTTTAAAAGAAGTACACACAAATTTTAACAAAAACTTTAATTTTTATGACTTCTAGAGATCTATGTACAATTCATGTTTATAAATAAGCGCATCACTAAAAACCTGAGCTGAGGATAAGACGGATTTTATATAGTCAATGTAATCCATAGAAACAAAATGGCATTGTTATCAGTTACCCATGGTGTTGTTATCAGTTGAATTGCTATCACTCTCTTCAGTTATCAACAATAGCTATATGCTACTGGTTACATACCAACTCACTCTTCTTTGGCTGAAGCATATAATTATTAAGCCCTCATAATACATTCTCATGTGACAATGTTAATAATTTAGATAAGTGTTAACCAACTACACAACCCTACCTGTTAATGAATCACGCGACATTCCTACCATGAATTATATAGAGCTTCATCAAACTGTACACCCGTGGGAATGAGTGGCGGGGAGTAGGTTCGATTCCGTACAGCATAAAACGTATACGGCGCCGAGTGTGCACTGTATGGAGGCATAAATAACGACGACTGTACCGTCGGCACAAAACTTTGTACCTACGGTACAGTCGTTATCAGGTGAATGGAAACGGTGTTGCAAAATGGCGGCTCGGGGAGGGGATAGGGGTTTATGGTAACGGGTACAGTCATGCACATCGGCGTTCTTAAAGTAATTTTTTAAATAATAAAGGAGAGGATATAAATATTAAAAAAAGGATTGTCTGCAAATATATTGATATATTTCACATCTGGTTACCGTTCTGATCATATATAAAGTCCTATAACAAATATTTTAATGTTTCAAGTACACGGTTATATGTCATAAAGCATAGTAAGTCATTGCCTCATAATATTAATAATTAAAAGAAAAAACACACTCAAGCCTTAACTTTATTATCAGCAGTGATGAAGCTTCCTAGGTCGACTGTACCAAAGCCTAGGACATAAAGGCTAGACGTAGCTCACCTCCCCGTTCTAGTGGGCGGCACTACTTGTAGCGTAGGCGTCTATTGTGCTCGGTGCTTTATCTACGCGATCCTACGATAAAATGCGCTTTATAGAATCTACGAGGCGACATTTTAATACTGATCCTTGATTAAAGTGTGGAGGTTTTAATGATATTGCAATTTCAATATTGCTGGTATCTATCTAGTGTTTAAGATTTGGATAAATATGTTGTCTTTTCCTCCTGTTGGAGAAAATGAACATTGAATGTGAATTATTTGTACGTTGATGTTGAATATATTAAAGCTATTTCTTTTGAAAGCTTCTAGCCCTACGTAAGTAGAACACAATGGAATTATTGGGTTCCATCATTATCATATAGCAGTCTGTGTCAGTTCATTGGACATAGGCGTTTTTAATGAACGCCAAGACGGCGTCCATTGAAAAGAGTTAGTCATAATTGCCACACTGAGCAGGCGGATTGGCAATTGACTAATTTCACTTGTACTGCGGATCTGTCTTACGGCCACTGTAAGGTAGATCCGCCGTCAAGTGGGCGGTGGGGTCGTCACATCCCTACATCTATTAGGTTTAATAACCACTTACTACACGTAAAATTCGTCGGATTGGCACGGAGGAAGCCGGTGCCGGTGGTCTTAACCCTCTTTGGCGATCGTTAACGGATGTCAGTGCCTTCAGAATAACTGACGTCTTAACCATCTATCAAATGCAGTTAACATTTAGCGTTGCGGAGGTCACATGCCGGTCACTTTGACACGTTCCTATGCCAGGATTTTATAATTACGTCTACTTCACTTCGCAGTTGTATACATGTTGGTATCAGTCAAAAATTTTATGGCCGAAAAACGGTAAGTCGCTTAAGAACACGTGTAGACCACTTGCATAGGAGAGGTCACATGCCAGTCACCCTGCGTAAAAACGCGAATTATTTAGGTGAAAATAGGCTTTATAAGCATGTCAATTTCATTTAAAGAAACTTAAACTTATTACGTAAACACGTTTTAAGTTGTGTCCCGTGTGGTTGTCAACCAACACAATCGCGCCAATTCCAACATAGTGGGTAAATAAATATACCACCTGTTATTTGACCTTATATATTAATCGTGGGTTCGAATCCTGCTGGCACGCAAAGAATTTTAATTGTTGTTGTCACCTAATTGTCTAATAAGCAAGATGATCCATGCGTCAGCAGGGCATGAAAAGTCGGTTCACCTACCAACGCGCATTGGACCGTCGTGGTGGGGTACGGTCCAAAAACCCTCTAATTGAGAAGGCGTGCATTAGGGAGGCCTATGTCCAGCAGTGGACTATCACAGGCTGATGATGATCAATATCTGGCAAGACAATCGTCTGTCATGATCACGAAATTATCCGCCACACCGACAGACAGACAATGCGAGATTAGGCGCTCATTCATCGCACTCTCGCTGACTAATGGAGACCGCAGTGAATGCCGCCTTTTTTCCCTTATCGACCGTTAGCCGAGCCATTGTCCGCTGACCACACAGTTATAGCTAGGAGTAACAAAGAGCGACTTTGTAAAATACGTGGTGCAAAAACTTTAAAGGCATAATAAATTATATTTGTTAAGTTAACTGTCGTTTTATATTTGTTTAGGCACCTATTTAAAAATCGCCTCGGTGGCCTAACGGTAATTGCCCTTGCTGTAGAAACCGGAGGTCGTGGGTTCGAATCTCGCGCGAAAGCAACTGTCTGAAAAAAACGATGATCCATGCATCGGATGGGTACGTAAAATCTCTAATCCGCTTTGGACCAGCGTGGTGGATACGGTCCAAATACCCCCTAATGCAGTAAGGGAGACCTATGTCCAGCAGTGGACTGGCTATTGTAATCAAAATCCGACTAGCAGGATATTATCATTATACTAATTACATGTATTCATTATTCATTATTACATATAAATAAAGTATACATACCTTATTGTTTCTCCTGTGTATCAAGCTTAAAAACAAAAGTCTATCACTACTCGAGGACATATTACTAGATAAAAAAGCGGTGATTTTCAAAGTAATAACATCTCACGAAATTCTTATTCATATTATAAAACAACTGTTAACCAACAACTCAACATAAACATTCAGTTTGCGTACATAACGTGAATAAAAAACGGCAAAGTATCTCTGGTACAAAACAGTTTCACATGAGTCACGAGAACGAAACATAGTAAAGTTCACCTTGAAAAGCTGCTATTCTTACGATACCGTTAGAAACGTTCACGCGTGGGTAGCCGGTTTGATTCCCAGCATAAATACGGAGTCGTAATTACGAAGGAGTTTAGACTTTAAAGTCGCACGTCATATGACTCAATTTTGCCTTGCGTGTAAAGTACTCGACTATTATCATAGTTTACAAGCATCGTAATTTGTGGGATTTATTAATGAATGAAGTATTGTATTAGCCACAATAATGATTGTTTTAAAGAGGTAATCAATACTCTTCTTAAACGATACTTACCCAAATAAATATTAAACAGAGGACGTTGTGTGTCTACATCACCATCAGCCTGTGTCAATCCACTGCGGACATAGGCCTCCCCTTCTCCATTAGGGGGTTTGTGGACCGTATCCCACCACGCTGGTCCAATGCTGATTGGTGGTGGAACGACTTTTTACATGCCCATCCGACGCATCATCATCTACTTTTCAGGCGATTGGGTGATCAGCCCAAATTGCCCTTACCGACTAGGAAACAACAATGAAAATATGTTGAGTCCCCGCAGGATTCGAACCCACGGGCTCCGGTTTCTAAAGCATACGCCCTTGCCACTAGGTTACGGAGGCAGTTTGTCTACAGTGTGCCTACAACGATACGTTAATATTAAAACAAATTATTATATTTAAAATATGATATTGTTTAGCTCATTAAGACTATAATTTTATGTTAACAAAGTAACATAGCGTTACTACATCTTCATTACTAAATAACAACGCCACACGACATCTCATCGTTGCTTAGGGTTACATTAAACTATAGTTATTTTCGTGTTCAATACCACTTAAATTCACAAGTAAATTACAATTAACTTCATCGATCGTTACCAAAAGACCTTGCTCATCGTTACAAAGGCCTTCAAGTCACATGCAAAACCAAATACAGCCAATATACATAATTTCCGGTGGCAACTCCAAAGTGCCTGCCAACCTTGGTGAATCCAATAAAAGGTTGTATCGTAAACAACGAAACCATATAAGTACATCAAGTACTTGACGTAAACGGTTGAAGTTTGGCCAGCGCAAACTGGATAGGGACCTTGTCTCAAACAAGCCCTTTTAGGGTAAGATGGGGGATAAGGCAATTTTGTTTGGAAGTCAAGTTAATACAATTGATTAACTTTTAAGTAATGCTTTATGATTATATACACTATGGCAGTATAAACTAGTTCATTTTGTTGTTTAGTGAGCGCTGATACTGATGAATAAAACGTATCGATTGAATTCCACCACTTAATGTCAATGTATACGGAATATTTGCTAATATTAGAGTGATTTTCTTATTTTTTGACAATAGAGTTTGTTTATAACATAACATTCGGATGTTATTTGGCTCTGGTATACTTTAATAACAAGGATACGTGGTATACTACCAGTATTCGTAAAAAAATGTATTTTTCTAATCTTATAACGCAAAAAGTATGCCAAGTTACACAGCTAAATCTTTCTAACAAAATCAACAGTTTTTAAACTTGTTTAGCAACATGTAAGTATGTAACAACACATCCTTCGTTATTAACTGCGTCTGCGTAAAACAACTAAATATATGATAAAACGCCGGTTCTCTCAGCAAACGGTGAAAAGAAAACTGTATCTGAGGAAAAATCGTTCACTTATCAAAGAAACAAGTTTCAATATACAATGGAAGAGAAATCATTGATTGAAATTCATCAAAGGGCATAAGCATTCAAGCCAGTTCTTAATAATCGATAGCTAAAAGAGAAACTGATCGATGAAGTAAAAAGACTTCGTCGGCGGTTTTAATGTCAATGCAAAGATATGCACATTCAGACTAGTAGCGTCGAACGTGTTTTTTATTTAGGGCAAGGTGTAGTATGGTAAGGCACATGTCGTTTTTGATCTAATTTAACCAAATCGAATTCAAGCATACTTTATTCAATTTTGGTTCTGTCGAGCCTAATGTGTATCACCGGTTCGGAAGTTTTGATCTGTCCAAGGATGAACCGGCATGAAACTCTGTTTTTCGATTCAATTTTAGTCAGTATATTACAATAGGACTTTATACTATAATACTATTTTTTGATAGCATATTTAAAGGAACTAGTATCCCAGAGCTAAAAGTGTTCTTGTTAACTCTGGACCATTACTAACATGCCCGTCGGACGTATGGATTATGGATGAAACTTTTAAAATAGTCGGCTCGTTATAATATTGCCAACAAACTTTAAAATGAGTATAAAGTAAAAAGTGCCAGATCAACTAAGATTTTGTTATGTTATTAACAACACGGCGTTATTAGTTAAACATTAAATCATATATCTATTTTAAACATCTAATTTTCATATATAAACTGCCTCCGTAGCCTAGTGGTATTGGCGTTTGCTTTAGAAATCGGAGGTCGTGGGTTCGAATCCTGCGGGACTCAACAAATTTTCGTTGTTGTCCTGACTGTCCTAACCAACTAGGAAAGTTGGTTAGAACAGTTTGGGCTGATCACCCAATTGTCTGAAAAGTAAGATGATCCATGCGTCGGATGGGTATGTAAAATGGCGGTCCACCCACCAACTCGCATTGGTCCAGCGTGGTGGGAAACGGTCCAAAAACCCCCTAATGAATAGGGGTGTATTAGGGGAGGCCTATGTCCAGCAGTGGACTATCAAAGGCTGATGATGATGATGATGAATTTTCATATATATATTTTGTCTATTAAGAACACAGACACCATAAATTGTGAGACTATTATGAGAAACATAAAGTATAGAAGACTAGAGAGATATGGTGGAAACTGCATAACATTTTAATCGGTAAGAAAACCGAGTAAACTTCACAATAATAACTATTATAACTCTAAAAGCCGCGGCCGTGTACTGCAGCAGTATCATTATAGTTTCATTTCAATTTTACGCGACGTGTTCAACGATGCAATGGGGTTTATTACGCCATTGCAAAGTCTGAAGATAAATCCAACGTTATTATACATCATGGTACAGTTTACTACGGCCATATAACTTTCCCTTGTGTTTCGTATCGTTTTAATTATACTGGAGAAACTGATATACATGAATAATGTTATTTATATGAACACTAGAGGCCCGCCCCGGCTCCGTACTTGTGCAGTACTGATATCTGTAAAATCTATGGAAAGAATTACAAATTTATCAGCGTTTCCCTACAATGTTATGCATAAATTATACATATATAAACCTTTGTCTAAAATCACAGTCTCTATTAAAAAAAACTGAAATCCGTTGCGTAATTTTAGAGATCTATGCGCACATAGGGATATCATCATCAACCTGTCTTAGTCCACAGCTGGACATAGGCCTCCGCTAATGCACGCCTTCTCCATTTAGGTTTTAGACCGTACCCCACGACGCTGGTCCAATTGCCAATGTCCAATTTACATGCCCATACTACGAATAGGGACAGAAAAAGCGACTTTGTTTTGTGCTATGTAGTGACAAGTATCGTAAGATTTTATATCATGAAGTTTATTGACCATTAGACAGAAAAAACACGGCATAAGACTGGTTTTTATGAAAGGATTTTTTATCACGTGTACGGACGGTTAAATCCCTATCTTTGTCCATATAAAACATCACATCACCAATCGTCTACCAAATATCTTGCTCAATAATGTAAAAACACGAAAAAAACCACTGTTACTTGCATTTCATTACCACACCTAAAGAGGAGTGAAAAGGGGTAACACCCTCCCTCCATTTTCGTTTCCCTCATTATCGTTTTTAGACAAGTGATTCTTTCGTTGCCATGATTGTCAGATTGCGGTATTTTGAAGGCGAGTTTTGTGTAAGAGTTCTTATAATTGTAAAAAAGGAACTGGTGGTATGTTCTTTTTTTACCACCAGATCCTTTTTGGACCATCTGGGTGGGTACCACCCCGGTGCCTATTCCTGCTGAAAAGCAGTAGTGTGAAAACACTGCTGTGTTCCGGTTTGAAGGGCACCGTAGCCAGCGTATGTACAGGGTAAACAAGACTTAACTCCGTTCGTCTCACGGAAGGCAGCGCGTTGGTTGTACCACTAGTAATGCCAATGTCTATGGGCGTCGGTGACCACTTCCCAACAGGTCGCCCGACTACTCGTCTGCCTGCGTAGGCAATAAAAAAAATTGTGGCTCCCAAAATCAATTCGTCCAATATGGGCTGTAGTACTTAATATCGGTCAGATAACAACAGTTCTTACTCATAGCTCTTGCCATCTGACCTCAATAACCAAAAGCAAAAACTGCATTCGATGAATAGATTACTTATCCGTTAATTCAACGGAAGTGACAACTTATACCAACTGCCCAAGATAGTGTTGAAAAGCAGAACCGAATTTTTACCTACATACTCGGTTGACGTATTCATGCTTTACTTATATATCTCTGCTGATAGTAACCAAAAGCCAAAGAAAACACAAATTATTCCTACATAGGATATGAATCCAAGACTTTCAGTTTGTAAAACATTTTCGATGACTCACTAAACCATTTCATTAAATCTAATCCTTTTATTAAGTAATCAAACAACGAGTAGATCAGGACGGATAAATTGAAAGACAATTATTTATATATATAGTACGCTAACGTATGATTCATTAAACTAACGGAGAAAAACACAGTCCGTACCAGTTTATCCTGTCAAAGGCATTTGCATATTTAAACCGGATTTGACGCGTTTTACATACGTCAGCGTTTCCATTTATCTTGTGACGTTTTAACACACACACACACACACATACATTTTCATATATCATTACCATCACGTTAAAAAAATACAAACGCTTATAACAGATAATTAAGGAAAGATAAAAACCGCTCAAATTAACTCAACTTAACACTGAAAATAAACAAAGATGTAGAATTCAACGGATCATCAAATGCCTTCCAAATTCTTACTTAAATAGATATCCACACAAGTTTAAAAGGCTCAAATGTTATGACTAAAACAGTTATAATAAGGAAATGAATTAAACATGATAACATAAGATCGCTAAGAAGCAACTGCCATTTATATAAGTGATGTTAATATTTACGTAAGCAATATGGAAAAACTCTCCTTTTTAGCATTGAAACATGTGAAATAGTTTATTTATTAGTGTTATAAAAACAGAAAGTGTTGCAATATTTTACGCTTACTCACAACAGCCCGGCTAGCTCAGTCGGTAGAGCATGAGACTCTTAATCTCAGGGTCGTGGGTTCGAGCCCCACGTTGGGCGAATATATTTTTTCTATTTTATAATAAACTTTTCTTAGTGGACAGTTCTATCGCATTATTCGCACCCGAAAAAGTGAAAGCACACTTTGCAAGTAACTTATTTAAATTGCTATCTTAAAAAATTAATCCGCTAAAATATTACAGCACTTTAGAGATACGGAAATATAGTAAACATTTTCATACTTTCACTCGGTTAATTATTATGAAAGCAATATTCGCGTACACATTTTCATAGCATGAATTCCTTAGGGATAGTTACTTGAAAAGGATGCACGGAACGCAATACGGGTGAATTTCCCGTGACGGTGGCAACGTTAATCCCGTGGGAATCGTACGCGGAACACTCGGCGAATTAGAATTTACGGCCGGCCGATTTTGAACCTTCCCGGTGTACACTACCACTTGCGTGTGTAATCCCTTGAGGCGTCGTACTCTGCATTTCACCGCTTCGAATCCCTGAAGCGACGGGTCGCGTATACGTGATGAGCACGTAAACTATTCGTGGCGATTTTTAATATTTTCACGTAAGAAATAAGTGGAAACAAAAAATAGTACGAGAGAGACATTGCGCTGATTCGCATTGATTATAAAAAACGTGTATATATGATAACTAGCAACCCCTACCTTGTAGGGTGGAATTTCGTAAAATCCGTTCTTAGCTGACCTCTACTCAGGATAAGGAATGTCCTTAGAAATTTCGAAGTCGTCACTTTAGGTTCCAGAATTCGTGATGTTATTATATAGGTGGAATCTGATCCAATATAGATATGATAAGTGATCCTAGGTGATTAATAATAAATATATACCCACAACACGTTTTTCCTTATACGGTTACCAATCCTAATGCTAGTTTTGCGGAAGTAGTAGTGGAAAAACGCTGTGTTCCGTTGAAGGACTGAGCCTGTATTACTGAGTAAAATGAGACTTAACACCCAATGTCTCACGGTAGCTAGCGCTTAGGATACCATGAGATATCAGTCGAGGTGTGTGACCACCTCCATCAGGTGGCCGAATGCTCTATATTGAGTATGCCATAAGATAAAAAAAACTAAAATATACTAATAAAAAAAAAAAAACATGGTACTATTGTACTCACTGTTGTAGAACAATGGTACGGCGCTTTTTAAACTGGAGACCGTCGATTCAAATCTGCGCTGACTCAACAATTTATCCCATAAAGTAAGTTGATCCATACGTCGGATGGTCACATAAGAAGCCTATCCTGCGCCCGATCTCTCTCCAATTATGTCGGTTTCCGTTTCCTATTGACTATTAGAGAGAATCCATCTCCCGTTAGTTTTTTTGCGTACACTTGTGCACTACAATACCAACGCGTAGTTAGCTAATATGCATAAACACACACTACAGTAAAAAGCAATGATGAATCGATGATGGTCACCTACGCTCATGCCATCGTCAAAGCGGTGGCGCCATGTGGCCAGCGACGGTCGGCTGGTAACGGTAAAAATAACTTTTGGCTTCGGCACATATGTCACCGTTCGTGGGAGGAATGGTTGTATTAAACTTGCAACGATTTCGTTTATGACTGTCTTAAGACACGTGACGTAACACTTATCACGTGACAGTTTTTAAAAGTGTACTGACATCACATTCGATGGAATTTCCCGTTTTTCGTATGGAGCAATGGTACTTAAATTAAACGAAACAAATTTTACAAGAAATCTTATCAGAAACAAACTTGAGACCAATAAGCAGCAAACTGACTGAAGCCGATAGAAATATATATAGTGTTTTGGCAAATAATATGAAGAATACATACAAGATTACACTTTTGTTAGGAACTTTTAAAATACTATAGAAGAATACAAAAACTTTTTTAAAGATGAGGTAAAAGCCTGAACAAGCTCTGCCCGAGCACCTTTAAAATTTCTTTAAAATGTACAAATATTATTTTCTCAGCGTTTCAGTTTAAAATTTACATATAAATTTATTGTTAAAAGCTTTGCAAACGCTTAAGGAAAATGTAACAAAGGTACGAATAAATATTTTCAGCCATATCTTTGTTGTTGTTTTAAATATTACTTCCCTTCATGCATATAACTGAAATATCTCATACACACACATAAGTACATCTCACACACTTTTTCTACCGAAACTGCTATCAGTCAGCGATTCCCAGCCAACTTGCCAGCTAGACACTAATGGCCGAGTGGTTGGGAAGGTTGCCAAGGGGCTTATAACTCACAGGGGCTGGGGGTTGGTTCGCTGGATATCTCGTGACGTCATCTCTCGTCTAGCCTTAGCGGCGCCATCGGAGTCAGCTATGCGATAAAACAATGACTTTATTCACGTATAGTGCCATATTAATAAAGTTATTTATCGACTTCGTCAAATGTTTGTACCCTTAAGTCCAATAAATGTGATTTTCGAAGTGTTCATAGCTGCGATTTTAATTAATACTTACTGGATAGTATTACAAACCGTTTTTACTTGTTTTCTTGCATAAATATGTATGACTGTTATGTTTTCTATTCATAAATGACAGTATTAATATTTTAATAAAAATATCGCAAGTATTGTTTCTTTTATGTATTATTTACAACGAACTATAATATATATACAAATATTCATCATAGTTACGGAACATTACTTTTATATATACTAGCGACCCGCCCCTGCTTCGCACGGGAGCTATGCTGATAGAAAATATACCTACATTATTGAGCATATGTTGTACATATAAACCTTCCTCTTCAATTACTCTATCAAATAAAAAACCGCATCGAAATCCGTTGCGTCGTTTGAAAGATTTAAGCATACATAGGGATATAGGGACAAGGAAAGCGACTTTGTTTTATACTATGTAGTGGTAATAATAACTTGATAATATATCTCTCATTACAAAACATTTAAATAATTTATTTTCGTTGTACCACCTATTTTAAAAATTCAAATATAATTTATAGTAAATACAAAAATGATTTTTTTATATATAAGTACTACACTAAAATTATCCAAATCCTAGTCAAATAAAAGGACAGAGATATTACTTACCATCAAATATGTATACAGGACACGCCTGAAGCTCTACTCATAGCTCATCCAGGATTTCAGAGAATCGGTTCCCGAAACGACACATGACTCAAACGGACAAATTGATATTCGATCCCGGAAATACTATTGTGCTTGCGCAAGTTTTATAATACAAAGTACAATTGCTAGAAACAAGCGTTAATTGAACCACCGTCTTTTTAATGTGGGCTATAGAAAAATAACTGCCGAGAAAAAAAAATTACGTTATGTTATATGTGTATATAGAACAAAATTTTTATGTAGTATTTTAGCTGGTATATTGAACTTTATTTATTTTGTTGTTGCGTTCTACACCTAAGACATTATGCATACATGTAAAATAGGAAGAAGTAATTATATGGAATACATGAAAACGATTGTTGTTTAATTCTTCCGTTTTTAAGCACAACGTTTACGTTTTAATGAAACACTATCTCCCATCCTTATAAACTTAAAAATATTTAACTAAAAGGCCCAAGAAGAATTTGCATGAACTATTTACACACTGTTTAGGAATATTTGGGCCGATCATCTAATTGTCTGTAAAGTATATTGATCCATGCGTCGGATGGGCATGTAAAAAGTTGGTGAGCCCATTAACCTGCATTGGACCAGCGTAGTGGGATACAGTCCAAAAACTTTCTAATGGAAAAGGAGTGCATAAGGGGCTTCTGTCCAGCAGAGGACTAACACAGTCTCATGGTGAAGATGATTCACACTACACAATTTTTATTTGTTAACACAAACATTTCAACCAGGACATCATCCCCCAAGCCACTTACAAAGTTTATTGTTTAGTCAAAAGGAATAACAAGTACTGTGAAACCACTTTATCTATCGTCAAACTAAAAGGCTAGACTATACTAGATAATAGATTTTTATGAACATTGGTTAGACTTTCCAATAAATAAAAGACGCCGCACCCAAGATGTCGCGTGCCAAAATCTTACGCGCAATTTGATATTCAGTCGATGTAAGTAGGTGAATTCTATTGGCAAGTCCCTACAAAATATCTCTTAAGGATGCCAGCTTCTCGGTAATAGCGTAATTCACTTGATACTTGAAATTTTAATTCAGTTTTCATAATTAGTTGAAAACTAAGTTAAAATTAGTTTTATAGCATTAACATTGCACCTGCACGTCGTACTTATTCTAATCTTTTAAATAGCCCAATTAAATGCGATTCTTTTTATCACGAAGTATTTTACCGTTATTTTTTAGTCAAAAATGAAGAATACCACCAACTTGTAGCAAATACAAAGTTTAACCGCTTATTCAAACATTCCAAATGTTCGACTCGATCACCAGACTTTGTTAGTTCACCGCTGGCCGCAACATAGGCCTCCTTTAATGCACGCTTTCTCCATTAGGCGGTTTTCGGACTGTATCCCACCACACTGGTCCAATCCTGATCGATGGAAAGAATTTTTACATGTCCATGACACATGAATGATGGTCCATGCGTCCAATGGGCATTACTTTTCAGATACTTGGGTGACCGGCCCAAATTGTCCTAACCAACCAGAAAACAACGATAACACAAAGTTGCTTCCCCGCGGGATACGAAGCCACGACCTCCGGTTTACAAAAAGCAAAAGCCAATACCGCTAGACCTAGGTGAATTTTGCATACGAGTGTATAATTGCAAACAGCACTGCAAAACCTTGACCCGTTTGCGTGTTTGACGCACTGCGAAACCGGGCCCCGGGCCAAAGCGGATACAATGACGGTATTTGTGTAGGGGGGGAGGGTGGGGCGAATCAGCGTAATTGCACAATGGCTGAAATTAAAAGCTCCATCTCATCATTTACCAGCCACAAAGGAAACTAGATCGCAGGAGACGCAAGTGTTACAGAAGCAGCCTGAGATTGGTGATTAAAACACCTCAGATTACCTTACTATCGTGACAATGATGACGTCAGCGGCATTCAAATACCAGATATATTTGTAAACAATTTAATCCATAACAATGCTATAGTTAAGTTAATGTGATCACGGAGTAGATAATCACATTGTAACCCGTTGCCCATGGGTAACAATGTGTTATGTGTAAGCCGCGTTTTATTCATAGAGTTCATATAGAAATTTCATATTTACTGCTTTCGTAGCCTAGTGTAAGGGCGTGTGCTATAGAGACTGGAGGTCGTAAGTTCGAATCGTGCGGGGTCTCAACAAATTTTCATTTCTCCTAGTTGGTTAGGGCTATTTGGGCTGATCACCCAATTGGCGGAAAAGTAAGATGATTCATGCGTCGGATGGGCATTTAAAAAGTCGGACCAGCGCCTTACTCTCTCCGGCCGTGTCGGTTATCCGTCCCATCGGGCTTTGAGAGTATAAAGGAACAGGGGGTGCACCCGTGTTTACGCGTACACTTATGCAATTTAATGTCTCCTGCGTAGTTAATCTCTAATATAGATCGGCCGCCGTAGTCGTAATCGACTGGAGAACATTATTATTATATAAAATGCCACCATTGAATGACAGTTGACTGTTTGAATAACGCCATTCGTGCGACCCTGCTTCGTTGCTATGGATACACTTGTTTACATCTATTCCGGGTCTAAAGTGATCATACTATAGTCGTTATAATATCCAGACCACTAATAAGGACTAGACACGTAACACAAGAGGATGATTTCCCTAAAACAGGTTTTTTACTAATAATCAATGTATAGCGTTGTGTTCAAGGACGTTCAATTGCAACTACTGAGTATTACTAACGACCACAATGACTTACACACTTGTAATCAAAATATGACTCCACTTCGCTTTAACTTGCCGAAAGGAAAGTCGAACTATTGAATCCTTATGGCTTACCACTTAGTTGTCTATTTCTATCGCAAAGCAATAATGTAAGAACACTACATTTTTAGATTATACCAGGTAGTGTATTTCGCATACAAACAAGACTACGTAGTCATATTTCTTGGTTAGGAGCACAGACTTTTCGCGTCTAATGCTACATATACGAGAAAGAGTCGCTTACAATCAGGTAAACGTTATAATAGCTGCGAACAAGTACATTAGATCGATAAGCTAAACAAACACCACAGGTGCAAATGCCGATATATTGCCGACAACCTGCCAACCGCCACCGGACAGGGCGGCACCCCATTCCGAAGGTTAACGAGGGCCTAAGCCTTGAGCTGGTGAGTCATCGACGTGGATAGACAAATATCACGTGCTAGAAGTACACTTGAAGCTATAATTTATGGTGAACATCCAAAACTGCAAAAAAACAATAGCCTTTAGTTCGCACTTGATAGATTCAGTTGTCAAAAGTCGACAACTGGGCAGCTACTAGATACACATGTAGCTGTATGTGTCTAGTAGCTATGGTTGTTAGCTATATATAGTGTATATAGCTAAAAACCAGAAACACATGCCCGACGAGATGAAAAATACTGTCATAATCGATAAAACTTCATCCAAGGAGAAGTAGACTTGGAAACGCGTTGACTATTACGAATATAGGACATATTAACAATAAAACATCTTCCTATCGACACGATACAAATCGGAATATTTCATACAGATCGGCAATCATTTAAAAAGGATACGGATATAACATCATCATCAGCCTGTGTAAATCCACTGTTAGAAATAGGCTCCCTTATCCATTAAGGGGCTTTTGGACCATACCCACCACGCTGGTCCAATGCGGGTTGGTGGGTGGATATATAATATTCACTTAAAGCCTACTGTTCCATATTAGGAAATAACTTTTAAAGCGTCTCATAACGTAATCAAGCTGATTCATGTGATCATCACCCCGACACACATCCACGCATACTTGCCAGTGTGTGCCTCACTGCATTTCCTTAAACCCAAACTATAGCTTCATATATCCTGGCTACCAGTGCTAAACAAGTACATCGTCCCCCTGACCTATTAATTCAATTTGGCTCGTCCCATGACGCCATCATTCCGCAACCCCGCCCCGCCTAGTTCGAGCGACACGTGAATTTCGAAAAGGGTTGCCAGATTTTTAATTACTATATCACGCAAGGGCAAAACGAAAAGAATCTATTCACATTTAATTCGTGACCGTTAAAGAGCGTTGGGGTGCAATTAGGAAGGGGTTGTTTTTTAGAAATAAGTTCTTTACACAAGACATGCACCACCCGAATGTTGAAAACAAAATTACTACAAACAGATATAATTAATTATTTCTTTTATTTGGCGATTATTATACATATCAAATCAAATCAAAAATCCGTAAAATAGTGGATTTGATACAGATATAATTATTTTTCTTAACTGGACCCAAATTAAATAGTATCAGTTAGAATTAAACTGCTTCGAAATGAATGATATCAGAGTCATTTTAGGTCTGAGTTAGTATATGCCGCCCGGCTGCACTTGTCCGTATTCAAAAATACACAAGCTTTTATATCAGAGAGTTACATCGAAACCAGTTAAATACTTTCATGTGATATAGGGTAACAAAACACCATGCTCACAAACTTTCGCATAATTTTATTAGGATGTAAAGACAATTTCTTCAAACCTATTGGTATATAAGTAAAATTAGTCGACAAATTCTCTCAAACAATCCTTTGCAACGTACCCTTTTGGCAACAGAGCGGTTTTGAACAACTGCTCAACTTTACAAGCAAGATTCCACGCAATACTTAACCGGCCACAAGAAAGCACGCCGGCCTCACCCAATTCCTTATCGGGGCCATTAGGAAGGCATTTCCCAACATTCCTGCGGCGAACCAAGTGCCTTAAGTCTACTAGGTCACCGGCTTAATACCTTAACGAGAGACACGACCCACTATAACATACTATGGTTATATTTACATACATATATAACCGTAAATATGATATAAATTGGTGGCGGTTTATATTTACTTAGTAATTCCTCAATAGGTTGAATAGGCCCGTGGTAAAACAGATGATTTTATTAATAAACGTCAAACGAAAAATCCAGATGAGTTTAATTTCAAATTCAAAAGGGACTGGATACAGATAGGTGTTTGTCATTTATCATCATCATCATCATCAGCCTGTGTCAGTCCACTGCTGGACATAGGCTTCTCCCAATGCACGTCTTATCTATTATGCAGTTTTTAGATCGTATTCCACAACGCTGGTCTAACGCGGGTTGGACCGACTTTTTACATGCCCATACGACGCATGGATCATCTTACTTCCCAGACAATTGTGTGATCGGCCCAAATTTATCATCATCAGCACAGGCTGATGATGATAAATTAAAAGACATGCGTGACGTAACATCCCCAGGGTGGCGAGTTTTAAAAGTACTTTTATATCACAATTCTCACTCTCATCTTTGTCTCTCATAAGGACAACATCCGTCTTGTACTACTAATAAACGTTATATAGATTGCAGTGTAGTGCGATATCCATACAGGAGCGAAACACTTAGGGATTGAAGGTGATAACGGTTCACCAAGAAGAACGTGATCTTTTAACGCAATTTTTGTTTGATTGCACACATTGTAAACATAAATTTTATATCTTATTTGAGACAAGTATACGACCTCATTAAAAAAAATGTTAATAAATAAACTTTTTTCTTTATAGATTTAACTAAACTAAAGTCAACACGAGGAGAGACAGACAAAACTCAAGTCTAGACCGTAGGCATGCTGCTTAGGCATTCGACAGCGATAGGATATCGCTTACAAGGATCCCCTTTCAACGGGTGCCGACTTATCGGGGAACTCCCGATGGAAAACATTTACTCTTGTACTAACTAACCTTTCAATGTTTTCAACGGTATCTGAGTGAACAACGTTAAGATAATTGTAAGTGGCTTAGTAATATGATAAAGTATTTTGTAGTTATACTAAAAGCCATTTAAATATAATAACAGAGCAGGCTTTAGCAGAATAAGATTATTTAATTTGTTTTAAGTCTCTTTACTTATTTTAAGTAGGAAAAAATGCGAGTTTATTTGAAAGAGTACTAATTGTGTAACGACTTTGAACAAGGGAAAACTGTATACAATAAATTTCTTGTAAAATAAAAGTAAGACATCATAATATTTAAAAAGAAAAGATATCGACAACGTAAATAAAAACCACATCACATCCCTCAGCAAAGATTTAATAGGAATCCGAATGGGGTATCGATATCGAATTGCGGCCACCCGACACCGCACTGCGGGCTGGGGCTGGCCAGTTCACACAGAAGTATACAGAGCGCAAAGTTGTTACCAACATATATGTTGTATCATTTCGGCGTGACTTTGCCAATATGCTTACACAAACAGCAAAATTTATGAAGATGGAATTCTTACATATTAATTCATATACAACATGAATATACAAATGCCTTCGTAGCCTAGTGGTAAGGGCTGTGCTTTAGAAACTGGAGGTCTTTGTTTCGAATCCTGCGGGGACTAAATAAGTTTTCATTGTTGTTTCCTAGTTGGATTGGGCATTTTGGGCCGGTCGCCCAATTGTCTAAAAAGAAAGACGATCTATGCGTCGGATGGGCATGTAAAAAGCCGGTCCACCCACTAACCCGTATTGAAACAGCGTGGTGGAATACGGTCCAGAAATCCCCTAATGGTTAAGACGTGCATTAGGGGAGGCTTATGTCCAGCAGTGGACTGACACAGGCTGATGATGAAGATGAATTTATGTACATGTAAACACAGACTTTGACTTAAGGCTTATCATTATAACTTTCGAAACTTTGATACATAATACAGTTTGTTACAGAATCGGACGAAGAGCAGGTCGTTCACCTGATGATCGAAGTAAACTGCAATGGTTTTAATAAGCATAAATCAAAATATAATGAAATATTTACAGTTCACCTTTATGTAAAGACGAGTATTTGCTATCAACTACTATTAGTTACTATTACACTAAACAAAGACTAAACTTTATTTGCAGTAAACTAAATATTTTTATTGGTAAAGCCCACGCTATATTCTACATATATTAGCGCTTTACCTTAATTTTATGGCTTATTTGGAATTTGAATAGCTATTCACCGGAACGCAGTGATTGCATATTACTGAACTGAGACTGAAAGACGAAGACACCGTGGTACCAACATACAAAGAGTGAATAAACAGTACAATTGCTGAATAAACATTCCAGTTTAGTTAAGTTAATAAGAAGCTGTACAATATTTTTTAGCTCACTTATAGTCAAGACAACACGCTATTTTGTTTGTGACCGCTTCATCGTGCATGACGCACATTAAGATATTTTTTAATATAGTGCAGAAACATATTAACCTTATAAATCTGTAATCTTTCTAAACTACACATAACCCTTATAGAATTGTAACCTTTCAATTATCAATATACATAAACTATAGCATTGTAAAGATCCAATCCAATCAATATCTAAGAACTTTAGCATTCTTAATATTAGTATTATATCGATAACAACCGGACATATCGAGACGTAAGAGTAACGGTATTCTAATGGCCGCTTTGAGAGGCGAGATAACGAGACGAAAGAGAGGAAAAAAAGCCACACGGCTGAATAAATATGCTAATTCCGATTTGCCTAACGTTTTTTCCGATAGCACAAAGGCCCCTCGGAGTAACTGTACTAGAGTTGAAGTGGGTTCGAACCACGGCCGTCGTGTACTTATTCTCGTGCTACAGTACATAGCCTAGCCAATTTAGATGCGTAATAGAGGTGTTGTAACCCATGGCAACGTTATGACGTCTTACATCTAGCGTTCTTGGCACCGAGATGTCAATCGCCGAGTGACTGTTGACTTATGACAGCATCATACGCAGGACTCCTTTCTTTGACTCGGGTGTTACACTTCCAGACTCTTGTCTCTGGTAAGCTTCATCGAAGACAGAGTTCGCAGGAAGCTCCCGAAGGACTCCTCCTCGTTGCTATGGGTTTACTCTACTTACACTGATGATTTCACACCATGATGATTTCGGTACTGTAATAAATAAATGTTTTACAACACCATCTAGTCCAAAACAAAATAAATCTGGAAGCATAACCTCCTTGCTAAAAAAACAGAACAAAGTAGGTTGTCTATGAAGTTACTGAATAGATGAATATGACGTACAGCTGTCAATTTTCGATAAGCGGCAAAGCATCCTTGTTGAGAAAGAATTCCTAATACACAAAACCTACGTCTGATTGTACCATGTCGAATTAATATAATCTGTGACCAAACTTTCGCAACACAATTTGCTTTATCAAAAGGCTACTCACTGATAAATCAATTACGAACGTGAAAAAATGTAGAACGACTATTATTGTGCAAGCAAAATCACTCAGCCATTTTTTTTTTGTGTGTAACAGTTTAAATAATCAAGAATCTGAACTCTTAATGTTACGACTGAAAGTACGAAAACATTTGTTGCAAAATGTTTAACATGGACATATAGTAAAAAATATGAAAAAACACACATATTTTATATACATATCCGGTTTTGTTAAAAAAACAAATCTTTTAAAATTAACGAGGGAGGCTTCCGACTTGACAAAAAAGGCTAAGAAGCGTAGACTGTGTTTATTATGGCAAGATATAAGCATAAAACAACAAAACATAAAGAAGATATAATTGTACGTAACGAAATATTCATCATCATCATAATCATCATCAGCCTGTGTCAGTCCACTGCTGGACGTAGGCCTCCCAACCAACAGGCCACCGCTTCCAATCTTCGGCTATTCTCATCCAGCCCACACCGGCCTCTTTGCGAATGTCATCACTCCATCTTGCCGCAGGGCGTCCTACACTACGTTTGCCGAGCCTCGGTCTATACGAAATATTACTTTGCCATAAATATCTGATAAGATAAGCAAATACGTTATTCGGCGAAGAGACTGCTACTCTTGGGTCGATATTTTCCTGTTAAAGTCTTGAAATGGCTTTTCCCCAATGAGTCATGATATTTTATCTAAGCGGCTTGTTTGGTATTACAGTATTATATTAAAGGAATTCGTGTACGATTTATATTAAGTTGAAACAAAATCATAGAACTAAAATATCGGTAAAGTGTTAAGACCGAATCAATGCAAATAAGTTACATTCATTGTGTCTTTAAAGAGATGAAAATTTAAACATCATATTTCTAAATATATTGCAACACACGCGGTGTCTTTACACCAGTCAGTTATCGTGTACAGAAAATAAGCTACCTTTAAAATAACAACCTCGTTAATAACATAATAAAGGAAAATATAACAACCGTAATTTAGAATAGTTGGTAAACAAGGATAAGTTACGTAGCTGATATAATTATACATAAATGTAACAATTTACAAATGGCTTCTTTAAAAAAAAAACATTAGTGGCGCCCTCGAAAACTAATAAAATATGTTATTTTTTCCTTCAGCCGTGTTATTCATAAGCTCTACGCAATATAGGGTCCAATTGGGGTCAATTAAACGAAACGGGTATAAAAGGGCGGACCAAGCGGTTCACTTAGTGCTATTTATACTAAATACATTGTATATACTTGCTTTTTTGGGTACACAACAGATATATCCTTTGGTTGACTTAAGGAATGCATCTAATATTGTTATTCAAAAGAGCTGATACACAGACGAACGGATGAAATACACAAAAAGATAAACGAGTTACTTATTCAAAATAAGCTTCAAGTAGTCTACGGGAGATCCGAGATTTTTAAAAAATATTAACTAACTAATCTCGTAGCACTCTCACAAACATGGTGACCTGTACTGTGATATATCTCTTGTTTACTCCTTGGAAGCAAAGTATCGTCATGACCTCACATATACAGCAATGTAATAGGTAGATCTTGATTTTTGCCCGGCATCAAAGCAAAATAGCCAATAACAACACAAAGTCTATAACCTCTGATGACTTACCTAGTTCTAACAAGGCCTACATGTTATTTGACTTATATGCAGTAGGGCACAAGCCTTAATATATTTAAAATAATGTAAACGACATCATTCGTCGCTTTTGCACGGAGCTGGTTTCGTTGGCAACTCCGGACGCTTTCCACTTTCTTACGCGGGAAATGGGTGGTGCACGACAGATAACTAGATATTCATTTCCTGCAGGGGGAGATTGGTGCGATTGAAAGGTAAAACTCTGAGGGTTGATAACATAAGATTTTGCTAGAACAAAGTATATAATTGCGAATTTATTTCACGCTTGACAATTTACACTATTTGAATCATAACCACGTATAATATTGGAAAAGTATTACTATGTGGAAATCGTAAATATAATAATGGAGGCGAAGATCTGAAGCGGTACATAAGGGGAGGCCTACGTCCAGCAGTGAGTGAAGGCTGATGATGATGATGAAGCGACAGGCCTCTGGATGAAAATATTACCAGTAACATCATGTGTATGGTATGGGGCAATAGTTTTCGTGTTACCTAATTGTTGTTGTTAGTTTGAGGAAGTTTGTCAAAACATCGTTCAAAAAGAGCTATTGTTCGTTAGCAGTGTATTGTTGATTTCTTCTTTAATTGCAGCGGGCAGAGAAGTTTTTCTCCGATTCTCAACCTAGAAAAGTTTTAGAACTTCAAGAATCCCCCTATTCTTCACAACCTGCATCTTCTATTTGTTTAGATTCATAAAAACACTAGATAAACTATCTATTTTTTTTAACATTCAGGAAACAAAGACACATATTTATTTAGTTGAGCGAATAACTTACATACATAATAGAAAATAAACATTATTAATTTATATAAATACACATTTAGGCACAGTCAGTCTCGTGACCATGATCGCCACGATGTGCCCAAAACGTCGTACTTAAAAATATGAACTAAATTGTTAATAAACACATAAAAAACATACATAAAATTTCAAAAAGGTCTAGGCTTATCTATATATGTAAATAGATTCCCACCTATATATTGACTCATCACGATATCTCCGGAACCATAATGCGCAGCGACTTGAAATTTGGTAGGAATATTCCTTTCGCCTAGTAGTGGTCGGCTAAGAATGGAATTCACGAAATTCCACCCACAAGGGGGGTTGGGGGGTTGCTAGTCTCAAATATAATAGGTGCATTCAGTATAATACAAAGAACTCAAGCATACTAACATCGTCTTTACATTCGTATCATACCCTAATTACAATAGATAAAATCCACAGTAGTATTAGATTTCAATGTCGATGCAACAACATACAGACAATTCTTTGCGCGGCAAAGTGAATCAACGAAGCCTTGAATTAATTCAATTGATAAGGTTCGCCTTGCGCGAGTTAATAATACGAACAGCACATAGTGCATTCTCTCACGAAGCTATCACTTTAAAATCTAGATTGAAACTTTAAATAACAATAAAACTGTGTCTTTATTTATATTTACTTCTGTAACGGATAAGGTAAACGCGTTTATAGCGTCTTAGCCGGGTCGATATATAGGACGTATCCAATATATGTTGAATGGTCACATAATCGGATTTTTCTCGGTGTTTACTCCGGATTTCTGACTAAGGAAATGCTGACTAAGTAATCTACGCTGCACATTTCTTAAATGTTAAATTTCGAATTCAAGTGGTAGCTATTGACACTTGTATTGAAGCGTTAACTCAATATGATAGGTTGCCCCTGATAGGGCGACATTGTTGTAGCGCCGGGGTTCAGTATCTGCGGCCCGCCGAAGCTTAGAGGAACACAGACGGCATGAGGATAGTTAGGTGATCGATATCAGTTGTGGTAAATTTCGTAGAAGTAAAACTGCCTCCGTAGCCTAGTGGTATGAGTGTGTGCTTTAGAAACCGGAGGTTCATGGGTTCGAATCCTGCGGGGACTCAATAAACTTTCATTGTTGTTTCCTAGTTGGTTAGGGCAATTTGGGTCGATCACCCAATTGTCTGAAAAGTAAGTGATCCATGCGTCGGATGGGCATGTAAAGTTCGTCCTCCCACCAACTCAGAGTTTGACCAGCGTGGGAACACGGTCCAAAACCCTAGGGATAGGGTGTATTAGGATTAGTCAATGTCCAGCAGTGGACTATCACCGGCTGATGATGAAATATTCATCATCATCATCAGCCTGTGTTAGTCCACTGCTGGACATAGGCCTCCCCTAATACACCCCCATCCATTAGGATGTTTGGACCGTATCCCACCACGCTGGTCCAATGCGTGTCAGTGGGGATGAAATATTGTAGATGGTCAACCACAAAGAGTTCTTTGTGGTCTTGGAGTAGGTTTATAGATTCAAATGAACTATTTATTCCGCCTTTACACTACTATACACTATTGTTTCGCTAGTTTAAACTCTGAATAAATGCAAACAGATCTAATGTCAAACACTATCGGCGCCAGATCTGAACGCGTTCTCATTGGTCACCCGCGGCCATGTTTGATCCCCACGCGATGTCTAACCAATGGCAGAGCCCGACTTTTCACCGCCAACCGAGTTTTACATGATAAATACTATGTAAAAATTGTCTCAATTGTAGTATATTCACTACGGGATATCAAAAAGCGACACTTTTTAATTCCCGGCCGACTTTAGCGAGACGGGCCCATGAAGTAATTGAATTCGATGTATGCTATTTCCTCTTTTTACTTAACGTATCACGTTTGTCGGCGGGCCGACCTAACAGGCCGGGGCGCGGAGTCATACATATTTCATACACGCCGCTGTGACATGCATTGCGATGTGACACGTTTTCACTTTGCTTTCGTATCGTCTAGAGAGAGATTTCCTAACAATTACGCGGTGATAAAGTATTATAACTGATAATTATATTGCTCGTTGCTTAACGACGTTATAAAATGTGCGCTGTATGAAGTTGCGTCATCGAGAATTGTGAGAGGCGTACAGTGTGTGTGTTTTATAGCAGGTATTAAATAAGTTTGTTTGATTTAAAACATAATAATTACAAATACGTACTTTATAACGCATATAGTAACGCTTTAAAAACATAAAAGACAAATCTTTAATAAAGCTGTTATGCTTAACGTAAATAAGTAGTTAACATGTACACAAATCTACTTTTGCAAAATTTTCTCATGTATTTATACTAATTAGTAACATTTTGAGCGAAGAATGTATCAGCTGTACTGTTCCCATAACACTATCACTTTAGCTTAACTTAATACAAAAATCATTTTCAGGAAACGAAGCAATAATATCGCGGCGCTAACCGCTGTACTGCTGAGGACTTTAAAAGACCAGCGACGCACGTAGCTCTACTAAATAGGGACCCCATTGTCAGTTTAACCTAACAAGGAGAGACATTTAAGCGTACGTTGGTACAATTTAAAACGCGATTCGCGATAGCATTGAAGGGGAAGTTACGTTCAGTTTTAACTTCTTAATGAGTATTCGCGACTGCAGGATTTATGTTCACGTCAAGCATTTTCCTACATCAAATTTATTAACTAAAACTAAATTTAGTAACGACTCAATATAAGTTTTGCAACTAAGGCTTAAATAATGTCCTCCTAGTCGATTCTGACTACAGGTGCCGATCTATATTAGAGATCAGCCAACAGGTAATATTATAGTGCACAAGTGTACGCGTAGACACGAGTGCACTCCATATTCCTTCGCGCTCATAGCCCGATGGGACGGCTAACCGACGCGACCGGAGAACCATCCGAAGCATGGATCAACTCTCAGACAATCCGGTAATCAGCCGGCATTGCCCTAACCAACTAGGAAACAAAAATGAAAAGTTATTGCGTCCACGCAGGATTGGAATCCACGAGCACCGGTTTCTAAAGCACAAGCCCATACCACTAGGGTGCGGAGACTTAAGGCTTAAATATGGTCCATGTAAACAATCGATAGACACGACAACACACGCGGTTATACAAAGAGTATGCAATAAATTTTGACGCCATCATTGTGTTCTCATGGCTCATGGTTACTGCAGGGCAATTCGTAAATGAATACTTACTAATTACTACTACCTGTGAAACTTTACGCTTGAAAAAAGTATTCGTTGATTACATCGTAATTATTTTTTTGTTGTTTCGCTATCCATAAGTCCGAGGACGTGTAACATTAAGGTGTAAGTGATCGGAGGGTAGAACAGATCTGATACCAAAAAAATCTACTTGCGACTAAAATGTTACGCTTAAAGAAAGTCTTCATATTATTGAATAAAAAAGACTTTTTACGGATTTCATCGCGTTCATTTTACATTTTAAATTCCCGACCTTTCCAACACTTTACAGCGACCGTGGCTGTCTAATGTGTTATGTAAAATAAACGTGATAGCATCCGTAAAAAGTCCTTTTGTTAAATAATGTGAAGTATACGCGTAAATAAAAGATTTAAGTCTTTAAAAAATTGATTGGACCAGCGTGGTGGGATACGGTCCAAAACTCCCAAATGGATAGGGGTGTATTAGGGGAGACCTATGTCCAGCAATGGACTGTCACATGCTGATGATGATGATGAAACTTTTTTGTTGTTCTGTCACCCGTAGCAGCGAGGAAGTAGAAAATTAAGCGATTGGCAATAAAAAGAGATCTGACACAAAATTA
Organism: Lamproptera curius; assembly: GCA_029286875.1. Lineage (NCBI taxonomy): Eukaryota > Metazoa > Arthropoda > Insecta > Lepidoptera > Papilionidae > Lamproptera > Lamproptera curius. Next base: position 3,031,018 of record JAGSMT010000027.1, on the reverse strand, counting down.
AATCCTCCTAGACAGGAAGTTAGCGTCGCTAACCATAAATAGTAAAAACTGTACGAGAGAAATCTACCATTTTCGCACTTTCCCCATCCAGTGCAAGTGCCAGTGACCCAGTTGGTGCCGCGGTTCAAAGTAATTAATCGCAATTAGCGTTGGCACTAATTTCGAAAGCTAGTACGCGAGATGAACCCGATTCGGTACGCAGTAGCACTTGTAATATGATTAAATCAAGTTATATTTTGTTTTAAACGTTTATAACTAATACAGTACAATATTGCAATAGATTTATATAATTACTGCCTGCTTTTTGCAAAGATCTTAAATGCCAAACGACCATTTAGTATGTGGTCCGACTGATGCATGACGCGTGTTAAAGATGTGGTTTCACTGTAATTTTTTGGTTTTAAATTTACACGCGCAGGTTTATTTCTAATACAAATTTAGTTAAATTGACTAGGTACTCCGTTGCATATTTTTGGCGTATCTTCCGATAATATATAATTTAAGTAAACGGAATAAAAAAAACAATCGATGAGTCATATCAAATCCACTAATTTACGGATTTTTCGCGTTACTTAAAAATATATTTATTCCCGACGTTTCGGATTCTTTCCAGCATCCATGATCACGGGCAGACTAAGTTGGTATATGTCTGTATTTCAATATTGAAATACAGATATAATAATCGCGTAAATAAAAGAAATAATTAATCGATGAGTCATTAAAAGAAGTCCATAAATCAAGAAATGTGCTTCTTACGACATATCTAAACCTAAATACCCACGCTGACGATAATCTATCAAGTTTTAAATATAATGTATAATTAAAATTTTAACATGCAACACATGGCAACCCTAATCACCACGGAACCGAGACGCAATGCGACTGGCGCAATTTCTAAGACCGCACCCGTAACCTGATCTTCCGAAGAATAAAAAAACCGCACCGGTCTAAGCGACGCGAAGGTCGCGTGTGCTCGGCACAATTATTGCATCTGCAATTGTGCTATGCATTATTCATTGTGATTATCATTTATAAGCATTAAAAAACTAGTTTATGAAGTATTGTTTTAGCGAATAAACACACATAATAGTGACGGATAATATAAAAAAACGCTCCATATTAACCCATAAAAGTCATGTTTTTAAAATCACTTCATAATTCTGTTTATCTGTATGAAAACTAGTATATAACATAAATATAATAAAATATAAAACAGACAAAACATTCGTGTTCAAATATTTTATACTTTACTACAAAACAAACAATGATCTAAAGCTTTATATTTTAGTTTTACATTATGAATGACCGCTAAACTAGCATCACAATAGATAATTATTTATAAACATACCTTCAAAGCAGGGGGTAAGTTTGCCCACTTAAACAAGGAAAATCCATTTCTGTCACAAACACTAGCACTTCTATTTGTTTATCTATCGCACGCAAAAATTAATTATAATTGTGTAATTCACAAATAAATGTAATATTTAGCGATCAAATATAATATACTGCTTGAAAACTGCAAAAATAGTAGGCCGCTTTTCAAAATAAAGGTGTTTATAACATACGAATAGAAGGAAACAATCGTGCTTCGAATAATGATGTGATTATCGTATTTAAGTCACGGATATCACAGTACTTATTTTTATTCACAAAGTTATACACATCATTTTGTCACAATTTGATAATTATAACAATTTTGCGAATTAACGACACAAATTTTTACTACAACCACTACGTCGAACGGACAACTGAACATAAACACCACCCGCGAGAGTCAACAACCGTTTGACAGCCCGTAGTAGCCTTGGCCCATGGACGCGCCGCCATCTTGTAACAAATGTTACCACATCATGCTATATGCAACTCCATGTTTTTTGATACAAAATTGCATTTTAGTTTTGATGACTTTAAATATTTAGATTAATTAATTAGGTTTATAGCATCATCGTTTAATTTATTAACAGGTTAAGTAATAAATCTTTTGTTTTTTATAGTTTTTTCATTCGTAGGTACTGCCTATTTGTCTAACTCACCACGTTGATGTAGACTGCTATTAGATTCAAAATGTAATGTAAAGAGGGCAGGCTAATCAATCGTGAATGCTGTAAATTTTGTCAATACCTTAAACCTTATATAAAGATTTTATTATCTACGTGGAAAATATTAATTTAGGATATTAAGAAACTCTTATTTATTTATAATTACTTTTCTAAATTATTGCTGGATTATTTGAATTATTCATTTATATTTATTATTGTTAAATATTTAGGTAAATATTGTTAGTGTGGTGTAAGATGTCGTGTTAATTTAATTAATTTGTATTGGAGTTAATAACACTTTACTAGTATATTTTGAATATACTTGTTAAATAATTTATATTTTCTTTATCAACTAGTAAACTTTGAAATAAAATCGCGGATTAAATATATATTTTTTATTTAAATAAAATACAAGAATAAAACAAAATATGCGTAAATAATTGTTGCCGTAGGCATAAATATAGATTTTGTTTTTAATACGTGAAAATGATAATACTATTTGGACATTTTTTATGGTAAATAAATTTATTAAATTTCTTAATTAATTTAAAAACTCCTAGTATAATTAAAATAAAACAAATTCATCTTTTTTGTCTGGAATGATATGAAGACAATTTGACAAAATAAAAACAATCTTTAACAACAAATCCCAACTTATTGCTTATTTATTTAATACAAAAATGACTAGAACACAATACTAATATGACTATTTGCAAAAAATAAATGCTAACTCTGTCATTCGATGGCAAAAAACGCAAATTATGCGACGACTAGAGCCATGAGTTTCGACGATTTCGTATCTTTCTCCACCCCCGGGAAAGAGAAACCCTTCCGTGCAAGCTCCTCGTAACTTATTTCAAAGAGATCTTCGAATCCCGCCTTTTTGGCGACTGCTTGTGACGCCGCCGCTGTAAAGACGGTTGCTGTGAGCTTGATCCCCAACGCCTTGCATAACGGAATCCTGTCAAGAAAAAGAACATGTATAACTATTAACCGACTCCGTGGTCTGACGGTATTGGCGCTTGCTTGAAAAACCGGAAGCTTCGAATCCTGCGGGGAAAACAACTTTGTGTTATCATTGTTTTCTGGTTGGCAAGAACACTTCGGGTCGATCACCTAATTGTCTGAAAAGTAAGATGATCCATGCGTCAGATCGGCATGTAGAAAGTCTACCTACCAACTCGCATTGGACCAGCGTGGTGGGATACGGTACAAAAACCCCCTAATAGAGAACATTTATTTATTTATTTAAACTTTTTAAAACCGCCTGTGTACACAAATAAAGTGTACACAGGCGGGCTTAATGCCTTAGGCATTTTCTAACAGCCAACCTTAGGGAGGTTACGAAAATTCAGACTAGGTGCACTAGAAAATATCAAATTAACATGGTAAAACTTTGTTCTATTTAAATACACTATATAACTACTTATTGTGGACAGTGGCAAATATACATTTAACAAGAAAACCAAGTGTGTGTAAGACCGTGTCACATCTTATGAGTTTTGTGGTGTATCTCCAGATCAGATCATATTCTAGTGCCAAATTAAGCTAAAATCAGTATCAAAGTGAGTAAAATCTAAAAACATAATCTGATAAATCGATTATTTAAAGTTTGTTATTCTACCGTCAATTCTAACCCCATCTATTGGAGAAAAGTATTCTACGATAACTACGCAGGCGCTGCAATCGATACGTCAACACTACTACTAGAGGGCGGCACTTTGATCAAAACAAACCATCATGGAAGAACTAAAAAAATTATGTTAGAAATGAGATCCGATGTGAATAAAACATTGTCAACGATCAATTTAAAACTTGCCCATACGGAAGAAAATATTATTTTAAAAATAACTAGTCATATAGATACTAAATTTGAAGTTCTAAATAATGGTCTAAAAGAATTACGCGACAAAGTAGAAGAGCAAGAAAAGAGACTTTATTTCTTGGAAAAAAATAGCATTCAAAGAAGTTTAGTGTTTTTTGGCATCGACGAAAAAGAGAATAACTATCTCCAACTTCAACAACGTATAATCGAATTAGTCTCTGAAGTCCTGAAAGTTGAAATTTTTGAACACGAACTGCAATCAATACGAAGAATAGGTAAAAAAGGGAATCAGCCTCGTCCAGTTTCAGTTACCTTAACAACTATGGAAAAAAAATTAAAATTTTACAGAACAAGAAAAGTCTATCTAGTACAAACATATACATAAAAGAAGAATACCCACCTAATATTTTAAAATAAGGAAAAGAACTAAAAGTTTAACAACAAAACCAAATTGAAAAGGGAATATAGCAATTTTGAAATATGATAAGCTCATAGTAAAAGATAAAAAGGAGAACAACAACAATAAACGACAACTTTCAACTTCTCCTCTCAATCAACACCTACCGATGAACTTACAAATATTAATCAAAACAGCGAAAAACACTTAAATAAACAAGAAGTACGAGGCTGATTCGAATTCATTACTATCCTTTGTAAACAGAAAAGAAAAGTTATGAAGACTCGTGCCTCCACCCAAACAAAACATCAACACAGAACAGAAAAAAATTCTAAAAAATAAAATCACCCCCCCAGAACGGCACGTCTCGGCGGGGGTTTTAGACGATCACCCTCTAAACCACAACAACTACTATATCACAACATTTAACGTAAGGTCCTTGGCAACTGAGACCGGGATAGTCGAATTGGAATATGCAATATCAAAAATCAATTGGAATATAATAGGCATAGCAGAACTCAGAAGAGAAGGATATAACATAGAGGATAGAGGTAATTACTTGCTTTACTTTGGCCAAACAAAATGGGAATAAGGTGTAGGATTTCTGGTAAGAAAACAACACGAAACAAATGTACTACATTTCATCGGCTATATCTGAGAGAGTGGCTTTGCTACAAGTTAAAATCTACGATAAACCTTTTAGTTTGATACAAGTATATGCCCCCACAGCTGCTGCCATCGATACAGAGATAGAAACTTTCTACGCCGACCTACATGTAGCTATGAGTAAATGCTCGAAAAATACAATATTCATGGGAGACATGAACGCCAAAGTAGGAAACCCAGAACCAAATGAGCACTTAGTAGTAGGAAACTACGGCTATGGGATCAGAAATAAAAGAGGTCAACTGTTCATAAATTTTTGCCTTCAATACAAATTAAGAATTATGAACACTATGTTGAAAAGCCTCTAAAACTGAGATGGACGTGGATGGCACCAGATGGAAAAACAAGAAACGAAATTGACTTCATAGCGTTAAACTCACCTAAAATTATCCAAAACTACAATGTCGGTAGTGATCACCGTTTAGTGAGAATAACAATAAGCCCAAATAACTACAAAAAATCACGTGCTCACTACGTAAATAAACAAGAGCTAAACAAGACCGCGACAGAAACTAACAGTGAAGAAGAACCTTTTATATCAGACTCAGAGGAAGACGTTGATATACTTATCAGCAAAATAGAGACAATATTGCGTAAATCAAAAACGTGACGTGATCTAATAATGATAGCAACCCAATTTTACAAGGAACTTTACACATCTACTGTTGAGAGTGAAACAGCCGTCACTAATACTACAAGCAACTGCGATCCAGTGCCACCGTTCATGGAAAGTGAAGTTAACGCATCAATAGATAAATTAAAATCAGGTAAAAGTCCAGGACCAGATGGTGTGACGAATGAAATGATAAAGATTGGTAAGAAAAATCTTTTAAGACCAATTACAGCACTATTTAATAGTATCCTTTTTAAGAAGGTACTACCAAAATCATGGACACTTACAGAAATTGTTTTACTGTGCAAAAAAGGAGACTCAAAATTAATCTTGTCTTTATAAAGTATTCGCATCGACACTTCTCAGACACATATCTAAACAAATAGACGAAAATCAGCCAATAGAACAGGCGGGTTTTATGAAAAAATACTCAACAATTGACACATACACAAATTAAAATTGATTATAGAAAACTTTACAGAATACGACTTACCGATTTATACAGCATTTGTAGACTATTCAAAAGCGTTTGATACTATATCTCATAATTCTATTTGGTGCACCTTAAATGAGCAAGGAATTGCAAATGATTACATCGAACTCATCAAGAAAATTTATTGTAATAGTACTACACGGGTGCGCCTCGAATCGAGGGGTCCATCATTTCACATTGAACGAGGAGTAAAACAAGGAGATCCGATTTCGCCCAAAATATTCATAGCTGTTTTGGAATCCCTTTTCAGAAAAATCGAGTAGAACAGTTTTGGAATAAATATAAAACGCACTCGTTTATCACACCTTACATTTGCGGATGATATTGTCTTATTCTCTGAAAATTCACAACAACTAGAAAACATGCTAGAATCTCTAAGACTCAACAGTGAACGGGTAGGGCTATGTATAAACCCATAAAAAACGAAAGCTATGACAAATAGAGACAAAACCCAAATTTTATTAAAATCTACATCAATCGAATGTGTAGAAGAATTTGTCTACCTTGGCCAACTGATATCGTTCAAATTAGGTACGGATAGGGAAATCGAACGAAGAATAAAGGCCACATGGAACAAATATTGGGCTATGAAAGAAATATTTAAAGGACCAATATCTATAAAACTTAAAAACAAAAGCACTTCATACTTGTCTTGCCCCCTGTCTTAAATATGCATGCCGAACTTAGACGTTGAAAACGTCACAGCTAAATAAAATACAAAAATGTCAGCGAGCATTAGAAAGAAGCTACCTCAATTTAAGGCTAAAAGATAAAATTAAAAACACCGACATAAGACAAAGAACAATAGCAAGCGACATTATCCAACAAATTTTGAAATTAAAGTGGAAGTGGGCAGGTCATCTACAGAGAGTAACTGACAACAGATGGTCCCAAAGAATTACTAATTGGTATCCCATTTATAAAAAAAGAAGAAAAGGTAGACCAACTAAAAGATGGAGCGACGATATAAAGGAAGTAGCTAGACCACTATGGAGACGACTGGCTCAGGACCGAGCTTGCTGGAGTGGTTTTCCGCCTTAGGCGGCCCTTACAACTAACTTTATACTAACTTGATTTCGTGCTAAAAGTATGTAATACTAACCATTGTAATAAATGAAATAAAATAATGTCATTGTCACACTTAAAAATAGATAAATAAAGCTTTATTATTGTTATTATTATATTACTACTTAAGCTTTAATTAAGCTTAATATAATATAAGTTATAAAACAAAGTACATAAAGATAAATACATAATATATTAACAGCTGTAAGTATATACATCTATCCACAAAATACATACATGCATAAATATATGTATACATATATATATAGATAATAAATATTCATAAATTCAAATGACAATTACTCTGCCAACGCCTCACACAAATAATGTTTGCGCACTTTTGTTTTAAATTGAAAATAATAACTAGACATTTAGGATTGCAAATGAAAGGACTTGTGAACGAAATCAGTACGATGAATGGGACAAAGAAGAAGTCGGTTGTTTTTCAAACGATGATCTTTGAGACTACTATCACTGAGGCATTGGAAATGGGCCGACATGTACGACGGCGAAGAAGGAGAATCAAGGAAAGAAAAGAGAGTGATGAGGGCCCATAGCGCTCGTCGTTGTGGGATAGAAAGCCATTTAATTTTCGAAGATTGAATACGAATCGAATGCAGTTATTTTGAAGCCGGCCAAGTTCATGGAGTTGATCTGCATTCAGGTCAAAGTAGTACACGTCACCATAGCCATTCAAAGGGAAAACCAAGGACTGCACGAGCGTTATTTTAGTTTTTATTGGAAACAGGTTTTTTAATTGGTAAAGGGATCTTAGTACTCCTGTAACTTTTTGTGAAACGCTAGTTAGTTGTTGTTTCCAACTCAGTGTTGAATCAAGTATCAAACCGAGGTTCTTAACACTGTCACTGAAAGGTATGATATGATTATTAAATTTTAATAGTGGCAGGCAATTTAAATCTAATTTATTTAAAATACGGTTGCTGCCAATAACTATTGCCTGACACTTAGATGGGTTCACTGTCAGACCAAAATTGAGAGATCACATTTTGATCACATCAAGGTCGTCGTTCAGTTTTTGTACTCTTTCATCTATCTTATCCACAGTGTTATGAAAGTACAATTGTAAATCATCGGCGTAAAGATGGTACGAACATCGATGTCTCAGGTGTAATGAAATTAATGAAAACAAAATATAGAATAGGGGAGAGTATACCGCCTTGAGGTACGCCACTAGTAAGACTAAGCCAGTTTGAAACCAAGTCATTGGCAATAACAGTTTGTTGGCGACCAGAAAGATATGATGCAAACTAAGTGTGTAACCAGTGCTTCGTCTGAAACCCTTAAATGGGAAATGGTCGCTAAAAGGATATCATGACTGACGCCATTAAAGGTATTGGAAACGTCTATTAACACCAAAATTGTTACTTTAGTATTATCGCAGAGGTCGATTGCGCCTCTTTGTCGCTCGTTCCGCGCTCTCGCTTGCACTTCAAGCCTTAAATGGAACACCTCAAAGCGAAGTAACGCGCATGTCGTTATGTTTTTTGTGCATGCAGGCACATCCATAAGTTTATAAGACATTGTCACGTCAAAAATAAGCTATAACTTATGTTTAATGTTAAAACTAAGTATTTATTAAGATTTCAAATTTGTATCAAAACAAAGCGTAATCTCAAAATCAATGAAAATTAACTAAAAGTTTATCGACTTGTATCCGACAAGGCATTCCGCTTAATGTGATGAATAGATTGCGCGTATCCAAACTCCGATAAACAATAATAGTAATGTTTATTTATGTCCGCTGGGTAATGAGCAGCAAATAAGTCACCGTCTACTTCGTAAATTTTGACATCTATATCGTCTTGCTTTAGCGTACCACACGTCAATATCCTCTGCAGTACTTGGCAGCTTTTGGCACCAATCTCGTTTCCCCAAATGTATAAATGTCTTAGGATGTATTTTTTTCTAATTGTGTACAACAAATCAAGAACACCACAATCCGATAACTCGTTATTAGAAATGTCAAACGCTTTAATTTTAGAATATGGCAACCCGAAACTTAAAGCTTTTGCTCCGATATCTTTAACGCCATTCGCTGCTATATTTAAAAAGATCAAGTGGGGATTTCTTGACAGATATTTCGCTAGTAACTCCGCTCCGTACTCGCCTATCCTGTTGTAGCCAAGATCAAGATATAACAACGACTTGTTGTTATTCAAACCTCTGATTAGATATTCAATATCGTGTGCAATCAATTGGTTTTTCTGTAAGTGTAATTCAGTAATGACAATATTATTTTGTAGTAACAATTCGATGTGGTACGCAATCCACTTACTTTCGTACGTTAGCGATTAAACAGCGGCACTAGTCTATTTAAATTAAGGGCTTTGACTGTGGTGTTGCCATTATTATCGTTTCTAAATCCTGCCACAATCTCTGTAGGCTGACAGCGTTTGGCAGGTTTCTCCCAAATCACAACACTCAATAGTGTCATTATTTATAAATAATTGCATAAGATATTTACCACTCTCGCTGCCTAAGTTGTTGCCGTTCATCCTTAGCTGTTTCAGTTTTATAAGTTTCGCGTATTTAGCTAAATGTTCAACTGATTTGAAGGTCAAGTTGTTATTCATTACGTTCAGTTCCGTAACACTTGACCGACTTTTAACTAGCAGACGTTTTAACAGTTTGAAGAAACCGTTATCTGTCATTTCGTTATAACACATATCGATCTTCGTTATACGGATAGGCGCTTCCCTAACGTATATACAAATGGCGGCAACATCCGAATCGCATATTCTTCTTTTATAGCGTTCAAATATATCTTTGCCTTGTAAAATTAAATATCCGCTACCATCCGAGTTTCTCTCAGTAAATAAGTTTAAGCGTATTTTGTTTATTTCCGAAGTCGGCAGTGGTTGCGGGTGGCCGGTTATTTCCCTCAACAGACGAACTTTGTCGCATATACATTTACATTTTTTCTTTTTTTCCGTTGACTTTGAAACCATGATTTAGCGAGAATGGATTTAATTTTTAATGTATTTAAATAAGTTTATAAATCTTTACAAAATTTTCTACGTCAAGGCCTCACAAATGGTCATATCAAATTGACGTTACTTAAAGGGCTGTGTTGACGTTAAAATATAGATAACCAATTGTATAACATTATTTTGAATGTTAACGTATAAATAACGCACCGCTTGTTGCGACCGAAATATACAACAAAAAGGGTTTACTGAAACAAGCAACTAAACTGAATATAATATTTCTAAAGAGTCCTGGAAATAAGATCAAAGAAATTATTTATACTATCTGCTTTAAAAGGAATGTCTACGCTAGGTATTGCTAAATTAATTTTGCTATTAATCGTTCTGTTTTTTGTTGACATGGGTTAATCTATTAACAACCAATGCTATGATTTCTGTATGACAATGGATTGTCATCTACCTGTATAACATGACGATTTAAATTGTATAAAAACTTAAATTAGGTTAGTCAATCCCTGTAGGTAAGTCAATCTGTAAAATGTCAAAACTTCTAAGATCAAAATTAACTGTCCAGATAGAGAGTAGAGATCTTTATTGTTATTATAAAACTTTGTCATTCAAGAAGCAGTTTCTGTTTAAAAGTGCAAAAAACACGTTTTATTTTCACACGTTTCTCAATTAAATCTTTTTACATTTTTGGTTAGCGTTGACTTCATTCGGCGATAAAGGATTGTCATTTATTTTTTATACTTTTCCATCCATCCATATATCAGTCTAACCAAGTTCTATGCTAAACACAGGTTCCCATGAGATGCGTTGAAGTACATCCTGGCCACCTGTATCCCTGACTTCCTGCACATTTAACAGGTCATAGTTATATATGTTTATATAAATTTATCTAAAATAATATATAAATATTCGGTCTACGTATTGTTCTCCTTTAAATATATGTAAATCAAAATTACAGCAGAAAATGTCTTTTGAGGTATTTAAACCACGGTCAAAAGCAATTAACAATTTTATGTTCTAATTTGTTTTAACTACATTTCTAATGTATAGAAATCTGTTAACAATACTATTTGACAATAAACGGTGTAATAGAAGTTTAAACAGTAGCCTTAAATATATAATCCTTAATTACGAGTGGATAATCCAGTAGAAAAGAAACAAGAAATATTATCTGAATTAATTAAAATAAACGAACATCATTAAAACTTTTACGAGAAAACGACTTGTTACTTAAACTTTTCAAAGTTAACAACAACCCGCTTTGTTTTGTTTTGTGGTTTTAATTTTATTCTGTTTAACTTGTCCTAATAAATAAAAATAAGAGATTAACTATAAGAATAGGACCGCATCAGAAATTATGTGATCCGTCAGAGAACCAGAATATAGCCCACTGGATTAGTAAGCTGAAATGGCTGAGGGCCGGTCATAAAGCCGCAGAACTGACGACCGCTGGAGTCGAAAGTTCTGGGTGAAGGCCGAGGCTCGGCAAACGTAGTGAGGACCAAAATCAATGAAAATTAACTAAAAGTTTATCGACTTGTATCCGACAAGGCATTCCGCTTAATATGATGAATAGATTGCGCGTATCCAAACTCCGATAAACAATAATAGTAATGTTTATTCATGTCCGCTGGGTAATGAGCAGCAAATAAGTCACCGTCTACTTCGTAAATTTTGACATCTATATCGTCTTGCTTTAGCGTACCACACGTCAATATCCTCTGCAGTATTTGGCAGCTTTTGGCACCAATCTCGTTTCCCCAAATGTACAAATGTCTTAGGATAATTTTTTTTCTAATTGTATACAACAAATCAAGAACACCACAATCCGATAACTCGTTATTAGAAACGTCAAACGCTTTAATTTTAGAATATGGCAACCCGAAACTTAAAGCTTTTGCTCCGATATCTTTAACGCCATTCGCTGCTATATTTAAAAAGATCAAGTGGGGATTTCTTGACAGATATTTCGCTATTAACTCCGCTCCGTACTCGCCTATCCTGTTGTAGCCAAGATCAAGATATAACAACGACTTGTTGTTATTCAAACCTCTGATTAGATATTCAATATCGTGTGCAATCAATTGGTTTTTCTGTAAGTGTAATTCAGTAATGACAATATTATTTTGTAGTAACAATTCGATGTGGTACGCAATCCACTTACTTTCGTACGTATAGCGATTAAACAGCGGCACTAGTCTATTTAAATTAAGGGCTTTGACTGTGGTGTTGCCATTATTATCGTTTCTAAATCCTGCCACAATCTCTGCTAGGCTGGACAGCGTTTGGCAGGTTTCTCCCAAATCACAACACTCAATAGTGTCATTATTTATAAATAATTGCATAAGATATTTACCACTCTCGCTGCCTAAGTTGTTGCCGTTCATCCTTAGCTGTTTCAGTTTTATAAGTTTCGCGTATTTAGCTAAATGTTCAACTGATTTGAAGGTCAAGTTGTTATTCATTACGTTCAGTTCCGTAACACTTGACCGACTTTTAACTAGCAGACGTTTTAACAGTTTGAAGAAACCGTTATCTGTCATTTCGTTATAACACATATCGATCTTCGTTATACGGATAGGCGCTTCCCTAACGTATATACAAATGGCGGCAACATCCGAATCGCATATTCTTCTTTTATAGCGTTCAAATATATCTTTGCCTTGTAAAATTAAATATCCGCTACCATCCGAGTTTCTCTCAGTAAATAAGTTTAAGCGTATTTTGTTTATTTCCGAAGTCGGCAGTGGTTGCGGGTGGCCGGTTATTTCCCTCAACAGACGAACTTTGTCGCATATACATTTACATTTTTTCTTTTTTTCCGTTGACTTTGAAACCATGATTTAGCGAGAATGGATTTAATTTTTAATGTATTTAAATAAGTTTATAAATCTTTACAAAACTTTCTACGTCAAGGCCTCACAAATGGTCATGTCAAATTGACGTTACTTAAAGGGCTGTGGTTGACGTTAAAAATATAGATAACCAATTGTATAACATTATTTTGAATGTTAACGTATAAATAACCGCACCGCTTGCTGCGACCGAAATATACAACAAAAAGGGTTTACTGAAACTAAGCAAGGAAACTGAATATAATATTTCTAAAGAGTCCTGGAAATAAGATCAAAGAAATTAATTTATTTGATCTTATTTCCAAAAACGCTTTAAAAGGGAAATTGTAGAGGTAATATAAGTGTAAAATGTTCTATTAAAAATCGCTGTCTACGCTTGGTATTGCCTAAATTTAATTTTTGCAACATATCTTTCTGTTACTTTGTTGACATGGGTTTCATTTACAACCAATGCATGATTTCTGTATCACAAATGGATTGGCATACCCTACCTGTATAACATTACGCATTTAAATTGTAAAAAAAACTTTTAAATTTAAACTTACTCGCTGTAGGTTAAGTCAATCTGTAAAAATGTCAAATCTTCTATCAGTTCCAAAATTAAAACTGTTCAGAAAGAGAGAGAGAGAGAAATCTTTTGCTTGTTATTATAAAAACCTTGTCATTAACGAAGCAGTTTCGTTTAAAAGTGCAAAAAACACGTTTTATTTTCACACGTTTTCTCAATTAAATCTTTTTTACATTTTTGGTTAGCGTTGACTTCATTCGGCGATAAAGGATTGTCATTTTATTTTTTATATACTTTTCCATCCATCCATGTATCAGTCTAACCAAGTTCTCTGCTAAACACAGGCCCCCATGAGATGCGTTGAAGTACAATCCTGCGCCACCTGTATCTTCCTGCACATTTACACAGGTCGTAGTCGTTATATATGTTTATATAAAATTTATCCAAAATAATATATAACATATTCGCTCTACATATTGTTCTCCCTTTTAAATATAATGTAAATCAAAAATGACAGCAGAAAAATGTCTTTTGAGGTATTTAAACCCACGGTCAAAAGTAATTAACAATTTTATGTTCTAATATGTTTTTAACTACATTTCTAATGTTTATAAATCTGTTAACAATACTATTTGACAATAAACGTGTGTAATAGAAGTTTAAAACAGTAGCCTTAAATGTCTAATCCTTAATTACGAGGGGATAATCCAGTAGAAAAAGAAACAAGAAATATTATCTGAATTAATTAAAATAAACCGAAACATCATTAAAACTTTTACGAGAAAACAACTTGTTACTTAAACTTTTCAAAGTTAACAACAACCCGCTTTGTTTTGTTTTGTGGTTTTAATTTTATTCTGTTTTACTTGGTCCTAATAAATAAATAATACGAGATTTAACTATAAGAAGTAGGACCGCATCAGTAATTATGTGATCCGTCAGAGAACCAGAGCCACCGATATAGCCCACTGGATTAGTAAGCTGAAATGGCTGAGGGCCGGTCATATCAGCCGCAGAACTGACGACCGCTGGAGTCGGAAAGTTCTGGAGTTGAGGCCGAAGCTCGGCAAACGTAGTGTAGGACGCCATGCGGCAAGATGGAGTGACGACATTCGCAAAGTGGCCGGTGTGGGATGGATGAGAATAGCCGAAGTTCGGAAGCGGTGGCGTGCATTAGGGAGCCTATCCAATAAAATTCCGACGTTTTGGCGCCAAATTAGTCTGACTTTAGACTAATAGAATAATAGAAATTCATCTATCATTTGGCTGAGGTATTTCGATGACCATACTGTAGTAGTCTATTTTACAGTCAGTAAGGATGCTTTAATATTGAATAAAGATATCTGTAACTTAATAAATAATTACTTAATCAATAAAGATATACTTAAAACTAATATATATGATATATCATGAAAAATAAAACGATTAACTATTAAGAGATACGAAGCAAGCGAATTTATTAGAATTTTTCCATTCGAAGGAAGCTGAAGCATTTGCACGAAGACTCGATAATAATGGCGGGCTATGTCAGGAATTTTTCCCATTTGACGCCGAGAAATGCCATCGCCGATGCGGACTTATTAAATATCGGAAATTGCTGCGTGGGCGGTAATTTTCACTTCGTTTTCCATTTAAATATTTCCCTGACTACACTATTTTGTATACCGTTAATAAATAAAATGGAAAATTGTCAAATGCAATAAAGTAAAAATGTTTTAATACAAATCAAATCCACTAATTTACGGATTTTTCGCGTTATTTAAATAGATTTATTCCCGACGTTTCGGATTCTTTTCAGCATCCATGATCACGGGCAGACTAAGTTGGTATATGTCTGTATCTCTATGTTTTGAATAACCGTCAATTTTTATTTAAAAATTGACATATCTTTCGATTTCTTTATTTTTAATGTTGGATTGACAAAAAGTATTTGTGTTGTTCTTCGGTTTTGTAGTTTTTATACTCTGCGTTTAATTTTGAAATTATTGGATCCCAGGAAGAAATATATTTAAATAACGCGAAAAATCCGTAAATTAGTGGATTTGATACGTATAATAAACGCGTAAATATAAGAAATAATTATGTTTTAATACAATTTTGTTTTTGCCCCTTCAACTTTAGATTCGTATCGATTTAGCTAAGAAATACGTAAGTTCCTATTTTATGTAACTCCACGGTACAAACATTTAAACATCTAAACATGATATGATAAATTAAATAGTAAGATATACCCTAAATGCATTGTGTTAAAACTCGATTTTATCTAAGGTGATTCGTATAGCAAAAATGAAGTGATAAAACAACCACAAAAACCTTTGTCCGTGTCTTTTCTTTTTATAATTACCAACAGTTAATGGTGGTGGTAGATTTGTGACAATTAATAAGTGAGTGTTTCGCTCCCATGTTAAATAAAGATATTTGAATTTGTTAATGAAAAGACGTATGGGAGTTATACTTTTTACCCAAAGCAAAGCACTGGCGTCAAACTTATGGCGTTGTTATTAGTTGATTTTCACTCGCTTATCGATATCTTAGAGGTCAATTCCCCAATAATAACTATACGAAGGGATTGAACTAACACTTTCTGCTGCAAGAGTCAGGATAGATAAACGTTATGTAAAAAGGAATCGTCTTTATCGGCTATAGTTACATGAATCAGCTGATCCATAGCATATATCATGTATGATGAAATGACTTATGCATAATGCTGTGATCGAAAGATGGATTATGATGGTTAACCAACTATTGTTTTAAAATTTACAGTAAGACAGCAATTTAAAAACAATAATAAGGATCAATGTTATAAGTGCAATTATAAAAAGTAAGTGTTGAGTAAATTAAAAAGTGATATAAAAAAAAATATGCGAATAAAGAAGAGTTAAGTTAGTGCATGTGTACAATGTTATTTTTAAGATTTAAGTTAGCTTTAAATTCGTCCATTATTTGAAGACACAACTGTCTCCGTAGCCTAATGGTATGGGCGTGTGCTCTAGAAACCGGAGGTCGTGGGTTCGAATCCTGCGGGGACTCAACAAATTTTCATTGTTGTTTCCTAGTTGGTAAGGGCAATTTGGGCTGATCACCCAATTGTCTGAAAAGTAAGATGATGACCCACCAACCCGCATTGGACCAGCGTGGTGGGATACGGTCCGAACCATATGGATAGAGGTGTATTTGGGCAGGCCTTTGTCCATCAGTGGACTATCACAGGCTGATGATGATGATTTGAAGACATCTTACCGTGCTTTCAATATCTCCTTGCCGATGTTGCAGCCACGCCACTCAGGCGCCACTACCAGCCCATACGCAGTGAGGTACTTGTCCACACCGTATTTCTGGAACAGGTCTACACTCCTGGTCACCAGGTCCACAGCGCCAAACAGTTTTGCCCAGATCCTGTCATCAGTCTGCAAGATTTGAATTCATGTGATATTTTATATAAAGAAATTAATCTTATAAAGTATTACAAAAAGGTTTTTACTATATACGATAAATTACACAAACAGTTGTAAAGTTATTAAACGTGAGTAATTTTGAAAAAGTTTATTCAATTATTCTTGTCTATTTATTGTGCTATCGTAACATAGTGTCCAGGATCGATTCCTGTCAAAATTTACGTTGATAAACGACCAGCGTCGTTAAATGTACTTTAAAGTTTTTTATTCGAATTATTCTTCTTACGTTCCGAACAGGATTCTGCTTTTAAAACGTATTATATAGCATTGCGAAGTGAAATAACCTTAAAAGGCTCTTCCTTGTCATCTTTAGAGGCCACCGTGAGGACATTCACTCCAACGATAGCTGATGTTCCATCGTCCTTGTCTTCTACGCAGACCAGCGAGAGTTTGTCGTTCACCGTCTTCCGCCAAAGGGCCTCAAGTTCTGCCACGGCAGATGGATAATTATTGATGCCTGAAACCACTCCTTGTTAAGGCTTATGATATTATATTAAAATTTATCATATTCTTTACTTTTATATGTATATTACAATATAAAGTAAAGGATTTGCTTTTTTTGCTATAAGCCCTAATTCGATAATAGACGATAGCCAGTATCGGAAAATCTTTACGTATTAGATAGGTAATTTATGCTATTTCAGTATTGAATCGTATTCGGTACATGTAAACGTACGTAGACAGGCAGTATACCACTTTGTTTTAGTGGTATACAACTTGTCTAAAGACGTTAAAAATTGTTTAGAATTTAAAATAAGACAAGAGACATCCGATACCATCGTAATATTTTTTCTAAAATGGTTTAATAGAAAAAAGTTTATTGCTAATATATAACAATATAGATAGGCCAAATGATAAAAGTGACATTATGATAAGAGGGCAGATAGAGACATTGAAGAAAAAGATCAGAGGAAACATGAGATAGAGAGAAAGCAAAGAAGGTGGAAGTTAAGGAGTTAAGAATGAAAGTCATTTGAGTGCCGTTATAATTATATACTTGAAGACATTATAGTAAGAAAATAGTGGAATTAGATATCTTCCCCATTTACCTCTTGCACCGATAGCAGGGCAGTCGAACTTAATACTTGCCTATGTACTTGCAGGGTGGCTCATCCCTGGTAAAGTGTTTCGAGAGCAGGGCTAATGCCTGCTCCTGCTTATCCTCAGTGAGATCTTGGACACGGAGTGAGGCTGTAGTGCCTCCACGACGCACGGTAAAGCGATGCCACACGGTGGGGAAGGGCACGCTGCTTGGCCTGACGAACACCATCTGAAAACAAATGAACATAATTAGTATTTATGTTATATCTAATCCGCCTCCGTGGCCTAGCGGTATTGGCCATTGCTTTATAAACCGGAAGTCGTGGTCTCGAATCCCGCGGGGAAGCAACGTTAAAATGTGTGAATTATTTAATAAAATTAAAAATAAATTTCTAATATAATTGATAACGTTGTTGGTTAGAACAATTTGGGCCTATCACCAAATTGTCTGAAAAGTAAAATGATCCATGCGTCGGATGGGCATATAAAAAGTCGGTCCACCCACCAAACCGCATGGGTGGTGAACAGCGTAGTGGGTTACGTTCCAAAAACCCTCAAAGGGAGAAGGCGTGCATTAGGGGAGGCCTATGTCCAGCAGTGGACTAACACAGGCTGATGATGATGAGGGGTTGTAATAAGACGATATTGATCTGAGCAAATTCCGACCGTAAATGCTAATTAACATAAGATCACCTCTTATTTTATATCAAGTTATTTACTCAATGAAATACTGTAAAAGAAATAGGGTGGTCCTGCCACCACCACTGAGTTGTGTAGTGGTAGAGGTTCGTGCTTTACAAACCGGGTCATAGGTTCAAATCTTGCGGTAGATAGGTTTGGGCTAGAATTGTTTTATACCGTGATTACACCATTGCTTGCAAAAAAGGATACATGGGTTGAAATTGCACACACAATATCCAATATGCTAAGCAAACGTCCTTAGGCAAGATAGTGACGACATTCGCAAAGGGTCCAGTGTGTGCTGGATGAGAATAGCTGAACATCGGAAACTGTGTCCAGCAGTGGACTGACGCGGACTTATGATGATGTTGATTAATATCCAATAACATATGGATATATCTGTTTGGTAAAAAGAAGCAACGTAATGAGCTGCACGAGCCCATGAAGGTAAGCCGTCAGCTCTTCCAGTAAAAAATATACGTAGTACGCCGCCTCATAAACTTAATAGCTACATAAGCTAAGCCTTTCAAACTGGAACGCATTATTGTTTACCATTTATACTTTGCCATGTGTCTATTTAAAACATTTTTAAACACTCACATCCCATTGAAAGAAGGCCTCTAGAAAACACTTTTTTCTATAAAAAATATTTAGTTCGTTAATTAACGCTATGGTTTATGAATTGTTTTTACAGCCTATAAATACGTTTACTTTTCTCAAATTCAAACTTTTTATATTAAGTTACCTAGAATATTAAAATTTTCTTCACCCTTTCCCTTTACTGTAACAATAGAATAAAAATTAACAACAAGGTTTTTCTTAACGTTTTACACATTTACCTTTAGTTGAACAATCTGATTCGAACCCGCGACCAAGTGAACACGGAGTCAATGGATCTCGGACACGTCAAATAGACGACAACACCGTTTACTAACTGCGCCCGGTGGCGCCTGGGGACGAGCTTAAATCTAGGGGCAGATTTCGGCCCGGGACACACTGAGATACTCTCACAATTACAAATAAATTATCTCTATATCTCATATGTATACAATTAATATATGTGATACTGACAGACAAAGGGTTAACTTTTGTTATGAGCCTTACATAGATGATACATATACAAAAAAAAAACTTAATCGAACCATTTCCTTCATTATATATTTCCATATTATACATTGCGTGCTTTTTTATGACACGGATGTTACGCTTCCAGACGTTTGTCTATGGTAAGCTTTATATAACACAGAGCTTACGGGAAGCTCCCGTCCCCAATTAAATGGCCGACACTTTTTCGTAAAAGTGAAGACCTTATTAAGTGCTCGCTCGAAGAGTAATTCTACTATAAATAAGATAGGAATCTTCTCAGATACCTGTTTGAAAATTATTTTTAATTATAGTTCCCTATTACCGCGAGCATTCATTTTTGGAGAAATTAATGGTTTACTAAAGTTACTGTCATTTAAGATAACAAATCCTAAAAATTGTGCACATCAACGAAATAGCTTATTGCTATTTTGTTGATTTTTGACATAATATTTATTTATACTAAATAGCTTATTGCTATTTTGTTGATATGTTGAAATAATTTTTAGTTCCGCATTTAGTTGTCAATATGTATTCTTTGATAGTCAAAAAAAAACTATCTGAACCAACCTGAATATACGCCAGAGACTATAAAATATAGGGCATTTAGATGTGCTCCTGTAGTGTCCCAAACCTTACGAGGTGCCGCCATAAGCCAATCTAATCCCTGAAACCACATTTAAATTCCCTTTACCTTGGATTACGGAATCGTTACGTGATTTGATCAAGGGTATTCCTTGAAATATGAAAATACGCATATGTTCTGATCTCTCTGAGTTATTTGCAAATTCCAAAACCCTCAAGGACTATGGTACAAGTAACGAAATTGTAATCTGCATATGCGTATATAAATTTTATAATTTAAATATCTTGTTGTCTAGAATAACAGATTTGGACCGGTATATATATATATATATATTGTCTAATTAGACTTATTACTAGTAATTACGCGATTGCTATACCTACATATTGAAGCGAATGTTTACGAATGTGATGCTGTGACAAATGGACGCTGAAAGGATTCCTATGTAGAACTAGCTGTCTACCTACGGCTCTGCCCTTTGGTCTTCTGTGGACCGGCACTCTCCAAAAAGTATTGGATATCTTTTTGAGGAGTACTCGGATGGTCACAATGTACACACGATGGGCCTAGCAGGAAACCATCTAACGAGTCCGCGTGTTTGTTCACCGGCCTCCTTTTTGTCAATTTACAAGCCAAAATTATTATGTATAGACATGCATTGCATGCCTGGCTTAAGGAAGCGGTTTTATCGGAATACCAAGCGGTTATTCGGAAGCGCGGAGAGAAACGATTTAAATTCAAATATGTTTATTCAACATAGAAGCCTTACATTTACTTTTGGAATTGATCTTCAGGAATGCTACCACCAGTTCTGAAAAGGACACATCGACCTGAGAAGAACCGGGGAGAGGAATTCTTAATAAGTAGGAGTATTAGCTGATGCTCGAGTGTCGAAGCGCCAGCTCTTGACCCACAGAGGCCAGGCACCATATACGAAAGCATCATTACCATTATCAGCCTGTGACAGCACACTGCTGGACATAGGCCTCCCCTAATACACCCCTATCCATTAGGGGGTTCCGGACCGTAACCCACCACGCTGGTCCAACGCGGATTGTTGGATGGACCGACTTTTTACATGCCTATACTAAAGAGGTGGTTAAAATTAAACATAGCCTCCTCATTTTTCTTACGAAGCGTATCTCATGACACATGCTGTTTAGGGAGATGCTTCTGCCGCGAGGCATTAATTTAACATCTTTAAATTTGTATATTAGCCATTTCGTAAAAATTCTAAACTGAATTTTTACAATTGCAATATACATGGTCTAAATATCTATTAACTATATAACTATAACAATTAAACTTTTAACGTTTAATAGTCGCTCAAAAGATCGACTTTTAAATATTATCATCTCATTCTTTCATATTTCTTTCTACTGAAAACGGAAGTATATTTTGGATTCATAAAGAAGACTTCTGTATGGTGTGTTAAAGTTTTACCTAAAGTATTCTACATATTAATTTTTACTTAGACCATAACATTATTGAAAACAATGTCTGATGTACAATTACAAAGTTATCGACAAGAGTTTTGTTTGAATTTATTAAAAAATCCTTATTTATGTACGCGTTTTGGTTATTTTGTAACCTTGATTTCTTCAATTAGATTATTATTTACACTTTACGTAACAGTAAAGCGATTTCTATCACCCTTCTGCCTTCGCAGTTAATGATAGGATCAATCACCGCCCGCCGTGTGTCGTCAGAGCCGAATCTTTGTTCTGAAAAGGCATACGCATCGGGCACTTGTTCATTTTCACGTGCGCGCTATTTGGCGGGGTAGGTGCCATTGTCATCGATCTGATTTCGTGTTTAATTTCTATTTTTTTCTAAGATAACTTTATTAAAGTAAATGCAACGTTTTTCTATTTGTTTATAATACTAAATGGATATATACTCTGTAAGAAACATTTTATCGACGATCATGATGTCTAATATGTAGTATGTGAAATGATTGTATTAAAAAAATGCCATTCAAGTAGTTAAACAAAAGCCAACTTAATACGAAATGGCGTTCCCGATATCTATTCGAGTATTTGCAAAAAAATTTGCATGTATTAAGTAATAAGTATACATATTGTAAATACTTATATTTTGAATTTAAACATAAATCTTTAAAGACCCAACGATATGTACCTTTTTTAATATATCTTACTGACATATAACGGTCTATACGGGCAATGCGGATTCAATAGGTATAGCATCGATATCACAGATACATCTAGCACATTGTCTTTTGTTATTACCTAATAATTAATACTTTCATAATATTTTAATTATTCACCTGTGTCAACAACGTACGCGCGCACCCTGTAATACGGCGCATGGTTTGTACTTCGTACTTGGCAGAGTGCCACATTGGCCACCCTCCAGGTCGTCTGTTGTAGCATCATGCCTGAAAACAGTTCACGTTTGACTAGAAAACTGAACGCACGTTACAGTCGCTAGTAAATATATAAAAAATAATAACAATTCACTCGTGGATATTGAAAGTTGAAGTTTATATTTTGAGGTTATTTCTGCAAAAAGGCGCCAATTCCGAAAAGCGCCCTCCCGGCTGGAGACAAAGGCATTGTGTTCGTACTTCCACGTGCAATTTATCTGGACTACATCTTTGCAGTAGTTAAGGTACGCCTACATAAATATGATAA
The DNA here is from genome assembly GCA_029286875.1 of Lamproptera curius. Taxonomy (NCBI): domain Eukaryota; kingdom Metazoa; phylum Arthropoda; class Insecta; order Lepidoptera; family Papilionidae; genus Lamproptera; species Lamproptera curius. The sequence goes on along the minus strand of JAGSMT010000027.1, from coordinate 3,008,103 downwards.
GGTAAATGCACTAGATTTTAATAGGAAGAAAAAAATATTTATTTGGTTAAGAGTTCCATTTATTTTTATGAAAGGCAAAAACTCATAACACCGGTATAACTTGCCATAGTGCAAACATTTTATGCATTACTAAAGTATAAAATATTTATATTTTATGTGACTTTCACAACAAAATAAATATACTTTTGTTAGCAAGAAAATAAAATCTTTATGCCTTCTATAGTGTTTAATATTCCGTTTAAATGATTATCAATTAAACTATTGTTATTGTTTGATTGTTTTTAAAAATTGTATACAAAGAATGATAATAACAAATTTAACAGGCCACGACTCCAGAATCACGAAGCATTACTGTCTCAAAGTCACATCATTATTGCGCGGAAAGATGGCAACTTGAAAGTCTTTTTATGAAGGGGGTCAACTTTTCTCTTGTACTTTTTCTTCTTCTTACCTTCTTCTATACAGAATTTAGTTTCCTTAGTACCAGGGGACGTTTAAGTTAATAGCATAGTGAAATTTTAAATGAATAGCCGAAGGTAGGAAGCGTAAATAGCATTGGGCCTATGCAGTGGACTGACACGGGCTGATAATGATGTTAAAGTTTAATATTGTTACAAACGTCTTCTAGGTGCCTAAATTAATTCTCAAATTCAAAACAAAAACCCACTTGTCCTAATAACAACAACAGACATTTAAGGGAATTTCAAACTGTAAGCAATTTAATATTTCTTTTTGCGACTATAAAGTAACGCATCGTAAAAAATAAACAAAAAAAACTTCGAAGGTAAATATAATTTGCAACTGCAACATTATTTGGCGGCAATAAACCGTTTAACAGTTTCTGGAATCGTTTAAAACGTAAAAATATAACATTAATTCTCGATTCCAAAATGGATGATCGGTTCAAAATAATTCAGAGTTCCTTAAGAAGTTTCGCGCGTGGGAGCTTGTTTGTAAACCAACGCGTGTTGCCATTATACTGCGTACCTTGTGTTTACATCGTTCAAAAACGTTGACCCATTTTAAATTAAAATGACAAACAATATTTCTTTAATACTTGTTTATATCGCTTGATAAATTGGCAATAAATTTATTTAAGCAGACTTTGGTTAAAAATATTATGTACTCTTTGAATAAAGGTATTCTATTAACAACAGAAATATTATAAACGATTATTTTTACCTACAAATACAATTAAAAACAATAACCTCATTAATGTTTTAAGTCTTTATTTAGCGGGTTTAATTGTTTTCTCTTTGTGTGCATTAGTACGTTTCGAAAAATCGTATTTATTTGATCTAATTATAGGTACTACTAAATAAAAAGCCAAAAGCAAAGCGGTAGTTACTATAATTAAAGTGAATAATAATGATGGACAATTGAGACATAATTAAAGGCGTTGTTATCAAAAATTAAAAGTTCAAAAACATCTTGTCAAGAAAAACAAATTCGCCCAACGTGGGGCTCGAACCCACGACCCTGAGATTAAGAGTCTCATGCTCTACCGACTGAGCTAGCCGGGCTGTGCTATATACTGTCTAAAATTTCAATAACTCTCTAAATTACTGTTAAATTTGGCCAAAATAAAGTAGAATTAATGCTTTAATTGAATTTCCATTACTAATATTATTGTTAGTTTGTTGTTAGAGATAATTTATTCGTAGGTAAAATACCTAAAAGGAATAAGATATTCTTACAATAGACACAAATTTTCACCCATTTTGAATGTTGTTGAGAAATTCAAAACGTTTTAGTCTCATTGTTGTGAAGACAAAACAAATGCGGAATTTACACGGAAAAGTTTGTTAAACAAGTACATTTTCCCAGTTTCTTTGTCCTCGTTATTTTGAAGCTGTGGATGTCAAGGCCGAGGGCAAAGCTCCCGCAGACGCGGGATTATTTTTAGCCGCCATTTTGTTTTGCCACCATCTTGAGGAGATTTTGATACGATAATTTGGAACGATGCAATTTTTTTGCTGTTGTTTTTATTGCCATCATTGAAAATAATTTTGAATGCTGCGTTAATTTTTTATTCTTCATAAATGTCGTAAATGTTACTTTTGAAGCAATAAACGAAAATAAATACTTCATTTGTTATTGCATTTTGCGCAATATTTCATTATGTACATTTGGACTGGAAGCGAAAAATAGTTGGGATAAATATACTTTAAGACAAAGGGATACGTTTAATAAAATAAAATTGATAAAAATGTGTTGTTGATAATATTGATAAATAGGCGATTAAAGACAGCCAAATATTTTGGCTTGTGTCAACATTATCAAGGCCTTTTCGTCATTATTTTGTCTCAATCGGTCTCAATGTATCCATGACGACAGAACTATTAATGTTGGCAAGACGAACAGACGCAACGTCGGCTTCCGAAATAGATATCATTACATGTCAACACTTCAATTGAATATTAATATAACGTATAACACACTATCCGCGTAATGTTTGGCGAAGTGAAAATGTTACAACAATAAGACTGCTCTAAGATTTGTTAAAAGCGTAATTCTAATATTAACTATTTATATTTGACAGATACTTACTGTGTTACAGTCAATCAATGATTTCCTTAAAATTTTGATACTATAGATGGGACTGTTTATTTAATAAAGCCTTAGCTTCAATGTGTTTAAACACTTATATCGTAACAAGGTTTCTCGTTTTTGTGCCTTAGTTACACAAGCATGTAATAATTACAATTATTCCATGTTATTTATGAGAAAAATAATGATAATTACCGGACCTTTATATCCATTAAGTAAATTCCTCTGGGAAACATGTCGATGGTGGCATAGCTTAGCCATTTTTTATAGACTTTATGTGGTTAAAGTCTAATGTCAAACTCAATTGACAGCTAAAAGTCGGCTAATCTTACAGTTTAAATATTGCATAGGGATAAAAAACGGGCGCCATTCACCAATAGAAATACAATAAGTAGAATTTTTTGTGCAAATAGCTTTCTGTTTTCAAATCGACGCCAAAGTTCTTAATAACAAAACATGTTATTGAAGAAGCTGTTCGCGTGGCGGCCTATTTTTACCCGAACAAAATTACTTACCTTTGTCTTATCAAATCCTCTAATTTACGGATTTTTTGCGTTACTTATTATTATCGTTATTTGTATTTATTCCCAACATTTCAGATTTTTTCCAGCATCCATGATCACGGGCAGACTAAGTTGATTTGATATGTATAATAATCGCGTAAATAAAATAAATTAATATAACTGTGTCTTGCCTAAGTTTTTAATTATATTGAACAAAAGAACATTTATAATCATAATAATCTAAAGTCTTAAGCAGTACAGTTTCTTGTTAACTCAATCGTGGAAAGATAAAATTGGAACTACTCCAATAGTGAAGCACATTCAGTAGTTTCACGTAATGGAGTAATTTTCAGGGAAGACTTTATTTACTATTGAGTGTTTAATAAACATAGAGCTACATCTTATATATATATTAATGTATTAATTATATTTTATATATTTATTTACAAAAGAAATTACTTCTATGTATTTATTAGTCACGTAGTCTCTATAGTAAAAAGTCAGTTTGGGATTGGATCATAATGTAGCAGTATTATTATTATTATCGGACCACCGCTATCTTTAATCCACGCAGGGTATTTAATTAATATAAACATTTGTGATACACCAATCGATTCTGACGATTGCAAAGTTTTATTCGCGCTTGCATTTTAATCCGTTTATTGTGGGTTCGAATCTCGAGAGGATAAAGCTTTATGTAAAATTAAGTTGAATTGGATGTTAATATGCGTGAATAATACATATGACGATCCTAAATAAAACTTAAACGTGAAGCTTTTCAATAACTGGACCACAATGAATAAGGTATCGTCAATACTTTCTGTTGCTTATGCGAATACAATACATGTTTAATAATATATTTTTACGGATTTTAGTCGATCATGTGACCATGTACTTTGGAAAATTATAATTTTAAATAATTGCAATGTATTTAATCGTGATAAAACCTGTAATAATTATATTATTTATCACGTCTTGTTAAGTTTAACCAGTAAGAGTGTTAGACTTTTTTATGCCAATAGTTTGACATTTGACTTGTTTGGCCAAATTCAGTATATTTTTGATGCTGTTACTCTTAATTACAGTAATAGCAACAAAATTATAGCATATAACATTTTAAGTACCTCTTATCTACTCATTATATACAGGGGTTACAAACTCACATCATCAGTCTATGTTAGTCCACTGCTGGACATAGGCCTCCCCTAACACACCCTATCCATTAGTGGGTTTGGACCGTATCCCACCACGCTGGTCCAATGCGGGTTGGTGGGTGGACCGACTTTTTGCATGCCCATCCGACGCATGGATCATCTTTCTTTTCAGACAATTGGGTGATCGGCCCAAATCGCTCTAACCAACAAACGAGTTACAAACTCATAGGGTCTTAATTATCTTATGTCAGTCATCATCTTCATCAGCCTCTGTTAGTCCACTGCTGAACATAGGCCTCCTCTAATGCGCTCTTTCTCCATTTTAGGTGGTTTTTGGACCGTATACCCTTATGTCAGTCACTCCATATATTTTTTTTAGTGTGATAACACTGAAAAAAATTAAAAGGCACCTTTTAATATTTTTTGTTATTACAAGGAAGGTAAATTAATGTTTTAATTTATATTGTTATATAAGTATATCTATGGCCAATATTATTTCGAAGAAATTCCCTGACGTAAGGTTTCGTAGTGAGATCGCGACCAATATTGGAACGACGCCATCTTGGTTCATAAATATATTTACGCACAAACACGCCTGTCACACAAACTATTGTGTGAGGCAATTTTTACACTATTCTAAGTCGCTAATTTCTCCTAATGCAATATTTTATATTTTTGACTAGTTGACCCGGCTGACTTCGTACTGCCTCAATCGATAAAGAAAAGATCTATACTCTTGTATATGAATTATCAATCTACATATAAAAAAATCTAATAAATAGTTGACAGCTGAAGTACATTTAACAAGTGTAGTTAAGTGAAATTAAGTTTATTTCTTACCTCTTGAGAACAAATATGTAGGTAGAAAGATTAAGTTTTTATTTTCAATTACGATAATTTTTGTTTCAAGACCAAAATTAGCCAAATCGGTCTAGCCGTTCTCTTTTTACATATAAAGATTCTCCAATCGATTACGAATACAGCGGCCGATCTATATTAGAGATCAGCCAAACGCAGGAGATATAATAGTGCACAAGTGTACGCGCAAACACAGGCGCACTCCCTGTTCCTTTATCTTGGCTCTCAAAGCCCGATGGGACGGATAACCGACACGACCGGAAAGAGAGCGAAAGGCGCAGGGCCGACTTTTTAAATGCCCATTCGACGCATGAATCATTTTACTTTTCAGACAATTGGATGATCAGCCCAAATTGCCCTGACTAACTAGGAAACAACAACGAAAACTTGTTGAGTCCCGCAGAATTCAATCCCACTACCTCCGGTTTCTAAAGCACATGCGCTTACCACTAGGCTACGGAGGCAGTTTTAGTATAAGATATATATGAATATATGAAGTATAACTTCGGTTTTTCTTCTAACAACTTTTATTTTGTATTTTGATTGTAATACATCTCTGAAAGCCTAAACGTGGTTAAAATCAAAGTTTTTAAGCTAACACAAATTTTTTGTGTTGTGTGTTGTTTGAGAGTTGTGATTTTGAGAGTAGTTAGGTACATCTAGACCTTTAACAAAGAGCCTAAAACCATCTACGCAACACATTAGGCAAAAGGCCCGACCTCGTTTTGATAAGTTCGCAACACGGCTTCAAACTAGCAATGAAGCAATTGCGTATGTACAAGTGCTCCTTTTAGTCTGAAATGATACCTACGCAGTTTGTTTATTTGCGAAATTTAATTGATGATGCGACATTAAACGCGTATCGTAAAAAAGAAAATCTGAAACGCATTCCATGTTTCACGCCCTTCACGCTATATACATTTCAGTCGTCATTGAAAGGTTTTCACGGTTAAAATAATAAAAAACAGCCTAAAATGCTTAGAGACATACACTAAATGAATGTTTTTCAATTTTATTTTCATTGGTTAGCGCAATCAAATGAGCAGGACTTAAAAATAATGGCCCTACCCATAAGTAGGGCAGCGTAAACCGCCACAAATGCGTTCACCGCCCTGACACGTAACATGTTGCATCTCGTTTACCCTGTAATTAGTACGCTGGCTACGGTGCCCTTCAGACCGGAGGATAAAATTTAGGTACTAGTGTACATCCTCAACCTACAGTTTCGGCATGTACAGCAATCTCTCAACACACTACGACACGTTACAGCAGTTTTACAAACAACGAAACAATAGACATAAAAGAAGAAAATATCAAAAAGAACACAAAACAAGATTTCAATATATATTAATGGCTCTTTTGCAAAAACTTCTCGTATGTCAATACGCAGACATTATTATTGTTGTCCAAAATCGATATCAAACTGTTGTAGGATTTGCGTCACAACTCAGAAAACAAGCGGATGCGTATCTGAAAATGGATTCAAGGCAATCGAAACTTTATTGCGCACCTTTATATTACATCGTGCAAATATTGTACAGTAGTTTACATAAAGTATTTCAGTGGCGACTGGGGATGTACGACTGCGTTGTCGTATTTGCCATGAGGTCTTAGTGTGCAAACACTTCTGATTAAAAGCTAATGTAATTATATACATACTGTTTACCCAATAATCGGAAGAGAGCAAATTTGTGGTACATTTTTATGCACAGGCTGTTTCGCTTACCATCAAGTGGGCGTTCTGCTCCTTTCGTCACGTCATACGACTAAATGGTTGTGGCATATGATATGAAAGAACCTAATTATACATATATAATAAAAATGTGAAATAATTAACTCGTATCAGTAGTAAAACACACACTTATTCTGATTGGATTCTACTGTGAAACCTAACGCAACGTACCAAATTGGTAGCGCATTGTCGCTAACATAATTTGCCCTAACACTTTGTCTACGTAGATTCCAGATCCTTCTCATCTCAGGTATATAAAACGAAATACACGTGGCGTTTTAAGGTTTGTAAATATTGTTGACGGAAACTCGCTGCGTGACAAAAACAGCGCGCGTGTTTCAATGGCACGTGTTGTGGGCTATTTCTGCACCACGCGCTCGTTCACGGGACGGTTCTATAAATCAGCTGACGTGCTCACGGCTGAATTATTGTGAGCGCAGTGATGATACGATTATCGATATAATGCGTAGTGATGAGGCTGTTATCGATGTTAAATATAAAGCGATGAGATTTTTATCGATATTTGTTAGTGCTTATATAATGCAATGTAAAGCTGTGCATGTTTGTGCGCTGTATAGTAACACGACTTTTGATGATAAATCGTTGCAATTTAATAATTGGTAGGAAAGACTTAACGCTTAGGAAATATAAACATGGCTCTGACTCTATCACGTTTTAATTACTTTACAATTATTTAAAATTATACCCATTACACATTGCGACACTAAACATCTAAGCAGGTCCGTGAACATGGACCCTGAAAAGGGTTTCAAGCGTCTAGTATAATTTTAAATAATTAGTAATTGTACGCGATAAAATCCGTAAAAATTAATTATTTATTACGTACAGTATTCGCGTAAACTAAAGAAAGTATTATTTACGGATGTAGGTTCGAATTCGAGAGTAACGAGCACGTTGATGCGGACCGATCACTAATTGACGGCACCTCCTCGAAGTGGTTTCGGAGTACGTTTACCTAGGGCAAACGCTCCAACTAGGCAGAAACAACTTTGAGGGGGAGGCCAACAGAAGGATTCGGCTGGTCTGGCAGCTTTTCATAAGCTTCGTCGAGTTTTCTCGTCACCCATCCCACAGTGCCTCAAATCAAAAGTCTTCGATCAGTGCGTCCTACCCGTTATGACCTACGGTGCCGAGACTTGGACACTTACGGTTCGACTGGTCCACAATTTAAAGTCGCACAGCGAGCTATGGAGAGGGCTATGCTCGGAGTATCTCTGAAGGACCGCATCAGAAATGATGTGATCCGTCAGAGAACCAAAATCACCGACATAGCCCACCGGATTAGTAAGCTGAAGTGGCAGTGGGCCGGTCATATACTCGGCAAACGTAGTGTAGGACGCCCTGCGGCAAGATGGAGTGACGACATTCGCAAAGTGGCCGGTGTGGGCTGGATGAGAATAGCCGAAGATAGGAAACGGTGGCGTGCATTAGGGGAGGCCTATGTCCAGCAGTGGACTAGCGCAGGCTGATGATGATGAGGTTCGAATTCAGAGGGGAGCAACTTTGTATTTTTGTCGTTTCTTCGGTCGTGATCGCGGTCGTCCGGGATTTGAGAAGTATTTTATTGAGTATCAGCCGCCACGTATGAAATAGTTTTCAAATGTAAGTGTATTACATTTTTAATATATTTGTTTATATTATTTTTCAGCAATATGCCGTCGGAAGTACTCTCAGGGAAGTCCCTGCAGAGGGAATTGGCAGACTGCATCATCCGAATGGTGCCGTTGGACGAAATCCGCATACTTTTGGCCTGCGGCGCTAAGGTAATATATATACATCAGATACAATGTTTAATAATAAAAACTACGAAAAGTTGTTTCAAGTTTGACATCTAGCCCGCAAGCGAGTATAGTCATACCCTATTATGTTATTATCTAAATATTTATGTCAGTTATCAATCGCCACGTGCATCTTGACATATTTATAAAAAATGCACATCCAAAAGGTTCACATGTTTATCAAGGCCACAGTTTACAATGACTGTAAAATAAGCGCCCATGTCTCCTTTTTTCTTCCACATACATACATTATCAGCCACAGTCAGCAATAGTCCACTGCTGGACATAGGCCTCCCCTAACACACCCCTATCTATTAGGGGATTTTGGACCGTATCCCACTACGCTGGTCCAATGCGGGTTGGTGGGTGGACCGACTTTTTACATGCCCATCCGACGCATTGATCATCTTACTTTTCAAACAAATCGGTGATCGGCCCAAATTGCCCTAACCAACTAGGAAACAACAATGAAAATTTGTTGAGTCTTCCTTATTTATTATATTAAAATTTATAGAGAAATAATATATGATCCAAATGCGTCTACAGGTAAACGAACCTGTGACCCAGGGCCTGAGGCCACTTCACTACGCGATCTGGCAGCGGCACCTTGAGGCAACACGGCTTCTGCTGGTACGAGGGTGCGACGTTAACGCTCGTGACGACTGCGGCTACAGCGCGCTGCACCTCGCTTCGGAGCACGGGTAAGCCTAAACAGGAATCAAACTTACACCTGAGCCATCTTTCTTCTATTTCTATATGATATTTTTCCAGGTATTCATATAGGGTTTTTCAGGTCTATAGAGTTCATTCACGCAAAGCTTTTGTCAGTAAATTTAAAGAAGTTTACGTCCTATAACTATTGCTGAATACGAAGACTTTTTACTTTTTACATGCCCATACATCATACATACATACATCATTAGCCTGTGATAGTCCACTGCTGGACATATGCCTCCCCTAATACACACCTATCCATAAGGGGGTTTTGGTCCGTATCCCAGCACGCTGGTACAATGCGGGTTGGTGGGTGGACCGACTTTTTACATGCCCATCGGACGCATGAATTATCTTACTTTTCAGCAATTGGGTGATCGCCCGAATGCCCTAACCAACCAGAAACAACATTGAAAATTTGTTGAAGTCCCGCAGGATTCGAACACGACCTCCGGTTTCTAAAGCTACGAAGGCAGTACATGCCGATACGACTCATAATTCATTTTGGATTTCAAGCAATCACAAAACAAAAAAAACTGAACCCACGTCCTGTGGATTGAAAAGTTAGGACCATTAGCACTAGGCCACGGAGGCGATTACAATATGGACAGGGAAATAGCATGACCAGGAACAACAACGTGGCGTAATATCAATCTTTTTGATGGACCGTCACCAACTGTCAATCTTGAACGACATGATGTAACTAAATAATAGGCGTTGGCTGTAGATTACATTGTTTACACATAATCTATGTTGTATTTGGCTGAGATTTCCCTCCCAACACATTGGACGAGAATCGTATTATGTAATGTTTGTAGTGACACCCTTGTCAATTAATTATATTAATAAAACTGCCACTTGGCAATCGGATGAAGGAACTGTTTATTTGTTTTTCGCTAGAAAAATGTGTCGTCTATAAATTAATGTACTGCAAAATTGATGGACTAACTCTATGATGATGATATGACATATTTTTTGTATTTTAGACATCTATCTAGACTATGGAATCTCTTAATTAAGTATTATATGGTATCTTGTATTATATCCTGTATTATATTCAGATGAGATAAAAATAACCCGCTATCTTCTCACATCAGTGGCGTCCTAGTTCAAACCGGTGGTGGCGTATCTGTCAATAACAAAGTATATTGTTTAAATAAATTTGCATTCGAGGTTAAATAAGGTATTTTAAATCCCAAGGCTATAAAATTCTAAAACATATCCATATTGTTATTCAGGTATACTGAATTAGTGAGGTTGCTGCTTCAAAGCGGTGCGGCCGTGGACTATAGGGCGGACACAGGGGACAGTTCCCGCGAACAACCCTCTGCGATGAGCCCCTACGTCTCGCTATCAGGAACAAACATTACGTAAGTCTTCTTTACTACTGTTATTGAAAAACGATTAAATAAGTTCTTGTGATACATATTGGCTATTTTTTTCTTTTGTCCATTGCAGTCAGTATGGTATTGACAATGATTTTTATATCCAGTTATTTATTTTGATTTAAAATTTGTGGATAGTTGCCATGATTAAATTACACTAAATCTTTTAAGTATTGTTAATCTTTACTAAAGTATTGCCGTCGTCTGAAGTTTTAAAAATATAGTGCTATTCCCAACATTAAAAACACTTTCCAACTAATATATTTACAATTTAAAGGCTTTAAATTAAAAATATTAAGTGTTTTATTCATGAAGTACTAGTTGTTACCCGCGACGATGTCCATGACGTGTATTTAAGTATACTGTACAATTTTGTTTTAATTGTATATGTCTACTAGCATCTCCGCATCCTCCATGTGGATGGAATTTCGTAAAATCCTTTCTTAGCTGACCTTTACTCGGCGAAAGAAATATTCTCCAGAAATTTCATGAGTTCACAGTTAGAATATCTTATGGTATGGTTCAAGAGATATCGTGATGAGTCAACATATAGGTGGGAGTCTCTTATATATATAAATATATAGATAATAAGACAATAAATTTCATAGATTTATTTACGACAATGAAGAATTTCCATACCGACTTTCACCCCCTATTTCATAAAAGGATACCACTTTTATCGCAACAATTAATAGACTTTGTCCTTTCTTGAAATCTATTCTAAGTTGCACTAAATTTCTTAAAAATCGGTTTCAATGGTTAAGACAGTAAAGACGGACAGATGGACAGAGTTACTTTCGCATTTATAATATTACTATGCATTATTGATACATTACTATGAGTTACGTTTAAAATTGACACATATGATGGTTCATTTTATTACAGGAGGTCGCGCGTCTCCTGCTGGAGGCTGGTGCTGATCCAAACAAGCGCTATTTCTTCGGTTCAGAAATTAATCTGGTTTCGGATCCCGAGTATCTTGAACTGCTTCTGACCTTTGGAGCCAACCCTGACTCCAGGGATAGAGCTGGACTTACCCCACTCATGAAGGCTGCTCGACAGAAGAGAGTAAGCAAAATACCTTCATTAAAAAGCTAGGAAATTATAGAAAGAGAAAATTTACATGTGATAAATATATTTTTCGAAGATCTTACTCTATTAGTGATCAGGGCAGACTTTACATCCCCATCGGACAAAAGATCATCTAACTATATGGGTAAATGGTTGATCAGCCTACGTTGCCTAAACAACTAGGAAATTGTCGATTCGACTTCAGTTAATATATAATAGGCATTAGTTCAATAAATATACGATATAAAGACGTTTACTATAAATATTTTTGTTTACTTAATCACTTCATCACTACATAGTATAAAACAAAGTCGCTTTTTTGTACCTTTATCCCTATGTATGCTTAAATCTTTCAAACTACGCAACGGATTTCGATGCGGTATTTTTAATAGATACAGTGATTGAAGAGGAAGGTTTATATGTATAACACATACTTAATATTATATGTATATTTTCAATCAGCATAGATCCCGTGCGAAGCAGGCGCGGGTCGCTAGTATTATAAATCAAATTATAAGGATTATAAGCGGTTGCAATTAAAACTGCAATAAGTTAAAAGTTAACAAGTAAAAACGTGTTACTGTCCACTCCCAGGGTATAGAGGCAGTCCTGCTCCTCATCAGCTACGGTGCTGATGTCAACGCGATGGCAGACGCCAGGAATGACTATAGAACGGTCATGCACTATGCAGTACTAAGTGGTACGTGTTCACAAAATACTACTAATCAAATTTAATAAACGATCTATTATTTTTTTAAAGCAAACGCAGGCAGACGAGCAGTTGGGCCACCTGATGGGAAGTGGTCACCGACGCCCATAGACAATACCAGTGGTATCGCCAACGCGCTGCCTACCATGAGACATAGGGTGTTAAGTCTCGTTTACCCAGTAAATACGCTGGTCTTAGAATGGTCTATTTAAATACACAGTCTACTCTTTCATACAATACATTTCTTTAACTTTTTTAAATGTCATCATCAGGCTGCCCAGATATGGTAAACCTGCTGATCAAGCAAGGTGGCCGTGTCAACTACGAAGGTCCCGATCTGAACAAACCCAGCGCTTTGGACCTGGCAATACTCAAAGGAGACGTGGCCATGGTTCAGATGCTGATGAGTGCCGGTAACATAGCCATATTAATTAGTTAAAAAGCTATCAGAAAGACGTCTCAATTTTACGTCGTCACTTGGCATACACATCACATCACATCATTGGCCTGTGGTAGTCCACTGCTGGATTAAGGGCCCCCCTTATACACCCCTATCCATTAGGGGGGTTCTCCGTAGAAATACCGTATTGCGAACCACATAGCATACAGCCTTAATGTCCGCACTGACAATGGCGAGGAGAAGGCTGCTAAGCACAAAAGCAAACTTCTCTTTTGTAAATAGATATTTCATTCGAAACAAATAAATCCAACCCGCCAAGCAGTTTAAATATGTATCGTTTTTAAAAATGTTGTTTAACTAGTAAACACAACCATACGCATGTCTCTATATTTTAGGAGCACAAGTAAACGCGTCCAGCTCAGTAATAGGGTCTCCACTCCATGTCGCCTGCTCAGACAACATAGAAAACAGGAAGGAAATTGTCAAAGTGGGTATTCGAAACATATTATATAATTTATATTTAGACGATATACAGCCAACGCAAATCAATTATGTATAATTGTAAGGGTATCCTTATTAACGTATAACATTTTTTTAAACGATCACTATGCATAATTAATCCCCTTTATTTTTCGTTTATTCTTTATGTTTTATTCCCGACTTGTCAGAGTCTTAACGTCGCCTATGATCAAAGGAAGGCTAAGATGCTAAACTAATTCTTGAGCTCGATATCACATTGAGACAGATATCATCAAAAATCCGTAAAAGTTAATTTGATATGTATAAAATTATTGGGTATTTGTGAAAATTCCTCAATTCTTTTACCAGGACATATAACTTACTTTCGGAGAATTAAACTTTTTGTTAATATTTATTAACGGATGTCTCTCTTTTGTCATAATAATACAATAGTCACAGGATACAGGAGGCTTAACTTATAAAAGACATTACCTCTCCCCCAAAATAATGGTTGTCCTAATATGACGCCCTTTAGGCCGGAAAAATAAGAGTTTTTCACGTTATATCTTTGCGAAAGAATCCCAAAGTGGCAAGGCACCGCAATGCGACAGCTGAAGTGAACCAATTTTAACCACATATCCTCAACTATACTAACAAATATATTAGTAATAACTTATAATAAAATAACTAATTAAGATGATGTGTGAAACATCACACATTGAGTGCTAGGCAAAAATGTAAAAAAATAATAATAAATTGCTTATAAGTATTCCAAAATGCGGATTATGTGAATATCATACATCTATTCTAGTGTCAAATAAGCTCATAATAACTTACGTTCGAATAGTGTTACTGCAGATCGCCATGTTATTCCCCTAACGTTTTACCGAGAGCGCCCGATATGCGACTTTTTGTAAATTTCATGCACCTGTAATATTTGAAGCTTTTCAATAATATTTTTATATAATAATAAACTATTTTTTAACCTAGCTGTTGTTGGAGAGTGGAGCTGACCCTAACCTCAAAGTCCTGAACGAGGAAGACGGAGCCCAACTGCGGCCTCCGCTCGCTGAATACCTCGCCAGCAATCCTCAGCCAAGTGCAGCGATCGTCACTTTCTGCTACGTTACGGTGCCAGGGTATGTCTTTCTTAGAATCAATTAAGACCTAGAACTTATATAAACAAAATGTAATTTAATAAATATTAAACTGTGGGCTACTAAAATGTAAAGAGTCCATCTCCACGCGCCCTTTAATTAGTACAAAGTCAAAGGTAGCTTTTATCTTAATTAAAGTTTAAATTACATACCCCTTAAGTTATTAGATCGTTTCAAGTTTATTAAATTATTCACTAATAACGCATTCCAGGTGATCATGAAAACGCAATTCCGCGACCCCGACGGCATACTCAACCACCTGCAGAACGTCGCGGCAGACGAGTACCAACACATCTTCTACCTCCTTCTAGAAGCCACAGAAGCCTTCGACTTGTGCATGATAAAGCGCAACTCAACCCTCACGGCTATACAAAAACAAACCCTAATAGACCGTGCTAAAAACCCAATTACCTTGCTCGCGCAAACCAGAATATTCCTCCGCAAATATTTTGGCACAGATTTTGTGAACGTCGTCAAATATCTTGAAATACCAACGACTCTTCATCACTATCTGCTTTTTGAGTGCAGTTAAAAAGTAATTATATTGTCTATGGTTTAGTTTTTTCTCGAAGATCTCGTATCTTTGTTTATGGCGCTGAGTGCGACCATTTTTCTCGTTTCCCTCCCTAATTTCAGGGATATTGCCGATTCGAAGTATGAAAGCTGATTCATTATGTCCATTATTCTAGATTTTAAGCAATTTAATATGCGGTTATAATATTTATTTGCGGTAATAAAGCAAACTGATACAAACTTGTTCGATAATATTTGTGGTAATCAATATATATTTTGAGTCTGTTCTTGTAATTTGCAAAAAAAAGTTATTATTTCTTCTCCCTGTATTGATGAATATTTTTAAAGTTTGTATTAGTGATATCTATAAAAATCATACATGAATATAACACGCTTTTAGTAGGCTGATTACATACTTATTATGTGATATTTTGTGATAAATTTTAGGTATAAGTCTTTTTCTTACGACTGAACTTATGTAAGTAATGAAGGGAATATGCAGGGATATTGAATTTTGGAGCCCCTTAGGGTACCTATATGAATAAGAATTATTATAATCCTATATAAATATTTGTATAAAACATACGGCGTCAAACTTACAGGCCTAAATTCAATTCGCTATGCAAACTTTATACATTTTTTAAATTTAATATTGCGGGCTTATCTACAAATCGCTCATGCGCTATAATTTCTTATAAAAGAAAATCAAGTATTTATATTTATTTACTTTGATAAAACCGTCAAATTTACCTGTATATAATAAGGCTGACGACGCTTTAAAATTCAATAATGATAATGAACATGATATGAATTAAAACAAAGTAATTAAACCTTGGTGCTCATATATCTTAAATTGGTGTACATAATTTTGTACCACATCTCTCGTAACTAGGTTTTAAAACCGCGATAACATAATCTGTCAAATGTTTTACTTTAAGCACATATTATTCAATATAATAAAGTGATGTGTGAAAAATAGTATTATTATTTTCAAATAAAATGTACATTTTTTAATAATATTTATATACTGCTCACCCACCAACCCGCATTGGACCAGCTCAGTACGATATGGTGCAAAAACTCCGTAATGGAGAAGGCATGCATTAGCGGAGACCTATGTCTAGTAGTGGACTAACACAGGCTGATTATGATGATGATGAGGAATATTGCTCAGCCGCCGTGGTAATAGTACAGGCCCTTGCAACAAAATTTGTCGAAGGTCGTAAGTTCAAATCCTACAGGAAAACAACATTATCGTTGCTTTGTATTGATCAGACAAAATCTAATTGCCATAAAAGGAAAATGGTTCATGCATGGCTTGTACTAAGTACTTCTCCGTTGCCAAGACCACCTTTTTCAGTTTTTATAGGACGTCAGTCACTTAAAATTTACTGACACCCTATAAATGGAATTTTGCCTTTAGTTCGTAGCGGACAGCTGCAAAACATTGTGCTTACAATTTGTGAGTCAAATAAACCTGGATGGATTAAAATTTAACCCCATAACAAAATGGAAAATATTTAGAACAAAGATTTAGGATAACAGCAAAGAATAAAGTCACTTGAAACTTGTCAATCATCCAAGCACGTTTTTTATGGATGTACGACATGAACTTACCAAAATTTACTCATCAACATCATCAGCCTGTGACCGTCTACTGCTGGACATAGGCCTCCCCGAATGCACGCCACCGCTTCCGATTTTCGGCTATTCTCATCCAGCCCACACCGTATTATTAGTATTTACTCAATAGTCGTCAAGTATATATTATGGACTCCTTCAATAACTTCCTCAGTAGTTTGATCAGGCGACCAGAGAGTGGTGCATCAGACACGCTTGACCGATCACGTTTAAAACCGTTCCATCTATAATAAATCTAGCAATAGTTTGATAAACAAGTTGGAACTGGTCAGTTGGTGCAACGGGATTTAAGTCCTCTCGTAGACTACTTAAATCTGTTGTTCGTCATTAAAAAAAATATTTTAAAATCCATTCTAAATACTTCACTTCACGTTCAAGATTTATCTATTAATAAATTTAAAAAAGTTGTCAAGGAAGGTTTGAGTGTTAAAGTTTATTATAATGTAAATGGGTTTTTAAATAATAACACACTCTGGTGATGGAAAGCTCGCTCCAGGTTTTTTTCAATAATTTTATTTGTTTGTTTATTTTTTCAATTATATTGTAAAAGGTGACAAAAAGATTAGTCCCGCTGAGTTTCTTTTTCCGGTTCTTCTCAGATCTGAGGCGTCCTTTTCCGAACCGAAGGTAGATTTTTGACAACTAATAAGTGACTGTATCGCTCCCATCTTGAATATTTGAATTTGACTGCGAAGACTCGCAGCCACGACAACAATATAATCTAAATGACAAACATTTAAATTAGTAAAAATATAGCATGATGATGATGATATAGTCTATAGACCTCCTTAACAAATAGCGTTCTTTGAACATATATTGTTTTATAATATTTGTTCTTTCTTTACAAACCGGAGGTCGTGTGTTGGAATTCTGCGTAATACAATGCTAAAATGTATGGATTATTTTATTATTATATAATATAAATGTTATCATTGTTTTCTATTTGGTTGAAATGTAAGATGGTTCATGCTTCGGATGGGCAAAAATTGGGTCCCGGTTGTCAAGAGTATCTTTGGCTGTCGTTATAAAAAGTAAGCCTTCAAATTTACTGACAACTAATTCATCCTTTGCAGTATTCACCCTTTTGTGGGTCAGATGCCAGTCGCTCTACGTAAAAACTGTTATTTAAGTAAATCGAAATAGATCAGAAACCAACGTCATAATAAATGGGAAAATGGCTACGTGAATGATGATTTGTTCTTGTAAATGTTTCATTTATTTTGTTAATATTTTATTTATGTTTATTAAGCTGCCGGTCGTGCGTGGGTTATCTAAAAATCAATACATAGTATAAAACAACGTCGCTTTCTCTGTCCCTATCCTTGTGTATATCCTTGTGTATGCTTAAATCTTTAAAACTACGCAATGGACTTTGATGCGGTTTTTTTTAAAATATTTAGAGTAATTGAAGGAGTAGGTTTATATATATTTATATATATTACAGTGCATAATTTTGTTGAGAAACGCTGGTACATTTCTATTATTTGCCATAGATTTTACAGATATCAGTATTGCATCCGTGCGGAGCCGAGGCGGGTCACTAGTACTATATATAAAAACCAGAAATTGTTGTTTTAAAGTTTTAAAACACAAACATTACTAACTCTCGTTTGAGATTGATCAAAAATTTTATTTGCAATACGTACCCATGGTTTATTTGAGATTTGAGTTGTGTACAACTCAGTATAACTGTACCCTCTTATGGATGCTACGTAAAACCATGGACTTACTTTCCCTGACAGTTATGGATAATAATTGTAGCTATAAAATAATCGCTTGAAGATTTACACAGCGGCACTGAGGAATGAATAAATACCTCTGCAGTATTCATATCTCTCGTCTCTTTCTTCTTATAAAAGTTGTCGACTTTTCGTAACGTATTCACGACATGGTATTCTTCTATAGGAATCCTATAGGCTCCACGCACAAGTTACTCCCTAAACAGCCGTATCCAGAAAGAACCTACGTCTCAAGAATGATGAGTGAGCCCTGTGTCCGGCTTAGCCACCATATTATAGGGCGTGAGGATTCTATGGTCGGACGGTTATCGCTTGGAGGCTTCAGCTTCAGCGCGTAATTTAAAGGATCGTATTTCTCTCTGTGCTTCCTAATTTCCGATTAGAGTCATGTCAGAAACGGGATGACGCGAGGATTTAATTTTTTTTTTCTAGAAGTTCATACATATCCTCTGAAGGATGCCCCTTCCACGAAGGCGTGCCCTGTAAGGCCATTGACCTAATGACACATTAGATTTTTTCATTAAATAGAGGTTTATTTGATTAAATAGAGAGGAACAACCTATATTATATGCCTCTGTACACTGAAACTGTACACATATCTTAACAGTAGTTTATTATGATTCATTTAAATTATTTGATGATTAATAGAAATTTATATCAATTTATTTTGACGTTTTTATAACCGGTATTAAAAAGACCGATGTTTTTAGGGTAGAGTGAACATCCCTATCACCGTGACTTTGTCTTTCCATACGTCAAACAATTGTAACTGTTTTGAGGCAGTGAGTTAAGTTTTAGTGTTTAAAAGTATCTATACTAATTTAAAGTCAACAATGGCTGATAAACAAAAAGTAGACCTCGGTCTTTTGGAAGAGGATGACGAATTTGAAGAATTTCCAGCAGAAAGTAAGTTGTTACCTAGCTTTAAAATGTCGGAAATCATAAAGGTTTTGATGCAAACTGAAACAATCGTATATATTTTCCAACAGATTGGGGTACGGAAGATGCTGATGACGAGGACGTATCTGTCTGGGAAGATAATTGGGAGGATGATATTGTACAAGATGATTTCAACCAACAGCTAAAGTTAGTAAGGTTTTTTGGTCATAATCTTTCATGGTAAATAAATAATAGTTTCTCATTCGCATATACATTCGCAACATAAAGACTAGTTAATATGTTTGTTTTATTACAATCATACTTTTTTTAAATGGTATGATAGACAGTTAAATCGAGATGGATATTATAATCCGTCCATTATATAGAAGACAACGGTATTTAATTAAAATTTAGTTTAAATAAACCTCACAGAGATAAAATATGTTAGTATTTAATTAATGTAAAGTTAAGTTTATGTTAAAATAAGCATCTTCTTACCAAAGTCCTATTTTTAAAAACAGCTTATTTTTGCATCAATCTTAGTGTCAAATTCATACAATGTTCGGCAAATATTGGTTGGGAAATAAATACAATATTTACAACAGGTTTGGATAATAGACTCTCTTTTGGCTATATCTTATTACATCTCTTATAATATTTGTCCACCATAGTTATTTTATTATTATTTAAAGAATAAATTACATGAGGAGCTAAGATTTTAAAATTTAGTAACAATAATTACACCACTATCATAGAAAATACTTATTTCATGTGCACAATGTGACCTATGGCAATGAATTGGAGTTCATACCATTATCATTAGTTTATTGTTGCCCAGTGTTTGACAACTTGGTGACAATCAATAACCATACAGTCATATACATAACAGTCATATATCCAAATATATGACCAAGTTGCTATGGTTTGACATTGTTTACTTTAATTCCATATTTTCTGTGATATTTGTAATGTGGTTATTTTTTTTGTCTACTTAATGTATATTTATGTATAATCTTAAAATTTTAATTACTTTTATCATAAAAAACTTTAGCAAAATGTTAAATTTTTTCACAATAAACTACCTACTGTATTTTATTTTCACCAATACTAATAAATACCTTTTTAATCTTTTCAGGCAACAATTGGAAAAGCTGAAAGAAAAAACTAAAGCATAAATTTGTCATTAAGCTTTGTATCTTTAAGGTTCAATAAAAACAATTCTAACAAGTTTTCAATAGTCTAATAATTTTTACGGTCCACATAAACTTGATTAAAAATATGTGTTAATGTAAAAATTATGTTTTTCCAATAAATGTGATTCAATAAAACAATTTTATTAACAATCACTTAGTGTTCTTTTAAATTTGAGTACAACAAAAAAAATTATGAATTTAAACTAAACTCTATCCACTACTAAATAAACTTTCATAAACTCTGTGAGAAAAACTCTTTGCTGATAAGAAATAAGTAAATTACATTTAGCCAGTAATTTTTTGCATCGGTAAACTTTTTGTATATAATTGCAATGTTTTATTTGACTGTTTAGTTTTATGTTTACTTTTTTATATTTATATAATATATATATCAATATATAATACTACAAACTTAAGTTTAAATTTCCTTTAATAAAAATTTAGTTTCTAGTATTATGCTTCCAATTCTATTCATTGGGGATGACACAAATAAACATGGTTTGTTTCTTATATAGTTGGTTAGAAGCTTCTGGGTTATTATTTTTTGATATTCATCATCATCAGTCTTTGATAGTCTACTGCTGGACATTTTGCTATTAGAAGTGGCCAATATTTTAAGATCTAGGCGATTGAAGCTGGTCATTGGATAACCTCTTGATAACCTAATTTGTGTTTTACTGCATGTATAGTAATGCCCTTCGCATGTTTATAAATTTAATATTGAATACAGGGTTTCATCAACTTGAATTATTTGCAAAAGGCTAGATCACAGTCAGGTGTGATGTGTATATATTTGATTCTTGCTTTTTGCATTAAGATATCAGATGAACATGGCAAGATTTTTTTCTCATTTCAACATATTATATTTATGTGGAAGATTGCGTCTCAAATTAGTTGTACCCAATAGAATGCCATTAATTGAGGACCCTGTATCAATTTTGCATCTATTGCTTCTGAATGATCAATTTGATTGAGAAACACAGTTGAACAAATAGCACTTGTCTAGTACTTCCTCATCCATAAACACTTAACATTTATAATGCTTTACATTTGATATCTCAAGCACAAAGACAAAAGATATGAGATATATTATTGTAATTACCTGGCCAGAGATTCCTTCTCTTGCTGTACGCATTTAAAAGACTTCATGAGATCGCAGTATCAGGCAGGAAATTCCTAAAGCAGCAAGTAGTCTTGTCGACCAGGACGTATTTTTGTATGCCCAGTTAACAATACATCAACTTATCGTTCACATTTGGGTGAAGGATCCATGATGTATTATTGAATCATAACAAAAGATGTATCATAAAAAATATGTGTAAAGTAAAATCGAACATGGCTCTTTTATATAATAAAAAACGAAGCTGATCGCAATAATTTAGCAAAGGACGAAGACTACACTATTTTAAAAACCTTAGCTACGACTTGACACTCTTGTACACTGAAAGCTTATGTACATAAATAACTTAGTACCTCGTGTAGTTTTATATAAAAATCTAGGAAACCAATTTGATTTTAAATTCAAATTATAAACTTAATAATATATTCGAGTGATAGATTTTTCGAAATTTCTATTTTATGATTAGCTTATAAAAACCCTGGTCTCTTCTCATAGTCAAATAGATGTCTTGGAAGACAAACGACGTATCATTGTCTTGACGACGAATCATAGGTCAATCAATCACCTACGTAAATATTTTAAACATTTATATTGAAATACACTAGTTGGTCCCGTCGGGGTACTAACTAGTGTAGTCACCCAAAATATAAAAAAAAATGGTACCACCTGGCAGCTAGTACCTATAATTTAAAAAGAATGAACAAAATCGGCGCGCTAGAAACGAAGCAATGTGGTAACATAAAGACAAGAAAACACGCGCTCCGAATTGACTTATATCAAAACCAATTCAATAAGAAGTTAACTGACAGACCAAATAAGCAGTAATATACTTAATTATAAGACGAAATTGGGACTAGGTTGGTCCCGTCTGCCGCGTGACCGACACTCATTAAGCTAAGATATGCACCTTTTGGACCCAAAAAAATAAGACATAGTAAGAGATAAATAGTCACAGCGAAGGACTTTCCAGCAGTAATACACATATGGTCGATTTTTTAAGCGGCGAAAAGTACCAAGCATATATGGCGCATGATGATTGATATTGAGCAATAAAAACCCTAAGCTATTATAAATGAAAGTTTTTAATATTTTCGGGCCTCATTAAATATGTTAAATACGTATAAAAATATTTAGTAATGGCAATGGTTGTCAAATTAAACGAAATGGTAATTATATTAACTAGTTTTTTATTTAAAAAAAGCAATATGCACCTAAAACTCATCACATTCCGCTACCGTCTTCTTCCATTCGCTATTAAGACCAGCTTGTTAGAGACTTTAGAAAAATAGACAGTCTTATCAACCTGTGAAAACATTTCACGGAAGGGTTAGTGTTCAATTATTATAAAAAAATTTGCTAAATCTTCGATGCTTTGGCTTAGACAATATCAATTGATTATCTATATAAAAAAAATTGTTACAAACCCACAGTTCAAATAAAAAACATTAACAATAACTATAAAAGTAAGAAAACAAGTTGAAAAATAATATTCAGTTAGACATAATCGCTATCCTGAATTACAATATTAATAATAGTTTCAGCCAAACACATTTGGAATAGATGTAGACAGAGTAACCATTGCAACATAGATCATTGATATTCCAATAATTTAGTTAGTAAAGTGGTATTGTGGCTCTACCAAGAATATCTTGGCAATTCCAATGAAAGTTAGAAATATAGACATTCATTTTAAAATTAGTCGGTTTCAATGACTATCATATGGTAAGAAGAACTATTACACATGATCAGCTTAAGAAATTATTATTGATCAATTGTCAGCAAGATCTCAATCACTGAATGACAAACTAGTGACAACACCATATGCATGACACATGACATGACATCAATCTATTCCGAGCTCAATTTAATTATACAACAGATGATTATATGAAACTGACAACTATAGTAGGACACTTTTAAGCCAGTTAAAAGTTGAGGTTTTGGCTAGCTGCCTGCCCAGTACCAAACTGGAACTCTTCGTCCGTCTGCGTTGGCTGGGCCACCTGGTCTTCTTGTTCCATGAAATATGTATCCAGCAAATGGAGGCATTTCTTGTATATCTGTCCAAGAAAACGTTGGATTAGTAATATTAAATACAACTATAGTTTAGCGGATAGAGAAACAATTGACATAAACAAATTCTAATGTCGAACATTTTTGAGTAAATAATAGTAAGTGGTAGTATAAAACAAAGTCGCTATCTCTGTCCTTATATCCCTTGTATGCTTAAATCTTAGAAACTCATGAACGGATTCGATGCGTTTTTCTAATAGATCGAGTAATTAAAAAGAAAGTTATATGTATAACACATGCTTAATATTGTAGGTATATTTCTATCAGGATAGCTCCATCAAAGCAGGGACGGTCACTAGACCATTATAATAGCATACATATAGCAACATGATCCGACACGAGGCTAATATGCTGCGTCAACGGAGGTTCACATGAGGTCTCACCTTTCTTATACTTTGGTATCATTGAACCCAAAAAGAGTATTATTCTGGAAAATTCTTACAATTTTCGTAATTACGAGACATAATATGAGCGCTAATTCCGAGACGGCGCATCATTCCATTTCTCACATCGAAAAGATTCACTTTAGTTGTTTAATTTAGTTATTAATATGAATTTGCAATAGAAGTAATCATTAAATTTCTACTAAGTGATTGCTTTTTTTGGGTTGTTTGACAGTCTCTTCCATAATTACTGTTAGGCGCCAATAGTTTTAATTACGCTAAGTACACGAATATTCCAAATATTGCTCAGTTTTTGATATTGGTGTCTATTCTTAACTTTACTTCTATAAATTTTATGTCAAGCAAAGACAAGAATAGTTTTGATACATAAATAGAATATAATACAGGACCAGACGCAGTATGTATAGTAGTGGTATGGGCGTGTGCTTTAGAACTGAAGGTCGTAGGTTCGAATCCTGTAGGGACTCAACAAATTTTCATGGTTGTTTCCTAGTTGGTTAGGCAATTTGGGCCGATCACCCAATTGTCTGAAAAGTAATGATGGATTAATCTATATAGGGGAGGATAAGGTATTAGGGGAGGCCTATGTCCAGCAGTGGACTATCAGAGGCTGATGATGAATAGAAATAATATAACAATTGTTATACAAAATAATATTGTAAGCTATTGTCAATGCAAAGGCTAAGTTTCTTGATTACTGATAACTTGTCCAAGTAAATTTTTGCATACCTGTTCATTTTCATGTTCCTGCAAGGACTCAATGCGGTCTAACGCCCCAATCTCCTCAAGTTTGATGCACAGCGGCTCCACCTGGCCGTATTTTGCTGCGGCCTGTTCATGTTAAAGTATATAGTATTATAATGTAATAGAGAAACTACGGTATATAATGTACATAGATATGCTTCATGTGACTGCAAACTCTGTACCATATTTTATTCTTTTTAAAAAAATAAAAGTAAGTTGTTCATCAGCGTAAACATTGGTATTGTATGATAAACATAAACATAAGTTTGAGTTCACATAAAAACAATGAAAAAAAAAGACTATAATACAAATCAAAATGATCACCTGCATAAGATTAGTAATTCCATCTAAGACAACAGTAACAGTTCTCTGATCGGGTGAGCTGAGCAGTGCGCAGTAGGGCTCCAGGAATCCGACAGACATCAACGCGTCTAACTGTGATGGTGAACCGCCTAAGCACAGGTTTGTTATTGCCCAAGCAGCTTCTTTTTGGCATCTAGAAAACAAAACGATGAAGTTGGTATTAAATCTACAACATAGTATTGATAAGCATACAATAAAGATGCCACAAATATTCGGCTAGTATTCGATATTCGCGGAATAGTACGTATACGATACGTACGTATTCGACCGAATACTAAACCATGAGAAAAGACACATCAAACTACTCAAATTTTTATGTATTCATAACCAAATTATAATACTTTAGTACGAAAATTGATCAGCGGTACAATGGTAAACAAAATTCTCAGCATTTGTTGGTGGCAAACAATTACGTTTTTTGTCATAACAGGATTACAACTTCTAAAAATGATCTAACTATTATAAACTCTAATTCCGAAGTGGAAAAACAAACTTCAGCTAATGTTTGTTACGACCGTCTTATGTTATTTATTTTTATTATGTGTTATCTAAACCATTCATTATGTACGGAATGGTGGCGGCTGAATATTCGGCACTTCAGGCGACAGCTTTGCCTAATATCGCGCCATATTCACTATTTGTGGCAACTCTAGTGTATAAAACATTTCTTTTATTTCATTTTAACCGGATACGAGCAGTCAGATCACCTGGTGGAAAGTGGTCACCGACGCCAATGGACATTGGCAATGCCATTTATTCAGTAAATACTCTAGCTATGGTGCCATTGAAACCGGTAGTGTTCTCAGACTATTACTCTGCGGCGAAAATAGGCACTGCGATGGTAAAGAGGGACCTAGCTAACACCTCTAAAATTTATGACATAATGAGGACACTGTTTTGTGGAGCACACTCAAAATTTTTGTCTGACTGTCCACACTGTATAATCTCTGGAATGGCTGGTCCAATTTTAGTGGATTTTCACTGTAAGATAGTTTATTTATTTATTTATACAGGCAATCGCCCAATTACAAGAAAATATAGAATCGACAAAGATACAATGTTTATGAAAAGTCTATCAGAGTGAATTCTTTATATATATGTGTAAATTGGTTGGTGAAAAATTCAACAAATCAATTTGTAACTCATTAACAAGTAAGTAATAGTTGAAGTGATTGGGATTAAATTCCGGTATATTATATTATGCAAACATATTACATTTTTTTTAAATACTACCACCTACAATGACACAGACTTGTCTATTCGTGAAAAAGTAAACTGAACCCAAAGCACTCACTTGATATCATCACATGCAAGGACATGTAGTAAATGTCCCAGAATTCCCTTGTCTATGGCACGCTGTATTTGTTGCTGGGTTCCTGCCAACACGTTGCTGACCGCCCACGCGGCTTCCTTCATCAGGGAGAACTTTCCACATCTCAGTAAAACAGCAAGATAGTCCAAGCATCCCACATCTAGGCATCTATCAGTCTGTGAGAGAAAAAACCATTAGAAGACAAATATCTACAGAATGTGATGTATTATACATTAAGATGTATGCTGAGGGTGTTGAGACTTCGTAAGACTAAATCATGGCTATATAATTTACTTTTACTAATAAATTAAAGTCAATTTCTTTTTATATTTATTTGTATAACATAGAATTCATGAGTATTAAGACAATATTAGTTTACCTGTTCATCAGAACCAGTAAGCATATTGCCAATAGCTCTCAGGGCTGGGGTCCTGACTGCCGGGGTCTTGTGGTCAAGAAGTTTAGTAAGACGAGGAAGGAGATTGTTAGTTGTCTGTACAGCTTCTATCCGCTCATTCGGCCCATCCGTTAAGTATGATAGAGCCCAGCATGCATCAACTACAAGAAGAAATTTGTAAAATTAGTTTTCATGTAATCTTTTGTTTGATTATTCTAGTTAATTTATGGCATATATTTTACGTATAATCGCTTCTACAGTAATGTAAGGATTAACAGCTTTAGATCTTAACATACAACAGAATAGTAAGTTGTAATAAGCTAAAATATCATACCAAGAACTTCTGCATCCGACATTTCCAGCAGTTCTGATATGTAAGTCAGAGCCGGCGCCACCATCTCAAACTTCACAAGTGGATTCTTATTTCTGTAAGATTTATTTGAAAATATTTAATATATTGCTCACCTAAAGTAATAATAATTTTCAATATCGCAAATATTTTTAGATGTTGCAAAATAAAGCATATTTTCGGTTTGAAAATCCATATTTGGGTGGTGAATCCAAATACCGTCTTATAAGAATTTGCATCCCAGAAGGAAAATTTGGGTATAATCTGATTTTGGGGTCACAATCTTTATTTACTGTACTACTTAGTTTATCTCCATAGAAGAATCTTTATCACACCTCGTTTAGTCTGCTCTTAACCATTGTATAAATGCTTGCAACCAGTAATATTTTTAATTCATAGTGTTCATCACCTGCAGAAGTTGCTATACGTCCACACCGCCGTTCTGAGCTGAGCGGGAGGTGTTGTGGTAGTCATTAGAGGCAGCAGCGTTGGTAGGGCCCAGCAGCCAGAACCGCGTCGCGAGGACCAGCCCCGTCTCCAGCAATGTTACCGAGTGCCCACGCACTCTGCTCCCCTACCACACCACCTCGGGCAAGTAATGCCACAAGTTTTGGGATTGCACCACTCTGTATGACAAGGGTTATTTCGTTTTAATATAAAATATCAGGCCATGCTCAGCTTTTTGTGCTACAAAAAAAATTATATTAAGGTAATATTTAAACATCTTATAATGCATAAAAAGTTAAAAATGCAAATTAAATATATAGTAGCATAATTTAATCAATAATTTTTTTAATTATTAAATTATATTGTAATCAGCCCCTATCAGTCCACAGCTGGACACAGGCCCTTTTTAATAAATGCTAAGACAGCAGATCCCCCACTACTTGCAGCCAACTTTGACTGGCTTCTGTATGGAGATCAGCATCCCAACAGGTTGGTGTTGACCAATGGTGTGTCTACCCGAATGTAATTTTGTACTAAAAATTAGTAATCTATACAACAAAAATAATGGCATATACTTACATTAATTACCGACATAGTGTGATCATGAGTGCCAGAAGCAATGTTTGTTATGGCCCATGCAGCCTCAAACTGAAGATCTTGACTGAAAAATAAAGTTTACACCTTTATTTTCTACTTTGGAAACTATCAAGCTTTAAAAAAGTTACCAATAAAACCACCATATTGTCAAAAAAAAAAAAAAGTTGGTCTGTATCAATCATAACATCGCAAATAATAGCCTGAAGTATTGGTGGACAGTCCCAGTCATTAGTCACTGTTCCACTAATCTATCATCTTAATTAACAAGTGACATTTTATTTGGCTAAGCTAAATGAGGTTAGTTGATTTTTGACACAATGCACTAGTGTATTTTTATTGTTAATGATCTTAGCCAGTGTAATTACTGACTAAATATGATATGACATCATCAGCAAGCTCATATGTGTGCATCTTTCACCGTGTTTGTTATGGGCAAAAGAGCATAAAATACCATCTATTAAATGTCTCCTTATTGCCCTAATAATATAAATTAGATAATATTTAATAACAAAGCCCACCAATCATCTCTGTCCAAGGCCTCCACTAACGGCTTGAGGACTCCTGCATTGATCATAATGCTGATTGGTGGATTCTTCTCTTGTGACAGCATGCGTCTCGCTGCACGAGCTGATGTTATCTTGACGGATAGCACACTGGATTTAAGACCTAAAGACAAATTGATTTAAGTTAAATCTAGTCTACCCAGTAATAGTGCTGGTTATTTTGACCTTCAAACCGAACGCAGTATTGTTTTCACAATATTGCTTTGCCACAGAAATAGAAACACTAAACTTTAATGTACATTAATATTAATATAATTAAATTTGATATTTCTTTATAAGTACATCTTTTAATGTACTTTACCATATTTATTTAATGTATATGTGGCAGAGA
This sequence comes from Lamproptera curius, assembly GCA_029286875.1. Taxonomy (NCBI): domain Eukaryota; kingdom Metazoa; phylum Arthropoda; class Insecta; order Lepidoptera; family Papilionidae; genus Lamproptera; species Lamproptera curius. Next base: position 2,978,947 of record JAGSMT010000027.1, on the reverse strand, counting down.
AAGCAAGATTGGCCTATTTACTAATTAAGTTGTAGAGATATTAAATTAAATTCATTATGTTTAATTATTTCTTTTGTTTATGCAAATACTATACATTATTAAAGTTACTTTACGGATTTTATCGCATTTATTTTACATTTTTAATTTCCCGACGTATCAAACACTTTCCAGCGGCCGTGGTCATGGGGTAGACTCATTACGTTTTTTAAATATTTATCAAACTTATATTAAATTCACAAACATCATATTTATGGAAAATATCAAACAATAAATTGAAGTTTATAACATACACATTTCTACAAGAAAATCAAATATATAGAGAATATTTTCTCTCTCTGGCTTTTTCTTGCACAAATACAGTACATTGCATGCAAAATACTACTAAAATAATAACTTTGTTGAAAGACTTTAATATTTGGTAATATTAATAATAAAATTTAAGTAAAAATATACTTAAGTCATTAAATCAAGTATCATTAAGATTTCAGATTTCAGGTACAAAGACTATGCAAAATGTTATTTTACCCTGAACAATCTCCTCCGGTGTGGGCACCTCAGTTTCTTTCGGTACTTCTTCATCGCCATCAGGAGACAGAGCCCTGCGCTTCAAAAGCTGTTCATCACGGGCTTGCTTTCGAAGTGTGACACTGAGCTCCGCTCTTTTCCGACGCAACTCCTGTAAAAGTTTTACAGAATAGTCAAATAATATTCTGCAATTGCAGAAAGAAACAATACTAAGATACATGACAGTATGCCTTTCAAACTTTACTTTTTATTTTAAAAAAAGGCTTTTAATTATTGGGATCTAATGAAAAAATTGATCTTATGGGTTAATTGAAATTCAACATCAAATAACCAGGCAATAGAACTCAATAAACACATTAAAATGCATATCATCCTTACATTTATTGTTTAATATAATTTAAATTAAAAATAGGTATTACATGGTGATAATAAAAGCGTTAAATAGAGAGCCAGTAAGATACGAAAACCAGAAATTAAAAAACGTGTAACAAAGAAGGAAAACGTGCTAATTGTCGGGTAGTTAAAAATACTATTGTTATAGTAAAAAACTTTGAGGCAAATAAGAACGAGATAATTAAATATTTCGCTGATTGCAATTTAATATTTAGTATTGATAATATTGAAATTACTTAAAACTGTGTAGAACACACTAGTTTGCAGTTTAATTATTTTAAGTTTTTTGTATCGATACTTACATTTGTTCCCTGACCAGTATTTTTATACGACGAAATTCGAGAAGAATGTGTTTTATCACCCATTATAAAATAAAGTAACTAAAAAAAACAAAAGTTAATAACTTTTCTTTACAGCTGTGGTAAACTATTTGAACTTTACTAGAATGTTTTAACGAACTAAATTTGAAGGAAGTGTTGTCATTTAAAAGAAAAATAATTTTAAATGAATTAATAATATTAATAAAAACAAATAATTATATTTGTCTTTTTATATCTGTAGTAATAATTTTTATGAAAAAAATATTTTAAATTCCATAAATTGGGTTTTAACAAAATAAGATTTAATTTTTTAACAGTGACGTATGAAGTCACTGAATAAATATTAGACAATAAGACCAAATATCCAATTGGAGCAGGAATTGTCGTGATCATTATATAATAGTAGACATACTCTATTTCATTATTAATATCTGCAATACTTGACATTGCCCTGATTGAATTTTTTGTCTTTTTTTTGTAATATAACTATTTACAATTATTAAATCTTAACACCGAAGTTTAGATATTTATCATAACATTTCAGTTAATTAAATATATTCACTGTGAAATTGATTAATACTTCAGGTAAAGCTGTTAAAATCAGGTTAAGAGTAATAATAACCTCTTATCTTTAAAACATAAATCAAAGCTTACTGCTAAAAATCGTCTCCTTTTTAGGAAATTGAGCTAGTCTTCGCCAAATCTTATTAAGGTAACTTAATTATTAATCAAACTGCATTGCGACTGCACTCTAGGCGTCGAATTAATGCAGTCGCGACGAACATCAGAAAAAAATAGCGAATAAAATAAGAAAAAGTAGGAGGCGCTCTTACGACAGATATTGAGTAGTGGGACGGGCTAACATGCGCAAAGACGTATTACCCTAAATAAATCGCGCATTACACTATAATTAACCTTTGGTACGACCGACACTTTCATCCATCGACCTCTTACATGAAACGATTGTACATTAACGTTATTAAAACAAGTTTACATGCTATCACGGACATGTAATTACGCAAAACGTTACGCCGCTGGGCGTGACATCACAAATCAGTCCGGTCGGGTTGAAGATAACATGTCGATTGTCCATCCTTTTCTGTTCAGTTTGTGTAAGGGAGAAGCAAACTACGAGCAGGCTGGCGTTGATCGTATTCTGTCGAGGGTGTCGCCATTTTCGTTTTGACGAATATTGACAGCACGGCAGGCAGACAGACAGTGGCGCGGTCGTCGACGCAGCGTCTGCTCGACTATTTTTATTTTGATTGTGATTCACTCAGTGTTAGCTAAAACATTTATTACACAGTGTACCTCGTTAACAATTACAACGTTGTTAACAACACGTCAGACCGTGAATGATAGATGGACACATGAGAAACTTAGAATTTTGGTGCTAACCTTTTTTTACTTCGTGTTTTTTAAGAGAACTGCAAGACTGTGATCGATATGTGCAAGATGTATTACAGATGACTCTGCAATATACTCTGCGCTACTTTGTTTCTCTGGTAAGTGATATATGAAGTTTCAGCTTATATTTGTCGTTAGATATTTTCGAGTGATTGTTTAAGATTATTGATGTATTTTTATAAGGTGGTTTATGAGTGGTACATTGCGACGTTTTTTGCACAACGTTCATGCCGTGTTAAAAAGTCTGTTGTCCTTTGTTGCGGTAGCTCCAGTTTGTTTACGAACTGTCACGGACAGTACACCGCCTAAGATATATTGCCTGGGTTGGCGACTATGCGTGGATATGATGCGCGAGTGAATTCGTGCCTTATGCTCTTGTTCTTAATGTTCACATTGTTAAAGCAGAGGGTGCGATAACAGCCCGTGGAATTAATTTATCACACGCCGCGCTTGACAAGTTGAAAACATAAATTCGACCTTGGCGCTCCACGTGGTTTGAAGTCAACGAGCTTTCTTTTTTAACGTTGTAACGTTTAAAAATATAACAGTATTTTCATTTTAAATGCAATTTTTTTTAAACTTTAGCGCATCACTAACACATCATTATAGGTTTTGTTAATAACGATAAATAATTTTACATCTGTGAGTTTTGACTAATATTATTTGAACATAAAATAAATTAAAATAAAAAGTAACACCTTAAAGAGATATAAGACACCATTTTTAACTAATATTGAATATTATTTTATTAAATTGTCTTTTTAATAATTTTATTAGTTTGTAATGATTCCTTGTTTAATATTAGTTATAAAAAACTAAAAGGTATATTATAAATAAAAAGCAAGCAAATGGTGCAGCATAATGTTCTAATAAAGTTTAATTATAATTAATAAATCTAGTTATTATAATGTTACTTAACTGTGTTAAAACAATATCATTATTGAAACTAGCTTTCTCTAGTATATATTATCAGGAAAAATTAATCATATCTGTGACATAGACTATGTGAAAAAAAAAAAGCCTTATTAGATTCTATTTATAACCTTTCATTAAAGAGTTCACAAATGTATTTTTTTTATTAAAGTCTAAAAGTAGTCGAAACATACCAGTCTATCTTAGGGAATTAACTTTATTTTCTAATTATTAACATTTTATCACTTAGTTGTAGTTTTGATTAAGTCTTTAATGATGCATAAATTAGTAGAATGAATAAAGTGCCAACATTTATAACATTAATTATTTGGTACATTGTTTGCATACAGTTTTCCTCCAGTTTTGGTCTAATGCAATATGCTACGCTACATAGTCATTTGGTGTTTTGTTAAATGTTATCAAGCAATTAATATCATATAATGTAAAATTAATGAAGAATTGAAGTTAATCAGCCGAATTATATTATTCTAAAGAAAGCATTGGTATTGAAATTAATCATAGGTAATTAATTTTGTTATATGTCTTAAGTGAATTTTGAAGTATTTGTGATGGTTTTTAAAATTATGTGAGTAAATCTTTGTCTTTGTGGAATTTTGCAGTGGACAGTAATTTTTAAGGTATTTAAATATTTTACAAGTTTATTGTAGTAAAAATTTAAGATTTGATAATTGTTCACCTATATAGTAAGGTGATCTTAAATTTTTTTCCGAAAAGAGTTTGGATGGTTTTAATATATTTATGAGGTACATTTTTTAAAGTATAAAACAACAGAGATAAGCTTGCTGTTCACATGTTGGTAATTGATACGCACTGCACATAAGATAGGTAGATTAAGACATAGCAAATTCTCTTGAAGCCTATACTTCAAATGTTATGTCTATTATGTATTTACCCAGTGATGAAGATGGTGCTTTAAACAGGAACTCAATGATGTACTTCATAACTCGCTCTTCCTGGTTACCTTAAAAGGTTACCTTATAAATGTTTAAAAAAAGTTTATACTTCTCATCAGCTTGTTGGTTATGGTCTCTAAAATGTCTTATTTTTGTTTTGTGTTTATCATTGAAATTTCAATAGGTTGTTGCCAAAATAGATTGTCTAATTGGTATTTGAATACAGTTATGCTACTTTCCTTTAAACATATATTAAATTTATATAACTATAATTTATATTGTTAAAATATTATAATTTATTAAAATTTACATTTTTTAATCGAGTGTTAGTCAATCTATCACCGATTCGAAAGAAGCCTATGAGAAAGAACCAGCCTGAGAAAATCATTGAAGAAAAACAACAGAAAGACTTTTCTTTTTCCTCCTTCAATAAACTCTTTTCAATAATACAATGTTGTTGGACAACATGTGTTTCTCAGTTTAAAATAACCCGGATTGATCAGTTCACTGCCAGAGTGTGTTATCGTTTAAATGGTATTTGTAGCACACATTTAACTGCCCTGTAGCCTAATGTTCTGGGCTTGGGCTTTAGAAACTGGAGGTCGTGGGGTCGAATCCTGTGGGGACTCAACAACTTTTTAGTGTTGTTTCCTAGTTGGTCCGGGCAATGCGGCCTCGATGCCCGATTGCCTGTAAAGCCTAATGGGTATTTTAAAAATCAGTGACGCGGTTACCGTCCGATTCCGCTTTGAGAGTATAATGTAAAGAGCAGTGTGTTTGTGCATGCACTTTGCACTATAATATCTCTGCGCACTTGGCTGAATTCTAATACAGATCGGCTACTGCCGTAGTCGTAATGAGTCGGAGGACATTATCATAGCTAGAACAAAATTTTTATACACAAATATTCCGTCACATTTTTAAAAATTATTAATACACAAAATCTAAACGTTTTCTGGGATTATGTTTGCAAGGCGTCTATTCTTCGAGTCATGGTGTTGAATGAAGGTACCCTTACTAACATTGTAAATACGTAGGCAACTCTGTCTGTCTGTATGTCAAATAACTAAAATAGATCATAAGAGTTGTTTCAACATCAGCTTATAGAGCTAGGCTTATCCAAGCTACCCAGGTGCGATACAGCCCGTGGAATTAATTTATCACACGCCGCGCTTGGACAAGTTGAAAACATAAATTCGACCTTGGCGCTCCACGTGGTTTGAAGTCAACGAGCTTTCTTTTTTAACGTTGTAACGTTTAAAAATATAACAGTATTTTCATTTTAAATGCTATTTTTTTAAAACTTTAGCGCATCACTAACACATCATTATAGGTTTTGTTAATAACGATAAATAATTTTACATCTGTGAGTTTTGCCTAATATTATTTGAACATAAAATAAATAAAAATAAAAAGTAACACCTTAAAGAGATATAAGACACCATTTTTAACTAATATTGAATATTATTTTATTAAATTGTCATTTTAATAATTTTATTAGTTTGTAATGATTCCTTGTTTAATATTAGTTATAAAAAACTAAAAGGTATATTATAAATAAAAAGCAAGCAAATGGTGCAGCATAATGTTCTAATAAAGTTTAATTATAATTAATAAATCTAGTTATTATAATGTTACTTAACTGTGTTAAAACAATATCATTATTGAAACTAGCTTTCTCTAGTATATATTATCAGGAAAAATTAATCATATCTGTGACATAGACTATGTGAAAAAAAAAAGCCTTATTAGATTCTATTTATTAAAGAGTTCACAAATGTATTTTTTTTATTAAAGTCTAAAAGTAGTCGAAACATACCAGTCTATCTTAGGGAATTAACTTTATTTTCTAATTATTAACATTTTATAACTTAGTTGTAGTCTTGATTGAGTCTTTAATGATGCATAAATTAGTAGAATGAATAAAGTGCCACCATTTATAACATTAATTATTTGGTACATTGTTTGCATACAGTTTTCCTCCAGTTTTGGTCTAATGCAATATGCTACGCTACATAGTCATTTGGTGTTTTGTTAAATGTTATCAAGCAATTAATATCATATAATGTAAAATTAATGAAGAATTGAAGTTAATCAGCCAAATTATATTATTTTAAAGAAAGCATTGGTAGTAAATTAATTTTGTTATATGTCTTAAGTGAATTTTGAAGTATTTGTGATGTTTTTTAAAAATTATGTGAGTAAATCTTTATCTTTGTGGAATTTGCAGTTGGCAGTAATTTTAAGGTATCTAAATATTTTACAAGTTTATTGTAGTAAAAATTTAAGATTTGACAATTGTTCACCTATTTAAAGGTGATGTTAAATTTTTCTCCAAAAGAGTTTGGATGGTTTTAATATTTTTATGAGGTACATTTTTTAAAGTATAAAACAACGAGATAAGCTTGCTGTTCACATGTTGGTAATTGATACGCACTGCACATAAGATAGGTAGATTAAGACATAACAAATTCTCTTGAAGCCTATACTTCAAATGTTATATCTATTATGTATTTACCCAGTGATGAAGATGGTGCTTTAAACAGGAACTCAATGGTGTACTTCATAACTCGCTCTCGTGCAAAAGGTTACCTTATAAATGTTTAAAAAAGTTTATACTTCTCATCAGCTTGTTGGTTATGGTCTCTAAAATGTCTTATTTATGTTTTGTGTTTATCATTGAAATTTCAATAGGTTGTTGCCAAAATAGATTGTCTAATTGGTATTTGAATACAGTTATGTTACTTTCCTTTAAACATATATTAAATTTATATAACTATGATTTATATAGTTAAAATATTATAATTGATTAAAATTTACATTTTTTTAATTGACTGTTAGTCAATCTATCACCGATTCGAAAATGAAAGCCCCTATATGAAGAGAACCAAAAGAAAAGAAAGACTGAGAAGAACCAGCCTAAGAAAATCATTGAAGAAAAAACAACAGAAAGACTTCTCTTTCCCTTTTGCCTCCTTCAATAAACTCTTTTCAATAATATAACGTTGTTAAACAACATGTGTTTCTCAGTTTAAAATAACCCGGATTGAACAGTTCACTGCCAGAGAGTGTTATCGTTTAAATGGTATTTGTAGCACACATTTAACTGCCCTGTAGCCTAATGTTCTGGGCTTGCTTAGAAACTGGAGGTCGTGGGGTCGAATCCTGTGGGGACTCAACAACTTTTTAGTGTTGTTTCCTAGCTAGTGGCCTCCACTCCAGAACCTTATGGGCCCATCGGCTATCCGTTATTCGGACCACGTGACCGGCGCACTTACACTTCAACGAGCTAACTGCTTTGCGCTATGTCGGTAACTTTCGTTCTCTGTCGGATGAATTCATTACGAATGTTATCCGACAGAGAGACTCCGAGCATAGCGCGTTCCATAGCACGTTGAGCTACGGCAAACTTGTGGATCAGTCCGATTGTCAGGGGCTACGTCTGCCCCGTAGGTCATGACGGGGAGTACGTATTGGTTAAAGACTTTTGTCTTTAAACTTTGCGGTATCGGCGACGTGAGAATGTGGTGTAGCTTCCTGAATGCTGCCCAGCCCAACTGAATCCTCCTATCGGCTTCCCTCTCGAAGCTGTGTCTTCCCAACTAAACGATATGTGCCCGAGGTAGAAATATTCATTGACCACTTCGAGAGTAACACCATCGACATTGATCGGGCTCGGGATAACGTGTTCGTTGAACATAACTTTCGTCTTGTCCAAGTTCGTCCTTAGTCCGATACGTCGGGACGATTCATTTAAGCCGTGCAACATATCCTGCAAGCACTCCAACGACTCGATATGACGATATCGTCAGCGAAACGGAGGTGTGAAAGGTACTCGCCGTTATTGTTTATGCCACGTCCAGTCCAGTCTAGGGTCTTAAGTTTTAAGGTCTTTTCCAATTCATTAGTGAACAGTTTCGGGGATATTACATCCCCCTGTCTCACTCCTCGATGCAATGTGATTGGTCACGTTTGACCCCCCGGAGTCCGAACGGACATAAACGCAGCGCTATACAGCTCTTTCAAAACCTCAACGTATTGATAATTGATCTGAGATCGTTGAAGAGCTTCCAGAACAGCCCAGGTTTCTACAAAGTCAAAAGCTTTCTCATAGTCCACAAAGGCAAGGCACAGTGGCTGATTATACTCATAGGTCTTTTGTACAACTTGCCTTATGGTGAAGATGTGGTCTATGATGCTAAATCCTCTGCGAAACCCAGCCTGCTCCGGTGGCAGGAATCCATCAAGCTTGTCGGTAATCCGATTCGTCATGACTCACGAGAACAGCTTGTTTATATGGCTCAAAAGTGAGATCGGTCGGTAATTTTTAAGCAGGGTATTGTCACCCTTCTTATAAACCAGAACGACCTTAATTTCAAGCCACGCCTTGGGAGAATTACCCTGTTGAAGAACGGAGTCGAATAACTTCCGTAACTCACCTAAAACGGGGTTACCCCATGCTTTAAGGAGCTCGCTAGTAACTTCATCCTTTCCAGGAGCTCTTCCCCGCTTTAGCTGCTTAAGAGCCAGACTAACCTCATCAATGCTGACTGTAGGAAACTCACCGGAGAGATGCCGAGTCAGACTGGCACGTGGATCGTTACCCCGGTATTCAGGTTGAGGAGCCTGTGACGCGTACAATTTGCCATAGAAATCCTCGATCTCAGATAAGATCTCAGACTTGGAAGGAACAATCGAACCAGAACAGTTCCTAAGCTTCGACAGATGGCTTTTCCCGAGCTTCTCCACAAAAACCTTCGCCTCTATTCTGCTCAATCGCTTCAGTTATTCTTTGCGTATTTGAGCAGCGAAGGTCTCGGCGTATCAATTTGCGGATCCGCTTCGAAAGAAGTTTCACATCTGTCGAAGTGGGGTCCTCATAGTTTTGACGTTCCTTCATAAGACCAAGCGTCTCATCGGAAAGTTTGGATTTCCTGCCAGTACGCTTACTCCTGCAAAACCCTTTACCCACGTCACATATGCTGTCCACTATGGCATCGAGTGCCTCGTTAACTGCCATTGTGGTTTCCGATGTGTTACGGGCATCGAATCGGTTTTTTAATTCTAGTTGAAATTTTTCAGAGCTCAACAAGTTTTGTCGGAAGTTAGGTCGGAGAGTAGACTTCATGATCGCTACCGGTTGATCACAGAGACATCCCTGAATATTTGTCTCCGCTCCGTAACGATGAAATCTATCTCGTTCCTTGTCACAGTATCGGGACTTTGCCATGTCCATTTCCTGTGGGGCTTCGATAAATATAAGGTTCGTTAAATTACGAGCCGTTACAGACTACTAAATTCCCACGAGATTATGGTGACGATCTGTTCAAATGTCCAGTAGGTAGGTGGATACAGGTGGATCGTGCTACTTGGCGACTCGTGGGGGCTGACGATGACGATAGATGTGCTTCTAATTTTTTAACTATATCGGAACTAAAAGGCAACAATATCAGATGTCATCACTTTCCATACAAACTCGTATCGTATATTGAAATATTATTGTCATATTCGTACTTGAAAAGTGACAACCATACCAAGAATCATTTAAACATTGTCTAGTATCACCTCAGCCAACTAAGTGCCAACGACTGTTCATGTACAATAGTCAATAATACCGATAATTTTTAAGTTCATTCCTATTGTTTTCCTCAACTTCATTATGATCAAGTTACTCTTAGTGGGGTTGCACCAAAATGCCTATTTTGTTTAAAGGCTAGAAGAAAATGTCAAAATCTCGTAGCGCCAAGGTGTATAGCGATCTGATTATTTCTCATGTTAGCACGATTATTATACAGATTATATAAATTAATACATAGTATAAAACAAGTCGCTTTTTCTGTCCCTATATCCCTATGTATGCTTAAATCTTTCAAACTACGCAACGGATTTTGATGCGGTTTTTAACAGATAGAGTGATTGAAGAGTTAGGTTTATATGTATAAAATAGCACATGCTTAATATAGTAGGTGCATTTATTATCAGCTTAGCACCCATGCGAAGCAGTCGCGGGTCGCTTGTACATTATAATAGAGAGTATGGTTTGTCCTTACAAGCTGTCTGGGGTCATAATTAAAAAACTAAACCCGATATAAAAAGTACTGGTCTCATGACAATATGACTTTTTTGTGCCAAAATTCAAACCTAATTTAAAAACAGAGAAGTGTCAAAATTAAATTCGGATGACGGTTATTCCAAAGGCAATGAGATGCAGATGGACGCTGAAAAGAACTTGATACGACGGGAACAATAAATTAGAAACAACGTGAATAATCTGTGTAAAGAGGATTGAGTCCGGATGGAAATCTCATTGGTGGTATATCGCGTTCCTCTTACCTACTACTAAATATACCAGCTTTTTTATCAAACATAAATTTCCTAGTACAACCAGTCAAAATTACTGGTTTGGTAAATCTAGTGTTAATATCAGTTCACCATTTAAAACGCTTTAATTCAGACACTATTAAAGCTTGACTTACATAAATTGACTGTTACATCATCATTAGCCTGTGTTAGTCCACTGCTGAAGATAGGCCTCCACTAATGCACGCTACCGCTTCCGGTCTTCAGCTATTCTCATACAGCCCATGCCAACCACATTGTGAATGTCGTCACTCCATCTTGCGCAGGGCTACGTTTGCCGAGCCTCGGTCTCCACTCCGACTCCGACGGTCGTCAGTTCTGCGGCTATTCGAATTGACGGTTTATAGAGTTCTATACGTTATTTGGATCGGTTATAAATAAAAGGCTGGTATTTGGAACAATTTAAAATTTAAATGATACAGTAATTTTAGTACAGCCATCTAAGTGGTAAGTAATCTATATATATAAAGGAGATTCCCACCTATATATTGAGTCATCACGTTATCTCGGGAACCATAAGGCGTAGCGACTTGAAAATTGATAGAAGTATTCTTTTCGCCCAGTAGAGGTCAGCTAAGAACGGATTTTATGAAATTCCATTCCAGTCGCTATAAAACACTTGTTATTAAGCTAATGCAATTATCTTTTCCATATATATAATATTCTGTAAAAACTTTTTCCAAGTTATTTTGCTAATGTCATTAATGACAAACTATATGCGAAATGTATATAGGTTTTTTGATATTACTTGGTTCAGCAAAATCTACGTAATAGTTTTAATGAAAACTGATCGAAAAGTAAGAAAATATTTTTGCCAGAAAAAGCAGTATACGGACGAATGTATAATTTTGATGATTTTTCTAAATTTGTACTCGATGCGAATGCGGTAATTGTATTTTGTTAGCAACGGTGCATGTATTGATCGTGGGTACCGCGCTCTGTGCACACTGGCTGCAGAACAGAATAGAATTTTGATGAGTTTACTAGGTTTTATCTTCTGTGCACGTGCCAAAATAAAATGCACGTAGTCAAAAACGGCTAATAATCAACTAACACTATTGGATAATATATACAGTGTATTTTTTTGTTATTTCAAATGTCATATTATTTTCTATAAAACTCTTTTTGTGACTTTTTCTTGATGGAAGACGATTTTATGAAAGTTAAGACTCTCCTGACGGTTTGGTTTCCTGTCAAAGAACAACTGCAAATGTTTCATTAGTGAGAATTGAAGATTTTGAATTAACATGATTATAGTATAAATGAGGAAGATTTATACTCCGGTCATCTTTCTTTCACATTGCCATTTTCCCAAGTTACCATAGGTCTTCTAATCCATCTTGGTTTAGCTGAATTACAGGTTTCTACGCAGAGCGACTGGCATTTGACCTCCACAACCATAAGGGTTAACTGCATTCAAAGGATGGATTGGTTATCAGTAAATTTGAAGCCACTCACTTCCTTTAACGGCTGTCAAAGATAGTCTTGATAAGCGGGACTGACTATTTACATGCCCATCTGACGCATGGATCTTACTTTTTAGACAATTGGGTGACCGGCCCATATTGTCCTATCCTGGTTGTTGTACTCTGGTGTAATAATAAGTTAATAGATTTTAAGATATTGCAGTTATTTTCTACTCCTAGAGGGATTCGAAGGTTTTTAAATATTCCAAGTTTCCAAACAATAATGTCACCCTACGACCACTAACGTAATTAACTCTACAAATGTAGACTAATAGCGATGGCTAAACTTTTTAATTAAAAACACGCTTAGATGCTGATATTAATGCCACAAGTTCTGCTTGTGTACTTGTGCGCGTTTGGATCGTGTCGAGTCGTTGCGGTGTGGGGCTTAATTGCATTTGGGAAATATTTTATCACGGCTTAAAGATTAAGGCTTACATACAATTATCCTGTTTTCTGTCTATAACACCAAAATTGTGATATCATAGTAGACTTAAAAATTTTTATTTCATTGCGTAATTAACTTTACTTCGAGCTAGAAAAGCTTTTAGGAAAGCTCACGAAAAAAGGGTTTGACACGAAAGCATTACGGCATTTAGGTTCTGTCGCAAATGCAGAAACCGAATGGGGCATTTTACACGGCCCTGTTACGAAAAAATCGCTTTGACAGCGAAAATGGCGGGAACGGCGGCCATTATAGACAAGTGACGCCTCGGCCGGCGATATAATTGGCGCGCGGGAGTTATGGACAGATTTTAATAAAGCATAACCACGAGTTATGGTCTCTCTTCTTGTTTTTTCATGTCGCTAAATACACGAGGCGCGTGCATTTGAATCTTTATTAAAACAACATGGTGTGGATGAATAGAGATAATGGATTGGGTCATTTAAAGGTATAATAAATAAATGTTGTAATAAAAGTTTTTTTTGGATATGTGTGATATAGGAGTATAAAGAAAAAAGGTATATAATATAAAAACTTGTATTACTACACAAAGCTTAGTATAATCAGCACATTATTACAAACTAAAATAAGTCTATTTAAACAACGACATTTCACCGAGTGAAACTTTTCATACTTTACGTCCACTCAAGAGCGCTTTGACTAATACCAGATTAAAAAAAAACATCTTGTGCGTCTACTCTTTGACGCTAGTCCTAAAACCTCCGCATAATATTTTCCACGGTCGCGGTGCTTTGAGATTTTTCTAATTTCAAACTTTTCACGCTTAAGAAAGTTGAGCAGTTACGAACTGGGATTCTCGTTATTAAGATACGACCGACCTCCATTGTGGCGGTGAGGCGGCTGGATGACTAACTGACCTTTGTCCACTGCTGGGCTGAGGCTAAGATAAAGCACCGATGTCGTTAAAACGAACCGGCGACCGTGCACCGGACATTTTTTTTTCTTTTCTCGGGCCTTTGGCGCAAAGGATTGTGCGGGCTCGTTAGATTTGCAAGTCGCAAAAGATTTGAAAAGTCATTTTTTAAACTTTTATTTGTATTTTTATAAACACGGGATTAAATACTATTTTGGAATGTGAAAATGAATTGTCATGTTGAAATATATTTTCGGTTATATGTTTTTTAAGTAAGTAGACTGCCTCCGTAGCTTAACGGTAAGGCGTGTGCTTTAGAAATAGGAGGTCGTGGGTACGAATCTTGCGGGGAGTCGACTAATTTTCACTGTAGCTTCCTAGTTGGTTAGGGCAATTTCGGCTGATGTCCCAATTGTCTAAAAATTAAGATGATCCATGCATCGGATGGGCATGTAAAAAGTCGGTCCACCCACCAACTTGCATTGGACCATTGTGGTGGGATGATGGATGATGAAATTCGGATCGGACCGATTTTATTGATTTTTTGCAACATGTGGTTTAGGATTTGTCAAAAACAGGGTAAATTACAACAATTTTTTTCTGCTAGTCCGACAATAGAAATAAAAATTGTCGTTATGATTTTTAATTTGCGAAAAAAATGCTGAACTTATACAATTCGTACACATTTCTTCATATTTCAAGGTAGTTTTTTGTTGTGATTTTCATGTGGTTTTGGAATGAAAACGTTTTGCAAACAACGCTCATGGCACGACTTTCATTCTACTAGAATTAATAAATTAAAGATGAAGTGTTAAATAACTATGTGTTTTTTGTTAAGATTAAAAAAATGTGAGTAGATTCTTGCATGTGACTTAGATTAGAGAGCATAATGTTATCAGAAGAATTTCTGTATAAAAAATATATAGACATAGACAACAGTTTATTTAGAGTTGAGATATCGATCGATTTATGAAAAGTGTGTGTTTGTGTGTGTTTGAGTTTATGTTTTGTTATACCGATGACTAGGAACTTTACCAGCAGTATATGTAACGGTAAAACGCTTAATGATTTTCAATACGATTTGCAACTTTTGTTGGTCGCAATTCTGTCACAAATGGGATCAAATATTATTCACAAAGCACTTTTTTGAACACAAAACAATAGATAGCCGTTGGACACTTTTTCTTCTATCACGGACGTGCACTTTGTCCGCGCCTGCCGGGTTATGTGCATGTTAATATTTTCATTTGCAAAGAAAACGTTGCCGATTTTTTTTTGTTTTCAATGCGGACACGGTCCGTATTAGAACTGCGGCCATTTTTACGCGAGCTGAATATAAAAGATTGAATGAAAGGAGCGCTGCGCTGCGTCGTCTGTATTTTTTTCTTTTATTTTCCCGCCCCCGCCCCCGCGCCACCGGAAGTCGAGCGTCGCAGTTCCGAATTCAAATTTGAAATTGGATCGGAAGGGACGCTGACGTTGCGGGGGCGGTTTTTTAGGCTTTCGAGTGTTGCCCTTTCTTTTCTTCTCTGGATGAGATTTCACTTGTTCTTTTTTTAAATATTATAAGTATTGTGATGCTCTTGAAGTTTTTTTTTATATTATTTTTGAATTTAGAAGTGGGGATAGTTTTTTAAAAAGGCTTTAGGATTATATTGTTTTACTTTAAAAAAAAAATATCGATAGTACCTTAATTAAAGATTACTACGTTTTAGCTAGGGCTATTAGATCGTACACAGTTTAACTGTCATTTTGTTAGTTTAGAAATCAGCTAGAACGTCATTATATTGTCAAGTCCAATATTTGGTACTGCTCGATGAATAGTAAAATTATCTAGCATTAGTGCTATTTTTAAATATTCTCTGCTCAGAAATATCTATATTGGAGCTAAATAATATATGGAATTTTGGTAAACTACCACACTCACGGCAACAAATACGTCGCATGAATTGCGTTAGCATTGTCTTTAACTTGTTACTAACTAATACTAGATACTTATTCACTGGTCATTGTTATTCGAATGCCGTTCATGCTTATAATCTTATGGTATTGTATAAATGATCGTAAAACATCGATCTTTAGTCATCATCTATGTTGCAGTGATTTCTGTCAAAACGTTTTTTTTTAATAAAAAATATATCCAAGACCTGCTCTTTTTATGACCTTAAAAAGGTGATAAATATTTACCTTATCCTATATATGCCCGAGGTGTGCTTAATAAGCGTTTATTAGCCATATTCCCGCCATGCTTTGAATCTTGCCGACCCCATTGCAAGTGTTGCAAACAATATTCCCTTGAATTTTGCCCGTTTTACGCATTTTTCATTACGCTAACAAGCCTATATATGCGTGTGGGAACATCTTACGCTTTTCTTTTACGATATTTACGCGTTCTTATCCGCCTTTATGAAGCAATAACGCCATATGTTATCATTTATTTATGGAGATTGGGCTAGCGTAAAAGTGTGTTGTTTTAACATCGTTCTTTACCTGGTCGTTACTTTTCATCTGTCTTATAAGGTTCTTCATTATTTATAACATACTTATTTATGTTTTTATTAGGGTTTTAATTTAATTTAAAAATTCTGTTTTCCTGGTATGTTCGTTTTTTTACTAAATAAGACATGTCGGGTACCTTATGGTAGATAACACAATCTGCCTATATAAAAGTGGCCTGGGACGCCTCAAGTACGCTCGATGTACTGAGACATTTGATGTCTCGTTAACTCTGTAATTAGTCTGTGATCGGCGTCCTTCATAATCGAACACAGTAATGTTTCCACACAGACTGCCTCCGTAGGCTAGTGGTATAGGCGTGTGCTTTACAAACCGAAGGTCGTGGGTTCTAATCCTGCGGGGACTCAACAAATTTCTAACTGTTGTTTCCTAGTTGGTTAGGGCAATTTGGGTAGATCACCCAAATGTCTGAAAAGTAAGATGTGTAAAGTCGGTCCACCCACCAACCCGCATTGGACCAGCATGGTGGGATACGGTCAAAAACCCACTAATGGATACTACTATAATACACCCCGTATTAGGGTAGGCCTATGTCCAACAGTGGACTATGAGGTTGATGATGTGAATGTTTCCACACTATTTGCTGATGCTTCCTAAAAGTCGATCACCGTAAAAAGGACCTAATAATTTATTTTCTTTTTGCACGTAAGAACATGACGAGCTCTGTTGAAAGTAAAGAGAAGTTTAAACAGCTTATACATCTTTGTTTTTCTGTTAGGCTTTGCGGCCTATTTGCTAATTTTGTATCTCAATACAGCCCAAGAAGTCTGACGCAAGGTGTTTAGAAATAAGGTACTAACAATGAATAAATAATAAGTATTGGACTAGGTTCCTTTAGATTATTGTTTTTTCGCGTCCCATTATGTTTGACCTTTTAAAACTTTGTCTAACAAGATTTGTAGATTTTCAAGTGATGTAAATTTTCTCTATTGAAACAAGATTTCTGTGAGGACCTTCTATCTTCATGGTTTTTGATTTATTCTATGCTGCAGCCTCTCCTAGCAAGTTCTAGCGAGCTATTTGGTCAACCTAGCTATATCGACTAGATTGCCTTAGGCCTGCTATCACTTTACATTAGTTTTATGTATGTAGGCTAATTGGTATTAATTGGCTATTATATAATGTACGATAATTATACCTGTACCGAATATAGTGGAACATCAACACAGCTTTCAAACCAGTTTCAAACTCCTCATCGGAGGTGTCCTATATCTAAGTTGTTTGAATAATGGTCTACTCATAAGAATGCGTTAAGTACTTGCCTATGGGGTAATTAATTTATCAAGTCTCTTGGTTGTGATAGTAAAGTGTAAAATCCTGAAAACTGGACTCGGTCACCATGATCGTTTCAAGAAAGATTAAAAGTCGCAAACAATTAAATGAAAGTCGATAAAAACAGTGTATAGTAAATATTAGTAAATATTTGTGTATATATAGTAAATAATTGCTACAAATTTCTTTAATTCCTTTGTTTACGCGAATTCTACACATCTATACCTGTTATAAAACATAGTAAGTCCCCGGTCGCGTCTGTGTGTCTGTCTGTTTGCGATAAACCCGAATAGTACTGCACGGATTGTCATGCGGTTTTCACTTGTCCATAGACTGATATAGCTATGTAATTTGTATAGTTTCTACCTACATTTGAGTGATATAATATAATATTAATAGTAACCCCCCAACACCCCTTGTGGGTGGAATTTCGTAGAATCCGTTGTCTTAGCTGACCTATACTCAGCGAAAGGAATATTCCTACCAAATTGGAAGTCACTACGCCTTATGGTTCCAGAGATATCGTGATGAGTCAATATATAGGTGGGAATCTCTTTTATATGTATAGATTTGTCAGAGATGTCGGAAATAAACTAAGCCGTCTGAGAGTTTTATTCGAAGACGCTGCCTTAACCTTATGTGATATAACAAAACAATGTACGGTGGAAATATTCTTCCCTTCGTGATCAATACAAAAGTCCGTGATAGCATATGTAATGGATGGTTCGATTTTGACGGGACTATCTCTAAAAGATAGCTCGTATAATAGGGATTAAGCTAGGCAATCTTTTTGAAAAAAGCTATTGTTACATGTTACCAAGCGGATGGAGTCGCGAACAACCGCTAGTTATTGAATAAAATGATTTTTGAGGTCGTGGTCACGGGGTAGAAGTGACCAAGAATTCGCTAAAAATGTAAATAAACGCGTTAAAATCATAGCGTATTTTATAAACGGCTAAACTCCCGTGAAATCGGTATTGGTGCCGACTAGTATCGTGAAGTTATCCAACTCGACCTGATGAAGGATTTCCGATAGGTCCGTATAAGTAAGTTATTAGTAAAGTGTCTCGCGATAAAATCACTTAAAAGTCCTCCCTATTTAATACTACGTGTTCAGCCAATCTCAGTCGCCGTGCAAAAAACGGTTCACAGGACCCCTTCTTTCGCCGATCCTTGAGTCGATCTGTTATTCAGCGTACGTTGGCAGTACGCAGCGCAACTCAATATTTGAACAGATGTGCTTTTCGGGTGGCGGCCGTGGGGTCGGTTGGGTACGCGAAAATGTTATTTTTATGCGACCTACATGGAAATGTCGATAGTCTAGGGCGGTGCGTGTATCGATAGATGGTTTCTGGATTGATTTTGTTGTCTATGTTTGTGGTTACATCACTCAAATGTGATTTGTAGTTTGGAAAGTATCGTTTTTGATAGATCACGTTTGCAATGTATGTAGTTATGAATATATTTTAATTAACGCGTGTAAAGCAGAAGAGTAACTTACTTAGTTGTGGAACCAAATGTTTTGCGACGTAAAGTTGACCCTTTTTCATATACAAATACCATTTATGAACAAAATACATTTTAAGAAGATTTTATGTTTGCAATACCGGAAGCATTGTTTATATGTTTTGTTTTATTTCTTGCATTTTTAAATACTATGTTTTTTATATGCATAAATAATAATGGCTCAACAATACAACAATACGAATATAGAAAATCCCGTCAATGGAGCGAATTTTTCATCTATCAAATTACATAAAACTAAGACTTGTTTACACAAGTTATTGCTTAGTAGTTACTAAGCAGTAACTTTAACGATAATCGTACAAATATAAAGATTAACACTTGTTTACAAAACAAACTGTTTCATCAAACGGCGTTGATAATCTGAGATCCACAGACACCCGCAACCCTATTCTCAGAATCGCCCCTTTTCACCCCCCCACCCTGGCGTCGTGCCGAAACAAGAATTTGTTTCTTAATACGATCCTTCTCTATTATTTAACAAATATTACCATAAATTTGTGAAGGGTTACCGGGAGCGCATAGTTTCTCAGCGTTGCCAGTTTGAACGTCTGCCTTTTAATTCACTATTCATATGTTTATGTGTTATTTATTCATGGTTGAATAGAGCCTATTTTTTCGTCAAATCATGAGCGAAAAATTAATGTGTTTTATACTATAATATAGGACGTTTATATTAGATATAAGTTTATATTCTCCGTGGATAACAGTATAGGCCCTTGCTTTAAAAACTGGAGGTTGTGGGTTCGAATCCCGCGGGGAAATAACTTCGTGTTATCGTTGGTTTCTGGTTGGTTAGGACAATTTGGGGTGAAGCAATTGTCTGAAAAGTTGATCCATGGGTCGGATGTGCATGAAGAAAGTCCGTCAAACCACCAACCCGCAGTGAGAAGGCGTACGTGGGGGGTATGTCCAGCAGTGGACTGCCACAGGCTGATAGTGATGAATTCATGATAGTATATACTATACTTACGGTTTTTAAGAGATACCTTAACGTCGTACAATAATTTAAAAGTAATTAAACAAAATGTAATCCGTGAAACAGTTTAATTTTACGGATTTCATTTTTTTTTAATAGATAAAGTTAATAAACAAAGTTATGGTTATTATTCATCAATTAACATTTTTTTTAAATATGAAAAATTAATATTATCGCGTTAAGTTACCACCACTGCGATTTCTTCTTCCTTTCAATAACTCTCGCTTTTAATTTTTAATGTAATAAATGATGACGTATTCCAATCAGTGGAAATTATGATGATGATGATGATGTTAAATATATCACTTGGTTATGGCAACCAATAATATAGACATAAAGATCTTTCAGATTCCAGATTATATTCCGTTCTGGTACTTTATACGATATTAATACTTTTGTTTATTTTTGCGATGTATTTTTTTACCGGTTGACTGTTTATATCAGGTAACTTATAAATTTTTTTCATTTATTTTCGTACAATTTCGATAGTTTACCTGCGGTTGTGTCGGTGATCCGTACCATCGGACAACGAGAGTAGAGGAAGAGTGAGTACACCTGTGTCTGCGCGTACACTTGTGTACTATATTATTTCTTGCGTAGTTGGCTTATTTCTAATATAGATATTTTATCTGTGTTTCATAACGTTGTTTGAGAGCGTTAACATTGCATTTTATTTCCGGATTCGAATCGAACGCCCCGCCATCGGAGACGACTCCCACGGGACAGCTTGTGTCTCACCCCAGGAATCCTCCAGGATCTAATCCGCAGTGTGCGTGTATTTTATGTTTTCATCCCATGTTAGGATTGATTTTCCCGGTTGCCATGACAACATTCGGCTGTCGGTAAGATGCCAGTGTCTTTAAATTTACTGACAGCTAATTCATCCATCTGCCTCCGTAGCCTAGTGGTATGGGCGTATGCTTTAGAAACTGGAGGTCGTGGGTTCGAATCCTGCGGGGAATCAACAAATTTTCATTATTTTTTCCTAGTTGGTTAGGGCAATTTGGGCCGATCACCCAATTGTCTGAAAAGTAAGATGATCCATGCGTCGGATGGGCGTGTAAAAGCCGGTCCACCCACCAACCTGCATTGGACCAGCGTGTTAGGATACGGTCCAAAAACCCCTTAATAGGAATAGGGGTGTATTAAGGGAAGCCTATGTCCAGCAGTAGACTATCACAGGAAGATGATGACGGTGAATTCATCATTTGAATTCAGTTTATACCCTGGGTTGTGGAGGTCAGATGCAAGTGGCTCTAGCTAATCTGGATGGATTTGAACCGACCCAATGTTAACTAGGAAAGATAGATAGGAGACAGAAAGTTTGTATACATTTATTCCTTTACTATATTGTCATCGTTTAATCGAAAGATTTAATTGAAGGTTGGCGATGCATTTTTGTACTTGTACGTGTTGCCTCCGTTACGCGGAGCTTCAAACTTAATATCTGACAATTGTTTTTAATGACTTTTGCTTAAAGGTACTTATTGATTATTCAATTTCAACAGAATTGTATCACATGCAGAGGCGAATACTGAGTAAATATACAGTGAGAGTTAGGTGTTAAAGAAGCAGTTTTTCAAATCCATGTAAAAGAATCTCAAATCGTTTAGGTTCGGGTAAATCAATACCTTTATAAAGCGCTGTCGAAGGTGGTTCCTATATTTGACGCAAACTGCGAATATTACTGTTTTCTGCTATTAATATCGTTTGCAAGTTTAATTATTGGGTAAGTGAGACATAACTCCTCGCTTTTAAAGGCAAAAGTGGATTTATGGCGTATTGAGGTGTATTAATTATGGGTAGTGAGTAACGTTCACTATTAGATGAGACGACCGCTTGTCATGTCGCTTTTTTAAAGGAAACCACTAAAGTATACAAATAACAAGTTTTCTTCTTTGTTTTTCTTTGTCTAGCCATTTTCTCAAGTTATCGTGAGTTGGGTCTCTAAGCCTTGATTTACCTGAATAATAGTTTTTGCGAAGGGCGACTGGCATCTAAGTTCCACGACCTAAAGACTAAACTGCACGTAAGGATGAATATAATATAATGAAGGAGTATTACATTTCAAGACTGACATCCTACAACGACCGCCAAAGATGCTCTTGACAACCGCGACCGACTTACATGCCCATCTGACGCATGGATCATGTTTTTAGACACTTGAATGATCGTCCCATATTGTCCTTGCCAGAAAACAACGATAATACAAAGTTGTTCTCCTGTGGGATTCAATCCGCAATTCCGGTTTATAAAACATAGACCATTGTACTACTTGGACTACTAGGTCACGGGGGCAGTAGATGTTAGCAATGTTCATTCATTAGAAAATATAAACAAAAAGTTGTTTTATAAATTTATCGATGTTGATGACAATTGTTGATTTACCTCAAAAGTTGTAAGAACAGTTAATAGTGGAGCCTGGACGACTCCGAAACACATAACTATCCCGTTTCCGCTGACAATATTAATCAAGGGGGGAAAAACAACCGTAGAAAGGACTTTTCCCCCGTTCCAGTTATTCGGTCTCGGACAGCGATTTATCGAGTTGTTTTTTTTTTCCTATGCAAAGGATTGAAATCGTTTGGGAAACATTAATTCACCAGAGTCGGATAGCGCTTTGTTATTTCACGAATGTTTATAGACAACTGAGGACAAATGATTGCGTCCGGTCAAAACACGAGAAATGAGATGTTGGAAAGGTATTTTTTTGAAAGATGTTTAATGGTGAGGAAGTACTCCTTTGTGTTAATATCTAGTGCTTACTGCTGGTGATTGTTTTGAAACGATACTGCTGTATAGAATGTAATAATAATAATAATAATAAACTCATTTAATCAGTCCAGCGGAAAAAATATATCATACATATCTTATATATAAAACAAAAGAATTACAAAAAAAATAAAAAATAAAAAGTTGCACAAAATTTTTATAATAAATTTGTTGCTAGACCAATAAGGTTTCAGCTCAGCATATTGTTGGCTATGACCAACGCTGGTATTCTGCTGACACCTTAACTAGACTTAGATGTGGTTCAGATATTTTTCTTTTATTTAAATCGAATACCTATGGGAGGCTAAAGGGAGGCCTATGTTCTGCTGTGGACTTCGATAGGTCGATATGATAATGACGTATATATATATATATGTGTATATTGTGACTGACACCTTTAGCAAATAATGAGTTTATTTATCGGATAAAACTTTGTTATTGGTTAGGTAACTGTCATATTTTATTTGGCTTAGCTATATAAAGAAGAAATTTCGATGTCAACATGACAATTAATGGGTACATGACAATAATGCCAATGATTGAACGTCACTCCACTTGAGTGATCTAGATGCAACGATTGGCGGTGTGCGCGTCATATCCACAGAAGTGCTATAGTAATTTGATGCGGGATAAACATGTACGTAACATTGTTAAAAACAAGTTACCTTCAGTTTTTGCAATAATGCAGTAAAAACTTTGTACGTAAAGACCAAGTCATCATCATAAAGATGGTTGTCTGCTGAACTTTTAAGTAGATCAAGAAATTTACTTAATGAACTCATAAACAAATGAAAGCAATAGACTAAATCCATATCGAATATATACTTTGCTTAACTACTATAATAGAAATATCAAATCCATTAATTTATGGATTTTTCGCGTTACTTAAATATATTTATTCCCGACGTTTCGGATTCTTTCCAGTATCCATGATCACGGGCAGACTGATATGTATAATAATCGCGTAAATAAAAGAAATAATTACTATAATAGAAGATATCACTCCCTTAGTATCACTGCATAGTATAAAACAAGTCGCCTTTTCTGTCCCTATATCCCTATGTATGCCTAAATCTTTAAAAGAACGAAACGGGTTTTGTTGCGTTTTTTATGTGTATAATTCATGCATAATATTGTAGGGAACGCTGATAAATTTATTTATTTTACCATAGATTAACTATCAGTATTGCACCCGTGCGGAGCCGGGTTGGGTCACTAGTAAGGTATATAGGACGATCATATATACTTTTTAATCGTAAGCTTCAGTTAATTTTATTTTGTGATTACATGCGCTGTTTTTTATACCATTGACAAACTAAACTTTTAATTACTATGATTCACGCTTTGGATGGGCAATCTGTTCTGCGCCTCCAGTCATGTCGGTTATCCGTCCTATCGGGATTTGAGAGTATAAAGCAATAGGGAGTGCGCCTGTGTTTGCGCGTTCACTTGTAAACTATAATATCTCCTGCGCAATTGGCTGATCTCCTGCGCAATTGGATAGATCGTAGTCGTAATCGATTGGAGGACATTAAGAGGAATTTCGCGTAGAGATTGCGAATTATAGTCGACATATTTTCGCGCCATTTTTAATCTGTCTATTTAAATCAAGATTATATTTGGTTGCGGTTTTATATTAGTTTTGTGTTGACTTAATTTCTTCCTCGCATGGTTGTCTAACTTTTTCGTATGTAGGACATACGCCCACGTTATGCCATTCAGTTAATATATTCTATATGGCCGTTTAATTATAATACAAAATATTTAACCTCGTGAAAGGTTTTTAAAACGCTCGAGGGCGTAACCGAATTCGTTTTTGGGGCCCCCGAGGTCAACGCGTAACGTGTCATTAAAGCGTTATCGGCCGAATTGAATTATCATTAACGCAACATAACGTTAATGAAGTGAATTTTGTTATTATCATTATTAATTTAATTAGTTTTTGGTGAAAAACGGTATTGGATATGCGATGCGTAATCCATGCCGTTTCTTATTAAAAAGTCGTAATGTGTGTGTAAAAGATGGTACATTAAAAACGACTCTACATAATAAATATATCTTTTAAATTGGGAAAAATTCTTGACTTTAATTAGGATTGCATATTGCTTTGTACTAGTGCACGATTCCACTTTTATCCTGTTTTAAGTTAACTTCTTATTCAAAAGTAACTTTCCTATTGAAAGCTAATCATAGATACGAAAATACATGAACTTTTGTTATCCGGTATCGCTAAATTACTTGAATTTTAACTTGTTGTTTGTTTTTAGCAAATGTGCCAGATTATAAAAGGTTGTAATAGTTAAAGATTTTGACAAGAATCGCGTGCGAAGCCATCGGTGAAAGCTAGTTTAATATACACTATTAAAATTTTTCTATTACAATTCCTAGTGAAGAAGACCTGAAGTGCTATTTTTGATTTTTGAAGGCGGAAAGTTGATTTATTACGATATTTACGAAACAACAGTACGATTCTTAAATACCATTAAAATATATTTTTAATATTTCGTTTTTGACTTTAATGATCTTTAGCGAACAAAGTCTTAATCAACCATCACGACTGCCCTGAGCTATATGGTCTTTCGCCTTGTAATGATTTTTACTTCGATAGAGAATGCATGCTTACAGATGTAATCTAAACTATCATTTCTTAAAAATATAAACAGTATTCAACTAAACGTGACATGCAATTTACAAGAAGCAGAAAATGATTTACATTTATACAAATACAGTACTTACTAATATACTTATTTGTAATAAGCAATATAGTTTACTGTTATCTCTTTCAATTTCTTTTTTACAATTATTTTAAAATCATATTTGCCGTTTAGGATCCTTTCGAACGTAAAAGATTCTTTCCATGTCACGAGACTGTGCGTTAAAAAATCTGTAAAACTGTATTATTTATCAAATTCCAGTTAATTTAAATATTTTTATTCAATATGGTAGTTTACACTTGCCTATTGATCGTCACACCTGGTAGGGCCGTGATGGAGCTGTTTCGGCGGCTAGAGCTGGTGGGGTCGCAGCAGACTGGCAAAGCGTTCCAGTGACCCCATAGTTAAGGCGCCAGGAAGGAACAACGTGGTGGTTTTAGTCGGTGCGGGTCCGACGTAACCCGTCTTTGCGAGGACGGGTACGTGTAGGCATTACCCAACTGGAAAGGAAAACAAGACAAGTGCCTGGAAGCGTAACATTAAAAAAAGAAGCCCACTTTTGTACTTTGATTTGTGGACAAAATCCTATCACTTTCAAACTAGCTGAATATAAGCAGTTTTAAGACTTTTAAAAAATTTCCCTCACCTTTCCAAAATATCCTCCAAATATATGTTACGTGTAAAATGCCGTTATGCATGTATAATTCGTTGCCCCACGACGCCTTACATGACAAATTTAACGCCAGTAATTGCGCAGTAATTCTGAGCTTTTAATGTTAGCACGTAATGATAGGTTGCTGTGCTCGTGCAACGCGTACTCTTCGTTACGAGGGAATTAATAGCTTCCGCTTTTGTTTTGTATTGGAATATGATATATTTTTTCGAAAGCCGCTTTCGTACATTGCGCAATATCGACGCCTGCAATGCTAATATCATATTAGTTAGTGTGAAAGTTTATCTGGTTGTATATATGTATCAAGTTTCATACTTTTTTTAATTTTCTTCATGTACGTAGGATTGTAGGGACCTTATTTGTTAAACATAAGTTATGTAATAGTTTACGAGCATGGGTTTTTTTGTTAATTTCTGTAACTTCAGTTTGCCAGAATGCCGTGGAAACTGAACGCTTGATATAATAAAAGTGCGTTTATGTTTTGATACTCTAGTGTCTTAAATTTAAAGCGTTGTTAAGATATGATTCTTTATTGGATTCCATTATATATGTCAGTAAAAATCTCATTGATTTGTAACGTGTAACTACTGTAAAAACATTTACAGTAGGTACTTGTTCAGTTCCTCCGGTTGTGTTGGTTATCGATCCCATGGGGCTTTGAAAGTATAAAGGAATAGGGGGTGCATCTGTGCTTGTGCGTACATTTGTGCACTTATAATATCTCCTGGGTAATTGGCTGATCTCTGACATAGATCGGCCGCCGTAGTCTTAAACGACTAGGAGGACATTATTATTATTCATCATCATCAGCTTGTCTTAGTTCACTGCTGGACATGGGCCTCCCCTCATGTACGCCTTCTTAATTAGGAGCTTTTGGACCGTATCCCACCAGGCTAGTCCAATGGTTGGTCGGTTATTATTATTACTAATTCAGAAATTTCAAGTGAAAAGTGTCCAAAATATCTCAGGTCAAATTAAAAACTAAGATGAGATATTTAATCATATATATACTATGCAGAATTCTATTAACTTTATTAGCGTCTAAGTTTTGTGCCTGTGTATAAAAATGTCAACTGCTCGTTCGTACGGAGCGTGTCGCGTGACCTTTGCAGTCATTATTAACCCTTTGATACCCATTCATGTCTTGCAAATATCAGACTGCGTGGATGTTTGTCCTTTGGTGGGTGACCTTAACGTGTCGGAGCTTTTTATCGGAGTTTACTGAAGCTATGATGTGCTAGGTTTAAGATACATTTGAGTTGGATTTTGCAAGGATTATTGTTTGAGTAGATGGTGCTAAGCGCGTATTGAAATTGAGTAAATAATGTGAGCTAACTAACTAGTATATTTTTATTCGGGGTCATTTGTAATTCTCGCTGTATTTTCAAAATTTTATCGCGTTTATATTACATTTTAAATTCCGACGTTTCGAACACTTTCCAGCGGCCGTGGTCACAGGGTAGATTCAGATGTTAAGCGTCTTGTTGCCAGTGCTAAAGCGGGTTTCCAGATCTTAATTTTATTAATTATTTTTAATCTGTACTCCGTCCTATGCAAAATGAACTGATTTTATCTGTACAGCCGGCAGTGGTATTATGCTTGGGTTTAAATTTTAATTTATTAATTATGGGATCCCAAGCAGGTGGTAGAACCAACCATCTTCTCTATTGAAATTTGGATGTTTTTAATCTCAATAGCCTCGCGGATCATCCTTGGTAGGAATCGGTGTTCTTTAGCATAATACCACTGCCGGCTGTACAGATAAAATCAGTTCATTTTGCATAGGTCGGATACAGATTAAAATAATTAATAAAAATTAAGATCTGGAAACCCGCTTCAGCACTGGCAAGAAGACGCATGACATCTCAGTCTACCCCGTGACCACGCCGCTGGAAAGTGTTCGAAACGTCGGGAATTCAAAATGTAAAATAAACGCGATAAAATCCGTAAAGTAATTTTATTTAATAATGTATAATATTCCGCAAGCAATAGAAATAATTATTGTAAAATCGGAAATATTGTTAACTAAATTAAGCGTTATAAAGTCCGTAAAGTTATTTAAAATATTCGATTAAATGCAACTATCATGTAAAAGTTGTCTTAGGTGATGTTTAATTTCGAAACATTATTTTGCCCTTAATATTAAAAAGCTAAATGATATTTGAGAACCGATTTATAGAGTAATTGTTTATAAAAAAAGATGTTGTGCCACCTGCACTTTTACTTGCTAAGCAATTGTGGTACTTGTACAATTACATGTTTTAACCTAAACAAAATTGCTTGTGTCTTTAATACTTCAAGGTTAACTTTACGCACATTTCTTACGCTAGAACGAAATTCAGTAATTAGCTCGCACGCTATACGTGACAGCTTATTACCGCATCCCATCTCACCCTAGGGTAGGTAGGAAACGTCGAATTTTGCACAAGAAAGGGCCAAATGTGCAAAAGTTGTAAATAGCGCGGGCGGAAATATTATTTGATTACGCGAAATGTTGCCACTGTGTCGGGGAATTCAAGTTTTGCCTCCTGGCAATATCTGCCATGGTGGAATCGGGCGGGAAGATCGTTGGATGGCGGATCGTAAAGTAAGACTAATTGCTTTACTCATGTTTCGTTCTATAGTTAAGTGAAATTAGTCTCGTGTAGCGAATAAGTGTCATTATATATATCATGCGTCGGATGGGCATGTAAAAAGTAGGTCCACCCATCAACCCGCATTGGACCGGCGTGGTGGGATATGGTCCAAAATCCCCTAATGGATGGAGGTGTATTAGGGGAGGCCTATGTCCAGCAGTGGACTATCACAGGCTGATGATGAACATGATGATATATTTATAGCGTTCTTTAATTTGTATTTCAACGATATGTCAATCACTAAGTGACAGTCGATTATTCACAACGCCACACGTAGCACGCCGCTTCCGTGCTTTAGGTTAAATTGTTCGGTTTCATCATCATCATCAGCCTGTGTTAGTCCACTGCTGGACATAGATATCTCTGTTGCACGCCTTCTCGATTAGGGAGTTTTTTGGCTGACCCACTACGCTGGTCTATTGCGGGTTGGTAGGTGATATTTGTTCATATTTAATAAAAAATATTTTTTCTGAGCTATACAAATTAAATTTCTGTTCATGCCAGGGTTCGAACTCCTAGGAGCCTAAGAATTGTTTGGTACGCAGGATGACAAGAGATCGACTTAATTTTGCTTACACGGCTTATTTAAAAACTACATTTAAACTAGATATATAAAAGCTATTGACAATTTAAGTATAAGTAGCAATAGGGTAAGGACACGATGCTCGTTCGTTTCGTCACTCACTAACCCGCATTGGACAGCGTGTTGGGATACGGTCCAGAACCCCTAATGGATAGGGGTGTATTAGGGAAGACAGAGGAGCCAGCAGTGGACTATCACAGGATGATGATGACGATGTTTGTTTTATATGCAGTCGTTAAGGATGACGACGGGTGTTATTAATCAAACCACTGTTTGTTATGCAAGATGGCACCTAATATTCTTATCTAATCACAGATGGGTTAGTAAGCGTTACCTCCAAAAGCATAATTTCAAGCGCAAACCACTATTCTATCATATTTTCCTAAATTTCCAACGGTGTGTTTAAAAAAGTGTACTTATTGACTCCGTAACAGGTTTTTCGTATGGATGCAACGGTTGCCTCCGTACATCGCTCGTGTAAACATTGTTGTTACCAATTATTTCTGTTTAACGCCTCTTAAAACGCATAAGCGCGTTCCCGTCGCGCTAATTGTTCGTAATTTCGTGTGGTGTGTGGTCGATAAGATGTCATGGCGGAAGTCATGAGCGATTAGCGATTTTTGTTTGGGTTAATGGGGTTTTTATCAGGAATTCGTGAAGATATCGGGCTGTTGGAATTGTCGTGGTTTTCTTTGGGTTGATTTTGTTGTGTTTTGATGTCATCTGTATTGAGTTTGTGGACATATTTTGGTTAAGCAGTTGTATGTGCTGTTGTTGTGATACGATTGTGATATTTCGTTAAGGAGTTTTGGATTAGTTTTTGTTCACAATGACTACAAATTTAATTTCATTAATAGATTTGATTAATACACCAGTCAAATAGTGTGCATAGCGAAACTGTGTATTTAATGTAACAATTATTAGGTAGAAGAAGATTCGGATATTTTTGTATCGATAAATTTAGATTTTATTTTGCTAGACTAGTTTACTTGACACAAAGTTTTTAGTTACTTTGCTCATTGCTCAGGTTTTTGTATATCCAAGATATTTCGACAACTGCGTAGGTTTATTCAGTTATATTACTAGAATGTTTAGGGAAAATTTCGCTTGCTCGCGATACAGCGTCTCGATTGCGTTCATTGAAAATATTTTTGCGAGTTCAATGATTGTGCTCGTCTCTTGGTGAAAATAAAAATGGAAATATTCCAGGTCTCGGCCGCCATCTTTGGCAGTGTTGTCTTCGTAGAGATAACTTGGTTTTGGCGCCAATCCTATTAGTGTTTTTTAGATGTTTAGCAGTTTGCTCTTTATATTTCGTCCGGTATCTGGTTTAATAACTTGTATTGTACTAATTGACCGTGCTTACGTAGAAAGTGTTTTTGGGGATGTTTTAAAAAACAGATATCCTTTGTGTATTTCGTTTAGAATTCGTTTTGTTTACGATTCAATATTTTAAAAGGCGTCAATTAAACAAAATCTTAACTTTCAAAAATGATTCGGATAGATATTGCTTGCATAGCATTAAGTAAAGGCAATTTGGGCCGATCACCCGATTGTCTGAAAAGTAAGATACTCCATGCGTCGGATGGGCATGTAAAAAGTCGGTCCACCCACCGCACCGCATAGGACCAGCGTGGTGGGATACGATCCGAAAAGCCCCTAATGGGAAAGAATTCCATTGAGGAAGGTCTATGTCCAGCAGTGGACTAACACAGGCTGATGATGTATGTATAGCATTTAGTAAGTGTCAACATTTATTAAAGTTTGCTTTTACTATTTATTACGAAAAATCTATTGCGATGTTATAGACACATATATATTATCAGAGAAGCTTTATAGGTTGTATCAGTTAAGTAATCCGAATAGTTCTGTCGTACATTACTCAATATTAAGTATATTGGTTGTCAAGGTTTTCCGTGTTCGCTAATGCCTTGTACCTCAGAAGTTGCTTTAAAATTAACGTGGGCCTGCGACTTAAGCCAGTTTTGTTATCAGGATGGTTACCCTCAATTTGGGCGCCTCTTTGGGGGCCGCTGGTTTATTGGGCGATTCGTTTAGCACGCGTGGCGATTATTGGTGTACTGTTTTGTTCTCATTTATGATCTTTAAGTGATTGCGTGGAGAGTGGAAAGGTTTTGTACCATTGAAAAGGTGGTAGAACCCCTCTTTGCTGGGGACTGAATGAGTAAATACTAATGCTATGCTTGTTGTAAGTTGCGGTGATGTCAAAATAATAAGCAACAATATTGCAGTTTCGGTTTGGAGGGTATATAAGCAAGCGTGGTTATTAGATAAACTGATAAGAATGATCAGAAATGAAGTGAATAGGTAAATTTTATGAGTAAATGTTTGTTGTTGTCGCCTTTCCCCTCTATGATCACAATTGTCGTTATATTAAAGTTAATATATTGCGCTTCAATTAAAATCATTATGAGTGCTTAAAATTTACTCGTAGAAATAATATTGCGTAATTATTGGAATAATTGTCAAGAAGTCACTAATGATTATACTCTGTTTAGAAAATATCCATGAATCTTCTTTAAGTCTTAGATATTATATTTAGAGCTTTTAAGCAAAATACGTAACCGCTTTATGAATGTAATCTGAGACGATTTTAATTTTCCTCCGTGTCCTTGCAAAGCCAACGGTTCTCGGGTATTTCAACGGGAGAATCTTTATTCATTCCGTAACCCTTTTGCACGTGTACGGCTGCGATTGCGTGTTTAATTAATTAATTATAAGGTCCTGATTAAATGATGCTGCATGGGAACATCGACAGACATATGCTAATAAAATATGATCTATATATGTATATGTATGGTTAATCAATGACATATGAGAAGCTTTCTATTCCGAACCGGCTGTAGCGTTTTTGATAGTCAATTTGCAAGTGTAATGCTTTTTCAATTAATATTAAAATAATATTTTGCATTAACCGGTTAGACACAGGTACTAAGTGTCTGTTGTTTTGTAGCACTTTCTTCTGTTGTTAAAGTAATGCATTAGTAATAATTTTATGGTCGTTTGAGGCGTTTTTAGAAATGTTATTAATGTCATTGTTGTTATTGTTTTGTTAAACAAGTACGACAATTGGTTTATTGCGTCTGTGTTTAATATGCAGCATCGAAAAGTGTTCTAAATTAACGTTAATAATAAAATCTGTATTTAACTTGGTAACGTAGTAAGTTAAGGTTGAAAATAAAATGTTTATTTGTGTGCCAATTGATAGCTATTAAGAAAGTGTGTGCAAATAAAGCAATGAATGAGTGAAAGGAAAAAAAAGGAGGTTTTTGAGATATCTAAAAAAGCAGGATTTTAAATTTTTAAACTTAAATTTGTAATGGAATCAACACTTGCGCTTCGCTAATGGTTATCGTCATCATCATCATCATCAGTCTGTGATAATCCACTGCTGGACATAGGGCACCCTAGTACACCCTATCCGTAAGGGGTTTTAGACCGTATTCCACCACGCTAGTCCATTGCTGGTTGGTGGGTTGACCGTATTTTTACATGCCCATCCGATCATCTTACTTTTCAGGCAATTAGTTGATCGGCCCAAATTGCCCTAACCACATAGGAAACAGCACGAAAATTTGTTGAGTCCCCGCAGGATTTGAACCCACGGCCTCCGGTTTCTAAAGCACACGCCTATACCACTAGGCTATGGAGGCAGTAATGGTTACACTTAAGAAATTTAACTTTGCATTACTGTATTTTTTTTAATTTTAAAACGTAAATGTTACACTCGTAAGATGGTCGTTGATATAATTAGCTTAGACTTTGCTATAATTACATTTTATGTGATTTTTTTGTGTAAGTGCCTTTATAAAGATTTATATCTATAACCGAGCGAAACGTCTAGGAGTTACAAAAAACTTTTTATTATTAATTTTTGATACTATATACGCATCGTTAATCTTTTCTATTTCAATAATTGAGTTTTATTTATTTTTGTTTAAGTTAATTGGCCAATTATGAAGTAATTGTTTAAATTACTTTGTACCATATTGCACTCAAATGTTCGCGCTCATGAAATAATTAAGTAATCATTAAGCGGCATTATTATGTTTATGATTGTTATAACAATTGTGTATGCGTCGGATTGTTACTGCTTTATTATATGTATATACTAGCAACCCCCCGAACTCCCTTGTGGGTGGAATTTCGTAAAATCCGTAAAATTCTTAGCTGACCTCTACTCGGCGAAAGGAATATTCATACCAAATTTCAAGGCGCTACGCCTTATGGTTCCAGAGATATCGTGATGAGTCAATATTTAGGTGGGAATCTCTTTTATATATATATTAATAGATAACTTTATTAATGTAAATACTAGTAGGTAAGAAAGAAGTAGGTGGGTCCCCTTAATATTACTGTATTAACCAGCTGATGAAGTAAAACTGCGGTGTCAATTTCTGGAAGAAGTGTGCAAACATTTCTGTGTGTCTGTTTGTAGGGCGCACTAGCCGTTATGATGACAAGGTAAAAGTGATGGTACATAAATGTCTCAGGGCAGCAAGCTGACTTGCTGCGTCATACGCTGAATTTGTAATGATCATTAGTATAAAGTGTCTCTTCTCTAATAGCTACGTTCAATAAAGAAAACTCTGTTTATCCAAGAAGAAGTAGAGACTCACAATGTGTACACACAAAATCGATTTACAATAATACTCGGCGTAAATGACTCTCATCATCATCATCAGCCTGTGTTAGTCCACTGCTCGACATAGGCCTCCCCGTATTCACGCCTTTTCCATTAGGGTGTTTCGTGATGGCGTAATTGTTTACAAATTGGTATTGGCTAAATTCATTTTCCCCGCATCGACGCATTTCTTTGCCATGTAGTGTACACACATCGTGATATCCTTCAGTCTTAAACGTTAAAACGACACGAGCTTCGTTGGAACAGCCATCATTGCCTGATCGCAAAACAGTCTAGCAATATTTAGCTCACGCGCGACCTCTGCACTAAGTCGCTTTATCGTCGATTTATGCTAAGCGTTTGATTTGTACGCGGCCGCGTGGCGGTGTTGTGTTGCCAGCGAGCAAGATGGCCGCGCGTCATGGCGGTTTCGCGCCATTTGTTCTGTCAAAAGTGACGCGACAGAGATGTCGGATCATAGGCAGTTGTTCAATGACTTTGAAATCGTAACTGCGCGTTTACAGATTTATGTGGTTTTGTACCATTTTGTAGTTAGAGTTAGCACACGCATATAGCATTTTACAGTATTGCATAAAATACTTTGTTTATCAGCCTGTGTTAGTCCAATGCTGGACATAGGCCTCCTCTTATGCACGGCTCCTCCATTAGGGGGGTTCTTGATCGTATCCCACCACGCTGGGCCAATGCGGGTTGGTGGCTTTGTGTTTAGATATTTATAGTTTACTTTGACAATATGGTATAAAATATGCTGTGATATTAACAGCTCAATAGCTATTAAGACTCGTTAACATTGATACTTAGCGCAAACATTAAATATTCCTTTTTCCAAACCTAATCTATTTCAAGTGAACATTTAATTTCACTTTACAATTCCGTGCATGTGCATTATCCATCGGGGCCTAATCACCACTCGAATTACGGAATCGGCGTGGCCCGTTCGGGAATTGGACTAATTGCGACAGGAGATGTCGAGGGTCCAAAGCGTCGCCCGCTTTTTTCTCCGCCATTTTAATTATGGCCGCCTCTCGGCGCGAGTTCCCTCTCAATTCGAGTGCGCTCGAATTCGGCGGAAAGGGCGCGAAAGTGGCGCCTTTTGAAAATCGAACGCTCTTTTTTTTTAAATCGAAAGGCGTGGGTATTGGAAGCGTTCTTGAGCACAGATTAAAATTATATATAAGATGAATTAATGAACTATTTGCTGACTTTAAAACTGAGTACATACTTACGGTTTTACTTCGTGGTATCGCAAACTCTGTATGCGTAAATCGGATAAATAGGTTAATATCCAAAATTTTGGGTTGAAACTTTGATCGTCAGACGATCATCATATCATGCTGTCCCGTGACCATTGTAAACAAAATACAAAACAATGATAAATGTTTAAGCAATGCTTTATTTAATACGTGAAAGATATATATTATCGATAAAATGTATGCAGTCATCTTAAAGATTTATAAATGAAGTATAAGTATTTAATAATGTTCAAACCCTCTTTCACTTTTATTACAGCCGATAATGAAATTCATATAAAATTAGGGTTAAATGTAAACTCAGATGGCACCAGCACTTTTTAAGTTTTTTTTCTTTATTTAGGCTACAGTCAGTCATTAAGATGTGACCTATGTTTTGGCAACAATGGTATCTCTACGAGATATAAATTATTGATACAAATATAATAAGTAGTGTTTCTAATACTGTGATCATGCTTGTAAACAAAGATAGTTGTAGCCCTTAAATATATAAATGTGGTAAGAAATTAATTTCCTTCGGTAAAATATATAAGATGACAGCCGAACTGTCAATAAATGATCGTATTGAATGCGTTTTTATATCCATTAATATGAAACTTTATTGTCCAGTGTCAAATGTCAAAACTGAATAATGTCATCGTATAATATAGAGATGTATAGATACTGATGCAATTTGAGAGAGCACGATAAATAGGAACGTGTTTTAAAATTTACAAAGGAAAATTAAGTCAATGTATATTTTATATCCTAGGTTGGCTATTAGACAATGCCTAAGGCATTAAGCTCGCCTGTGTACATTATTGTGCAAAATAATAAATAGATAAATAAAAATCTTTTCAAACTATGTCTATACACGCTCTAATTGCTCCGTTCTGTAATATTGTTACGTGCAAAGGGACAACGAATTGTCGTCTTGGCGCCATGTTTATACAAAATCTATCTTCATCCGACGATTTTTGTATTCATATTGTATTCGTTACGTTATTATGAAACGTCAACGCGTACAATTATCATTCAACGCCGCTTAATCTGTATTCCTAAGACTTGGCATTTGCACAGAGCCTCAAGTGGTTGCGGGGCATTACATCCTGTAATTGTTGTCACTTGCGATTTATTGGTCTCGTCTAGTCGCTAATTTTTTTAAATAGCAAATAGGATTGTATATTTCTGTCATTATAGACGACATTAATAGTCAATTTATGTTTTATTGCGATGCTGAAGAAAAGTTTTAGTTGATTCTAAAAATTGTCATGGGTCTTATTTGACATCGGCTATTTTACATTGTTGTTGTAATATAAAACCATCTTTCTTTGTTTTCTCTTTGCAATGGCAATTTTTAAGCAATGGCTGCCGTAATTGACGTTCGTCAGTTATAATAATAATTATATAATGGTAAATGCATTGTGATAATTATCGGAGTGGAAAATTGTTTGGGGTTACTAGAGTTTGACATTGGACACTTGTTTTGGACTTTTTTCAGCCTTGGTATGCTTATTGCTTGATTTGCTAAGTAACGTTTTGTTGTTTCTTATTTGAAATTTGCTAGAATTGACTAATTACACAAACATAATTGGAGTACCCATATCAGATGTACCAGATTGTATTGTGTATAACATTGTGTTGTATCTTAATTAACTTTGCTTTTTAAATGGTCCATGGTTAATTAAAAGTTTATGTATTGTACAGTGGACGGAGTACTTTTAATTCTGTGTAACGATTTAAATATAAAGCTTATAAAACGTTATCAATTAATTGTAAAACTTCAGGACCATTTGTATGGATAAACGAATAAAATAGGTTCTTGTGCGAGAAAACTTTACGTGCAAAATAAATGAGGGATTTGAAAGCCTGGTAGTATCGACGCAACTCTGTTTATTAAAGTTTGAACTTTAGAATATGAATTCCGAAAATCTTTTATTAATTCACATCCTATGTGCCTAACGTATACTAATAGATATAGCCAAAAAATAATAAGTAACAAAAGTAGAACTTTACCTATCCCGAACATAGCAATTCTTCGAGTTTCTTAATTGAGTTTTTGCGTTGGGCTGCAGTACTTTTACCAGAACTGTATTCTAGCATATAATTTATGAATCGTATGATAAAGCATTCTTTTATCTTTAGTTTAGCTAAATTAGAGATACAATTGACGTAATCAAAGGCTTATGTCAAACACTAAAGGCGCCAGAAGCGTTGTTATTGGTGGACGGCGGTTATCTTTAAAGGGCACGCGATTTTCAACTAATAGAGCGCCTGATATTTGGCATTGTACAGATAGAATTGAAAATATATCTTTGTTCACGTAAATAAGATGTATCAATAGGCTTAGTAATCCTCTTTCTAATAACCGCCTGTGTGTCTAGCGGATTGGCCCTTGCTTTATAAAACGCAGGTCGTGGGTCTGAATGGTAGCAGTAGGGGAGAAACAACTTTGCGTTATCGTTGTTTCCTGGGTGGCTAGGACGAATTAGGCCAATGCGACCCAATTGTCTGAAATGGATGGGCATGTTTAAAGTCGGTCCACCCACTAACCCGCATAGGTCCAGCCTGGTGGAATAGCACGGTCCAAAAACGGAAATAGAGAAGGCGTGCATTAGGAGAGGTCTATGTCTAACAGTGGACTAACATAGGCTGATGATGATGATGATGTTACCTTCTTATACAGCAAATTTTAAAGACACAAATAGACCCAGGCCTCATTTTGATTCAGCATGTGTTCATGTATTTAGTCGCAATCAATATTAATGTCAAATCACTTTTGATATCCTATTGTCATAATTTTGACGTCGTAGGGACGTGATTGGGTTTTGTAACTTCCTTTGCGTTGTCGATTATGTGTAGATGGCTTAAAAGCAAATTTCCACTAGTGTTATTTTTAGAATTTAGTGTTTTAATTATATGATTGGTTTATATCTTAAAAATAGACCCAATAAGTATATAGAAAAATGAATGTTCATAATTTTTATATACCTTATCCTTGCTTTGAGATGCCTATTTACATAGAAATTAACAGACATGTTAAGTTTCGTAAAAAAGGTTCAATTTATATAAAACGTTTTAGGTGATCGCAAATAAATTTTTGTACCTTGTACGTACCCCATTAGGTAATAATTAATAACTTTATTTTAATATGGCTATGGATCTAATGTTGTTGTCGTATTTGATGTTTGTTTTAATTACTAAATAACCTCCCAAGTATTTATTGAATTTTCGAGACACCATCAAGCCTAGGAATGGCGTTCCCCACGTTTCCATTTGCGTTCACTTTCCGTTCTCAATTCGAGAACGTTCTAATAAGGCCAGTCGTCCTGTTTTAATTAGGGCCCTGGACGGGCTTAATTTAAATTAGCGTACGCGAACGTAGCGAATGAAACGGTTGCAGAAAAATGGAGGAGGGACGCTTCTTTGCCGAGATCGTTACGTTCGACCCGACGGTTGCATGTCGCGAGTGACCTTTTATTTTGTGAATAGCTATCCACTTTAGCTTTCGACTTTAGCTTCAACTTCAGCTTTCACTTCAGCTGCAACTTCAAGTCTCACAGTGTGATATAATAATAATGTTCTCCAGTCGATTACGACTCCGGCGACCGATCTATATTAGAGATCAGCCAACTACGCTGGAGATATTACAGTGCACAAGTGTACGCGCGAACACAGGAACACTCCCTGTTCCTTTATACTCTCAAAGTGCGATGGGACGGATAACCGACACGACCGGAGAGAGTAAGGCGCA
This sequence comes from Lamproptera curius, assembly GCA_029286875.1. Taxonomy (NCBI): domain Eukaryota; kingdom Metazoa; phylum Arthropoda; class Insecta; order Lepidoptera; family Papilionidae; genus Lamproptera; species Lamproptera curius. The sequence goes on along the minus strand of JAGSMT010000027.1, from coordinate 2,940,072 downwards.
GGACCGACTTTTTACATGCCCATCCGACGCATGGATCATCTTTCTTTTCGGACAATTGGTTGATCAGCCAACCTACAGAGAAAAACCATGAAAATTTGTTGACTCCCGCATTATTCAGACCGCGACCTCCGTTTTCTAAAGCTCTCGCCCTTACGACTAGGCTACGGAGGCAGTTAGAAGTTTCTCCCAGTGTATATTTTTTTTTACGTTGCGTATAGATAAATTATCCCTGTATTTAAATATTCTTTATTGCTTAAACTCTAGTGCTGGTTTCACTTTGAAAAATAGTTGATGAAACACAACTACGCTTTATTCTCTTAGTTCTTTCCTAGTTATGATGTCGGCTTTTTATCTACTCCTGTTTTACCAGAATAACAATTTCCGCGTACCTCGACTACAACTTGATGCTTAAACTCAGTTCAATGAAACCATAAGTATTAGTATAGTTTAACACAAGAAATATTAATGTCAAATTGTTAGTTCTTGATGTTGACTCGTTTTACTAAACAAACATGTTTTCTGGATTAGATTATTACTATAGTAAAAAGATAGATCTTAAATGTAGGTTACGTTTTGTATTATTGCCTTATGGTAGTGGTTAGTGACGCCGACTGTTACGCCATAAGGTGTGGTTTCGAATCCGAGGGACAAAAATGGTGTGGTAAATATAGTTTTCTTCTCGTGTTAATATCTTTATATCTATATAATATGTATTTTTTTAAGTTTACGTATTTATCATTCATTTACATTTCATTGTACAGGTTTTTCCTTTGTTTGGATTTGATGGTGTTTTAACTTATAGGCTACGGAGGCAGTTATATTTTATAACTGCCTCCATAGCCTAGTGGTATAGGCGTGAGCCTTAGAAACTGGATGTCGTGGGTTCGAATCCTGCAGGGACTCAACAAATTTTCATTGTTGTTTCCTAGTTGGTTAGCAATCAGGCCGATCACAGTTGTCTAAAAGTAAGATGATCCATGCGTCGGATGGGCATGTAAAGTCGTCCACCAACCGCAATCGACCAGCGTGGTGGATACGGTCCAAATCCCTAATGGATGGAGGAGTATTAGGGGAGGCCTATGTCCAGCAGTGGACTATCACAGGCTGATGATGATGATGATGATGTTTTGATATTTTTCCAGAACGTATACTTATTTAATTAAGTGAATACTTGAGGCTATACTACACATTAGTATTTGCAAATTTGACATATACCTTTAACTGGAAAACCAACCAGTGCAAGGTCCCTAACAAGGTATAAGCTTAAACTCTTACAATTTTTCTTAACTGGTATTCTTTATAAACCTAACTGCTACCAAAATAGAAATATTACAAAGAGCTGAACGTGACTAGTATCTCAATAAGTATACAAACGAAGTACTAGCCAAATTTAAACAAAGGAAAGATTTAACAAGATCCGACTATTTACCTCTCAATACATTTACGTTGGATAAGGCGCCCGCGATACTAAGGCCGCACCCGCGCACAACAAGCTCGTTACTGCGAATCGATTATTGTATCGATATTCGCACATCACTAGCTTTAAGCTAAATAATCTCGTGATTCAGAGAAAACTTAGCGTATCTTGATTTGATTAATGCTATACATAGATGGTATCAAGCTATGTCTAAGATTAACAGAGGTTTACGTGAAAACGAAGTTGTATGCGTCAAACCGGTGGATACTTCAACTGAGCTTTAAAATCGTCTGTTGAAAGTTTAATCGTGAGGTTAATTAGGTTATTGCTTAGTGAATATATGTACTACAAAAGGCGGTCACGTAAAATCTGTAACGAACTCTATAGGTACGAAACTAGTCGTCACAAATACCGATTTCAAGTGAGTTCAGCCGTATGTAGTACACATTTTAAGTGCAATGTCTCACGATAGTGTTAATAGTTTAACATTGCATCGTGGTAGTCTCAAAAGAAATCTTAAATATACATCGCCACATTCATCACATAATTACAAAGCCGAAACATCTCTGAAGCGGAAGCATTCGGTGTCATCGTCATGTAAAACATTGACTGCCGTGTTATCGATAACATTTTTGTCGATCAACCGACTAAAGTATTCGTCGATATATTTCTTATCGACTCCTCGCACATCACTAGTAGCCTAATCGCCAATTCGGATGCGAGGCATGGCGGATTCCGAACAATCTCTCGCGCTCGCTGCTGGCGCGAACGATTGTACAATGGGATACTAGTTTTCCCACTCGACTCTGCTCGAAAGCTTTAAAAGTATTATTGACAGAATATTATATATATATACTGACGGAAAGAACAACAGACGATAATTTGTTGATTGGCAAATAGTCACGGGCGGTTACGTATGCGATATATTATTATGATGGCTTATTAGTCATGAATAATTGACTTTTAACGGTTTTAAATAATGACTTGAGAGCTTGAAAATTTTAATAGATATTGCAAGGTTGTTCGAAATTATAAGAACAGATTAGCCATTGCAGATATCGAAATGTGTTGTTAAGTTCACAACTGCGTTTATTCAAATATGTGCGTAATAAATGTGTCAAAAGTATGCTTATAATTGTAATATTTATGGTTTATAGCATGAAACGGCTTTAAGCAAGAGACAATTCGATAGAATGATGAATGGTTTGACAGTCTGTGACCATACATGGCGCAAATATTGTAAACAAACTCAAAAGCATCTTATTAAATCATGAGTATCATCATCATTATCATCATCATCAGCTGTTCAATCACTGACATCCTTTCTAAAATGAGGCCTCTCCTAAGGTTTCTGGACTGTCAGCCACTCGTCCATTTGCGTTGTGTGGACCGACTTTTCCCATCCGGTCCAATGTAAGTTGGTGGGTGGACCGACCTTTAACATTGCCTATCCGACGCAAGATCAATTTACATGCAGACAGTTGGGTGTTCCCTGCGAATTTGGCTAACCACTGAAACAACAGTTAACACAAGTTGTTCCTACCGCAGGATTAAACCCTGTTACTTTTGACGCTAAGTTATGGCGATCACGTAATAGCTTATTACCTAATAGCTATATTTAACATTGGTAAAATATAATTTTAAGGACTTGTCTATATTGTTAAAGTGCCATTTTAATATTAGACAGAGACGGTCCTGTATCTTGTTTATGTATAACGATATTACGGATACGAATCGCATGTCCAAGGCGATTATGGTGGGGTAACCATATTGTTACTTCATAGCACTAAGCGGTACCGAATGTGTTATGGCAAGCTATTGGAAGAATCTGCTTGTTTGTCTATTTGATAGTTAGAAAAAGCGGGTCTCGTACTTGGAATAGTTCTAGTTAATGCATTCTATAAAGCTACTTAATTACTTTTGGTATCTATTAAATGTCAACGCTTAAAACAATTACTTGTAATAGAATATACTTATTGGATGATTTGATTTCTTCCATTATTAGATTTTTTCAAGTATTGTAGTCAAAAACCGTGGTAATCGTTAGCATTGTTAATAATTATTATTTTAAACTTTACTTAAGACGAATGTGACACAGAATAGATGTAAATAAACTAACCCATAGCAACGACGATGCGTCACTCGTGAGGCGTTGTTATCATCAGTGAGTGACATTTTATCAATAAGTAACCCTGGAAGTATGACGTCATGATGTTGCCACGGGTTACCTAATTTTGTACGTGTTACCTTTGCATTGCGGCCGAGACGAAGTTCGCGTTACTTCCGACGCGCCCAGAGGTAGGCCGTATGGCCTAGATGGGGCTGCTTCGGCGGCCAGCGCTGGTGGGGTCGCAGAAGACTGCCAAAGAGTTCCGGTGACCCCATCTCTAAGGCGCTAGAAACAACAACGTGGTGGTTTTAGTCGGTGCGAGTCCGACATAACCCGTATTTGTCCCCGCGAGGACGGGTATATGCGTAAACATTTCAGCACGGTAAAAATGGGTTAATTAATTTACAAGATTTTTACAGATCTTTTCCCAAAGTAATTCAGCTAATCTGTGAAAGGACATTACAATCTACATTTTTGAACTAATCAGTAGCGTCTTAACATCAATTTGTTTACTAAAATATCGTATTTTATAGATTGTAGATAGAAATTCTGGTTTTATTTTATATGATCTTATGTGCTCATTATAAAGGTTCATTGCATGTCTATATTAGATCTTAAAATTTGCTGTTTTCTCAACTGATATTTAGCATTGCTAAATAAGATTCTTTATTTATTCATATAGATAAAAATAAAGTATGGTAAGTCATTTTTAAGGATAGAAATCAGACCCCGTTTACTTATAATGTGAAATTAGTGGTATAATATCCAGTCATCATCTATCATCAGGATCGAAAACCTTTGTTAATTCTAGTGCCTCCTAATACCTACCATGGAATTTTTAGACAGTTAATGTCTCTTAAACGTTGGTCCAATTAGTCACGTTTAGATTATGGGTTAAAGGATGATTTTCATCGGTATTTTTAAGGTTTAACAGTTGCACACATTCGTGCGTGCAAAAGTTCGTAGATTACATCAGCACCTGTTTCCATAGTACATAGTTCAGGCGTCATGTAAGATGAAATAACCATTTTGAAATAATCTTGGATTATCTCGCAAAAATTCGCCTGTTTCCTAGAGCCTCCCTAATAACCTATCCTAAGAATTGGACACACCTGGCCAATGGTTGGGTGCGATTTTCATCCCATCGGTCTGTGATCGGCATCTTCAGACGATTGGAGTTGTTCGGCCAAGGTTGCTAACAACTAAGGAACAACCATGAATTTATTAGTCTCCCGAAAGATTCGACCTCCGGTTTCTAAAGCACACGACCATAGTCACAGCAGTATTAATTGATACATATGACAAAACAAAATTTTGATATTTTCTCCTGTTTGTCTGTTTGTTCTGGCTATTCTCTGAAATGGCTGGTCCGATTGTGACGGGACTTTTACTGGAAGATGGCTTATGAAACTGGGAGTAACCATGCCATTTTTTTAATTCATCCTGCGCTTCTTACGATTACCAGATCTACCCGCAAGTTTTATTAAGAGTTAAGACGAACCTGCATTCAAAAAGATCTACCGTCGTATAATTTTCATCATTGATACTAATTGATCTGCATCTTAACATATTTTTTAATGAACCTAGATCTTAAAGTAATACCGCTGTCAATAAAGTTCAAATAGCAAAAGGAAGAACGAATATAAATGCCATCCAGCCAGTCCTGCCAATCGATTAGTCTTGATATAATCTTAATGCACCATTAAATATAATTAGGCATTACATTAGCGGCACCATTTACCACCAGCTGTGTATGCTGGCCGGTTTTTTATGAAAAAAAACTCGAATGCAATACGAAATAAACAAGGATAATATCAATTACCTTTTCGCAATGCGTACGTACGCTAATTAAAAATGGCGAATGGGCAAGGTAATGTTTTCCACATGTAATGATTGCTTGTTTAGTTCGCGGTTCGTCGGGCAATCGATTTGGAAATTATTATTCGACAATTATTCGGTTACTGGAGCTGTTAAGTTGGTTAATTGATGCGGTTATCGTGTTGGTATTGATGATAATGAAAGATTTTTACGGAAATTTTGTACGTCGCATTGTGTGTTCTTGGTCCAAAGGTGTTGAAGATGGACGTAGGTTGATTAATTGATATCTTGGCTATTATCTTTGTTGCACTTATTAATTGACTGACTTCCCTAAAGAAGGAGGTACGTTATATGTTATATCGTTGCTCCGCTCCTAGAGCTCCGATATTGTTCATTCTATTTTTAGATGCTGTCTTTAAAATTTTTGCCTGTCATTGCACTGTATCTGTATCTGTATCGTGTCAATTGGTCCCATTTTTTATAATTTTTTTTATTAGGTAGTTTAACAGATATTCGGGAAATTTAAAATTTTACGGCACCAAAATCACAACCTCGAGCAATTTAGTTAAAAATGCTGCTAAAACCTTAAAAGATAGACTTAAACTATGTTCTAAATAATTTTATTTCTTTAAATGATCAATTATATAGTCTGTCAGCCATATCTCCATGTTGTAAGAATAACCCACAATAGACGTTTTAATGTATAACTTTGTTAAAATTGCAATATGCCATAATCAAACCTCATTTAAGGTAAAAAGGTGATTGCATTTAATAAATCATGTTTATTATGTTACATTTTGTTTAAATGAATACTTCAAACGATATTGGAGATTTAAAAATGCAGTGGTGGAAACCGCGGCGTAGTTTGTCTGATGGGAAGTGGTCACCGACGCCCATGGACATTGGCAATACCAGTGGTAACCAACGCGCTGCCTACCGTGAGACATAGGGTGTTAAGTCTCGTTTACCCAGTAAATACGCTGGCTACGGTGTCCTTCAAACCGGAACACAACAGTGTTTTCACTCTACGGCTTCGCGGCAGAAATAGGCACCCAGACCGTCTCCTGTAAAATGGGACCTGCTGTACCACCGGTGAATACTTTGTAAAATGGTTATCTACTGTTTCAAGTATATCATATTTTTTTATTAAGAAATGTTGTTTTACAGACCTGGTAAACTTCATCGATATTTGGTCGAGACTGTTGAAAGTTTGGGGAAATTTAGATTTCCCGGTTTCGAATACATGTTAATGATTGAAATTTAAAACGTTTTCGAAAAATAACCGATGCTCAATTTTAATTTGATTTTAGTTTTGTTTTACCTTGATTCAATATTTTATGTGGATTTGGTATATACTCCGTTTGTACATGAGTTCCTGGTTAAATCCGACTTGAGTAATAATGCAAATTCTTAAAGGAACAATCACATAAAACTACTAGTACCATCACAAAAAGGTCTTCCTTACATGCCGTAAGGTGTATCTATGTACATAAAAGAGATTACCATCTATATATTGACTCATCACGATATCTCTGGAACCATAAGCCGTAGCTACTTGAAGTTTGGTTGGGATATTCCTTTCGCCGAGTAATGGTCAGCTAAGAACGCATTTTACACAATTCCACCTACAAGGGGGATTTGATAGTTTGAAATATGACAACATTGTATGTAAAGCTAAGCAGTGTTCGCTACCGATTCACTTAATGACATTATAAACGGTCCTGAATATCAGTTTGACTGATATTCAGATATTACAGTGTAAGTTGATTTACAGGTATGTTGCATTCGGTAACTTGAATTTATTACTTGCGAATCGAGGTCGCGTAACTTCGGCAACTGATTTAAAACTGTTCGTACGTGAGGCAACTTTATGTTAAGTTGTGTGAATTCAATTAGTATTGTTTTGTATATTGTTGGCAATGGGTCGGCCACTTGGCATAGGATCAGGTTCTTACATTTTGCAGGCCTATGTCTGCCGCGAAGCAGCAGCGTGCAAAACACTACTGTGCTCCGGTTTAAAGGGCACCGTAGCCAGTGTATTTACTGGGTAAACGAGACGTAACATCCCATATCTCACGGTAGGCAGCACATTAGCGATACCCCAGGTGTTGCCGATTGCTCGTGTGCCTTCGTTGGAAATAACTTTTTCAATTGATTTGGCATTAGACTTTGTTTTTGTAAATTTGATTTCTAAATTAGCCAAACTAAACAGACAAATGCAAGAGAATCGATGCTCCAATATTGTTTTTTTTAAAAATTGTCGACGGAGCTTTGCTAAATGTACATACAATTATGAATATACTTTCTTCGACTAATTTATTACCTAATTGAGAATTTTACGACCCAAGGCGGTTGTGATTAGCTTATTGATTTTAACAAAACGAAATCATACACGATATTCGAATATTATACTATTAGAAAGTTGTCAAGAAATGTTTGTGTTGAATGGTATTATAAAATAAATTAATTTTTATAAGATAACACAGCCTGGTAATGAAATGGTCGCTTCAGGTTTTGTTTCAAATTACGAAGTATGAATGCTTATTGATATGAATGTTTATGAATTATTTTAAAAAATTACGTTAAACGAAGACCGCCGAGTTTCTTACGCCGCTTCCTCTCAGGTCTGAGGCGTCCTATTCCGAACCGGTGGTGGCGTGTTTGACGATCAATAAGCAATTGCGAACTTGTATATTGAATAAATATTTTTGAATTTTAATACGAGTGAAGCAATTTCGCGCCAAAAGAGAAGAAGATAAAGAAGCTGATAAAAATATACCTACAATATTAAGCTTGTGATATATATATATACCTTCATCTTCAATCACGTTATCTATTAAAAATAAACCGCATCGAAATCAGTTGCTTATTTTGAAAGATTTAAGCATACGTAGGGAAATAGGGACAGAGAAAACGACTTTGTTTTATACTATGTGTGATACATGACTGATTTGTGTCGGGTGTATCACTCGAATTTTGTGCTTAACGCTGTTTACGAAAAGAACAATGTTATCCTATTTCCCTAAGCCATTTAAGATGGTGTTGATAAAAAGGATGCGTTGTTCCCGTATCTAGGACGAAGATTATATTTCGTTATTAGCAATCTACTCCTTGGCGCATACAATTCGCCCCCCCGCGTAAGGATATTGCGTGATACGGCCGGTGGCACACCGGGCGCGCTTAGCAATAGTTTTTTCGTAACGGATTGTGATGGGCTTTAAAGATTGTGTGACGTTTTTTTTATTATCGATTTAATAGTTTACAAGTTTCAGTTATTGTATTATTTTATCTTTTTTAATTTGATGCGTAATTTAGAGTTCGTTGTTTAGTTGCACTTTATGCAATGTTTTAAAAACATTATAGGGGAAAGAACTAAAGAAAAATATATATTTCTGCATAATTTAGTGATCGCCAAGTCAATAAATTTTACCGCATCGCCGTGTGGCATATCAACACAATATTTAGAACCGTCTAAGCGTAAAGCTCCAGTCGTCGAAGGTACACGAATTATGGGCAAGATGAATATAAATGCACATCTGACAGTATGACTTTGTTCGATCGATATGTAAAACTCTGCTAAACCCAAAGTGTGGTCCAAAAAGACACAAGTGCCTGGAGAATTTAAAGTTTCGCTTTGTCAGCCGAAAATAACGAGCGAGTTGGTTGTGCTGGCCCTAAATTTTTCACTTGGTACCTAAAGCGAATTGTTGAATATTTGACGTGAATCCGAATCACCTGAAAAAACTCGACGGACTTACGAATAACTGCATTCGAATCGTTACTTATTGAAAGAAAGATGGCCGAATGTATTTAGCATTCAAGTGAAAACTTAATCTATTTAAGCATGGCAACATAAGATTTTATCCGCAGATTTACACTTCAGATTAATGTACGTTTTAGTTTTTACATAAATGTATTTAATAGTAAAAGTAGATTTAGTTCTGTTAAGTTACGTTTTTTTATTCATCGTTTTATCGTTGAGCCACTTGTTTTATACGGCACTAAGTTTTTCTGCATTCATTTTTTTAACGTCTATACACTATAAAAAAGACGTACAATAATAAGTAATCGTAATTCCTCACTTGTATAATTCTGTGGAATTCTATTTACTCATGTACTGACTAAACCGCTACCCCTCAAAAAATGATGGCATAGCGTTCAGAATTATTCTATGGGGTCATTTCACAGGAATATTTTATCTATGTGCTTGTAATTCTTTTTTGAAACATGTTTAAAACGAACATTTTATTGCATTCATGGTAAACGGACTTTTACTGTGAATATGGTGTAATGTTAAGACTAAGTTTAACAGTTTACTTACCAAATTTATGAAGGTAAAGTCGTATGCGTTTAGTTTTACCTAATTAATTAATTAATTAATTAGCTAATAACGAACGCCCGGTGTAACGCAGCTTTAGTAAGAAACAGTGCAAATGTTTCGCTTCCTTTTTTCATGGCGGCAAGGAATAAGCGGAAGATAATTATTCCTCACGCTCCACCGGAAATGAGGAGAAAGGGGAAAGGGGATGGGGAGGGGGTGAATTAGGCCCTGTTTATGGTGCAAGGCCGGGCATACGAATTGGCGCGAAATAGCGCATAGTTTTCCCGCGCGTTCGGCGTCCATCTTTGATCGGGAGCCGCGCTATTTGCACAGATAATGAAAGAGTGTTGTTTTAATTCCGTTCACGAAATATAAGTTATTTTATTGTTGTGCATTTATTATATTTAAATTTCACTGTATGCAATTTTTATTTGTTGATTATTGTAGAGATAGAACAAAATTTATCGTTTACAAGGATCCGAAACTGGGCAAAAACAGTAAATTTACAAAACAGTTTTATTACATATTTTTTAATAATTTATCGTCTTCTGTGCGGCTTCTGCCTACTCGAATTTCAGAAACCCACCTTGCGACAGTGGGATACGGCAGAGCAGACTTCTCTTATATTGCCTCCAAATTGCAATGAATCTCTTACATCGTTAGTTTTTTTTTTTTTTTAAAAAGGGTTTTTATCTATGTTTTTCTCCATTTTCGACCACTCGTTCCGACACAAAGCAAACAAATGACTACATTAAAAATAAAATAAAAAGGAATCGAAGACTTTTTCTTTATTAAAATTAATTATATTTAAGCTACGCCCTCTAGTACTTTTTTCCTACAAATGAGTGTATGTATCGTTCCTATATCTCACTTTTCCTATACCAACATTTTTGATCCCTCCTAATAGAGTAACGCCAATTTTTTTTAGGTTGTCTAAACTAAAATCGACCGATCTGAGCTTGGTGTTGCAATAATACACTTAACTATCGCTAAAATTTTAAAATCTTTTAATAAGATAACACATCAACTTCTGAAATAAGTTTCTGAGCTGAGTTTCGGCGGCAATTTCGGTTTCTCTGACACTGACTGATTGAACACTGATTTCTTCTGACACTATTGAAAAGTAATAAGATGATCCGTGCGACCCACTAAGCCGCATTAGACCAGCGTGGTGGGTATATAAGTCTAACAGTGGACTAATACAGGCTGATGATGATTGTGATGACGATGATGACATCTTATAAAGACCATCGTTGTTTTTACTGCGACATTGTTTGACAGAATGCTTTTATCAAATTGCTCGATTGGATAATAAACGGCTATTTAACTCACAGTGATTCAAAATAGAATAAAAACACCAAGTTCTTGTTATATGTGTCAACGTCTTGTTCAAACTGTTCAATAATATGTGATAAGGGTGCATTTGAGCCAAAGAATAGTTAGTATTGATATAATTCCTAGGAAAAAAAGTGGCTTTCGTACGCCTAGTGTTTTGTCAATTAATTGTCATTACTGAGTTGAGTCAACTAATAACATTGTTGTTACGGGGTGAAATTGTTTACGTAAATTCTTTTTATTATTGCTATTATATAGGTAAGTTTTGCAACATACAAACTATCATGTTCGTTATATTGAAAGGGATGTCTTAAATAAAACCTAGGTTCATCAACGGTAGCTTTACTTCGCCTAATGGAGTACTAAAGTATAATGATGTGTCCCAAATTCTCTTTTAATAGTAATAGATGTTATATGGTGCGCATATTCGGACCCTATTATGCTAGTTAAGCAGTTTATTTCTTAGATTTTTCTTATGGTTTGGTCTCCTTTATATGTGTGTAAATTATAGGCACAGTTGATTCTTATTTAAGTCTTCTTAATGAGGATAAAAAAGCTTTTCATAAACATTAAATTCTCCTCGGTATAAACTTATTATTGACTGCCTCCGTAGCCTAGTGGTATGGGTGTGTGCTTTAAAACCGGAGGTTGTGGGTTCGAATCCTGCGGAGGCTCAACAAGTTTCCATTGTTGTTTCCTAGTCGGTTAGGGCAATTTGGTCCGATCGTCTGAAAAGTAAGGTGATACATGCGTCGGACGGTGATAATAAACTTATTATAAATATTTACCTACTATGCGGCAGATTACACAGAAGGCTGAGTAGTATAATCTGCTTTTATGCTTGGCGTTCGTGGACTATGAGAAAGCCTTTGATTCGGTCGAAATTTGGGCCATGTTGCAGGTACTTCAGCGTTGCCAAATTGACAGTCTTTATATCGAGATGCTAAGGCTTTTGTTTAGTAAAGCTACGACGCCCGTCCGAGTACAATCTAGTAGTACGAAGAAACTCTTCACCTCTGCATTGAAAGATGCTTTCAAACCTATTGGAAAGCACGCGGTATAAGCATCAATGGCGAGTGCAACCACTTTAGATTTGCCGACGACATAGCCATGATGGCGGAGTCGCTGGAGGGCCTAAACGCTATACTCAATGACCTCATCACGTGGGCCTTAGGGTAAACATGGACAAGATGAAAGCCATGTCCTACGCTCATGTCATGCCTACGCCGGTGACTGTCTGACGCTTGATGAATAAATTTATCTGAGACATGTAGTCCGGTTAGGTAACGGTTGTAAGGCCATCTACGACGCAGAAGTCCATCGACGAATCCGACTCGAATGGTTCGAGGAAGCTACGATATACTTTCTTGTCCAATATACCTTAATGCCTGACTGCTAACCAATGTGTGTTGCCAGTGATGGCCTACGACACTGAGATTGGCTCCTTCGCTGCCGGCCGTTTAAGGAAGCTCGCTCAGCGAGCTATAGAGCGGGTTATGTTCTGTATTTCTCTGCGTGATAAAGTGTGTAATGTCATAGCCCGCAGAATTAGCGAGCTGAAGTGGCAATGGGTTCGCCATGTAGCTCGTAGAACCGATAACCGTTGGGGAAGAAAGGTTCTCGAGTGGCAGCCTTGTTCTGGACGTCGCAGCGTAGGACGAGATAAAGTGACGACCGTGCAAATGTGCAGGTGGTCGGTAGATGCTGGTGTCACAGGATTGTGCCTCTTGACGACTTATGGGGAGGCCTTTGCTCAGCATTGGGCTCTGACAGGCTTAAACGAAGGCGACGACGGTATAAATCTACCCTAAGTTAAATAGATTTCGATAAGAGATTTATTTTTGTCTTTGGTTTGGAAGTACGATATCGTGTCATCCATTAATCTTACAATTTTTTTATCGCTACGTTCCAGCTCAGTACAATTTTAGATTTAAAATGTAATCATTGTAGTTTATGAGTGGTTAAAAAGTATTAAAATATATTATTAACTATTAAATAACTTACAACGATTCACCACATGTACATGCAAGCTACGTAACTTTAAGAACTGCAGGTACATCGAATATAATGTATTTGTGATTAACTATCATACGTTCGTCCATTACTTAGTAATTTATAACCTTAAGAACCTAATTTTTAAATACTTTTTACAGTCATACGTCTTGGCTTATCAGATTCGTACTTTCTATTTACAAATTTTGACACTTTATATTACCTTTATGCGATACGTGAATGTCCTTTCGATGCTATATTCGCCGAAACGAATTTCTTCTCGTATCTGCGATCTACGACGCATCCACAGACACGAGGAGACAATTATACGTCGCCGCTAATTCGGCTCTGTTAATTCGGCGGACCCTCGGGCTAGACGGGGGCTTTGTCTGGCCGCCATTGAACCCGGGACCCTGGGCATTAACCGCCCGACTATGGTGCGCGACCACCGACGGGCACCGATAGCGGCATTGTTTGAACGCGACCCCGAAAACTTTGGCCGTTTCAATTCGGTCGGATTATCCTCGATGTGACTCAAAGTTGGCGTACATTGGAGTTTTGCCACAGTGTAATTATTAGATAAGAGATGTTTCGCGTTTATAATGAATCGGCCGGGTAGCAAACGTGGTGTTAGTTTCGGTGTTACGCGTGTCGACATACTCTTTATGTTCGTTTGCCTTAAATTAGATCTGTAAGTGATGTAGTTTTCGACAAAATCTGAAGACTTTTTCTGTACTTGGAGCTTATTATTTTAGATTTAATGTACGGTGGCTTACTTAGACTTGAAGAAATGAAACAAGTAAAGCGTCAGTCGTGGATCCATTCGTCAAACAAATTACATATACAACTGCGTTCTGGGAACGGTAGAACCTTTTTTTTGCCTTGGCAATATTTAACGATGTCGTCATCATCATCGGCCTGCATTAGTCCACTCTTCTTGAAGAATGCAATCTTCTTTTGTCACAGTATGCGAAACGCAAATATCGCTTGTAATTTAAATTTAATAAAAGAAGAAAACAAATTTAAAAAGCGTTTTCTGGGAACTGTTTAATCAACTCGAAACTTGGCCTTATCACCAATTCTCTGAGCGCATTTTCTTAAGGTACGTGAGATAACTTATTCTTGCAAGGGTCTCTAAATTTAAACTTAATCCAATATCGGACCACCTGACGTTTGACGTGAGGATGGCAATTTTGCGAATGGACGACCGCATCTAACTTGTCAAATTAGATCGACTGGCTGGGATAAAAATACCTGTTCCTGTAAAATATATATCCCAAAAACATTTGAAATCTAATGATTAATAAGGGAATAAGTTGTTCGGAACGTTTGTGAGCTAAAGATTATTACAGTATACATTTCTAATGCAATATAGCTCTGTTTTATTCTTCAAACTAGCTGTTGAGCACGACTTTGTCCGCGTGGTAAGATTAAAAAATTATTCCGGTAGTTTTTTTTTATAAGAAAAAACAGCCTAATTACTTCCGGTTATATCAGCCTTATTCATGTGAAAGCTTCATCAAAGTCGGACCGGCCATTCGAGAAATTAGCAGAACTGATAGACAAAAAACCACGAGAACATTATTGAAGGACTTTTTTTGGGATTTCATCGTGTTTATTTCACATATTTAAATTCCCGACGTTTCGAACACTTTAGCGGCTGTGGTCACGGGGTACACTGAGATGTCATTCGTCTTGTTGCCAGTGCTGAAGCGGGGTTTCCAGATCTTAATAGTACATATTGTACCTATGCAAAATGAACTATTTACAGCCGCAGCCGGTGGTATTAAGCTTGGTTGTTAATTTTACTTTATTTATTATAGGGTCACAAGCCTTTTGTAAAACCCGTCTTCTGTATTCATCTAATTTTCTCCATCCGCTCGCATGAAGTGTTCGAAACGCTATAAAATCCGTAAAGTCCTTTTATGATCCTAAATATCAAGCTAATATAAAATAATATTTTTTTATGAAATTTTCTATTCCTGTCACTAAGAAAGGCCTATAGTACTATGTTTTCAAGGATTGATATACAGAGAAATGAGACAATAAACGTGATTTAACATCATTTGAATTATTATTTAATACTTATTGCATAAATATCATCAGTTATTATCGTTCATTCCATGTCAGTCAGTCCATCCAAAAAGAACACGAGCAGAGCCCTGAACAGACTGCTAATAACAATATGATTAGGAACAAAAAACATGTAAAACACATACTTCTTACTAATTTATTTATCATAATAAAGATAAACCTTTGCAAACAGCTGTACTTATATGAAACCTTTAAGGTATGCATTATGTAATGATGTTGCCTTGTTTTAAAGCCGATTTAAAAACAATATCTCACCCCAAATGGGGAAGCCCGGGCGAGCGGGGGTATCTTATATCAATCTAGTGGCAACACTTGTGATGAATGTGGTCTCTCTGACGCTGGCAGCTTTTAATATCTCTTTTTATTGCCTGCGCAAGTTAGTTGTGTTTAGGGTTGAGCGAATTATGAAATTGTAGAATTAAATGTCTGTATTTCTGGTACTATTAAAATTATGCTGTCCGTTCCTTACGTGTTAGTTTGTTTGCTAGTTAATGTTACAAAGTTCTTGATTTAAATTATCCAAAATAAGTCGAAAGGTTTTTTTTTGATACAGTCTTAGTATTAAATGAAACAAAATTTTACCACAACGCTTTCAAAGTAATTTCAATGTACTTACACTATTAAATGTTTTCTTTAAATAATATATGCATATTGTTAAAACGATCGTGTTTGCGTTGTATGTTTCGGAGCGAAATTTATATCTTTACACTTGTAGTGTGATAACCGTGATAACCCGACAAATTATGGACAGTTTTACATTACAATTATGTATTTTTTGCAATCTTTTATGAAATTGTTAAGTCTAGGAAAAATTTATTAAATATGAATGTCACAGTATGAGTGTTATTCAGGTAAATCTAAATGAATTAGAAGCCTTCCACATGATAGCATTGACAATCGATAGGAAAAATAATAAAAATGTTTATGTAATAATAAAAATGATTTATGAATACTTTATGCTCAAGCATTAATTATAAAACTTCTTCCGGTTCTTCTTTGGACAGGTCAAAATTTCCGAAATCTTGTTAAATTGACATTCATAAGAGGTGTACAGAGCCTGGATCGTATATAAATATTTTTTTAATTTGAATTACCAGTTCACAAAAACCAATATAAATTTATCTAGGTGACAACCCTGTTGTAGGTTTTCGACATTTTCGTTGCCATGTTGTGTTTATACTCTTGTTTACAGGCGTTGTTTCGCGCTCGGCGAATGTTTTATTGCATTGTTATGATAGTTCGTTTCGCGAGATTGATCCGCTAGCCAGTTTTCTTCGGCCTTTTCTTGGCTGCTCCATCGTTGATTCGGCGGCCGAGTTGTTTGTTGGTTTCGCGTAGATTCAGAATGTTGTTTTTGTCGCTTGATTTATGGCACTTGGTGCGCGCTGTAGATCTTCGTTGCTTGGAGATTATTATTCACTATACGATTCAATATACCAAAGTTTGGTATTGAGTTTTTGTAAACTAAGTCTATTGCTTATGTATTGGTCGCCATCAGCCTGTGTAAGTCCACTGCTAGACAAAGGCCTCCCCTGATCCATTACGGGGTTTTTGGACCGTATCCCACCACGCTGGTCCCATGCGGTTTGGTGGTGGGTCGACTTGTTACATGCCCATCCGACGCATGGATTATCTTACTTTTCAGACTTTGGGTGATCAGGCCCAAATTGCCCTAATCAACTAGAAAACAACAATTAAAACTTCTTGAGTCCCGCAGGATTCAACCCTGAACTTCGGTTTCTAAAGCACACACCCGCCACTAGGCTACGGAGGCAGTCATTGATTAAGCATCGCCTTATTTCCCAGATCTAGGGCCTCTGTTCTTATCTTGTCCCCAACTCAAAATTACGATGACTACAGTATAATAATGTAATATAATAGTAATAGCGACTCGAGAGAAGAAAGAAGTAGGCGGATATAGAAAATAAATAATTAATTTATTATATTTCTATTTCTCGCTACTATTCGATCCCTCCTCGGAACTATAAATATAAACCAAAGTATTAATTTGTAAGCTCTCAAAATGCCAATACTTAGTTTGTAGTGAAACAGCAACAATTAGTAATTTGTTAATGGATAACTGAAACACATTTTCCTATAAGATATTTAATTTGAAAAAATAATTATCACATATTTATTTATTTTTATAAAAAAGCTACCCTTAAGTTAATATATATATAATTAATGATAATAATAGGAGTTAATAGTAAGAAAAATGCATTTTACTTTATTTTAAGAATTTTTATAATTGACCACGTGAGTTTCGGTTTCGGTTTCGGTTTCGGCCGAAACTAAGGCCATAGCCGAACTTTCGGTTTCGGCCGAAAAACCAGTTTCGGTCGGACTCTACTGATAAGTAAGTTGATCCATGCGTCGGATGAGCAAGTAAAAAGTCGGTAGAACCACCAACCCGCATTGGACCGAGATAGAATACGGTCCCAAATCCCCCAATGGATACATCCCTAGTGTATTTGGGGAGACCTATGTCCAGTTGTGGACTATCACAGGCATAGAGATGATGATGATTGCTTGCAGCGATCCATCTTGTTTTTGACGTTTGTATATTAATACAAAATTTTCCATACTTTGTTATGTTGTGTTACATTCCTCGTGCCTTATGCGTCATTCTGCCAAACAGAACGGCGGCCATCTTGCCAAGGGTCGGTAACAATTGGCATCGCTTTGCCCCGATGCGACCTCAAAACTCGCGCCAAATTGACTGACAATTGACGACGATTTGAAAGGACAAAGACGGCACTGCGTTCGTGTCGAGTTGGCAGTTAAATGTAGAGACACCCTAAGCAGTGAACTTTCTTCAAATGACCTTTTCCCTTTATAAGGACATTTGTTTGTGGTCGCTGATGTTTATCAGTGACTAGCGACCCGCCCCTGCTTCGCACGGGAGCTATGCTGGTATGAAATACACCTACAATATTAAGCATGTGTTATATATAAATCTTCCTCTTCAATCACTGTATTTATTTAAAAAAAACGCATCAAAATCTGTTGCGTAGTTAGAAAGATTTAAGCATACATAGGGATATAGGGACAGATAAAGCGATTTTGTTTTATACTATGTAGTTATGTAATGTAGTTAATCAATAATTGGATTATAGTGACATTACGATGTTGATGTAATTTTGGTTTTTACTATTTGTTCGAAAGATCGAGGTGCGTAGAAATGATTTCTCTTATGTACTAGCATAGCCGCTGGCTACTGCTTGCAGAATTATGTAATATAAATATAATGTATAATATTGATCATATATTTATATATATATAAAAAAAACAATGACCACAGACTTTCGTGTCGGTTCTTCTCTAGACAGAGAACTTGTAGAAGGTTGACGTTTAGAAGAACTCGTCACAGCCTAAATTGAATAGAGCATTCAAATTTAAAATTGTTACTACTAGTATCATCAAGTTATGTTGTCCAATAATAGAAAGTATTTTAATTAATCCAGTTTATACCAATGTAATCGCCACCCTTACGTCTGAGTAGCATTTTTAAAATTTTGTATATACATATATGAATAGATACATTGATGAATTTACTAAACTAACGTATGCCAGTATGTGATTGAGGCAGCAATAATCGTCCGTCCCTTCGCAAAGTTGCGTCATTTACAGAATGTTTGTTTGTTGCGTTTCCTTCATATACCTCGTATTTAAATTTTATGTTAAATGAAATGATGAGGCGACCTAGACTTTCTTATCGCAAGTGATACTCCCTCCGAAGAAAATCCTTTAAAACCTTTAAACATTGGATTTACGTCACGCTTACCTAGTAATTACGCTGTCTACAATGTCCTTTATGGCAGAAAACACTAGTGTTTTCACACTGCTGCTTTGCGGGAAAAATAGGTACCTATGAGGCACCTTCCCAGTCCGTCTTCTATGAAAATTTTACCTATCATCTTCAAATATGAAAGTGTACAACACGGGAGCAATGCTAACACCCTGTGGCATTCTCAGATGCGCGGGCGTAGCTGGTGATCGCGGCGGCATGCAGGGCGGCGGCGCGCCCGCCCCGGACGCCGACCAGGCGCAGTTCGAGGCGGACAAGCGCGCTGTATACAAGTGAGTGGTCCTACACTACAACCTTAATGTACACAACTAGTGAAAGCTCGATAATATACTCTTAGACTTTGAAATGGGGGACGTTGGCGCGGTGCGGGTTTTTGTATGAATCTATGACATAAAAATACCACTATTTGATAAAAAGACAAGTTTCGATGGTACACAAACTAAATTACGAGCACGTAACTCAAGTATATGATATATAATAAGTTTTTCTTGATAAAATTGTAACCGTTTTCGCAAAAACGCAAATTGTCCGGTTCCCTTTTAAGCGTTTTATATCTTGTTTGTTTAAAAGAAGTTTAAAGAAACTCATAGATTGCACTCGATTCGATTATATAATCATTTACTTTAGTAGTACACATTGATATTTTAGATACAGGTGGTATATACATATCCATGATTTGTGCTTTTGTAATTACACGAACCTTTAAAAGTCTTTGAGAAAAATTTATCTGGCGATAAAGCTGGCGTATAGAATCTGCTTAATAGGAAATGTAATCGAACACCGATGACAAGCTTTTATGGCGCCTAAAGCCACAATATGCTTATTAAATTATAAAAAAATAAAAGTTCTTTATTTGTTCTTAGACAACTACAATTTAAATCATAATTATTTCTTAATGTAAAGCCCCCCTCCAAAGAATCCTAAACAACGTGCTTATTACCGCCGCACTATTTAATGTACACGCGACTATCAAGCAATAAGCATGACTTATGTGTTCTCGACAATTGAGTTTATCATTAGAATTTGCTTACCAAAACTCTATCTAACCTATCCGGTGTGTATTCTCTGATGTTCCAGACATCCGTTATTCCCACTGCTGGCGTTGCTGCTGGAGAGATGTGAGCAGGCGACCGCGGGGGCGGAGCCCCAGCCGCCGACGCCTTCGGTGCCGACCTTCAGGCCTTCGTGCAGCACCAGCGCCGGGACAGGAGGCCGTTCCTAGTGGACGACCCTGAAATCGACGGCCTGATGATTAAGAGCATACAGGTATTAATGACGGGATTAGGGGCTCTGAGTCTGTGGAGAGAATTGGATATAAAGTAGAATTGATATTATACGTACGTATGGTGTTGTCATTGAGTAAATATTGTTACTAAGGTGTTAATCGAGTGACAGAAGAATAATAACAACTCCTTAAGCGTAGCGTTATTTGGTTCTGATGGGTCACACTGTTTACGTTAATTGCGTCTGTACTTGGGCTTAAAATAGTAATAAGGTCACACTAGGAATGTTCCTAAAATTGCAAAACAATTTAAACTTGACAAATCAACAAATTATGCTTAAAAACTCATTGTCGTTCGTCATTTAACAAGTGAACGTGAAGTAATAAAATAGCAATTATGAATAACATAATATTTTATCCGTGGGCGCTATTATGTTATATTATAACATATTAAATATGTCAGATCTTATAAGAGCTCATGTTTTTATTAATACAGTAAATACTTACTACTTTATAAATGTTTTATTAAGTAGTTGTTGCACTTAGGAGAAAACAGTTTAAGAACCTTATCTGTGTTTTTTCATTGAAAAGAAGGTAAGAACTTGAATTCTATGTAAGAATTTTCTTCATAATTTCCATCAAAATTAGCTCCTTCACCAATTGTAATAAGCCTTCCACCACCAACTAAAAAAATCATTAGCAATTATTTCTGCCCCGTTTCATTGTTCAAACATGATGATTTACAAAGAGCCTTGCCCATTCCAGGTCTTAAGGATCCACCTGCTCGAGTTAGAGAAGGTCCAGGAGCTGTGTCGTGACTTCTGCGGCAGGTACATAGCCTGCTTGAAGACCAAGATGCAGAGCGAGAATCTTCTACGCACGGACTACTCAACTGGTAATAACCCAAATCGAAATCGTAAGATGTTAGGTCCCTTTTTTTCGGGAGACTGATTGACTACCAGGATAATGCCTTTTTCTGCAATAAAAAAGCACTGGAGTATAAACAATTCTGGTTTAAACGGTTCCGTACCCAGCATAATTGAGAGAAAAATGTTAGTACTACGAAGACCTTAGGCGACAGAGATCTGTAATTTTGGTAAGGAACAGTCTTTTGGAATGTAATATGCGGTCGTATCGTAATCGTAAAAGTATTTTGCCTAAACAAAGTAAAGAATTTACACTACAAATATTTGTTATTCTGATAATGATCTGTCTGTTATAAACTACCTTACCTTACTGTCATTAAAAATCTTCTGCAATTCACATAATATGTAATATTTTGACTTTATCAATATATTAGATTAAGTTCATAAGTCTTAAATATTATCCTGTTTATGTAACATTGTGTTTTTTATCTTTACGAGTTTCTAATGTTTTCTTCATTCTTCAGGCGGCATAGAGAGCAACAACAATTTGTCCGGCACAATGGACGACCACTCGAGCACATCCAACTCGCCTCAGTATCAGGTACCAAAAGTATGTCAATGGTCGGCTCAGATTACTTGTTTATGTGATAAATCATGAATTAAAATTAAGCTAACCATTTGGTATAGATATTGTCTATTGATGCAACATAAATCGGCTATTTGATACCTAAAGAGACAAGTGACTGAAATGGGTGAGTGAGATGGAAGGCAGAGGGGCTTTTGTCTCTTTCTAAACTAGCGATCATATAGGATTTTGCTATTTCCGCTCGGAGACGAGACGAAGCTACTATACAGTCTGAAATGCTGTAAATATTTATTTATCTTCCTTAGGTTTGTGTTCCGTTGTGTTGTCCGAACTAAACTTGTTTAGATTTTAGACCCAAGGGTCTAAAATGCCATAACCATTACTTTGCTAGTCACTAACCACCCCGTCAGAACAAACAACAAGTCGTGACCATTCTTTCTGTTCGTTATTGCACCTAATGTTTATGAACACAAGATGTAAAATGCTTCAACCCTTTGTTTCTTTTTATTTCATTTGGTAAAGAACTTAACTATTTGTTTGTTAGTGAACCTAAACACATTGTCATATGATCTAAAATGCCGTGACGATTGTTTCAAGGTGCTGAATAAATCCCGTTGCTCGTTAAAAACGGAATAAGCGCCCGTGGTCTGCTCCGTTCGTTTTTGCATCTAATTTGTTTATGAATAGAGTCTAAATTACCTTGACGTATGTGTTTTCTTATAATTGAAAAAAAAAACTCGGTTTTCTATAACCGTCCGTTCCGTTTAACTTTGCACTGCCTACCGTTATGGTAATAAATTATTTAATTCTGTTTACTTTTGTACTGATTGATTATCGTTTTCTCTCAGTCGCCGCCCCCTCCCGCGCCAGTGTACCCACCAACGTTCCCCCCACGCCCGACCTCCACTACCCGCCGCCTCACCGTGATACAGGTAAGGAGTTAAATGTGGAATGTCAATGCTTGTGCACAAACCATTTGATCGTTTGCTCGCGATGTATAAGAACCTAACGAACCTGCCACGCGTTGCTGTGGGTACCTCTAATACCTTCCTACGGCGACACTTGTAGGAGTGGAAAATGTAAAATGTTTGTGCACGGATCACTCGTACAATGTGACTTATTTGTGCACAAACCATTGTATTATTTGCCCCGAATCGTATAAGAAACGTAACGGAACCTATCACGTTGGAGACTAGCACGATAAGGTTGTCTTTTACACTCCTGCCAAGCCATCACACGCTCCTTTGCCAAGAGATGTAGCGAAAAAAAGTCCAATCAGCATCAACACCAAAATCATTTTTATGATTAACTAAATTGGCAAAATTATATTTATTTTTATATTGTGAAGCGGCTCCAGTGTAATTATTTCAAATTATCACTGATAAAGCTTCAATGCAGTACGAGACGCTCGGTAGCGCGGCGCTTCCATGCAGCTCGGCCGCTGTCGTAAATAAATTCATTTTGTTTTAACAAATGGCGAGCAGTGAAATTTCCTTCCGGAATCTTAAACTTAAATGAATAAAAGATCGACTGATGAAAAAAAAAATGCTTTTTTTACAGAAATGAGTTAAATTTTCATTTGTTAGTTTAAAAGTTAGTTAACAATACGAAAATAAACAAATAATCTTAAGTCGTTAATATATTCTTAAAGTATAGACATTCGACCATGGATGCTGAAAATTTCATGAATTTATCTTTAACGGTTGATTTTAATCCATTTTTAATTAAAAGTGCTTAAAATTTTCATTGTAAAAAAAATGTTGTTAAAATCAAAATTTTTAAAAATCGTTGGGGGATCAGTTTTCCATCATAAGTACCTATGAAATATATATATAGATTAAATTTTTATGATCAAGTGGTAAATGGGGTCCACTTGACGTGATCTTGCTCATTATAACATATTAAATATGTCAGATATTATAAGAGCACATATTTTTATTAAAACAGTAATAAATGTCTTAATAAGTAGTTGTTGCACTTCGGAGAAAACAGTTTAAGAACCTTATCTATGTTTTCATTTAAAGGAAGATAAGAACTTGAATTTCCATCAAAAATAGCTCCTTCACCAATTGTAATAAGCCTTCCACCACCAACTAAAAAAATCATATGCAATTATTTCTGGCCCGTTTCATTGTTCAAATATGATAATTTACAAAGAGCCTTGCCCATTCCAGGTCTTAAGGATCCACCTGCTCGAGTTAGAGAAGGTCCAGGAGCTGTGTCGTGACTTCTGCGGCAGGTACATAGCCTGCTTGAAGACCAAGATGCAGAGCGAGAATCTTCTACGCACGGACTACTCAACTGGTAATAACTCAAATCGAAATCGTAAGATGTCAGGTCCCTTTTTTCGGGAGACTGATTGAGTACCAGGATAATGCCTTTTTCTGCAATAAAAAAGCACTGGAGTATAAACAATTCTGGTTTAAACGGTTCCGTAGCCAGCATAATTGAGAGAGAAATGTTAGTACTACGAAGACCTTAGTATGTTTGGAATGTAATATGCGGTCGTATCGTATTCGTTAAAGTATTTTGCTTAAACAAAGTAAAGAATTTACACTGCAAATATTTGTTATTCTGATAATGATCTGTCTGTTATAAACAACCCTACCGCTATTATAGATATATTAGATGAAGTTCATGAGTCTCAAATATTATCCTGTTTATTAAATTGTGTTTTTACCTTTACGAGTTTTTAATGCTTTCCTTCTTTCTTCAGGCGGCATAGAGAGCAACAACAATTTGTCCGGCACAATGGACGACCACTCGAGCACATCCAACTCGCCTCAGTATCAGGTACCAAAAGTATGTCAATGGTCGGCTCAGATTACTTGTTTATGTGATAAATCATGAATTAAAATTAAGCTAACCATTTGGTATAGATATTGTCTATTGATGCAAGATAAATGGGCTATTTGATACCTAAAGAGACAAGTGACTGAAATGGGTGAGTGAGATGGAAGGCAGAGGGGCTTTTGTCTCTTTCTAAACTAGCGATCATATAGGATTTGGATATTTTCGCTCGGAGACGAGACGAAGCTACTATACAGTCTGATATGGTGTAAATATTTATTTATCTTCCGTTTGTGTTCCGTTGTGTTGTCCGAGCTAAACTTGTTTAGATTTTAGACCCAAGGGTCTAAAATGCCATAACTATTGCTTTGCCAGTCGCAACCGACCCCGTCAGAACAAACAACAAGTTGTGACCATTCATTCTGTTCGTTATTGCACCTAATGTATAAGGACACAGAGTGTAAAATGCTTCAACCCTTTGTTTCTTTTTGTTTCATTTGGTAAAGAACTTAACTATTTGTGTTGTTAGTGAACCTCAAACACATTGTCATATGATCTAAAATGCCGTGACGATTGTTTCAAGTTGCTGAATAAATCCCGTTGCTCGTTAAATACGGAATAAGCGCCCGTGGTCTGCTCCGTTCGTTTTTGCATCTAGTTCTTTCATGAATAGAGTCTAAATTACCTTGACGTATGTGTTTTCTTTTCAGTGGAAAAAAAAACTCGGTTTTCTATAACCGTCCGTTCCGTTTAACTTTGCACCTTATTGTTATAGTAATAAATTCTTTAATTCTGTTTACTTTTGTGCTGATTGATTATCGTTTTCTCTCCAGTCGCCGCCCGCCCCCCTACCTGCGCCCGTGTACCCGCCAACCTTCCCCCCGCACGCCGCCGACCTCCACTACCCGCCGCCTCACCGTGATACAGGTAAGGAGTTAAAAGTGGAATGTGGAATGCTTGTGCACGAACCACGTGTATAATGTGATATATTTGTGCACAAACCATTTGATCATTTGCTCGCGAATTGTATAAGAACCTAACGAACCTGCAACGCGTTGCTGTGGGTACCTCTAATACCTGCCCGTACCGCGACACGTGCAAGGAGTGGAAAATGTAAAATGTTTGTGCACGGACCACTCCTATAATGTGACTTATTTGTACACAAACCATTGTATTGTTTGCCCCCGAATCATATAAGAACGTAACGGAACCTGTCTCGCATTGCTGTGGTTACCTCTAGTGCCTGCCACTGCAACGCGACACGAGTGAAGAATGGAAAACGTTTAATGTAGAATGTTTGTGCGCGAACCTGTATAATGTGTATTTGTGTTTAGTTTGTGGACAAACCATTTATGATTAATAAAAGTTTGTGCACCATTTATGCAATTAAGTATTCAGAAGTAGATAGAAGCGTTAGAAATCCAATTTAATATTAATACGATATTACCTAAATGCGGTTTTCATTTTTAATGCATAAATATTATAATCATATTCTATAATTTTCAGCGTCAATGGTGGTCCAGGGTTCGACGCCCATCAGTCAGATCGGCGCTGGCCTGATCACAGCTGATAATTTCACTGGTTTGTATTACTATATGTTTATTGTCTAACAAATTGACTTATTCAATAAGTTAGGTATTTTGCAAGAACGTGACACAAAAGACGTCACTACGTTGCTATGGTTACATTATTTACCTCTAACCCCGTTGCTATGGTAACCTTGTTGATATTTCAATTAATTAGCGATGACGGTATACCACCAGGCACCAACTCGAGCACGTCCAACGTGTCCGGCGTGTCCACCCAGTCCTGCTCCTCCGTGTCAGGGTCCCCCCCTCCTGATGAGGAGGAGGAAGGTGGCAAGAGGGGCGTCCTGCCGCGGCACGCCACCCAGGCGATGAGGGCTTGGCTGTTCCAGCATCTCGTGGTGTGTATTGGGAATTTGCTCTAAAAGATTTTACTCTTAATGACTGTAATTATGTTTTGGCATAAATACAGATAATAAATTGTAACACGTCACTGCGTTTATGATGACGGGCAGATATGATGAGATTAATATAACAATATCTTATGGACGAATAACGCATGTACCGGTGGTAGGTCCCCTTTTTACAGGAGACCGTCTGGGTGGGTACCACCACGGTGCCAATTTCTGCCGCGAAGCAGTAGTGTGAAAACACTGCTGTGTTCCGGTTTGAAGGGCACCGTAGCCAGCGTATTTACTGGGTTAACGAGACTTAACGTCCTATGTCTCACGGTAGGCAGCGAGTTGGCGATACCACTGGTATTGCCGATGTCTATGAGTGTCGGAAATTCAACCGCCGCCATGGACATCGGCAATACCACGGGTCAGCAATATCAGCAAAGCGCTTCTTAACGTGAGATATAGGATGTAAAATGTCGTTAACCTAGTAAATACACTGGCTACGGTGCCCTTCAAACCGAAACATTGTAGTATTTTACATGCTGCTGCTTTATGGCAGAAATAGGCACCGCGGTGGTACCGTTCCGAGCAGCGTCTTGTAACAGGGTAACCTGCCACTCCAAGAATTGCCTGAAAGCAGTTGGAAAAAGCAATTTCAATGGAGTTATTAGGCAAAAGTTTAGAATGTTTGGTTGACGAAATATTTGCAATACAATTCTTTTGCCAACGCGGCTTCGCTTTTCAATACGTCCATGGCGGTGCCTCCTGACATCTATTGTCCTTAGACATGTAATATTTCAGCATTCGTATCTTTTAAGTGATCATTATATTTCTACATTTGGAACATACAACATATCATTACTAACAACACAAGCAACACAAAAATGTTTGTTCAGTTAAAACCCTTTACCGTTTCCATTCTATCGCACAAATGCACGCAGACAGGTGAGTGGTGAAGACTTGAATACATATATAACAAAAAGTTTCTCTTAATACTATAAACCAACATGTCAAACCTTAACGCCGCATGATCTTTCATTGACCATTTAAAGTTATTTATATATATTGTGTTGACCTAATGGATAGGGGTGTATTAGGGGAGGCCTATGTCCAGCAGTGGACTATCACAGGCTGATGATGATGATGATGATGAT
The DNA here is from genome assembly GCA_029286875.1 of Lamproptera curius. NCBI lineage: Eukaryota > Metazoa > Arthropoda > Insecta > Lepidoptera > Papilionidae > Lamproptera > Lamproptera curius. Next base: position 2,912,635 of record JAGSMT010000027.1, on the reverse strand, counting down.
GTCCCCAGCACCCGTACCCCACGGAGGAGGAGAAGCGCTCGCTGGCCGCGCAGACGAGGCTCACGCTGCTGCAGGTCAACAACTGGTTCATCAACGCGCGACGCCGCATCCTGCAGCCGATGCTCGAGTGCGCCGACAAGCCGGGTGAGGCCTCTCTCTCTGTAGGTGGGACCACACTGCCGTGTTCCGGTCTGTAGGGCACCAGCCGGCGTATTGGCAGGCCGGTTGGCCAGTTTCCATCGGGTCGCCCGACTACTCGTCTGCCTTCGTAGCAAATAAAATAAAAACGGTACTTGAGGCCGCTGGAACTACAAGTCGGGTCCCTCCAGCCCACTTGTCTTTCTAAATCAATTAGTATGCTGCAATAATAGTTGTAAACAACGTTTCTGCAAACGGGTTTAGTGAACCAATTAAAACACTTGAGGCGGCCGGGGCCAGTTGGGAAAGTTGTTGTTGTTCTAGGCCATATGGGTCGTACAGTAACGACAAATATTCTCTCTGAACGCTATCACCCCAAACACTGACTGATAATACTTGAGACAGCTAGGTATATGCGACGGATCATTTTTACCTCGTTACGTTACGTTACGTTACTTTTGGATTCTGCCCACACCGTCTTTCATTTTCTTAAGTCCTAACCTAGCGTTAATGCTGTATTGAGGTCGTTGGATGGTAAGATTTAAGTCTGAAGTCTTCTGCCGAGGGCTTCGATCTGCATCGGACGTGTCCATTATCATCTTATTATATCAGCCTGTTTAAGCATCTGAACTTTACAACCATAACAGTAAACCGATTTCGATGTGTAAATTCATGATATTAATCAATCAATTTATTTGAAAGAATTAAAGTTCTATACAGACGTGCCTATAAAGATATATTTCATGACTTAAATTAATTAAAATATTGTAACTAACTCAATGGACCCGTTGTATTATTGATTATGATTGTACTTTATTAGTTTTTTTTTTCCTGTTATGTTTTGTTTTATTTTTTTTGTTATTCAAGGAGGGAAGAAAAGTAAAAACGGCTCGTCAATAAGCAAGAGGTACTGGCCTGACGCCCTCACCAATCCACAGTTTACAGCTGGTGAGTAAAAACAGTCATAATCATCAGTCTTAGCCACTGCTGGACATAGGCTTCCACGCTGGTCCAATGCGGGTGGTGGCTGGCCGACTTTTTACATATTCATCCGACGCATGGATCATTTTACTTTTCAGACAATTGGGTGATCGGCTCAAATTGCCCTAACCAACTAGGAAACAACAATGAAAATTTGTTGAGTCTCCGCAGGATTCAAACCCACGACCTCCGGTTTCTATAGCACACGCCCATAACGCTAGACTACGGAGGCAGTTAACGTAATAACAGTGAGAGTAAAATCGGCGATATGTTGTGACTAGTCGGTGATAGAAATTTATTATCATTAAATAATGTCAAGAAATTTTGCGTAATTCCATAAAACATGTCTAAAAGACTGATAAACTTTATGATTAACATTTAGTAATTGAGGTCTACAAATATTTGAAGCAAAGAATATTATATACAAAATTCTTTAAGAGTATTTCTAACCATGTGATGCTGATCATATTGTCATCTTAAATATCAGTATTGGTTCTTGTATCTAAATATATTTTGAGCTTAATAAAACAAACAGTCTCTGCTGGAACTTAAGCTAAAATAAAATTTTATATTATAATTTTATATCTATACACAGGTCTACTATCCTCCTCCGAAGACGAGGAACAGGACGGTGAGCAGTCTGCTGACGAGCAGGACGGCCAGGCCGACGACGCCTCCGAACACACCAGCTATCCTCCAATTCAGCAGCCGATGCACTAGGACCCCTCCATCAGCACTAAAGACCTACAACTTATTAACCGACTTTACCGTTATTGAAAGGAAACATGAAAAAATGTCGGATGAACGCCAATTTGTAAGTTATTGTTTCAAATAAAAAGTGGTAAGCGAGGTCTGTTTATGTGTTCTCCGGTTTGAAGGACGCTGTTGGCTCGCTGTTTGATCAGAAGAAGGCGACTTTATTGGTTTCCATGTGTTAGATTATTTTGACGGTGCAAATTTGAAGGTCGATTGAGCATGGTTTGAGAAACAGTGGTGTAAAATGCATAGCAATAACCTGTGTCGAGATGTGGAGATGTCATCGATTTTCTTGGCATTTTTTTATTTCTTATTAAACAACGTCATGACTTCATAAAGTTTAATAGAGATAAGAAAATAATGTATGCAATAAAACGCTCATATTTCAAGTAAAAGTCGCACGTATGGAAGTCTAATGTTTAGGATTAATACAATTCCAATTGAAAGCATTGTTCGTAATAATTTGTATTCGTATTTAATTGTCACGTAATTAATTAAAATATTGTTTTTGTTCTCTACATTATTTTATATTGAAAACAAAACAAAAAATATTACATTAATACAAAGATTTCATTTCGATTCTGTACCGTTCGACATTTATTTGAGAAAATTTTGACTTTATATTTTGGCGGGAAATAATAATGACAGGCGTCATTTTGTTTTTTAAATTAAGTTTGATTAAAGAAAAGACATTGTTACTGTGTATACCATAGACATTAAGCGAAGTAGAATAGAAACTTGTATACGTAATTTGTACCTCACTATATTATAAATTCCTAAGGTTCTTATTGTGCGCTTTATCGTTAACGTGGGCCGTTTGATTCTTGTATCTTTTTTTTAAGGTTTTCACCACAGATTATGACATTTTTATATTATTTCTATTTTTAATTGTCTGTGGAGTTCTCAAATAGGATGTACAATCGTACGCTTTTCATATGATTCTACCTCGTTGCTTTGGGTTACATTTTTATTATTGAAATATAATAAATTACAATAATAGTGTAATAAAAATTGTCGATAACCATGTGGTGGAAACCTATAAGTGATCTAGATTGTCTGCAATAGTCATGACATATTAATAATACTACCTAATAGTCGACTAAATCTTAATAAAGTTCTCTATTAAACAAATAATCGAAAAGTAATACTGCAGATAACTTCCATTACGAAATCTGCAGTGTCGTTTCTTATGGCAACATTGTCTGTACGAAACAGTCTTCTCAGTCACAAAATTAATTAATTAAACATATAAAAAAAGGATTTATATCATTAGTAATCGTTAATGCTATAGTTTTCATTATTTTAATTAGTTTATGTGTCTAGTATTTGATTTTATGACAGACGATGTTGCGAATACGAAACGTCAAAAGTGTAGTGAGAAACAATTTTCCTTCGTGTAAACTGATTTTCATCGGAATACGATGACACCCGAACTGTTAACAAACGATCGTATCAAATGAGTGACATTTTACCATATCCATTAATATGAAACTTTATTGTTTAGTGGCAAATGTCAAAATTAATGTCATTGTATAATATAGAAATGTATAGTTACTGAAGCAACGATAAATACGAACACTTCCGAAGAATCACGAAGAAAAATCATTTCTCACTACGTCCATAACAAGTAAAATTATAAACATTACTCGTGTAATGTACGTATACGTAATTATAAAATAGTTCGCGACTATCTTATACATATATACATATAGATATATATTCGCTTTTATTTCGTAACGCTTGTAATCAGGCGTTCGTCAATTTTTGAGCCGGTTGTGAGTAAATTAGTATTTATCCTGATTTTTCAACCCCCCACCCCCTTCGCTGACTGAACAGAACGTAATAGTGAATAAGAATATTTTTACCGCGAAAATGAATGACAAAACTATAGACAATACCGTCCATAGACAGAATGCTGTATTTATTTGTATAAACATAAGTTTTATTAATATACTCATCGTATTTATCGTTCCCTTTAAGTTTCCTCTACGATGCAGCCATATTAGTGTAGGCTAGTTTATAAGTACTCTACGTGATGGATATACGACGATCGATATCGATGAATAATTGTATACTCGAAACATAACTGTTCGATTCAAAACTGTATACGGCGATATATCAATGTGTTTTTATTGAATTTAGATTGTAGTTATTCATTTTACTCTGAACGTTATAGGCCAGTTGTTGATTATTACACAGGTAATGTTGATTGGCGTATTTTATACTGAATATTACGCGAAGCTGAAATGATTATCACGATATCCAAGTATACGACATTATCGCTATTAATTCAATAAGTCAAACGAATGGTTAAATTATTAAGAAGGGCAAATTGTTTATGCTTTACGCTTTCAGCTTGCTTTAGTATTTTTCGAGAAGTTTATTTTGTGAGAATATATTTTGTTTTTTTTTATCGTAGTAAAAAGAAAACAGATAATACAAGCTAATTGTGAGTGAGGAACTCGTTTAAATACGATGAACGCAAGTCAAATCAATCTTTTTTACAAATAAACATTTTATTCTTTACTGTTACAAAATTATATTTGAAATTTTAACAGACATTCAAAACTTAACATTTATTCTAAAATCGTTGCCATAAGCGTGGCTTATCATCAGATTTTTGTCATTATGAAAATTATTTTGCTATTTTTAAAGAGTATCCAATAACTTTTTACAAGTATTACAATCAAGTCCTATTTCATAAATTGTTGAACTAATATTGCCATGACCTATAAAAATGTAAATAAGTATTGGAAGTTAAGCAACATTGTTTTCACTAGCGCCTAATAATGTATTATTAAAAATATTACGACGCTAAGAATTTCTTTTGTGATTGAAATCAATCAGCCAGTAATAATTTTTTTTTCATGTATTGTTTTAATAAGCGATGAAATGTTAAGTAGAATTATTTTCAATGTTTTTATTACATATTTCGAGTATAAATTAGCAACAAATTCAATTATTTTGAATGTTTAGAAGATTTAGTTGATATAATATTGACGTTTTTGACTGAATCTTGCCATAAAATGTAAAGGAGGCAATAATGTTTTGGCTAAAAGACGTAATAAGTTTGTACGATGGCCACGTATTTTAACTGAGTGTAAATTTTCAAAAGCATGTATATTTTCTTTCTTAAGCATATAATTACAAAATTATCGCGGCTTAATATTTGTATATTAATTAAGGGTGTCGGCCTGGTCGTCAGATATACGATGAAACGGATATACGTAAAATTGATAGTGAATTAAAGAAAAATAAGATTTTTTACGAATAAAATTTTAATTGAAACTTCAGTATACTTGTGTAGTTATAAAGGCGTATTTTTAAAAGTATTTTAACGTAATAGCGTCACGGAATAACCGATGTGCGGTTCGTTTCTGTGAATTCTTTGTTTCGATACGTTCAGTATTATGGAGTATAGCGAAAAATGTCCACATTCTAGTATACTATAGTTGTAAACGGATCGCGCTTGTTTTAGATATTGTAAGAGACATTTCAAGTTGATTATATATATAATATGGCATAATATTTTACTAGTCAATAAAATACAGTCTCTCTGATGTGTTGGTTTCATTTCTCGAACCTGAATAAAAAATGCTATTGCGGGTATTCCTGTTCTTTGTTGTTAATTATTTAAACTTTATGTACACATGAAATAGAAAAATATGTGTACAGGCGGACTTAATGCCGATGACATTCTCTTGCTGTCAAACTTTGGGTGGTGTAGAAAATTTAAGGCAGGCGTACTATTTCAAGCAAAAAAAGTATATTATAGATTTATGCTAATCACACATGAACGAAAGTATTATGTAAGATGTTGAATCATATATATACCAATGCACAAACGTACATAAATATAATAATATAAAGCATATATATATATATGCATCAGTAAAGACAAATAAATACGTACTTACAATGCTCTAACGTGTTGACAAAAGTTGTAAAAAGTCGGTCTTGCGCTTTACCTCTCAGGTCGTGTCGGTTATTCGTCCTATCGGCCTTTGAGAGTATTAAGGAACAGGGAGTGCGCCTGTGTTTACGCGTACACTTGGGCACTATAATATCCCCTGCGTCAGCCAACTGCTGACCTCTAATATAGATCGGCCGCCGCAATCGTAATCGTCTAGAGAACATAATTTATTTGTATCAGCATACGTACACTAAATATCTTGGGCGATGAGATTAATAAAAAGAGAAAATAGAAGAGGGGAAAGAATACCGCCTTGTGGGACGCCACGTTCAGTGGTAAGCCAATTTGATGAGGATTTATCAACAACTACAGACTGTTGGTGCCCCCGAAGATAAGGAGTAAACCAGTCCAGAACTTCATTTGAACTCATAAAGTAAGACAGGACAGCTAGAAGAATGTCGTGACTGACAGTATTGAAGGCATTAGAAAAATCAATTAATACTAATGCTGTGATTTTAGTGTTCTCCATACCCACCCTAATATCGATAGTCACTTTGAGTAGTGTGGCTAGGTCTAAAGCCGGATTGAAAGGGACTTATAAAGTTATTGCTAGATATAAAATGAGAAATTTGCTTTAATAAACATGTTTCAAGAACCTTGGAAAGAAATGGCAATATTGAGATAGGTCGATAATGAGGGAGAAGTGTTGGTTTGGAGCATTTTGGTAGAGGCCGAAGAAAAGCTTTTTGCCAGGAGGGATTTAGTGTCGGGAAGGAGAAACTTAAGGAGAGGCATTATCATTCTACGAACCATTTGGTCAGATCTACAGCGGTTCATTTTATGGTAAGGAGAGCTTTAAAAGAAATCTAATATCTTCATAAGAAACTGGAGAAAAACATAACGTGTACATAATGCAAAAAACATAGTGCATGGACGTGTCAAACTATTGCTTTTTTGGTCGTAAGATGATCTAGTGAAGATATGGTGAGAAAATTATTTTTTAAATCATCTAAAACAATTATTCCAAGGAACTTCCGGATATTAGCAGGATTTGAAGAGGAGATATTATCAAGAATTTGTCGGTGTTTAGCGTCTGATTGCACCGATTTTTGACCGCTTTATATGTGGCCCAAGTACTGTCCGTGCGTTTCTTTTAAAATTTTCGGAACATGTGATCTTTAACTCTCATGCCAGCCGGATACCATCTGTCAACCAAGGAGCAGGTGGACGCTTAATTTTAACCGTTTCGACTGGGGCATGAACGTCATACAGCTTACGGATTTCTGTATTGAGGATGGTAACTTTGTTATCTATTGAGCATGCTTTCAAAAAAGGCTGCCACTCAACTTTAGCAGCATCCTTAACAAGATCCTCGGTATTCATCCTTGCAAAAGAACGCACGTTATACACATTAGGTTTGGGTTTAGGCGGTTTAGGGATAAAGGATAGGAAAATTAGGTCGTGATGAGAAAAAATAGGTGCCGGATGCTGACCATGAGAAGGAATTATGGAAGAATTTGAAGATAAGAATAAATAAATGAATCAAGGCACGTGTCTTCACCGGAAAGGTTATGGTGAGTGGGTTAGAGTTTGTAATACGCGAAAAAACTTAACAATGTGAAGGAGTTTATGAGTACCTACGAGGACAGTCAGGGGTTGAAAGATTAGTATTAAAATCTCCCAAGGCGACGAGAGGTGAATACTCTGTACCTAAAGATACCAGGACCAGTTCAAAATTGGTGAATTGGTTGATGTTGGGGGGACAGTATTCAGCCAAAGCTGAACCTTTTTGGGGAGAAGAGCATATTAAGTGGAATATAAGGTCATGCCTGAAGTAAACTGCCACGCCCCATGACTTGGAACACTTTGAGCATTACTGTGGCAAATGTTGAGAAGATTGTTAGCAGCTATAGAAAAACGGTCACTTAAAAATCCCGTAATGAATTAAGTAATGAGTCAAAACTATTGTCATAAATGCAACTGGCATATTCATTGGCAGAATAACAATATTCACCTGAACTCATAGACATAGATTAAACTTTATAACTGAATGTAATATAAATAAATATATAGTATGTTTCTAAATAAATATTAATGTAACTAAATTAGGAGAGTAGAAGGTAATACGGACCACTTAAGGGAAAATCGATGTCAAACAAAAAATAATATATATATTTTTTTGTAATTATATGTTTGAGCATTTATTAATTTAACTTATTGTTAAAGAACGCTTAAATCAAATCACAGATACAAACGATATTGGATGATTTCCAAAACCCTTGCTTTTTGCCTACACGTGAAGGTAAAACGAACCAGGCATGAAGGCAAAATGGACCTATGGCGACATAATACCAAACTAAAATCTCTACACTGAACCCAGCCTCTAGCTGATTTATATAATAAATGAGAGCAATAGAAACATCGTATGTCTTCTTCATATTCGCTAGATGATTCCTTTTTTTGTGTTATTGTAGAATTTCCCTTTTTGTCTATTCGTTTGCTTCCCTTTCCTATTATTTCCAGTAAATAAATAGATCTAGTCCGTTTTGGAGTTCATACCTAGGCATGCCAAAGGATATTTTGGAGCAATAGTAAAAGATAATCTACGAGTTTATCTTTTTCTATTTATATTTATTTGGTTCATTATGCCCGTTCCGTTTTGCCTTTTCAGTAGACATGTAAACAATAAAATATTTTGAGGTTAATATTGAAGATAATCATGCCTATTTATCGTTAAAACTAAGTAATATAAACAATATCCCAAACAAAATCAAAAAATCCCCGATTTCTTTAACGTAATATAACTGTAGGCGATTAAAAATTTGCTGTTTTTACATCAAAACTTGCAAAAACAAACATTCCTTGACAAAAACGTGTGCCGCTGCATCACCGCTTCAAGGACGCTGACCAACTCTGAGTGGAAGGCGACTGTCAAGTTGAAGCAAGTTGGTAATAGATAGCACTAACAGTATTAAAATTTTTAGTCCGGTTCGTTTTACGTTCAGTTTTAATTTCAATTAAAACATCTACGTCTTTACATAATGTTGTAAAAAAAATAAAACACAAGTCCAATGATATAATTATTATTTATAATATAAACAAACGTTCAGTTACAAAAATTACTTCTTATCATTTATGTACATTATGATATTCATTAATTTCATCACCGTGTACGGTTTTGGAATGTTAAAAGTGTACTTGATAATAATTCTATTTAAAAAAAAAAATTACAAAGTAAGAAGTCTTGCAAATTTAAAGCTTTAAATGAGCTTTTCGAATAAAAATAAAGTGTCAAATCATTGATATACATACATGCCTTAAGAATTGTATATCTGTGGAACATGAAACAATAACACAAAGGAAAATAAATACTCGTTGCCATAGTAAAAATAAATTGAGCAAGGTTTACATTGTTCGTATCTTTTAGTACAATATCCGCCAGCACTCCTTAAATATAGCTTACGTAGCTATAAACTTACATTTATATCACAAATAAAAATCGCTCCTAATATACATTAACTGGGTATTAAAATTTGCCAAACGACGCAATAAATATCCATTAATGTATAATCCCACGATGTTCATGATTTTGTAATATTCCGACTAGTCTATGAGACATAAAAACAAAAGGATCTCGACCCACAAGACTCATTAAAACTATACAATTATCATAAAGAAATTTATCATATACCTATTCTAATAACAATTTTGGCATAATCATACATAGCCGTGTATGTAAACGAGTAGAATTACGTTAAAAATATAAGCGATCATAAAATTTTGCTATAACGCAAAATCGCATTTGTTCATGTTGGCAAGACGAAAAAAGAAATCTAATTTTTCATTCTATTTCTTGTCTTTAAATTCAGCTTAAAAGATCTGGGCAAAAAAGCTAGGCAGATATTTTACTTATCTTTTTAAAGTCGACGTTAAGATACAAATTAAAAATAACGCATGCGATAAAAGCGGCAAACTGACAGCAGCTTACATATTCGATTCTATTGAGACAATAAATAAAAAAGCTATTTGGTAACAGATTTGATAAAAAAATCACTTAAAAATAAATCTAGAGGTATTTTTTCAAATAATTACTAAAATTAACTGTAAACATAGGGGAATAATTTCCATTATGTTATATATTTTATAGTAACGGTTTTTTATAGCATTTCGAAAAAAAACTGGTTGCAATATAAACAGCTTTTTTACGGTATAGTAAAAATGTTAAATTTAATTCGAAATATCATTGTGGTTTTTCATTCATTATAACAGTTTTAAAATAGTTACTTGTTTACCCCTATATTTATTTATATTCATCGTTATGCTTTCGTATCCTTCACCAAAAATGTCTTACAATAACCAAAACTAAAATTTGTGAAAATTGTGAGAAAAATACCATATTGTTATTGTTGCCGAATTGTATTTGATTTTAAACCGTGCCAAGTTTCTTACCTTATATAGAATAATATGATAATTTATCCATTAATCGTCATGCCAAATATTTTTTGTTCGAGAATATTTAAAATGTCATAAAGGTGAGCAAATAATATCTTATTCTAAAAGGGTGTAATATATTCGACACAATGTCTAACATGTTAAAATAAATTTAGTCCCTATATTCATATCAAGTATTAATAAACATAGTCTGTTTTGGAAAAAAGTCATATAAAGATAAATTGTTGCCATTATTCACTTGATTATAATCTGGACGGATGAATCACCTCTAGGGAGAATTTGAAAGAAAGGAGTTGAGCCACCACCATTCAAAACATCCTTTCGTGTTTATAACGCATTGAAATATTTTACCTCGATCGATTTTATATCCCTTACCAGGGAAGTTATCCCTTGTCCTACAGCTATGAACCCACCGCTGCGACCTAAACTAGTAATCAATTAACACGCACACACATTGTCAACTTTAAGCTAGATTATGCATGTTCATATCACACCAAGCTCATTGAGCCCCGAAATAGGCGGTCCTTTACCAGACTGACGCCTAGTTTACCGAGTATCGTGACAGTCATCTCGTAATCTATCCGATTTCACACTTTAACTGAAATAGCTATCAGGCAACTTGAAGATCCTGCACTGTCTGTGCTCAGACAGAATGAAGGAATTGTCTGATCTGATCAGAGTCTCTCGTTCGGCTTCACTGAAGTTACTCCTCACGAATTCACACCTGTTCTTCCTCTTCAGATCGTCTAAGCTTTGGCTCAAGCCTTCCGTTCGGCAGACGGACCTAAGCTCATGTGATCGACTGTCCCCGTGGCTTTTGAGCTGGAATGGATTTGTTTAGGGGCTGGTACAAATTGTCCTTCAGCATCAACTTGTGAGAGCCGTGGACGATAAGCGTGGAGCCCCTGCGTATCGTCTCTTTGCCCAGCTCCATGATCTCTATAGAGTTCTGTCCTATTACGAAGCTTTTGTACGCTCTGACGAACACTGTGATCAGTATGGACAGGCCTATGAAGATCATTCCGTAGGATATTGCCGGCGCTGCGATGGGGCCCACCCTGGTGGCCAGGAACATCCATCGCCATATTGGTGTCGTCACCTCGTGAATGCCCTGAAAATAAAGTCTTTTTAGAACGTACTACAAATTTTAAAGTCACTGTAAAACGTTTGTTCGTACTAAGTGCCATTCCTAAGATTCGATTAACTCAAAGAGTATCTTTATCACAATATGATTTCAGTTTAAACGACCGTAGAAGCGCATGCATAAAAATTGATTTCTTTCGCTTTTATGGTGAGACTAATAGGTAAAAGACTGTCTCTTCAGGTCTACAACTTCTATTAAATGACAAGCAAATTGCACATGTCTCATTTCTTATAGACAGATTACATAAATGAGGATAGGCAGTACCTGCATGTCTCGGTCGTGTACTCTTAATTGATAAATCAATTAAAGTATATAAAATTTGCTATCATCAAAATTAATAACCTTACCTTTTTAAAATGTTAATTCATATGAGCTTACCTCTTCAATCCACATGACTGGAAACATCATGTCAGGAAACTTGTGGATATTGTTCACCTTGATGTTTGGCGCCCGATTCACTTTAAGATTCATCTGAACACGCACGAAGCCTTCCAAGGGGACTCCTATTTTCTGTAATAATTGCAAACACGATTTGAATCAAGTCAAGAAGAGACATTTTTCTAGGACGGATAAAATTAACAACAATTTTTAAAGAAAAGCTACCCTAATTAAGGACAGACATAACTTAAACAACGATATGCATTGAAAATTATTAAGAAAACTTAGTTATATATCTTTTGCTCATATTCTAAAACCCGTAGATGTTAGTTGCTTCTGAAATACTAGGATTGCGTATAAAAGATACTCAAAACATAATAAAATCTCTTTTAATGATTATTAACTTACATCTTGTATATAGAAATAAGTCTCGTGTCGTTTCTTGTCGGGCTTCAGGCCATCAAATGGCTCCAGCAGTGACGGGTCCCCGTCGAAGAAGTGAGGATATGATAGGTACACGGGAGCATCTAAAATGGTGTACAATAGCATGGAGGAAAACAAATATGGTAAAGAACATCTTTTCTAACTGTTAGGCATTTTTTCGAGTAATCGTGGAGTCAGCGTCGAATCTGTTTAAATTTACGTAAATAATAGTTTTTGCGCAGAGCGACTGTATCTGACCTTTAAAACACAAATCAGGAAAAAAGGATTCGAACCCACAGTCTCGGATTTGTAATATAAGGGCCATTAACACTAGGCTATGGATGGACTAGTGGTATTTGTAGAACGCCATTTTATATGTGCAATGTGAAACTCATCCATTTTATTGTTGACGTTTTTGCGTTAAAGTCTGTCACAAAAACTGCATGTTGTTCGAGCCCCACAAGGTTAATGTTATATTGTCAGAGCAATGCGGCAATCGATTTGTGAATTTCTAAAGTGCGGTAGTGTAGTAAAATATTCTATAATCCTAATGAGATGATATCTCGTTGTAATAAAAAGACCACGTTTACATTTTAATGTTGCAAAACAGTAATGTCGGAAAACTACTTAAATAACAGTTAAGGGGGCAGTCAGTGAGTCAACTTGGTTAAGGAACGAAAGATAGAAAGTTTAAATAAATAAAAAACTCACTGTATTGACATGGGCTAATATTCTGCAATCCCTTTAGGGGACACTGTTCGCCTTCGCAGTAACATTTGTTGTCCGGGTTGACGTCCGCACACTCGAACGTGGAGCTGGGAGGTGTGTAGAGACCCGCTTTGATTCCTGCGAAAAAACGGACATTATTAGATAAAACCTAATTTTTAAACCGAATAGAACATATTTTATCTTATATAACTTAGATGTATTTCACGCGAGCCGACTTGCATCTAAGTAACTTAAAATATTCCCGTAAACAGATTTATTACGCTACACCCCTTTTTGACGTCGTATCGTCGTGTTAAATTGTCAGTCATCTTAACACGAATACAAAATAAAAGCATAAGATTAGTACTTAGTGTTTATATAAACCGTTCTTTAGGGATTTTATTTAATGGCAAAAGGAAAAAGTCGGGGAAAATTATAAAAAATGCCTTAAATTGAGCGCAAATTGTAACAGTTAAAAAATAACTTTGCATTTGTAAATATATAAAAACAAGCACTTACCATCTTTATATATCTCCTTCCTGTATTTCAACGGCATTATCCTGCAGAGGTCCTTGTCGTAAACGTAGACGGTGTCCGATTTCGTGACTGAACGAGGCGGGAAGAAGGAGCCTTCTGACGCCCTGAAAAATATGGCGTTTTTAATTTTAGCACTATTAAATAATTCGATATATAGCATTACTAGTTTTTAAATATAATTCTTGACGTTTAAATCTTATAATTTATTTGATAATGCCCTTTTTTCAGATAAATTACATGTGATTTATAATCTTTTATGCATTTATCACTACATACTGTAAAACAAAGTAGCTTTCTTTGTCCCTATACCCCTATGTATGCTTAAATCTTTAAAACTACGTAACGGATTTTGATGCGGTTTTTTTTAAATATATAGAGTGTTTGAAGAGGAAGGTTTATATGTATAATATTGTAGGGAAACGCTGATAAATTTATAAAGTATCCATAGATTTTACAGATATCATGCAACGCTGATATCTGTAAAATCCCATGCGGAGACGGGGCAGGTCGCGAGTAGTCCTATAAACTTAAAAAATATCTCAACTTATTAAGATCTTACAGTGTTACCGTTTAATTAATATTATATATTACTTATACATTTAAAATAGAACTTATTTTATAGTCAATTTAAAGAGCCATACCTGATATTTATAATATATATTGACAATCACTGAGAATAACATTTGGAATAACGGCGATTATATGTCCTACCCATTATTTGCGCTTATGTTGTAAAAAATACTTTAGTCTAAGGACAAATATCGTCACAATATTGCGTCAAACACGTTCGTTCGCATTGTTTGTCTACAAACATGAAGACATATTTGACAACGATCCAGCGAAGGTCTGTACTCCATACGTACGAAGATCAGCTTATAGATGCAGATCGCAAATGCGTACTTTAAAATTATGCAGATTTTAGACTTTTTGAGTATAAGAGCGCAAAAACTACTAGATGCAAATAGAGGAAGTTATTTCAGTACAATTTGGGTAAAATTTGAAATTAATCACTTAATTTATATATCATCATCAGCCTTTGATAGTCCTCTGCAGGACATAGGCCTCCCCTAATACACCCCTATCCATTAGGGGGTTTTTGGACCGTATCCCACCACGCTGGTCCAATGCGGGTTAGTGGGTGAATCACTTAATTTACTTTGTTATAATTATGGAGTTCTATGTCTTTTGTGCTGTCTTAATAACGTTAGCCTTTTGATATATGTACATAAAGTAAGTTTTAATTGTAAGCAGAAATTAACTTAATACAAAAGCTCTTAATGGACAATTCAACCTTAAGCAAGGCGGTATGCGTGTAACATTCTTGTACATGTGTACGTGTACATTTTTTCTATTTCTCGCTTAAATGTCTTTTTATTTAATCTAACCTCCTTAGCTGTATATGTAAAAAAAAGTGTTATATAAAATCAGAATAACTCCAAAACGTAGGACACATAAATTGACACATCTCATTATTAGCCTTTGATAGTCCACTGTTGGACAGAGGCCTCCCCTTATACACCCCTACCCATTAGGGGGTTTTCGACGGTATCCCACAACGCTGGTCCCATGCGGGTTGATGGGTGGACTGACTTTTTACATGCCCATCCAACGCATGGATCATCTTACATTTCAGACAATCGGGTGATCTGCCCAACTTACCCTAACCAAATAGGAAACAACAATGAAAATTTGTTGAGTCCCCGTAGAATTCGAACTTACGACCTCCGGTTTCTTTATTTAGTTCACCAAAATTGTTACACTTAATATAGAGATATACAAATTAGTATTCTTAAATGCACAATCAATTACAGGTAAACATAACATGCAAAAATATGGTGGCTTAGCACATTGACAAATGGTCTTGTGAAAAGTAAAAAACAAAAAACGTTTAACCGACAAAAAACAACTTAAATACAATTATCAAGGTAAGAAAAACATTTCAAAGAGAAAAACACATTGTAAAATTAATACAAGTATAATTACAAATTAAAAGATAAGGGATATACTAGCTTAATAAAAAGTAAAAGCAAATAAATGAAATTAAATAATGGAGCAAGGTTAAAAATAACACTTATAAATATAGTCATGAAACTTTCTCAACCATCCTTTTAAATTCTGACAGTGATGTTCCATTAATATCTAACTTGTCGCTGTATATATTAAAAGTTTGCTTAATCTTAGTATTGGGAGTTAGCACCTAAAGTCGTTTTACGAATAGGATACGTCAGTGGAAGAATAGGCTTACGAGGCATTCTTAATGGCACCATAAATTGTAGTTTGCGTAAAAGACCAGGAGATCGTAGGTTGTTTCTTATTATTTTATATAAGAAAATTAGGTCTAACATATCCCTGCGTGTATTTCTAAAGCTAAAAATATTTAATAGTTTTTAAGTCTAGCCTGGTCGACGAACCAGCAAGTCATGTTGTGGCCTCTAGGATTTAAAATTAGGTTTTGTTCAAGAACATTCCTTGTCTCCATGTGTATGTCATGTGTACGGGTGTCCAAAACACATACAAAGTACTCCAACGAAATCGAGGGACACACAATTTCATATATCAGATGTGCACACCTTGAAAATTAACGGGGGTTTATGTCAAAACTGTCATTTAAATAGAATTTACCATGACTAATAGATAAATAACACGATTTTTAGATGACTAAAAAGCCATAAAGTGTCATGGTAGCTACGTCTGTATAAATATTGACATATGTCAATCAAAGACAAAATGATTTCATCCGAGTTCAACTAATTCTCTAACAAACAAGTGAACAATGGGGAGGATTTGCGATATTGTATCGTTTACGTATATTGAAAAGACTTCCTTGTAGTTTCATAACGGCTAAAACTCCTGATTTCATCAAATACACGATATTCATCTTGTTTCCGCTGAACTCTCGGGGAAATACAGATCATGACGCAATTATAATGAATGTCACAATTTATTGCTTTGTTTTTGAGGACGTAGTGATGCGACACGGAGAAGTAGCGCTCGTAAATTTGATGTGTATAGAGATGTGATCGCTTTATGAGGTATACGGTATTTTAATTTGTATTTCCATAAGAAAAAGTAATATGTTAAGCTGTAGACGATATTTATTATTGATCAATAGTTTATTTTATGTTTGGTTACATAGATTATTTTATATCTAAATTTGCTTATACATATAATATTTTTAAATAAGTTTTGAAGAATAATTAGCATTTTTTAATAAACTTATAAGCAGATAAAAGAGACAAAATTATAAGCAGATTTTGTTTATATTGCGGCCGATCTATATTAGAAATCTGCCAAATACGCAGGAGATATTATAGTACACAAGTGTACGCGCAAACACAGGCGCACTCCCCATTCCTTTTTTATAATCTCAAAACCTGATGGGACCGACTTTTTACATGACCATCTGACGCATGGATCATCTTGCTTTTCAGACAATTGGGTGATCAGCCCAACCAATGCCCTAACCAACTAGGAAATAACAACAAAAAGTTGTCCCCGCAGGATTAGGATCCACGACCACCGGTTTCTAAAGCACACGCTCTTACAACTAGGCTATGGACGCAGATTCAAAGATATATTTCTATTATTACTAAACATATTCAATTCGAAAAATACTATATTTTTATACGGAATGTAGTAATTTTTTGGATTATGAGAAAAAAGTCGTCATTAATTGTACTTCATTAGACCGTTATTAGCTCTTGACTAATAACTATCTAATGACGTATGATTAACTAGAAGTAATCAGCAAAGCATTTTGATACTTTAAAAATATGCTTAAATGATATCGACTCGCTTTAACCTCAGGAGGATGTTGATTGATATTACTTTCGAGGTTAAAAGGCGGTTAACTGGAAACCGAGCAATAAATGCCATTTACCATACTTTAGGTTTTAATTAAAAGGACATGAACTTCGGGTTTTAATTGAATTACTGTATCGCTTTCCTTAATTAGCAGAATGTGACATTTAAAATCAACTAATTTGACCGCCAACTCTTTGTTATATTAATACACATTCGCTTCGTTTAAAATATTTCTGGAAATACGTTTGTAATAGTAGCGAAGACACGTCCATAAATAAAACTAAAAATACAACTTTTGACGTGACAACGTCTTATAAATTGGTTCAAGATAGGAAGGCACTCTCGAAAACTGTGTCACAGCGCCGCTCACGTAACGCTCTCCATAAGCAACCATAAGAGAAAGTGAGAGGCACGCGTCTCTCTTACTCGTGCGCAGTTGGCCTGCTTAAGTGAAAGAGATAGAGAGAAAGAGAAAGAGGGGCATGCTTACCGGTTCATGCCTTGCGTCTCTCTTACACTCGAGCGTCGAATTTGTTATTTGAATATTTTGTATTGTTATTATTATTTGATCCTTCTTCCTATTATACGAATTAATATTCACATTACAATTACAATTCTACCACTAAAAGACGTAGACGCGTAAAACTTATGGACCTGATGGTTAGTGGTTGTCACTAACCATCAGGTTCTATTCATAGGAAAGGCAACGTAAGACGTTTCATGTAATATTAATACCCAATACAAGTTTATAAATCCATGTATATTGATATTTCAATTGTCTCATTTTGTGTCACATCACTATTAGAAGAGATGTAACAAAGCCGTGACTGTTTTATGCCGATCGTTATCGTTATTATAATAGCGACCTTGAGGTCAATGCATGCGGTCGGTTTTTGCACGACATCACTAAATGCTTCCTGAGAAACGCGGATGTGTGGTTTAGCCAATTTAAAGTCGGAATAGATGTGGACAAGGTAACAAAATGGTCAATAACTGACAGTCGAGTCATCATCAAGATCATCAGCAGCCTGTGTTAGGGCATTGTTGGACATAAGCCTCCCCGAATAATAAGGGGGTTTAGGACCGTATCCCACCATGCTGATCGTGAACCCGCGGAATAAGCACTTTGTGTTGTCGTTGTTTTCTGGTTGGTTAGGACAATTTGGGCCGATCATTCAATTGTCAGAAAACTAAGATGATACATGTGTCGGATGGGCATGTAAAAAGTCGGTTCACCAACCAACCTGCATTG
This sequence comes from Lamproptera curius, assembly GCA_029286875.1. Taxonomy (NCBI): domain Eukaryota; kingdom Metazoa; phylum Arthropoda; class Insecta; order Lepidoptera; family Papilionidae; genus Lamproptera; species Lamproptera curius. The sequence continues at coordinate 2,894,149 of JAGSMT010000027.1, read as the reverse complement.
GACCAGAGTGGCGGAACGGTCCAAGAACCCCCTAATGGAGAAAGCGTGGGTTCGGATAGGCCTATGTCCAGCAGTGGACTAAAAACAGGCTGATGATGATCATGAGATCATATAACTATTTGGTATTCAAGAATATTTATTATTTAATTTAAATTACACAAAAACTCTGAAACGTTTAAAACATTCGCATGAAAGTTAGTCCAATTCAATGTAAATATCAGTACGCCATAAATTATTATCATTTACACATATTTTACCCATAATAAAAACAATCAGAATACAACATTAAAACATTTATTACCGATAATTGAATCGTTAAACTGCAGACAAGAAATGTTGTAGCAGAGTTGAGGTCACAGAATAAGCTACGATTACTGTAATTGATTCGTAATGAAAAGAATACCGCTCCATTTTCGACCTTTCAGGGTCAAAGTAAGTGATAAAATTTAATCTCTACATTAACTAACCGTGTAATGGTCTATAGAAAGCGCTTTTTGTCACGTACACAACGGCATTAAAGTACATGTAGTATTTATATGAACATGAACACGGAAATAATAATAGTGATGCCTTCATCTGTGAATGATATCATAAAACAAAAAATATGCCCGCTGCTGTTTGAAATTGTTAAAGGATTCAATTTTAATAATGACTGACTCGCCGTGAATCATCGCTAAGCTCCGCCCCTCAAGCGGCCCATTGTGCACTCTGGTCTGTTTAATGTTTCATAATTTGCTTCGCTCCTAGTAACTTCGTACCACAAGCAAGGTAACTAACCTGTTTAGAAGCGTTGTACACGTGCTGTTCTACCGTCGATACATTTAAAATGCCGCTCAAACGTACCCCCACTAAAGAAGTCCATACTTCTAATTATGAGTCGGACTCAAGCGCAAAAACATCGACTGAAAATGTTACGAGTAGGAATAAGCGTAAACGTGAACTAGTTGATTGCAACGAAGAATTTAAAGCGTTTAAATCAGAAATATTATCTTTTTAATACTAAATTTTCTACGTTACAAACGAGTTATAAATGAGATTAAAGGACAGAACGACGATATTAGAAAATCCCAAGAAGTTATAGCTGAAAAGTATGACGAAATTATTGTTAAAATACAAAATTTGGAAGTGGAAAGAAAGAAAATCTTCAATATATACAATATTTGGAGACGAAACTAGGAATTATGGATTATTGCATAAGAAGAACTCGCTTAGAAATTAAAAACATCCTAATAAAATTACGAATCTAAGAGTGATCTTGTAAATTATATGCTTAAGATTGGTCAACTACTTGGAACTGATTTGCAGTCATCGCATATACGTGATATTTTTCGATACAACAACAATAAAAGCAAGGAGTCTACTGTTATTGTTGAATTTAACTCTGTCATACTAAAAGAAACTGTTTTGCAATCGGTCAAAAAGTTTAATAAACAAAGGAAAGACAATAAATTGAACTCAACTCATCTTCAGTTTTTAGGCACTCCGACCCCAATTTATATAACGGAAAGCTTAACGCAAAAAACAAAAAAACTATTCTACCTAGCCCGAGACTTCGCTAGAAATAACAACTTCTCATATTGTTGGTCGGCCAGAGGCAAGATTTATTTAAGAAAATCTGATGGGGATAAATACATACGCTTAGATAATGAAGAAGACCTTATGAAGCTACATCGCAACAAATGACTAGAATGCGACATGTCTCTGATTTTTGAAAAGGCGTTTACTATTTATACTTACTATATTATTTTTTTTACTTTTCTTTATTACGTTTTGTTCTGTTTTGTCTTGAATTATTTTATTTCATACAACTGTGCTATACATCAAACTTTAGCACTTTTACACAATTCATTAACACAACAGTATAAATTTCATGTACACTACCACACACGTACACATATACATATACATGGAATTTCATGCTACTTTTATGATATTGTTACTTACTACGTTAATTCTGATACCTAGCTTTTATAGTATAATTTATTCTGTTTTGCTTAAGTGGCTTATCTACTATTTTAGAATAAGTGTCCAAACACATTTCTTACACTGTGCAATACTTGTTCTAATTTTATTTTAAATAGAATTGTATTGTCTGCACTTTTATTGTTATGGACGATACATTATTTAATATATAAAATTCAATAATACAAAAGATATTAGCAACGAACTAGATACTATCTCTGTAGCAGAATCAGTTCTGTGTGATGTTGAGGATTGCCGGAAAATAAGTATTAACTTAAAATCGTCCCTTAATGTTATATGTCAAAACATCAGAAGTATATTTCATAATTTCCTTGACTTTATTTCTATGGTTGTCAGAACAAATATACGTTGGGATGTATTGGTCCTTTCAGAATGCTGGCTTCGTAATACCGATAAACTGCCTGCTTCAGACGAATACAACTCTTTTGTTACAACAAATAATTATTCTCAAAACAATGGCGTCGTAGTTTACGTTAGGAATAAATTAAACGTATTATGCGACGAGGTATATTTTAATAATGCAAATGGTCTCCTTCTGCGAATTACTTCTCACACTGTAATATTAGCTATCTATTGCTCTCCAGCCGTTAAAGACACTACAGAATTTATAGGCACGTTAGATTCAATTCTTACAAATATTCAGCATAATCAAATTATTATTGTAGTAGGTGATATAATTATTAATTTTAGTGAATCAAATCGAGATCAACACAAAAATAATTATTTAAACGACGCTGCTTTACACGGTCTACTTCCAGCGCATAGCTTTGGCACACGAAACGATAGTTGTCTAGATCATGTTATCATCAAAACAAAACAACATGCAAGAGTAGCGGTAATGCATTCTGCTATAACTGATCATGACACTGTAGCCCTTTTCTTCAAACACAAAATCTCAATCGTTTAACTACTTCTAAAATAATCAAAACAAATCACGCAGGAATTGCTACGGCTTTAAAAATAGTAATTTCGATGTTGTCTATTTCACACAGATCACAAATATAGCTTACAATTATTTTATTGAATCACTTCAACAAGTAATTAATTTAAACACAACAGAAATAACTTAACCTAAAGGTAAAAAAATATTAAAACCTTGGATTACTCCAGGACTTTTACGATGCATGCGACATAGGGATAATTTACATAAAAAGGTCAAAAAGTCTCCACAAAACGACGTCCTTAAATTATCTTTCACAAGATATCGTAATTTCTGTAACAATTTATTAAAAAATTTAAGAAGGAATACGAACGCGAGGAAATAAAAAAGCAGGTAATAGCAATAAAACACTTTGGGAGGTTATAAATAAAGTCACGAACAAGAGCAATAATCAAAATATATCTAACCAAATATTAACTCAATTTTCTAGCCGGAGAAGGCTGTTAATGAAGTGAACAAATATTTTGTACAAATTGGCAAACAACTCGCAGACAAGAGAGCAATAGATACGACTGTTAATTTTAGACAACATAGGCCTCTTGCAGTTAACTCGTTTGTCTTATTACCTACAGACGAGTGCGAAATTGAATCAATAATCGATAGCCTTAAAAGTGATACCGCTGTTGGCTGTGATAGAATTTGTACTTAATTTATTGAACAATACAAGAAAATATGAATCCCCCCGCTTACCCATCTGCAATCTCGCTCTTGAGAATGGAATATTCCCCGCTACTTTCAAAAAGTCCATTATTCATCTTATCCACAAGGGCGGTGATAAAAGTCGTATATCTAATTATAGGCCTATTTCAGTACAGCCTTCTCTCTCGAAAATTCTATAACGTATAATGTACAAAAGATTGTCAACCTACTTAAACAAAAACGATATCATATCACCAAACCAATATGGGTTCCGACCTGGGAAATCAACGGCCGATGCTGTATACGAACTAACTGACTATGTTGTCTCTAGCCTCGAAAATAAGATGAAGACTATAGGGATATTTCTAGACTTGGCTAAGGCTTTGACACAGTTGCTATTCCTATATTGTTGCAGAAGTTAGAACAGTTAGGTATAAGAGGTCTTCAACTAAAACTGTTCAAAGACTATTTAACCGACAGGACTCAGTCTGTAAAAATAGGGCCATATATAAGTGATGAGGCAAATATATGCTGTGGAGTTCCCCAGGGTAGCATATTAGGCCCAACCCTATTTCTTATATACATTAACGACCTATGTACTCTCGAACTTAGTAACAGTAAAATTATTTCTTTTGCTGACGATACAGCCCTAATATTCACAGGCAATACTTGGCATGAACTAAGAGACCAAGCCCAAATTGGACTAAATAAAATTACGAAATAGCTTCAAGAAAACTCACTAACTTTAAATACAGATAAAACCAAATATATCTTATTCTCTAAAAAATAACGCAACAAAAACATTCCAGGCTCATATTACGGCTCACTCTTGTTATCTTAACAATAACTCTTTGTGTTCATGCCTTCCCTTGCAACAAGTGAAAATGGTCAAATATCTAGGTATTATACTAGACAAAACCTAACCTTTAATATTCATATAGAAACTCTTGCTGCAAGGTTGCGTAAATTAACATATATTTTTAGGACACTTCGCAGCGTAGCAGATGCAAATACTATGAAATTAGCTTATTTTTCACTTTGCCAGTCCCTACTAATTTATTGTATCACTACCTGGGGTGGCGCTAATAAATCATTGTTGATTCTGCTCGAACGATCCCAACGTATGTTGTTAAAGGTTATTAACTTTCTTCCTTATAGATATTCTACTACTGATTTGTACAATAAAGCAAATGTTCTCACAGTACGGCAGCTATTTATCTTATACACAGTCATGAAAAAACACAAACAGTTGGTGTATGATCCAAATTTTGTCAGCAAAACAAACGAAACTTGCGTTTGTACCTCATACCAAAAGAACACATCTCATTTTTCTCGCAGATTTTATGGTTATATTGGAGGATTTATGTACAATAAAATTAACAAAAAGCTTAATATCTACCCACTTACTACTTTTAAGGCCAAAAAAACTGTTACGGAATGGTTAGCAACCCTAGATTACAATACTACCGAAGAGCTTCTCTGTACAATCACATAATAATATATCATAAAGACATACCATACGTACAAATACACACATACCATTACACATGCATGCACTCACGCACAAGCACACACACACACACATACGCACCCACTCACGCACACATCCACGCACTCATGTAAGGCACAATTATTACGTATTAAACAATTTATGTCAACTCTATAAGTCACAAGCACTCCCACCAAAATCAACATTTATCATTTAAATTACGTACTGTCTAATGTTTTTTCAGGAGGAGGGACCTGATGGCCTAAAATACAGGCATTGCTTAGTTTAGGCATCAGTCTCCACATAATGCTGCATATAAAATTTTGTACATTTTCTAATATTATTGTGTAATTTATGTGGTGAGAAAATAAATGATTATTATTATTATTATTATTATTATTATTAATTAAACTAATAATATATTGCAATTTTGTAATTAGATCAAGCGAGAATAACTTCGTAATTTATTTTTCTAACTTTATAGTGTGAACCACACTGTAATGATGATTTTATGAACTATGATACACAATTAATATTTTATTTTATTTTTATTTTGTCCTTTACTAGTGGAAACTCTCTACTAATGGAGAATTTCTATCAAAACCCTGAAATGCGCTACACTTAATAAAGAATGCAACAAGAAACGCAACATTATAATAGTTAGACGAAAGCCAATTGAAAATCGCACAAAAAATCGTTCAAATTCAAATATCTTTATTCAATATAGAAGTGTAACACTCGCTTATTGATTGTCAAGGAGCCTACCGCCGGTTCGGAATAGGACGCCTCCGACCTGAGAAGAACAGGCGAATTAAACTCAGTTGTTTATTACCTTATATTGTTGCAGGGTTTATCCTTCCAGTGTGGTAGATGGTCCAGGCCGTTCACCTTATCCAGGTAACCAAACTTGTCCATCTTTTGTCCCGAATAGATCGTCGAAACCTCATCAAGAGTGCCGTTTCTCTGTAGATTAGATAAGAATTTGTGTAACGGTATATAGCTAGGAAGAATCTACATCATAACCCAGCGGTATTGGCTTGCGCTTTTGAAACCGGTGGTCGTGACTTCAAATCTTGTAGAGACATAAAAACTTTGCGTTGTTGTATAATATTTGGGCCTAAGCGGACTTTTCACTCGATCGTCTGTAAGTAAGATGATCCACGCGACGGGTGTGGCATGTCAAACGTCAACCCTGTAATTTCTCCCGGTCGTGTCGGTTATCCGTCTCATCGGATGACTAGAGTGGAGGAAGACAGAGTGTTCCTGTTTTTGCGCGTACACTTGTGCACTATATTATCTCCTGTGCAGATAGGTGACCTCTTCAAGCAAGTTTTGCCATAGTTGGAATTCATTAGAAGAATATTTTTACAAGCAATTAACTCTAAGTTATTTACATGACATATTATCAGTTTTAATGTAAACAGCGTATATAAATTTGTCACCTAATTTTTAAACTTAAAATGATGTAAACTGTTCCTAAGTTTTAAGTTCAATTAAAAAGTAAGAACAATTAGGTGATGCGAATCTTCACCGGGTGTGTTGCAGGTATCATCTATGTAATTACAACAGCTGGCTGACTTCTAATACAGGTCGTCGGCCGTTGTAATTGACTTAGAGACATAATTATGATAGTAATTATGACAATTACATAGATTAAATAGTAGTTTAATTATGGGGTGTCTTACTTACGGCAAGCAGTAGTCCCATCTGAGAGTTGGGACGCTTTCCTTTGGGATAAAAGTAGTGTGCGAGCGTCACTAGAGGATCGTTGTACCTGCAATAAATGTTACATTTTTGCATGCATTCCACTGAACCAGTGTGAAAGTATCGAGTTTACTTTCACACTGGTTATACACGTTTTTATTCGTTTTGCTATTATGTTACAGCATTTTGTTTATTAATTTTACAATAAAAACTTCTAAAGTGTTTAAATGATGATGAATAATACAATTTTATGGTCTTCGTCTTACCTTTAATTACTTTACAATTATTTGTATCATTTAATAGCAAAATATTTCAGACCCTTTTCAGGGTCCATGGTCACAAGACAAACTGGTCTCTCATGTAAAACGTACTATTTATCATTTATATTATTCGAGTAAGCAACTAAAAATATAATTTAATGTTTATACAGAGAAAAAACCACAAATGAAACCGGATAATGTGCCCTGAACAAATATGAAAGACCACCGTAATAGTTAAGTTCCTGAAAAGTAATCGCTTTTCATGTCTTTGAAAACCATCAAAAACCAATCAAGTCAAAACATCTTTCGAAACAAGGGTTGGTAACGGTGTATTTCGTTACAATTTAAAATAAATAACAAATTCTTACCCAAAGACCAGCTCTTCAGCTGTTACATGCACGAAAGGTTTAGCTCGTTCCTTGTAAGTCATCGCCAGCCCGGAAACCAGGAGGTTGAAGACAAAACCCACCAGGTTTGGCGAGAATGAGGTCACAGTCTAATATAAAGGATGAGTTATACATATTATGTGTATTAAGAGTATTAATTTATTTTTATAATTTATTGATTTATTATGAGTATTAATTGAGATTATATTGTGGCGTAGGGATGTGACGACCCCATCGCCCACTTGACGGTGGATCTGCCGTACAGTAGGAGGTGGACAGAACCGCAGTACAAGTGCAATTAGTCAATTGCCAATATGCCTGCTCAGCGTGGCAATTATAAGCAACTCTTTTTAATGTAGGTCAACAAGATTGGACGTCTTCGCGTTCATTAAAAATGGCCTATGTCCAGCAATGGACAGCTAAAGGCTGTTTATGACGATGATGATAAATGCATATTAATTGATAGCATTCATTAAGCCGGATTCTTTTTTTATATTATTGATTGAAACGGTTAGTGATATCTGCCCTCTCTATAAGAATATATATACCAGTGTAAGACGCTATAAATGCGCTCAACACCCCTGGAAATGAGATGTTATGTCTCTTTTACCCAGTAATGAACCCTAACCGTGATGGCCGAACTTTAGTGGTAAGGGGGTGTGCTTTAGAAACCGGAGGTCATAGGTTGGAATCCTGCGGGGACTCAACAAATTTTCATTGTTGTTTCCTAGTTGGTTGGGGCAATTTGGGCTGATGACCCAATTGTCTGAAAAGCAAGATGATCCATGCGTCGGATAGGCATCTAAAAAGTCATTCCTGCGCTTTACTCTCTTCGGTCGTGTTGGTTATGCGTCCCATCGGGCTTTGAGAGTATAAAGCAACAGGGAGTGTGGCTGTGTTTGCTCATACACTTGTGCACTACAATATCTCCTGCGTAGTTGGCTGATCCCTAATATAGATCGGCAGCCGATGTCGTAATTGACTGAAGAACATTATTATTAATAATAAACCCTTTCAACGGATAGACACTACCGATTTGCGGCAGAATATATGTCATATGGACTACAGAGATAATTTTACTGATAGCTAGGTGACAGAGGTAACTAATGACGGCGGAGTTATTAGTGGAGTGGTTACTTTAGCCATAACATATTCGATTTCATAGCTTAGATAACTGTAACAAATTTAACCTAAAGTAATAAAATTAGCTTAAATCGATTGTTTTGTTTGCTGCTTTAACTTTATATGTGCATGCCAGTAGTATTTTTCTAGCCAGGTTATTACTAAAAAGTGGACCTAGCGACGAATGATGTTTATTTTACTGTTTATATATTATATAAAGTTCTTATTAAAAAATTAAAGAAAATATGCTTACGTCGGTTTTTCTTGGGCTTAGAAACTTCCTTTTCCGAAATTGTAGTAAATTATTTGTAGAACAACAAATAAGTTTAATCCTCTATCTATATTAATATGATAAAGAGGATATTGTAGTTTTGTTCGTATGTTTGTATGAACAAAACTACTGGGCTATTCAAAATTATTTTAACATTAAAAAGCTGCTAGTACTAAGCGTTTTGAGTAATATCGACTACAATTTACTCTAGGAAAATCCAATTCCAAAATATAACACGGGCGGAGCCGTGGACAAACTGCTAGTATTGAATAAAGATATTTGGCCTTCATTTTGACTTTGAGGATTTCATTATATGTACAGTACAGTGAATTATTGTAGAACAATCTTACCAGCAATGGAATATTAGGTACGACTAGCTTCTGGGTCATGTCTGCAGACAATTCGGGAACAAAGCGTAATATCTTGTTGTGCTGGAACGTCACAGTGTCGTTGTCATGAAACTTGATGTTCACCTTTTCCATGTCCTCCCTATAAGAAAATTAATAATTAGCCCCTTTTATATATGGCAATGCGTCCGTCGTCTACCGATATTGGCCCTGCCTTTATAAACCTAATTTTGTAGGTTCGAACCCCACGGGGAAACAACTTTGTGTTATCGTTTTTTTCTGGTTGTTTATGACAATTTAGGCCGATCACCCAATTGTCTGTAAAGTTAGATGATCCATGCGGCCAGTGTGGTGGGATACGGTCCAAAAACCCTCTAATGGAGAAGACATGCATTAAGGGAGGCCTATGTCCAGCTGTGGATATGGCCTATGACCAAGCCAATGATGATGATGAATATATGGCATAAAAAATCAATTGGCTCCTATTAATATGACAGTTTTTTCAATTGATATAAAGCATAGTCTTTTGGCTAGACTATGTTATCCTTGTAGAGGTTGTTATACTTTACCAAAATGCGAAGTCTGAACATTTAAAATGCTTTAAAAGAATAAATGTTCTTTCTAGTATATATTTTAAATATGACGAAACTTGACTAATCTAATCTCTTTTTTCTTCCTATATAGTGAAAAGCCAATTGGAATCCACATATTATATATGAGAATGGACTTAAAATTTATAAAATTAAAAAATTCAAACGGTTATAATAAATAAAGCTGTTGCTTATCATTGTATCGTATTATGTTTCTCAAATCATTAAATACAACAACCAATCAAGCGGTACTTTGATTGCAAATTTCTAGCAGTAAAAGTCTGCAAATAGTCATACATTTGTTGCATAGTTTTACGCCTGCAGGATCCACCAAGAAATATATAAGCTCATATTAATACGCATAACATTCCCTTACTCGTGGCTAGTCTTGTCTGCAACATTTGATACGAACATCGGCGACCTTGCTTGCGTACGAAACGCACAATTTTACAAGAATCGCGTCTATGTGATGCCATAACTGGTATTGCCCCTATTAGCTAAGTAATTACGAAATACTTTGGACCAACTTATGCCCTTGGTCTGGTTTGCGTTCGCTAGAGCGTCACTTTAACGTGAATATAAGCTAATGTGTACAAAGAGCTGATGGATTTAAATGTAGATATTATGATAGTTACAGTCTAGTACAAAGCCAATCTTAAACTAAATAGATATAGGCATTAAGAATCGAATTTTAGTGTTAGTAAGCTGCCTTCGTAACCTAGTGTTATTGATCGTTAGGCTCCTCATTACAAACCGGTTTCCGTTTCTTCGGGGAATTAAATTTGTCCTATCGTTGTCTTCCGATTGGTTAGGGAAATAGGGGCCGATCACGTAAATACCTAAAAACTATGATAGTCTAAGCTATGGGCATGAAAAGGTGGTTTCGGTTGACATGAATATCATTGGCAATCATTTCAGGATGTCAGAATAAAAAATGAAGTTTACCCTTTAGGTTGTGGATGTCAGATGTCTGTCGTTCTCTGTAAACCTGTCCCATAAGTAAATTTGGCAAGATTGGAAAAATTAGGGAAACGCCGAACCCATGATAGCTTGGGAAAAGTGGTGCAGAGTATAAATTAATAGCATTTGTAAGACAAGTTTTTATGTTGAAAAAAACGTTGTAGGCTAGTTCAAACGGCCTGAAGCCTGTTATGTGTAACTTCTGTAATATTCAAAATGAGACTTGACCAGCGACAATACCAAATCCTTAAAAAAATACGCAGCAGATCACAACCTATCCTTCGTCATTATTGCATCTCCTCTCAACCTTACGAATATATCTAAATGTTCACAAACATATACATATATTCTCAATGTATGTATATATCCCAGACATCTTAAACTATTTGCACTTTTAAGAGCTAAACATAAAAATATATTTAACGAACTACAGATTTTCTTTTCTAAACATTGACAGTCTTAAAATACTATTTGTATGTGTGTACTATATGTCGCGTAAATACAGAAGCTTTTTATTGATATTATTAACCGTTGAATCGTCATATTATATCGGCCTGTCTCTGTAGCCTAGTGGTAAGGGCGTGAGCTTTAGAAACTGGTGGTCGTGGTTCGAATCCTGCTGGGACTCAACAATTTTTCATTGCTGTTTCCTAGTTGGCCAGGGCAATTTGGCCGAAAAGAAAGATGATCCATGCGTCGAATAGGCATGTAAAAAGTTGGTTCACCAGCCAGCCCGCATTGGACCAGAGGGTGGGGTACGGTGCAAAACCCCTAATGAAGGAGGGGAGGCCTACGTCCAGCAGTGGACTAACACAGGCTGATGGTGATGAGTATATCGGTAGTTTATTTGTTAGCATACATATGGTACGGTTACTACTTAAAGTTTTTAATGAATATCTAGTGTCAGAATACTACTTTTATTGCGGGTATTCAGAGAAAATAAGTCTCGATATTGACGTTACGCCTGTCCGAGATCGTGTATAAAAGACGGGTCTGAAATATAGGAAGGAGAGGTCCTTGTTAGCCGCTATCCGGAACGGAACCCTCCTCTTGTGTGATAAGTGTTGTGTATCTGTGATAGTGTTAGTGAGTTGATTGGTGTTACGCATCGACTCGTCCGTCCGTGACATCGTGGCTGTTTTTTATATTATAAGAGACGATCAGTTGTTGTCACAATTTTTAATTTTTGGAATTCTCTTTGAGATTTCCAAAACTAGTTTTTCTCCATATCTATGTCAGTATAAATCGAAACCATTAAGTTTCAGATTCAAAAAGTATCAACCATTAGTTATATACAATTATTGTTGGGCAAGAATAACTACCTTTTCAAAAGTTACGACAAGTGCGCTCCCCGAGTGTAATTGACACGGCACTGTCACATAAAAAAGTTTTATTATTTCAATTTGGTTTCGATTAATCACTAATATCGTGTGTGTGAGGTGAGCGGATGATAGTTAAAGTATTGTTAGGCTGTACTATTAATACAATGCGATTGTTTTACACGTTTAAAAAGTTTATTAGAGGAAAAATGTTACTTTTAACGTATGAATATAGTTCATAGTTTTCGAGATATATTACAATTATAAATTAAAATAGTGCTTTTTCGTTATTTGACATTAATTATGATAACTTAAATAATGTCAATTAGAATATTTCCAATCAGGAAAACTCGGATCGTTATCGAAATACGATAACGAGACATTATCAGAAGATTCACATTTTCATATTTATTAATATGAAACTCTAATGTTCAGTCGAAATTAATAATGTCATTGTAAAATATAGAGATTTGATGTACTAAAGCTATTTAAGAGAGCATAAACAAGTAAAGGATATCTTTTCTCACTATATCTATAAATTATAATTGTAAAGTGAACAAAGCATAGCATAATAATTAAATTAATATTTATGTCTGAATGCAGTTGCACTTTCGGCTGTTTTAGTTTTATTGTAGAAATCGCTTTAATGTGAAATAAAACACATTCCACTGTGTAATTTGCGTCGCGAGAGAATTGTTCAATGTGAAAATGGTAGGGCTGCATTGGTTCCAATTGATCTATTTTTGACCGACTTCCTATAAGAAGAGATACTCATCTATATATACAAGAGATTCCCACCTATATTTTGACTTATCACGATATCTCTGGAACCGTAAAGCGACTTGAAACTTGGTAGGAATAGTCCTTTCGCCGAATAGAGGTCGGCTGAGAACGGATTTTATGAAATTCCTCCCACAAGGGGGGTTGGGGTTTCTTGTGATTTAAGAAAAGACTTCACGGATGAAACTTGACTTCACTAACTAAAATTAGACTGTGTGAAGTCCGCCCGTGACTATGGATCCAGTAAAGTGTCTGAAACGTCGAGAAAATTAAATCGTGTCTTGTATTCGTGCAAGCACAAGAAAGTATTAAGGGATACTCGATTCGGAGCGTGTGTTCTTTTATATATATGGTCCCCCGTTGTTCCGATTTTGTTCATTCCTATTTTTATCGACCGGTATTAGCTGTCATTTGATCTAATTTAAATAATTTTGCGATAAGTAGTTCAATAGATATTTAACAAATAAAAGAAATTACAACGTTGAAAGTCACAACCTCGTTTTGCAAACGCCGGTTCAAGCTTAAACGCATAGACTTAAACTATGATATGCATAATTATACATTCAAAAATAGCCTACAATTAAACCGGCGACAAACATATATTTTAAGGTTAACATATAAGAGACTATTGTTATATGTTAGTCTTAGATTAGCCCACAAGAACCATATTTTTTTTTATAATTTAAAAAAACCATTGCAATGAGGCATACTCAAAGCTCATACAAGCTAAAGTTTAGATTCACATAAAAGGTAATGTATTTAAAAAATTCTTCATTCTATGTCTTTTCAGAAGTCCGCTTGCTACCTTGAGATATTGAATGTTACGTCTCATTTACGTAGTAGTTAATTACACTGAGTACGGTGCCCTTGAAACCAGAATGTAGTACTTTTAGCTCTTATCATGACTGCTTTGCGGTAGATATATGCAGCGTGGTTGTTCTTCCCCTGTCTGTCTACTGGAGGACCTAACCAGTGTCGGCATAAATAGATAATTTTTAATAGATTACTTAATTTGATTAATTTTAATCGAATTAAACTTCGTCGTGTTTAATTGAATTTCGATTAAAACACAAATCTTATTCGAGATTGCTTAAATTAATTGCTAATCACTAATCGTTAATTTAATTGACCAGATTAACTTATATGTTCTAAGCTGAGATAGATGGCTTTACAAAAACTAACGACCAATTAACATAGATATATCATCAGCCTTTAATAGTCCACTGCTGAACATAGGCCTCTCCTAATACACCCTTATCAATCAAGGAATTTTAGGGGTTTTAGTCCAACTAATATAATTCACAAACTATAGGTAGATCACAAATTCACAGATGGCGTTATACACCCATTTAAAATCGGACGGCTATTTTATTGTAAAATCGAACAAAAACAAAAAAATCCTTCTCTTGATAAGGTACGTATTAGCTCTCGGTGCTTAGTAAAGAACATCCTGTAAATGAAGAAATTCACAAAAACAATGACCTTTATGGTTTTAACTTACTAAAGATTGATTAAGGAAAAAGAGCGGATATAACAATTTCCATTTGCCGAAAGTAGTCGAGAAGACCTTTCAGAACTCTACACGATTTTAAAAGGAACGCTTATTGAATATAACACAGCCATGCGATCCTTCGGTCCTGTCAAAAGAATGTTGTACAACAATGTTAAATATTAAATCCTCTAATTTACAGATTATCGCGTTAGCTATATATATTTATTACCGACGTTTCGGATTCTTTTCAGCATCCATGATCATCCATGATCCGTGGTAAATATACCTAGGTCACACATAATATCTGACGAACTATATGCGAAGAGAGTGTTATGAAATCACTTTTAAATCAATGATCTAAGTAGGTTTTATATAAAGTTTTAATTGCTAAATTTAACAATAATCAATACCTTCTGTGGTGTTTATAAACTAAAATAAAAAAATCGATTTAAACAGTTACGTTTTTTTTTTGTTAATCGTACATAAGTATTTAATCCTGATTAACGATTAACGATTACGATTAAAAATCGTAATCTGGAATAAATATTACAATTAATTAATTTGAATCGTGATAATAACCATTAAGTTTTTAATCGTTAATCGGATTAATTTCAACACTGGACTGGACTAAATACATAATAAGTAACAAACACGTTTTTACTTCATTTTTATAGAGATATTTCAGTACTTGGATACATTTCAGCATCATCTTAGATCCAACTAACTTTATATTTATTTCCTAAGCAAATTTATTTTAAAATAATCGTGAAAAATTTCATATGACAACACTCACCTGTAAACAAACGGGCCCACTTCCGCTAATTTTGGTTTCTCTCCGTTTTCAATAAAGCCTTGAGGGTTGGTGACGTTGAAGATGTAGACCTTCGTCAACCTGACCACTCCTGGCTTCTGCCAGTAGCTGTAGCTCAACGAGCCGTTCCAAAGCCTCAATTCCTAGAAACAGAGAGGTCAATTAGTATTTCTTTCAAGTAACAATCGTACATACATAAATCATCTGTCTGTGATAGTCCACTGCTGGACATAGGCCTCCCCCTAAATCACCCCTATCCATTAGGGGTTTTATGGACCATCACTACGATGGTCTAATGCGGGTTGTTGGGTGGACCGACTTTTTAAATGCCTATCCGACGCACGGATCATCTGATTTTTCCGACAATTTGGTGATCAACCCAAATTACCCTGATCAACTAGCAAACAACAATGAAAATTTGTTGAGTCTTCGCAGGATTCGAGCCCACGACCTCCGGTTTCTAATCCACACGCCTATACCACTAGGCTACGAGGCAGTCCTAATTTAACTAGGTTCTCACAAATATACTAAACATAAATATGTTATCTTTATTACAGTAACAGAAAATTTCAATAACAAAGTGAATGATGAAAAGTGCACACAAAATTTTGTATTCAGTAGTCGTAATGATTGTGAATTCTAAAAACGTCTGTTGCACCTTGTCAGTTCTTAAAATCTGTAGCTCATTAAGTTTTAAATGTAGGATCATAAGAAAAATGATAAATTAAATATGAAATAATCATCCTGAGATACAATCGGACCCCTTGGCGTAGTAGTGCGTGACCCGGACTGTTGCGCCAAAGAGTGTGGGTTCTATTTCCATCACGGGTGATATACGTGTGATGAACATAGTGTATTTCTCGCATTTGGGTGTTCGTATCTATATAACATGTATTTATATACAAAAAAAGTAAGTCTATATATTTATTAGATGTCTAGTTTCGGCAGGTTAAGCTTTGTTTATTTATTTGGAACTGGATGATGTTGATTCGTCCAAAAATACTATTATTATTTATTGTAAAGCTAACATATATATCTAACATATAGCTGAATAATACTTAAAAATATTATACCAATAATGTTTAGTTGGTTTTATTTTTTGATTGGTTTGATTTTTAAGGTACTGAAATTTTTGCCTTTTAGGGCAGATTTTTGACAAAAGGTTTCTAAGAATTTGGGAGAAATAAAAAACAGTTGTGGTCGTAGTAATCTATCGCTATCAGGTAAGAACTTGAAAGGTCTCATTTACAAGATTTACTAATGCAATAAACATTCATTAAATGTATCATCATTGGACCCTCCACACACTGTTAACAAGTCTTAAACGTTAAATGGTACTAGATTAATTTTTGAAACTTTCTAACCTAATCTACAAATTCGTCGTAAATGAGGCGTTAATCGCTCTCAGAGGAATTAAAAAGAGCTGGTATATCTGTTTCCTGGGATACATTAAAAAACCCCAAGGGAGGGGGGTATTGGGGAGGCCTATGTCCAGGTGGACTTAAAGGCTGATAGTTGATACTAAAATATTTCTTGTCAAAAAAAATTTAAGTTTGTCAAAAAAAAAAATGATGTCATAATTAAAAGTACTAAACAAATAAAATGTAAAATTTATATAAACTTTCCAGTATTAGTTTTAAAATTAACCTAGAACTTAACAATATCCTAGACTATTTTTAATACTCTGGAACTGATTGCAAAGATATGTTAAAAAGCCATACTCCGATTGGACGATTAGGCATTACCGAGTCCCCACAGATTCACGATGGTCAAATTTCGTAATTTTTCCGCAAAACATATTCTAGACAACCAGTTGGTATTAAAACATGTAAAAAATACAACATGTTCCATTAACGCTTTTGAATTTCGTCACAGCTAAACAAACTCAGAGACTGATAACGTTAGATATCTAAGGCAATTTATATTTAAAATTTGGTACGCGTCATAATATTGTAATGAAAATGGAAATAAAAACTCAGGATATTTTTTTTATAATTGCCATTAAAGTCCACCTGTTTTTTTTTGACTCGGACGTTACGCTTTCAGGCTTTTTTTTGGTAAGTTTCATCTAACACAGAGTTCGCGGGAAGCTCCCGTCCCCATGAGCTAGGTGTCAACCTGGTTGTAAGTGATACCTAGTATGCCCATAAGAGAAGCAGCGTGCGACGCTTACCGCGCTAAGACGTGATATATCAAATCTCGTTTACCCAGCAATTAAGCTAGCAACGTTGCCTTTCAAGCCGGAAGACACTGGTGTCTGAACGTTCTTGATTTGCGGCAGAAATAGGCAACGGGCAGGTACTACCCCATAGGACCCCTCTAAAAAGGGACCTAACTTTTCTAAGTATATTAAGATCAGCTAGGATAATAGATAACTTTCAAAATCAACATGATGCTTGAGTAATTACGAAATATAAATATATAATATACTAGCGACCCGTCCTGTTTCGCACGGGAGCTATGCTGATAGGAAATATTCGTACACTATTAAGCATGTGTTATACATATAAACCTTTCTCTTCAATCACTCTATCTATTAAAAAAACCGTATCAAAATCCGTTGCGTAGTTTGAAAGATTTAAGCATATACAAAAGAAAGATTTTAGCTACTATGTAGCGATAATACGTATTAAAGGACGATGACCTACGCCCCTGCTACATTTGTGTTGAAATGATTAGACAAAAGATTAAATGTTTCGAATATGAAGTTGTACACCTAAAATAAGGTTTAAAATACAATAATTGACTATACACTGTGCTATCATATATGCTAAGATGCTACGAACATCTGATGTCAAATAATTAATTTCTCATCTTATTAAACTAGGATCGTTAATCGTTCTCACAAATATACTAAATATATATATATATTCTCACATATATATAAATATACTAAACATAAAAATATGTTATCTTTATTACCGTAACAGAAAATTTCAATAACAAAGTGAATGATGAAAACTGCACACAAAATTTCGTATTCAGTAGTCGTAATAATTGTGAATTCTAAAAACGTCTGTTGCACGTTGTCAGTTCTTAAAATCTGTAGCTCATTAAGTTTTAAATGTGGGATCATAAGAAAAATTATAAATTAAATATGAAATAATCATCCTGAGATACAATCGGACCCCCTTGGCGTAGTAATGCGGGATCCGGACTGTTGCGCCAAAGAGTGTGGGTTCTATTTCCATCACGGGTGATATATGTGTGATAAACATAGTGTATTTCTCGCAATTAGATGTTTGTATCTATATAAAATGTATTTATGTACAAAAAAAGTAAGTCTATATATTTATTAGATGTCCAGTTTCAGCAGGTTAAGCTTTGTTTATTTATTTGGAACTGGATAATGTTGTGTTATTCGTCCAAAAAATACTATTATTATTTATTGTAAACATAACATATATATCTAACATATAGCTAAATAATACTTAAAAATATTATACCAATAATGTTTAGTTGGTTTTATTTTTGATTGGTTTGATTTTGTACCAGTGTACTGAAGATTTTTAGGGCAGAGTTTTTGACAAAAAATGTTTCTAGGGAATTTGAGAGCAAATAAAAAACTAGTTTTAGCTAGTCGATAGTAATCTATACGCTATCAGTTAAGAACTTGCCAAACGGCTTTGCATTTACATAGATTTACTAATAAGCAAGGTTAAACATTCTATTAAATGTATCATCATTGGACCACTCCTTACACACTGTTAACTGAAGTCTTAAACGTTAAATGGTGACTAGATTAATGTTAAGAATTGAAACTGTTCTAACCTAATGCTACATAATTGCGTCGTAAATGAGGCGTTCATATCGCTCTGCTAGAGTAATTAAAAGAGCTATATGCTGTTTCCTGGGATACGATCTAAACCCCGTAATGGGTAGGTAGGGGGTATTAGGGGAGGCCTATGTCCAGCAGTGGACTATTACAGGCTGATGATGATGCTGTTTCCATTTAAGTACTTTATTTTTATTTATGTCGGTCAAGTGTTATTGAATTTTTTTTTACGTCAGGAAATGCCTACGCATATCCGTCCTCGCGAGGGCAAAGGTGAGACATGACCCGTCATGTTGTTCCTGCCTGATGCCTTTAGGCTGGGGTAACATAGACGTTTTCGCACTCTTCTGTAACCCACCATCGCTGGAAGCCACAGCCCAGCCTTCCGCATATGACCCACTCCTAGTCAGGGCGCGTAGGAACTTGCGCGCCCATCATCCTGGCCCTACACCTGGGCAGCAGACTCCCCTTAATCTACCCAGGTTCCAGTTACCTAGGGGCCATAGGAGGAGGGAAATCTCAACCTTTTAGTAATTTTACATATCACTCATTAATAACAAATTTGGCGCTGCAATAAAATTTAATTGTTACGAATAAAAGATGCTAATGGTGGCCGTTTTGCACTGTCCATTTTTATGGTTATCGAAATCAAAAGGAACATAGTTAAATTTTACGTTTTATAGCGGTTCCACGACCTCGATTTCCCCATTGTATTTATTTGCTTTTGATTCTGCATGAATTAGCAACAATTTGTTAAGAATTTTTTATGTTATGGTTAGATTTTATGGTTCAATATATTTTTTTACTGGTCGTCTCAGCCATTGATCATTAAAAATATATATCTTTAAGAACGTTCTTTCAAGAACCGCCAATTACGGCTGCATGTTTTTTAGCTCACGATTTTGTGCGTGCGTTATTAAGTGGTAATATTAGAAGCTGCTAGGTCACTTTGGAAAACATGTAAATGTTGTTTTGTATGTATTCAAAAAAGATTTATAATTATCTAGTATTAAGACTCATAAAGAGGGCAGAAATCAAAAATCTATTACATACATTAAGGCGACTATTACAAAAGTAATAAAGATTTGAAATTGATACAAACCAAGCCAAATGTAAACTATAAAGGTGTAACGTGTACGCATCTCCACTAATTAGGTACTAGAGAATTTAACAACACGGCTTTTTTAGTCGATGTTGCCTGATGTAACTTATGTTTGCCTCTATAAGGATGAGTATGTATAGCATAGACCCGCGTTCAAAAACGTTACAGTTGTAATTAGTAGGATGGACTTGGTACGTACAAAACGACCAGCTTGGCGTAGTGTTTAGGGACACTCCTCCCGAACAGGTTCTCGCTCGATCGTAGCGGTTGTTGTGGGAATCAGTGCCTGCGGGCTATTCAGCCGCGGGAATGATTTGAGGAACCTGGTCTAAGGAGTTGGAGAAGGAGGCTGTTCCAAGATGGCTACCTAATCCAGCTTTGGATCCGTAGGCATTTCTTCACGGTAAAAAAGTACTCAGTTAACCTTACTGTTACGACAATATGATATCGGTTCGATTCCCACTACCGGGCAAGTATTGTGTGATGAACATTGTACCTTGTACCTGAGTGTTTGTAACTATGTAATATGTATTTATTTATAAAAGGGAAGTAAGTAAGTCTACGTATTTATCAGTCGTCTAGTCTTGGTAGTACACGCTTTGCTTACTTTGAGACTAGACGATTTTGTGTAATTCATGTTGATTAATTTTAAATTTTTATAAATTAGTAGCTGGCCTAGCTGCTTCTTCCGCGATTGGTGGTAATGGTGATATTGATTGACTCACTATCTCTTTACTTACGTACTATCTTTTATTTGGCTAGTGTTGACGTTTATTTAGCATTTATGTTAAGACTTACCCTGAAAATAATGTAATCTAACCAGGGCACGAACGACAATATGATCCCTAGGACCACAGTGCATATGCTGAACATGATTACGGCCAGGCGTCCTGAAACAAAAGAGAACAATTTGATTAAATAAAATGTTTAAATAATGACACAATTATACATTAAACCTTTTTAAAAACATCACCAACAATTTGAAAGTTGTAAAAAAGATAAAAAGGAATAATTAGTTAAGGACACATATAGGAAACGAAGTATTCCATATACTTAGTTTATTGTTGTGTATTTAAAAAAAATGAAGGAGTAAATTCTTTAAAATAAACGTTAATAGGCATCATGTTCAGCTTCATGTTTATTACAATGAAATACATTCCCACATGACCACCTCTTGGTCCAACGATATTGGGCCTTGCTTTATAAACCGGAGGTCGTGAGTTCGAATTCAGCGGGGAAACAACTTTGTGTTATCGTTTTTGTGGTAGAATAGGACAATTCAGGCCGATCACCCAGTTGTCTAAAATGTAAGATGAATCAAACGTCGGATGGGCAAGTAAAAAGTCGGTTCACTCACCAACCCGCATTGGACTAGCGTTGTGGGGTACGGTCCAAAACCCCCTTATAAAAAAGGCGTGCATTCGGGGAGGCTTATATCCAGCAGTTAACTAACACAGGCTGATGATGATGACGACATTCTTACATGTTCTTTACGCGATTATTATACTGATCAAATCCAATTTTTTACGAATTTTCTCATAGATTTTGTTCCATACGTTTCAAACTCTTTCCAGCATCCATGATCACAGGGAAGACTAAGATGGTCGAGTCTAGTCCGTACAATATGATAACGGAAAATATTTAAAAGTGGATCACAAAGAATAGTAACAGTCACGATTTCCATAATGTATAAAGGTAAATAAATAAACCTCGATTACGACTAAATCTATAAATAAGTATTCAATTTATGTTCGTTAATATAGACAAATGAGTTTTTGCCAAGATTCAGTAATTCGGCATCCAAGGCGGTTAATTACGTGATATTTTATATGGCTTAATGCGATTGGCATTGCGCGTTGATGACCTCAAATTAAGACGGAATTCAGGTGCATTACCTGTACCGAGAAGCGTCATTTACTGGGTCATGTACTCTTTTGATTGTCAACGGGAATATCATAACACCATTCTACAATCACAGTTGATTGTAGATGCATGAAACAATTATACATAATACTCGCTACAAGTACATATCATTGAATAACATTGAACACATTAATATCATTGAACAACATACATTTTAAGCCATTTTTTGCTTTTTATCAACGAATCCTGCGCTAGGTTAATTACCTGTCTTGGAGGATTCAGAACAATGGATCAGCTAATCCTTAGAAGTTACTTAAATAAATATGTTCATTGATAATAGTTAGTTGCCTCAGTTATAAAAGTTTATAATTACTGAACCTGCCTCCGTAACCTAGTAGCAAGGGCGTGTGCTTTAGAAACCGGAGAAATTTTCATTGTTGTTTCCTAGTTGATTAGGACACTTTGAGCTGATCATTAAATTTTCGGAAAAGTAAGATGATCCACGCGTCGGACGGGCATGAAAACTCAGTCCACCCACCCGCATTGGACCAACATGGTGGGATACGATCCGAAACCCCTGATGGAGAAGGCGTGCATTAGGGGAGGTCTCTATCCAGCAGTGGACTAACAGAGGCTGTTGATGACTGATTTTTTTTAAAGCTTCTAACAAACGAATCGAGTAATACCATAGGTTTATAATTATTCTCAATTAATATAAAATAAACAAAACTTTATAGGAAATTTATGCGTCCTGATCGTGCTTAAAAGATTGAATCTTAGGGTTTGTGTTCGTAGTAAACTAAATATAAAGATTACAGTTTCAGAACAGAACAACAGTCATCTTTTACGAACCTCTAGCATGAATAAATTATTTCTGCTAATGCGATTATGGTCGCTTTATTTTAGATTTCATATTTTAGATTTTTTAATTATCTTAACAGTCTCGTCCCTTTCTTAGTTGGTTATATTCTTGCACTAATGTTTTGGAGCAAATTTCCAGCACATTTATCTACCATAATATAGTCAATCATTTGCAAATTTTATTTTAAGACAAATAACTTTGTAACATTTTACAGCATTGCAATTTATGATTGACTGTCAAATAATTCACCGCCGGTTGGGAAATGGAAGTCTTTGACCTGAGAACAACCGAGAGAAGAATTTAATTTTAAAATTATCCTTTGATAAACTTTAAAAACTGTTTAATATATTTTATCCTTTTGAAATAGCCTGGAAAAAACAATTCCTATTATTTCAGTTACGTTGAGATCATTATATTCTTGTGCACATAAGCTTGCTACATAACTTTTGTAAGTTTATTGACTGAAAGCCGGATTTTTTCTGGGACTTGTCAAAATTTGTCACGATTTTACTGTTTTCGGAGCATCCTAGCATTCTGTATTATGCCTAGAGAAAATTTAAAAACATAACATAAGAGCTATGTTTCCTGTATATAGAAGGGTAAGTATCGCCTTAGTGAGCCGGCCGAGCCGGTGAGATAGGGCACACTCGACATCAGGAGAACAATTTTTTAAATATTTTAGATGCAATATGCAGCGTATCTTTAGGAACGAGACGCTTTGACCGTATTAATATCGTTATTTTTTTACGGCTTTCGCTGAATGCACGCTCGACTTTCGCAAACTTTTCCCCCGTTCATAAAACCGCACGACGACAATTACGATATAAATCTCGCAAAATCACGTAGGCCATCTTGTTAGGAGCGTTGAACTTTCGGCTTTTCGAAATTCCACACACTGACGATTACGGAGATGTTTGCTCGCAAATATTTGCTTGGATTTAAACAGGAAATCCTTTTATTATTGTAGTTTTTTTTCCCTGTTTACATTAGCAAAGCCGTTATGAAAACTCTACAAGGATATAAGTCTGATTAATATAACCATGATCAGTTCATGTGTTTAATATTGTCTATCGATTCTAATAGTTGCTTTAAAGGAATTATAAGACACCTGATAGTCGTCATTTTGTTTTGGTAATCTGTGGAATTTGAACGCACATATGTATGTTGATTTCGTGAATACTGAGTAAATGTTCATCGAAAATATTTTATTCGAAACGAGAAGGTTACCTATAGCTTATTGATCTTTAGTTTTTGTCGAATGTAGTCCATATATTAATGAAATACGATTTACACAAATATGAATACAAATTTTAAATACAAAGCTCTGACGCTTTAAACCTACATATATTTGACCACAATAACAACATACAGACAAGATTCCAATTAGGCATTTATGTTCTGTATAGAAGTGGTATAAAGCAGTGGCGGACTAACAGGGGGGGCGGAAGGGCGGTCTGCCCTGGCCTCACATCTTGGGGGGCCCCCAAATGTTTTTCGCATTTTTCATAATACTTTAGAAATATGCTTTATATTTTATGATTTCATGGGTACATGACTTCATCAAGATTAAACTACTACAACCATCGAAAGTTTTTACATGGTACTAATAAACTTTTATGCTGAACGCGTCCAATACTCCGGGGGGATTCCCGTCTTTGTAGCAGGTACTTCACCTGAATGAAGGAAGTGTGAACAAAATCACATTTTCCCGCCTACAGTTGCATTGCACTTTGTCGAAAAAGTTTAAAATATATAATTTTTTTTACGTTGGTAATTAATAGTGTATTTATGTAATAGTGCAAATTCTTAAGTACGAAACACGATCTAAACCGCTTAAAATAAGAGCTTAAGATCTTTTAATTTCATTAAAAAGTGTTTTTAATTTTTGCTGTTATATAAAATTTAAAAGTTAATTATTTTAGAGTTGAGCTGGTGCATTTCTGAGTATTTGGAAAAGTAAGTAATTCTTTTAATGAATATGAAAATATTGTTTTTATGCCAACAACTTTTTTTAGTCTATTCAGCTATCTTTCATAAAAGTTTCGTACCGGTAACTGCTGCAACTCCGTCAGATATTTAGAGTTTTTGTTTTATATTTTTTAAGTTTAAGCTGTGACAGACATATCATTTTTTATTTAAAATTAAAATCATACAAAATTCAAGTTTAAATTCATACAAAAATATGTATACCGCCAATTACATTAACCAGAAGTGTGTAGGCAATGTTGTAACATAAATCACAACATTGCCTTGGCTTCTGTTTCGAATAAATAAGCTTTGTATGTATTTTCAAATGAAACATTTTCAATAGTAAGCATCACTTTTTGTTGTAGAATTGAAGATTCTCTTTTGTTTTTATTAGGCAATGTAGTGCTCATAACTTTTGCTAGCACAGCAGTTATTAGTACTTATCAGTAACTTACTTAATGAATTATTTTGTTATTTTTATTTTAGTTACTAACATCCCTTTATATACACGTTAAAAGAGATTGATTCAAACACCAAGATACATAGAATAAATTATTATATATAATTGAAGAGTACCATAAACATATTAAGGCTAAACATATTAAACAAACATAATGACTTCAAATTGTCTGCAATCTTTTACATAACTGACATCAACGGGTTTGTCAGGTTTATTGTGTATTCAGTTTACCTTGTTCCACAAAGTTCTGCTGGGTATACTGAATTGATCCAGTCAGCTTTTCATGGGGATCATTTTTATTTAGACATCTATATATATATACAACAATTTTTTAAAACAAGTCACCTCTTAATAAAAAGTTTCAGCTTAAAGTTTCAGCCCTTAATATTAATATTAATTATAAGGGCCGAAAATTTACAAGATATTTCTCTTCTTAGAAAAAATCTTGAATTAAGAGCATATCACAGCATGAATCATCTCATGAACATCTATCAAACTTAGAAAAATGGAAAACGTTGACAGTGAGCTTAAAACTTAATAAAACTACTGATAAAGATAATTTGAAGATTATTAACGATGAAACTAAGAAATGGAGAAACATTTTACATAGCCTTTTAGATGTCACGTTATTCTTAGCCCAACAAAATCTTGCTTTCAGAGGCCACCGTGAAGATAGTTCTTCAGAAAACAGGGGAAATTTTTTGAATTAGTACAATTGTTAGGGAAATATGATCCGGTGCTGAAAGAGCATTGCTTAAACCTAGAAGAGGCCGCTGGTGGGTCAAAGAGAGTACCATCGTATTTATCAAAAGGCATACAAAATGAATTTATTCTATGTTTGGGTGAACATGTAAGGCAAAAAATTATTGCAGATATTAAAAAGGCTAAATATTACGGAATAATTTTTGACAGCACCCCTGACGAAAGTAAAACAGACCAAATGAGTCAAATCATTAGATTCGTTCATATAGAAAATGACATTGTGGAAGTACGGGAATCTTTCCTGGGTTTTTTGAAGTTATACTTCTTTAGGCGCGTTATGAAAAAATTATGAGAGTGAAATTTTTAGATGCGCGCGCACCTGTGACACAAAATTAACAGTTTATAATGAAAACGGTGAAATGGACCTTATTATATAGTGATAAGGTTGATTTTTGTGTAGTGATAATGGAGTTGTCGTTTTTTATTTGCGATAGTTGTTGCATAATGTGCTCTATGAGTTGGGATTAAGGTTCGTTTTTGGTTGCGCTGAAGCCGTCTGCTTAATATATATATATATATATATATATATTAAATATATTATTATACAAATATATTAATTTTTTAATTTAATGATGCCAAAATATAACTTCTCACGCGCGTACATAAGTACACGCACCCATTTTTTTTGATATCTGGAAAAACTGCTGAGGATATGTCAAAAGACATTCAGAAACAGCTGAAAAAGGATGGACTAGATATTGCATTGTGCAGGGCTCAAGGTTACGACAATGCCGCGTCAATGTCAGGTATCCATGGAGGGGTGCAACGAAAAATCCGAGAAATAAATCCAAAAGCATTGTTCAGTCCCTGTTCTTATCTTTCCTTGAATCTTTGTGGCGTTCATGCGTTCCTTCCAGCGTCACGTGTTTTGAAACAGTAGAGAAATTGTATTCGTTTTTCTCATCATCTACACAGAGATGGCAATTACTAAAAGAGAAAACTGGAAAAAATTTAAAACGTTTATCGGATACTCGCTGGAGTGCTCATTACGAATCAGTAAAAATCGTAAAAGAAAACATAGAGACAATTATAAGTAGTTTGGAACATTTTCAAGATCCAACAAAGGCAAATGTAGATACAAGATCAGGAGCAAGCTTGCTCCTGCCGGCTGTTTATAATTTTACCTTTTCAACCTATATACAATTTTGGTTTTCTGTACTGGAGGAAGTAAATTTAGTTCAGCAATATTTGCAGTCTCTTAAAATGACTCTGGATATAGGAATCGTTAAACTAAAAGCCTTGAATGAGTATTTAGTGAAATAACGAAACACCATTGTAGACAATGCTGTTACTTTTGCCAAAAATGCATTGATATGGACATCGACATAGAGAAACGAGGAAGAAGGAAGGTAAAAGAACGATGCTGGGTGAAATAGCTCATGGTGTTGGATTAACAATTCAAAAAGAAATAAGACTGTCAATGTTTGAATATACAGATCGATTTATACAAGAATTGTTGACACGTTACGAGGCAAATCAATAATATTTTCCAAATTATTGAATCAAAGTTTATGCTAGAAGCTTCAGATGTCGCTCTGGCTATAGCAGTTGATAATTAAATAAATCTTTATAGTGAGTTTGATAAGGAGCAAGTTTTGGAAGAAATTAAAAGGTACCGAGACATGTAAAAGCGACTCGATACAACTATGGGTGTTGCTGCCAAATGGACAGCCCAAGAAATCCTACAATTTATAATAAAATGGGATTTCAGTGAATCATTACCCTGTACATCGCTTATCCTTCAATACTTTTTGACCATTTGCATCTCGGTTGCATCATGCGAGAAGGTTTTCGAAACTTAAACTAATTAAAATTATCTTCGATCTACAATGGGTCAAGAGCGACTGGTTAATATAGCCCTGCTTTCAATTGAAAGAAAAATTTCAAAAGAAATTGATTTTACAGAAGTTATTGAAGAGTTCAGTAAATTGAATGCACGAAAACACATATAAAAATTAACTTCATATCTACTTAAAATAAAAACTACCTTTGATTTATATTTTCTAATTGTTATTCTATATTCGTATTTTATTTTCTCCACCATATTCATTCCATATTGTAGGTACGACTGTCTTTGTTGCCTAGTGGTATGGGCGTGTGCTTAAAAACCGTAGGCGTTGGGTTTGAATCCTGCGGGTACTCAACGAGGGCAATTGGGCTGATCACCCAATTGTCTGAAAAGTAACATGATCCATGCGTCCGATGGGCATGTAAAGTCGGTCCACCCACCAACCTGCCAGATTTGACCAGCGTGATGGGTTGCGGTCCAAAACCCCTAATGAATGGGCGAGTAATAGTGGAGGCCTATGTCCAGCAGTGGACTATCACAGGCATGATGTAGGTACATACCTATGTTTATTAAGCTTAAATAATTTAAGCCGAATTTAAATTTAACTTGTCAGATTTTAACGAAATAATTATAAATACTTATACATACAAATTTGAACCGAATAAAAAGCTTGTAGAAATACATTTGCTTAAAGCTTGGGGGCCTCATTCAGCTTTGCCGCCCCGGGCCTCTGACGGGCTTAGTCCGCCGCTGGTATAAAGATCAACAATTAAAAACTAGTCTATCATTAATCAGACAAAGTGAGACATTGCATTTATGGAGTTTAGAACGACCGTAACATTTTTAAATAATGGACGCGACAAGGAAAACGTTAACGCGAAAGGATGATTGTTCGCCTTTTACGTTGAAGAATGCAAATACGACCTAACGACATTGCCCTTTTTTAGTCTGCGCTTTTTACGTTTGGCGGGAAAAAAATCTATGTCCCATCGCGTGATAGACAAGGAAGACGAAATATAGCTATGAAGTTGACTATAGACAACATAGATTTAAGCAGATTATAAATTAAAATGCAGCTTAAGTTTATGTAATTAAAATCATTAGTTATTACGTTTATTTTGCCTGCAATAGTGTCATGGTTTCTTTTTAAATATGTACATATATATTTTTAAAAATTTTATGTGTTACATATATTATCTGTACTTTTTGTTGTTATTAATATTTATATTGAATTCAGTGTCTGCCTGTAATTGGCAAGCCTATGTTTACAGTAATTGTTACTGATTTTGTTGTATATGTCTTGCTGTTGGCATATCTAATTAAATAATAAATCAAATTCTTAACTAACTGAAATAAGTTCTTTTTAGTATGATAAAGAAATTTTAAATAAAAATACTTTTTAACTTTTACCTTTGAGAAAACAGGATCAGTACGATAAAAAAAAATATGTTTATTTACTAACAATTGGATGTTCTTTTTGTAATTAAATGCTGAAACCTTGGCTCACTCTAAGTCCAAAAAGAACTGCAATCGAAATTGAACCTTAAGCTATTGTAATAATATCGCTTATTGCGTTTTGTTTCTAACAAAGCCTTACGCATAATGATTATGCGTGCGTGCAGAATTATTTGGCGCAAGTCAAAAGAAATTGTTATATCACAGTTTACATACTTATTTACTTTTAAGGCATGTTTATATTTAAATTTATGTTGTGATTAACGCTATTAATATAGCTATTAAAATAAGAAAGGCGGTTTATTAATAACCCTGGCGGAAATACAAAAGGTTAAGAAAAACTGTCACTTGTCGCCTAGATTCAAGATAATAAAGACATAAATTCTTGCTATGTATGATTTTCCACTGCTTTTTTATTTGGGTATATAACAATTAAAAATGATTGTTATTAGCAGCTTTGTTTAACACTTTTTATTATAGCATGACCCAGATATTTAAGAAAATAACGTTATAAAACTTCGAAATAGTTTTGCAATTTTCAACTAGCATAACATACTAGGATATAGGGAATTTAACATTTTTATACGTTTATAGAAATCGTTCCCTCCAGAACGCAAATATAATACATAAGTAGCAACATACGTTTACAAAATTATAAACGATTCGATAAATCAATAATTAATATACATATTCATATTTATCCTATATTAGCAACTCCGCAACCCCCCTTGAGGGTGGAATTTTGTAAAATTCGTTCTTAGCTGACCTCTACTCGGCGAAAGGAACATTCCAAAATTAAAATAATATCATATATATATAATTTCAGTACATTTCAGTAAGACAATTTTTATAAGTCATGTTTCATTCCGCTTAAGCCTGTGAATAGCGGCATACACCGGCCAGTATAGGTAATAAGCGACTTCCTTTATTTCCTAACGTCCGCTGCGTATTAGGAGTCTTGCAATATCACATATATTACCCACAAATGGGGGCGTTCGACCCATTTATGACTTAATTTTTATTTCCCGCTTGTCACCTTTTTATATACAAGACATGAAGTATGTTAAATTTGTATTGGCGATGTTAATTACTGTACGGTGAAGATAGATGGGGAATTTATTCTTGATGATGTCGTCGTTTAAGGAGTTTCACATCTTTTTCTATATATTATCCTAAGTAATCATGTTGTTGGCTTTCAATCTATCTAGATTTAGCTGAATAACGTTCGTTCGTAGGGCGACTTGCATTTGACCTCCAGAACCCGAAGGGTAAACTCCATTTGATGATTTTTAGTTTGTTTGAAGACATGTCGAAGAAATGTTGTCAACAGTGACCCAGTCCTGACATAACCTTTCTTGATGGATTTTGTAATTATCGCATATTGATCAGTTTGCAAGTGTATTTTAATCCATGCAATCGAGTCGATTTTAAATAATTTTACGTAATTCTTATATTACCACGTCGATCTTTTGTCGTGCTAGACGTTTTCTGCTACCAAACGGTTGTACAATTAGATTTTATTATCATTTCATGCATATATAAAGTACAGTTATATAGTTTCTTGTATTCCAACGTTCTCTCCACACGTAATGTCTGCCAAGGCGCTGTTTGACCCACTTTAGGCGTAAGATTACATAAAAGCAAACATTCTTTTGCGCCATCTGAAAGTGTTCGTGGCTTTCTTGGTTATGCCCGTGTTTAATATATCTGTCATAATGTTGGCTGCCACGTAACTTGGGTGGGGAGCGATTGGTAACATGTTGTCTATGGATTTATTGCTATCGAAGAATTTAAGTATTTCGTGTACGTGATGCGGGATTAACTTTATGATACTTCTAGGTGTACCCGTGATTTTCTGAAATACTAAACCTGGGTGTTGGATAATGTTTTGACAGTATACGCAGTGCTTTTACCATTCAGTTAGTTATAATTACCAACTCTACACTTAACAAAAACTTTCTTATTAGGAGTTACGACTACATGTGGCTAAATTGGTAAATATAGTCACGTGTCAGTGGGAAAAATAACCACCAGATAAGAAATGAATGTTTAATAAAATAATAACCAATTCAGGCAGGTAAATTAGCTCTACATAAAAAAACCTTACAATAAGTTCGAACGTTTCTACTTACTTAAGTTTTTTTAAAAGTTTTTACGCATTTTTCCCGCTCATGTATCGAGTGGGAGAAATGCGTTTGAAGTTCATTCAAATGTAAATTAACCCTTTTTAAATATGAATAATAAAAATTAAAGAATGAACAGTGCACAATTATCACATTATGATAATAACAATTTGTTTTCAAGATTAAATATTGTCTAAATTTCCTACGAATTTTAATGAGCTATTAAAAATGTTGTTTAATCAAGTCTATTGTGCAGTAGAGGTTAATTATATATGTTATATTAAATAAATCACAGTAATTATAATTATGGCAATTATGAAACGGATTAAGGAAATAATTTCGGATTTATCACATATTGTTATGTTCGCGTGATAAAGGATAATTTTTATTAATATTATTTAAAAATTACTAACATATGTCACTACAGTGAGTCGCGTTATTGTTTGCTTTATAATTATTACGTATTTGGTTTTTGTAAGGTTTCATTTGACAAGAAACAGTTGAAGATTATCTAGAAATCAATGCAATGAAAGAGTGATGCTTGAGTGTACATTATACATAATCAGCCTGTGATAGTCCATTGCTGGACATAGGCTCCCCTTCTCCCATTAGGGAGTTTATGGACCGTATCCCACCACGCTGGTCCAATGGGAGTTTGCGGGTGGATTGACTTTACATGCCCATCTGATGCATGGATCATCTTACTTTTCATACAATTACGTGATAAGCTCAAATTGCCCTTACGGTGAGAAATGGATAGACCACGGACGTGGATAATGAAATATTGTATAAAAACTATATTCCTTTTCTTTTTCTTTGTTTAAAACGAAATAAAGGATAGTTGAACTAATTGAAAAGTTTAACCAACAAAAAATCATTTCAAATTGAGATTTGTGAGAGGATTGGACTTTCCGATTACGCTAGCTATTTGACAACTAGTTCATAAATAAGCTGTTTGCGGTTTCCTAGCATTCTTAATAGTAGTTTTCCGCTAAATCAAAGAGCAAAGCAAACAACGAGTTGTAAACAGCACAAGGCCATAGAAACTCCTCTGTGCAATCGGAATTGTTTTAGTATTAATATTAATTAACAAACCTGTCTATAGATCGAATAAACGAACGTGAATTATCATTGTGGTTATCATCATCATCATCAGCCTGTTATAGTCCACTGCTGGACATAGGCCTCCCCTAATACACCCATATCCATTTTGGGGTTCTGGACCGTATCCCACTCCGCTGTTCCAATGAGTTGGTGGGTTGGACCGACTTTTTACATTTCATTACCCCCTATTAACTGTATTTACTAAGTGGAGTTTCTATGGCCTTGCGCTGTTTAAAACTCGTCTTCTTTGCTTTGCTCTTTGATTTACCGGAAAACTACTATTCAGTATGCTAGGAAACCGCAAACGGCTTATTTATGAACTGGCTGTCATAAAGCCAGCCAGTAATCGGAAAAACCAATTTATTCTCGAAGCTTAATTAACCGATTATTTGATTTACAACTTTACACATAACTTAAATATTCATGTCTAATGTACTAGGCTCTGTCAATTTAGAAGTATTGTAATTTGTCAATTGGTTATCACCTTTAATTTATTTCAAACCAAAATATAAAGTAAAGAGATTCCGTTTTAATACAACAATCTTGGCTGTTTATGAAATGTATAAGCATAAGTTAAAATAATGTTAAATATAGATTACGAACTAATTGTAAAAAAGACTGCTTCATGGTTGCAATTGTTAGCCATTTTTTGAAGATTTTGCACTTACTTTTGTAGATCAATTATCATGCATATATTAAAATTAATACTCTCCGATACACCATGAAGTAAATTTGGCGCTTTCTTCGCCTTCAAAGTGGTTATAAATAAAAACAAATGAAATTTGTGCGAAATAAAGAAGTAGCGTCTTTTACACTTTAGAATTATCAAACTTCTTAGTATATATCAAATCAAATTAAGGAATTGTCATTAAAAAAAAGGAATTTTATTCATTAGATCAAAGATCGAACAAAATAGCTCAGTTGCTCATTAATTTAATGTATTCTTAATTATATTGTATTTGCATAATTGGAAGAAACTGTCATTATGCTATGACGTAAATTTATGGTGAACTTTATTCTTTTATAGACATCTAATAAACAAGTCACTTAAGAAGCGTAATCGTTCTTAAGAAAACATAAGGATAATTGATTCAACTCATAATTATTTGGTTTATATTTACAATTACGCTACAAATGACTCCAATTACCGCTCCGGACATGTATTAACACGTACTCACTGCGTCAATAATAGTACAAAAGAGTCAATGCGTTATATTAAAGGCAAGTGCAATCCGAAATGTTTATGAACCAAGTGTATTGTCAATTTGACTTACTGTAAATCCTTTTTTGCGGAAACCAACAAGCGAGCTTTATACATCTTATCTCATCTTTAAAATCAAGTTCATCACGTAAAGACGCTAGGTGACATTTTTTCTTTTCTCAAACATACCATTATTCCTCTACTATTCCGTTTATTAACATTTTTTTTGGAAAGTTTAGAAACTAAACCAGAAGTTACTAAGCGCTTTTAACTATTAAAACGAACGGTTCAGATATAAATCGTTATCTTGTTAGCAAAGGGATTCAAATAATCTTGCTTTATTCTAATTGTCTCTTCTTATTTCTAAGGATTTATTCTTACTATCTCTTTCTGGTTTGCTCAGAATCTTTCTTTATCATGAAGCTTTTGAAATTTGAAAAGTAAAACAGGAATTTACAAATTTACAAGCTGTACATTGGTCCTTGCCCCTAAATAATCGTCACGCGTCATTTCACCAATATGACTTATTGGTTAGTAACCCTAACTCTTTCTCAATGTAATGAAAATAGTGTTTCCTTTATGTCTTGACGTTTGTATCCGTGTAATATGCATTTATTTACCAAAGATAAGTAAGTCTATGTTTTTATCAGTCACCTAATTCCTATAAAACAAGCTTTGCTCAGTTTGAGACTAGATGATTTTGTGTTATTTGTCTAGAAATATTACTATTAATATATGAAAGCCATGATAAGCTAGCACCAGATTTTGTTATCAAATTATCGGCTATCTTGTGCCGCTACCTCCTGAAGTAACTCATAACACCAAGAGAGAGAGAGAGAGAGAACTTGGCAATTAGGATATGCGCATGTGTGTATAAATACAGTAAGAAATTTTCTGGAAAATTCATGGGAAAACCTGGATCTTAACCGGTTATCCTACACCCGAACTGGCAATTAATGATCGTATAAAATGAGTGCCATTTTCGAAACCATTAATATGAAACTTTATTGTTTCAGTGTCAAATGTCAAAATGAAAAATTCATTGTATAGTATAGGCACTGAAGCTGTTTGTGAATATGACGATACCGGTGGTAGGTCCCTTTAACAGGAGACCGTCTGGGTGGTACCACCACGGTGCCAATTTCTGCCGCGAAGCATTAGTGTGAAAACACTGCTGTGTCCCGGTTTGAAGGCAACATGCCAGGTATTTACTGGGTCAACGAGACTTAACACCCTATGTCTCACGGTAGGCAGCGCTTTGGTTACCACTGGTATTGCAATGTCCGTGGGCGTCGGTGACCACTTCCCATCAGGAGGCCCGACTGCTCGTCTGCCTGCGTATTCCATAAAAAAAAACGAGTACAAACTCTTTCAAAAAATTACGATGGAAAATGTTTTCTAACTCTATCTATACTACATCTGGCAGTTTAGAGAACATTATATTTCAAATAATATCATAATAATAGAGCACGTCCCACACAACTTTATCTTCACCACAAAGTAGATAATATGTCTTTACGCACAACAACGTTTTCACTTAAACATGAGGTCGTTGTTATTATTAATATAATTTACCTCAGTGCAATCGCAATGAAAAGTATCATTTGCATGCGGATCTTGCTAAACAACTAAACTGACCTTAATTATAATTATTTCCGTCCTATGTTATAAATGTGATAAACAAACAAACAATGTAACAAAGAACGTTTTATGATGGCACTTTTCACTTCGTTGTGCTATCGCTACATATACATACAAAATTTTCGTGTTATGATGTGCGTACTCATATCCCTCCGAAGAGGCTTGACCAATTCTAATAAGTTTTTATCTACTTTTCAAACCCATAAGTGATATGTTTACCAAAATTTTTTTAAAATTTTTGTGGATCATTTTTATAATTACGTGGCATTGAAATATCAAGCAACCCTAAATTTTCATTTTTCTCGGTAGCCTTGTTTCTGAACGATCATTTAAATATTTTTTTATCCCGCTCTAACACCAATTAATCAAATTATTATTACTTGGCACGTTATAATCTCCATGCCTATCGGTCTATAATTATTTGTAACATTAAATTATTTATATTGCAAAAACTTGTTTTGGGTCAGCTAGTAATACTGTAAAATATTTTATCTTAAAAAATCCAAAACACAAACATACTAGTTTATTTTATTAGTATTTATTATATATAAAAAGTTGTGAAACTATAACTGCTATTAAAACCAATTACAACTAATTAAGCGCAAGCGTGCGTGACGTTGGCTGTCAAATGCTTGTTGACACGAACTGCCAAACGTATTATGTTTGTAGTGTATTCTTGTGACAGCGGACATTATTTTTTTTTTAAATTACCAAAGCAAGAGGACAAGCATGTTTTTGATGGTATGCCTTCTCTTCTTATAAGATCGTTACGAGTACTGAGTAATGATATTTTAAAACTGTTATAAAAGTATCTACGTGTTAACAGCGTTCATTATCTTTTTTACATCTTCACTACATAGTATAAAACAAAGTCGCTTTCTCTGTCCCTATATCCCTATGTATGCTTAAATCTTTCAATCTACGCAACGGATTTCGATGCGGTTTAGAGATAGAGTGATTGAAGAGGAAAGTTTATATGTGCACATGCTTATTATTGTAGGTATATATTCTATCAGCATACCTCCCGTGCGAAGCAGGGCTGGTTAAGGTCGCTAGTTAAGATACTAAAATAAAGATGTCATGAAATTAAGTGTCTTAGTTATTTTCATGTCTAAAGACGCTGAATTTACGAAGATGTTATGTATTTGACGCCATATGAGTTTGACCTAGCACTTAACGTACATAAATACCGTATAGTATATGTTAAGATTATACAGTATGTTAAGCTTGAACCTTACATCCGTGACTTTACATAAAAGGCCCCCGAGAGTGTTCTTCGGACCTATACCCCAAAAACTGCTAAAACATTTTGGCACGAGAAAAAATTAAAAGAACAAGATGTAATGCGCGGGTTACATATAATTGTTTTCATTAAATAAAAACGCGTCAGTAATTGTTGTAATCTATTGCAGTTACGGTCATTTGCTTCGGGTTTTCCGCGTGTCGCAGTTATTTCGCATTCACTTGTCATTTTGCAATGTTTAGCGGCGCTGGCAAGTGGCAACATTGTAAGCGTTTGATATCTCGTATAAATTGTTTAACATTATTCGTTTAGAATAATGGAATTAATGAGTGTAATCTAATGTTCACGTGTATTTAAGGCTTGTTAGTGCAGTGCGCCATAAAATCGGTTAATTATATAATTGAATAAGATTATTGATGATATATACACGAATCGATATTGTAGTAATATTTTAATTTTTTTTCGATTAAATGTTAAGCTTGAATTGCAAGAATGGAAAATGTAAATTACATCAGACTTAATATCATCATCATCATCAGCCTGTGATAGTCCACTGCTGGACATAGGTCTCCCCTAATACACTCCTACCCATTAGGGGTTCTTGGACCGTATCCCTCCATGCTGGTCCAACGCGGGTTGGTGGTGGACCGACTTTTACATGCCCATCGGACGCATGGATCATCTTACTTTTCAGACAATTGGGTGATCGGCCCAAATTACCCTAACCAACTAGGACACAACACTGAAAAGCAGGATTCGAACCCACGACCTCGGGTTTGTAAAGCACACGCCCATACCACTAGGCTACGGAGGCAGTAAGACTTAATATGATAATGTATTACAAATTCTTTATTTTTTTAATTTGATATCAATTTGGTTCTATGATTGACCAGCGGAATAAATGTATTAAATAAAACTTTCGTTGAACGTAACAGAATAATATCTTATGTTATATTGTACTACAATATAAGATAATTTATGACTTATTTTGTATGGAAACTAACTGCCTCCGTAGTCTAGTCGCATAGGCTTGTGCTTTAGGAACTATAGGCCTTGTAGGCTATCCTAGGCCTCGTATAGGTTAGAAATACAGACGATCAGACTTAAAACTTTTCACTTTCGCTTCTTAAATGGTTAGGGCTTTGGGCTGATTGCTGATGGGAATTAAAATGTCGGTTCCCCAGTTGTGTCGGTTTTCCGTCCTATTGGATTTTGAGATTGAAAAGTAACCTCTCAAAAATCGTTTTAGAAGGTCATTATTAAGCTTAAACACTTGTTAGCTTGCTTTTTAAACCGTTAAAAAAATTTCTTATATGATATTATTATTCCGTTTCTTTTTGGTGTAATATAGACATCAGTGGGCTATATCAAAGTGCGACTCACACCGACCGCTTTCGCATTAAGGTCAATGCCACAACCGCGTATCAGCTGATTGGACACCGTCCACGAAAAGTGTCGACTCGTCAAAAGTATTTGATGGAATTTAACCGCTTTAAGATAAAGCAGTTTATCGCTATTTTTTATAGAGTTTATAAACGGTATTGTTCACATTGCATACATATAGTTACTAACTATATGTATGCAGTCTATAGAATATGGTTAGTGATCCTGACTGTTGTGGAAAAAGCGTTAGTTCGATTCCCACTACGGGAAAATTATTGTGTGATGGACATAGTATTTTTCTATTGTCTGGGTGTGTTTATCTATATTTATTTATTTACAAAAAGAAAATTAAGTCTATGTATTTATCAAGTATCTAGTTTCCATAGTAGAAGCTATGCTTAGTTTGCGACCAGATTTTGTGTTATTCGACCATAAATAAAAGTAAAAAAACAACAATTACATAGTTTATTAATCATATCTGTTATGCTATTTTGTAAACATATTATATGGAAATTTAAGCATAGTTTTGCCTAAGTTATAGTTTATGACGACCAACTGGTATCTACACTCCATAGACCAAAGGGTGCAATGAATTTGATAGATTCATTACATGTCTGTGAATTTCGTTAATATTTGGATACGAATATAAAGTGTCAGATTACGGCGTTATTCATCTTTTTTAATAGACATTTGAATCATAGTTTAGCACATTTTAAAGCCATCCGAACCCATGACCCGGATGTAAGGACCAACATCGGAGCCTTTACTAACTGTTACTAAACATTAAGTTATACTTCTCATATTTTATAATTAATATTTAAATGAACTATGATTAACTTAAACATTCAATAAGATATCCTTGACTTAGCAAAACGGTAAAAATAATAGTTAAATATAATATTTAATAGCTTTAGGGTCAATTTCAAATTAAACAACACGAAAAAGCATTAAAAAATAATGGTATGTTTGTTGTAGCTTCTCCGTAAAATGTATGTACCTTCCAGTGTAAGCAATTCATATAATAAACAAAAAGGTTATTCACACTACTTAAATTATTGAACAATATTTACAAAAAATTAAAAATTTTTCCTCAAGTATTAACCTCTCCTCTTAATAAAGCGTTACTTGTCAAAGTACATTGTTATGGAGTATAAGACCTAACTACGTGGTCAGGTAATTTTTGTGGTACATTTAAAAATAAAAAAAAAACCGTCTAGAAGCGAGGATGGACAAATATTTAATAAAAACAATAGTGGATGAATGAACTATTCAATGCTATTTTTCATTTTAACAAATCCTTGTTGTGGCTTGCGCTAGGCTAGGGCTAGGGTCTATTTCTAGGTCTATTTGTCTCGTCACCCAATACAATAAATGACACTGAACTTCCTAATTGCATATACTAAAGGACTAACAATTTCATAGAAAATATGACATGTCTACATGTGTTGCGAATCGACTAAAGCCCATTGTCCTGCCTTCGGACGCGATCTGGCGGTCGGCCAGTTGTGACTAATTTGCCGTCCCTTCATCTTTGTTATTAAGCCGACTTGTTTGTCTGTTTTGTTTGTTTGTTTGTAAAATTCCTCGATCGATCGATTGGACACTGAGTCAGCCCGTTGTCTCTGAGAATCATGACACATACAATGACAAATTAACCTATTATTTATTGTTAGCACTATTATGTGTCTGGTAAAACCTGCATTTGGTATAATCTATTCACTTTACCACCTCCGTGGTCTAGCGGTATTGGCCCTTGCTTTAAAAACTGAAGGTGGTAGCTTCGAATCCGCGGGGAAAACAACTTTGTGTTATTGTTGTTGTCTGGTTAGTTAGAACAATTTGGGCCGATCACCCAATTGTCTGAAACGTACGAAGATCCATGCGTCGGATGGGCATATAAAAAGTCGGTCCATACCAAACCGCATTGGACCAGCGTGGTGGGCTACGGTCTAAAATCCCCTGATGGAGAAGGCGTGCATTTGGGGAGGCCTATGCCCAGCCGTGGACTAACGCAGGTCAATGATGATGATGATTTTATAGCGAATGAATGCATTCTAATACCAAGCAGTTATAACGTATGTAACGTAGCGGGCAGCCATAACCGGGTGACACACATAGCGGGATGGCCCCTGACGAAACCAGCGTTACGCGATCGCTCTCACTTAATTAGTACAATAAATCTAACGTCTGAGCATTAACGAGCAAAGCGAGCGGTTGTGTTTATTACGAAATTAATGACATAACGAGGCGATGTGCGGTTCGGGAGAAACGGTTGAGGTTTTCAAAGAACGCTCGCTGATAGGCTAGCAAATCAGGAAAATCTGAAAGCATACGCTAAATAATGATGGATAATCTAGCATTTTTCTAGATTGAAGAGACAAAAGGCTCGAAATAGTTCACCTCAATGGAAAGTAACTTTTCCTTTCTAAAACCTCACGCCAGAATACCCTAGCTCGAGTCGCCCTGTGATTGGCTACTTTTCTACTGGCATTAGACTAGGTAAATACGTGACTATGTGCTCTTCAAACGAACACAGTAGTGCTTTCACCACTGCTTGCGGAGAAATAGGACTGCATGGTGGTACTACTCCAGATGTCCTCCTGTAAAAGGGGAACTACCACCTATTCATCATTAACGTATCATATCGATGACGTATGACATCATCTCGAAGCCATGGGTTACAAACATTAAATAATTTCCGAGTCCACTTTGGTTTTGATGTTTACAATATAGACGGCTACTCTGTACCAGGGTTTTTTTACTCATCATCATCATCAGCCTGTGATAGTCCACTGCTGGATGCAGGCCTCCCCTTATGCATGCCTTCTCAATTAAGAGGATTTTGGACCGTATACCACTACGCTGTTCCAATGCGAGTTGGTGGGTGGACCGACTTTTATAACGCATCCGACGCAAGGATCATCTTACTTTTCAGACAAAGGGTGATTGGCCCAAACCGTCCTAACTAACTAGGAAACAACGTAGAAAAGTAGTTGAGGCCCCGCAGGTTTTGAACCGACGACCCCATTTTCTAAAGCAGGAACCCATATCAGTAGGCTACGGAGGCTTTTATTTTAGTAGCCATTTAAAAACTTTTACATCGACTTGAATGTTTTATTGAACACAGAAGTGTAATTTCTAAAATCTTTAATTCTTCGATGCAAGCATACCAACGGGCTTATCCTTGTAAATTACACTGTGCGTAAACTTATTACTTGCAAAATCTAACTTCCATATGTATTTACATGGTTATTACATCTAAAAAAACTCATTAATGTAAATTTTACCGGGTTTTTGTTTTTCGTTATTTACGTCGAATAGATGATTCGCACATGTATATAATTAATTGTTGTACTGTTATCGCAAAGA
Source organism: Lamproptera curius (assembly GCA_029286875.1). Classification (NCBI taxonomy): domain Eukaryota; kingdom Metazoa; phylum Arthropoda; class Insecta; order Lepidoptera; family Papilionidae; genus Lamproptera; species Lamproptera curius. The sequence continues at coordinate 2,852,956 of JAGSMT010000027.1, read as the reverse complement.
ATTATACATACGTAATTAAACCAATTAGATTCCGACCAGACAGGATATATAAAAAAAGCAGACGAAATTTATTACAAATAAAAAACTATATTGCTATTTTAACTATATTTATAAAACTGCGCAATTTTACAGGTTCAAAATTATTTTATATTAACAAGTTAAGACAGTGCTTAAAACATTTCTGTTCGACCACAGGCTGCGTTTAAAGTGCGTTTCTTTCCACAAGTTTTTGAGGAGATAATAAAGATGTTTATAGAGTTAAAAAATGTTAAAGTTAATAAAATGCTTAAAATATCTTAAGGTATTTACTACATATAATATATATTACTGTTAGGGGACGAAAGGTTATGGAATGGCAGCTTTGTACTGGCCGCAGTGTGGGATTACACTTCTGAGAAGAGCATTAGCAAATGTTTAGGAAGTTGGTGGGTGCAGGTGGATCATGACCTTAAGTCTTGGCTCTTGGGAAGTCCTAGGTACAGCAGCTAATTATAACAGGCTGTTATAATTAATTGTTAAACAAATTAAGTTATTGTGGTTAGTTTGTTACCGTATAACGCAAAATCTACTTAACGGATTTTGCTTAAATTTCAGACTTAAGAGCTTATAAACTGGAATAAAACATCGAATATAGTTTATAAAGATTTTTAAAAACGAACATCTACTAATCTAGGGTAGAGAGTTTAGAAGCTCCATCGTCTAGGGAAGTACGACCGCAATATTAATTTCCACAAATTATTAGTAGTGTATAAACATTATATTCTTTCGTATTAAAGAACCATCATCATCAGCCTTTGATAGTCCACTGCTGGACATAGGCCTCCCCTAATACACCCCTATTCATTAGGGGGTTTTGGACCGTATCCCACCACGCTGGTCCAATGCGGGTTGGTGGGTGGACCGCGTTTTACATGCCCATCCGACGCATGGATCATCTTACTTTTCAGACAGTTAGGTGATCGGCCCCAATTGTCCCTACCAACTAGGAAACAACAACGAAAATTTGTTGAGTCCCCGCAGGATTCGAATCCACGACCTCCGGTTTCTAAGGCAAACGCCAATACCACTAGGCTACGGAGGCAGTTATTAATTAAAGAATAACTGAGCGTAATAACTGAGTAAACGTGACGTAACATACTATGTTACAGGGCGGTGGGCGGTCTGCCGCTGCCTTTTTTTATCATCATCATCATCAGCATGTGTCAGGCCCCTGCTGGACATAGGCCTCACCTAATGCACGCCTTCGCTATTAGGGGGTTTTTGGACTATCCCACCACGCTGGTCCAATGCGGGTTGGTGGCTGGTACATACCAGTAGCTAATATATTATAGGTAGTACAATATATTAGCTTAGAAAGCTTTAAACCCTGACCCCTAAATGTAGGCGGCGATTTCGTAACTTTGGACCTTCCAACGTTTACTATAAGATAAGTGCTATCTAGGGCGGATTTCCACATTGATATTGCTGTCATTGGCCTCCGATAGTGGTATCTTGGTTACGTAGTGTTACGTATGGTCTTTGTCAAGGACGGACAACTCGTTAAAGGGCTGCCATCTTATGCGTATGAAAATAGTTTTTAAATATTATTTAATTTACAAAGATATTATTTATTGCCAATTCTGTCAGTTATAAGGCCATGCTAATGCTTAAAGATCACCAAAATAATTTATATTACAGAAATACATCCTACATCGCAATTCTATTATTTTTTTACAATAAACAAGTTTCTTTGATTAAGTATTATTTTATATGCGTTAGTTGGAGAAATACCGGGTAAAGTATGAAGATTAATATGTGATGTCATGAAAAAACGATATTTAATTATTACACTAGCTGATGCACGCGGCTTCGTCCGCGCAGTAACATCCGTTATCGTCCAGTAAAGGACCGGTCAAAATCTGGCCAACCCTTTTTGACATTAGCCGGAACAAACAGACAGACAGATAAAAATTAGAAAGAAATGTATATATATTGCATATATATAGCAATGAAATCATTTTAAAGCGATTATTTTAATGTTACGAACATACACTCCCAATTTTGTTATATGTATAGATAAAATTAAAATGGTGGGATACGATCCAAAAACACCATAATGCACAAGGGGTGCATTTGGGGATATATGTCCAGCAGTGGACTAACACAGGATGAGGATGATAAATAAAATTTAAAAAGTTTTAATTTTTTGACTAATTATGAGTTAGATACATATAACAATTTCTAGCAAAAGCATATCTTAAAAACCGCTTGACCCGAAATTATTTAATTATCGCATAAGCTTGCCGTCTATTTGTTATTCACTATCTCTGCAGTAAATCATTTTGGCAAGCGTGTGTAATAGCAATTTTGCTAGCTTACATTATTATCAGGGTCTACATCTTTCGCCAGAGTTTATTATACAGCGGGCCGCATAGAAAAATATTATAATAAACAATAATTATAAACGTGTAAAATAAGAATAAAACATTTTTTTATATGTCGAAAGTGATTTGCTTTCAAGTAAATGCTGATGTGTTAATCCCACTTTGATGCGCTAAAAACACTGTTCCTTTTCTATGTAGATCAAACATATTATTTAGGGTTTCCACTGATAAATACTAATGCGGTACTTTTTTGTTGCAAAGCAGCCTTAAGTAAACATCTGCTTTGATATAGAGACAAATTATTAGATAATGAACAAACATCCAAGACGACATTTCTTTTATGTTATTTGATTGAAAAATGTCTATTTTCTAAGAAAATATATTTTGTTATCTTGCCACCGCTGACTGTATCCAAGCACATAGCAATGCGATTTAATAATGGTTCTATTTCGATTATGAAATATTAAAATAAACCATTATTGTAGGCCATGAAATTATTGAAGCGTCAATTTGTAACTGGTTTTCGAGCTGACCGTTAGCAGTAATTATCTTTTTAAAAGTACACATAGGTAATAAATAAATTAATGCCTGAATCTATGTTTAAATATACGTACTAATATATGTAACATGAGAAATATTTTGAAATTAATGAACTTTTCAAAATTCAGTGCTGAATAAAAACAAATAATTTTTTATTTACGATTATTTGTATAAGTGAAAGGAAGTAATAATTTGATATTGGGTTTTTGTTTACTTTAACAGAAAACCTTATTTTACTTGATATTCTCCAAGGCATAGAGTTAACATAGAATGTCTTACGTTTAACTAATTGGCCGCGTAGGAAAGAATGTCAGCAAGCGTTTGCCTTAAACGGACACTCTGTCTTTGAGGGTCATTACAATTAAGTTAGAGCTATTCGACAATCAGAACTCGCTCGGTACATTGCTACGTACGCACCGAGTTTTGGCTACAGGTGTTTCGTAATTGCTTACATTACATCAATCATAATGAAGGAAGTGCTGGGCCCCTAACTGGGTCATTGTCACTGGTTTTTAATGTCGGTTTAATGTTGCCGAGATCGAGGAAGGCCTTGCTTTTTCGTATTCGAAGGAATTTATGTAGGATATGGTTCGAAAAGATAAGAAACTGTTAGAAGACGACAAAATAATATTTCTTTCTTTTGAAAGTAAATATTATATGAACACTGCCTCCGTGGTCTAGCGGTAGTGGCCCTTGATTTATAAACCGGAGGTCGTGGGCTCGAATCACGCGGGGAAACAATTATGTATTATCGTTGTTTTCTGGTTGGTTAAAACAATTTGGGCTGAAGCAATTGTCTGAAACGTAAGATGATCCATGCGTTGGATGGGCATGTAAAAGTCGGTCCACCCATCAACCAGCATTGGATGAGCGTGGTGGATACGGTACAAAAACCCTCTAATGGATAGGGGTGTATTAGGGAGGCCTATGTCCAGCAGTGGACTATCACAGGCTGATGATGATGATGATGACCTTTTCAAGTCTGTACGATGTTATTAAAATATATATGTTATCTTATAAAGACGTAGAATTAGTACTCTTTAAATTTATTATACAATTTTTTATATCTAAAAGAAACGTTTGACATTTGTCATCAATTTAATACACGATCCTCGGTCAAAACTAAAAAAAACGTCCGCCATATTCAAAGGACAACATCGCATTTTAATAAGGCACGAATATATTACCCTTGAGAAGACAGACGTTGATTTAAAATGCATTCGCTCCGATGATGATTACAGTCCAGATGATTATGGACGTTCGGCACGCGATGTGACCTCGTTGTCATAAATCCGCTGAAATATGGCGCGGATTGTAAACCTTGTCGATATCGACTTATCGACAGGTAGCATCCCTATAATTAGGGGTTTATTGTGTCATCCGACGGCCCGATATGGATGTGGCTTGTTTTTGAGTGCCACTTTAGTGTCGTGATGAATTCTCTTGTCGATAGTTTATGGTAGCTTAACTTAAACAGTGAGTCATATTTGTATTACATACCTACTTATGGTGTATTGTTCTATCTTGTTTTTACAATACGATTTATTGACATCGGTGTTTCCGACATTAATAAATTAATATTTCAATATACCTTAAAATCGACCATCAAGTAATGTAAAGAAATAATAAATGTATCATTAAAAGACATAAAAGATATGTCGCTGGGGAAATGGTGCAACTAAAATAGATGTTTTATACTTTTTAATAATGTATCTGTCTAATAGTCTTCAAGTGAACATAGAGACCACTTAACGAAAATATGCTATCATAACTAACACAAATAGTTATTCAATTTTGATATTAACTAACCAGTTATGTAGTTTTTCCTAGCCTTAATTAAAGCAGACAATAACTACCCGTCAGAACTTTAAATTATTCTTTTGAGTTACCAGTATGTGATTAAGCTAAAGTAGAAGCAATAAATAATATGTACGATGCCCAATTACGTAGCAAGTTAACCTGATAATTCGCAATTTTTATGCCGAAACGGATAAATGAGTTGCGTGCTGATGGTAGATAATATATTAGAGCAATGCGAATACAGTTTTAATGTTACATTATGATATAAAGTTCCATTTTCAATAAAATTATCATCAACATCTTTATCATCATCATCATCGTCGTTGTCATCATCATATTCATCATCTTCATCTTAATCATCATCTTTATTATCACATCGGGCTGTTAAAGCCCACTGCTGAGCATAGGCCTTAAGTTGCCAAGAGGGCACGGTCATGGCACTCTCTGAGAATTCTCTCTCCTTAATAAACCCTCTTTAATAAAATACACGATTTATAAAACGAGGATTATTTAGAAAGTTACATTCCTATGATGTTGTTATCATATTTGTTCAAGGGCAATATGATCCTTAACCCTTGCTTGCTTGATAATTACCACTACAAATGAGACGGTCTAGGGAGATAAGCGTTGTTAATTCAAATAATTTAAGCAACAATTTGTCAAATGAAGGTCAGAAGAAAGGTAAACAAACATACATAAGTATTTTATATAATATACCGAAAGCCTTATTTCACGGTAAGCGGAAGCGGAATTATTGAGTCATTGACAACTTGACAGTATCGTATTTGGATTAAAATTTGATCGACATACGCAAAATTTGATATAGAAAGAAAATATGACTTTATTATTATTTATTTGACTTTATTAATAGATCCATGACCAGGAATTACTATTTCTTACCAGATAAATGTGAGTCTATATTACAAAGAGGTGTATATTATCTGGACCTTTACACGTAATTATATATAATAAATGATAATAACATTGTCCTCCAAGTCCAATTCGATTATTGCGGTCGATATATATATTAGATATCAGCCAACTATGCAGATAATATTGTGCACAAGCGTACGCGCAAACATGGATGCACTCTTGCACAGTGACAGTTATGTCAGGCGCAGGAAGGACTGACTTCATACATGTCCATCCGACGCATCGATCATCTTACTTTAGAGGCAATCCGGTGATCAGCCCGCATTGACATGACTAACTATAAAAACAAAAGTCAGAATTTCTTTTCTTTACGCAAATACTACACGTTATTGAATAAATAAAGTAGTAAAGATTTGGCAATACCAATTCAGCACTGGCAACAAGACGCATGACATCTCAGTCTACCCCGTGACCACGGCCGCTGGAAAGTGTTCGATACGTCGGGAATATAAATCTCAAATAAACGCGATAAAAACCGTAAAAGCTCCTCAAATTCAATAATCAGAGTTTGTTGAGTCCCCGTTACATCAAAGCAGCCAATAATATTATTTGTCACAACAATTGTTTTAGGGCAGGAGGCATCCTAGCAGGTGGCTAATTCGAATGTTGTGATCACCATTGCTTTAACTAATTCGTACAAGAGGAAATAAAAAGGTTCAAATTGTTTCAAGCCCTTAACAAAAACTTTATTTAAACAAAATATTTTCAAAAGTATACTTTCTAATAAATCGTTAATAATAACTGTTATATATAATATTTATAATTTTTATATAAAACAAAACAACAACAGGTCAAATGTTTAGCAGTATAGAAATTTTAAGAAGATAGACATATTTGTGTTAAAAAAAATCGAATTAAACGTTTCTTTTCTCATATCTTCTTCTCTTCATCTTCTTTACGTAGAATAAAGCAAATTCTCGTTCTGTCCTTCCCTATGTATGCTTTAATCTCTAAAATAACGCAACGGATTTGGAAGTGTCTTTTTTGACAGATAAAATGATTCTAAAGGAAGGTTTATATGTATATAAAACATGCATAATATTGTAGAGAGACTCTGGTTAATAAAGAGGTTCGTAATGCGATGTCGTAAATAAACACAAACGCTGGCTAAAACCCCAAAAGAAAAATCAAAATGATGTACTAAAATCTACACCTTGAAAAGGTCAACAAAAATGTCCACAAAGGTAACAATTTACGGTACGGTTTTATTCTTAACATTTTACGGTAAAAAATGGCTTGTTTATAAAATAATTTTAATCACTACACCGTTCATTTTTAATACATTCAGTACCTTAATGCGTTGTGCATTTAGATTAGACAAATATGACCCTTTACAGCTTGCAATTTAAATTAATATTATCGAAGATATTACATATATCAGCAATGCACCCACGCGAACCCGTGCGGGTTGTAAAATACACCCAGACAACAATTTCCTGTAATTATTAACGATTTCATAAATCGTATGTTATTAGTTAAAAGAAAAACGTGTTAAAACATATACTGGCTGTCGAAGGAAGACGTTTAATTGTATATAATTGATTGTTCATCAATTTCCTTAATTGCATGTAACTTAAAAGTGCTTCAGGTTTATTAAATTGTTAACTAGCGGATAATTACATGTTAAGATATAAGCTAGTCTAGATACAATGTTGTCCCGTGTAATGGATCCATGAATTTATTGCAATTAGTGTAATTATATTGGGAATCGTTCATTACTTAGTAATCGCTTGCGAACATTTGACAAATCAATCATAGTTATTTCTTGTATTTTCGCGAATAATACACATTATTGAAAAAAAGGATAATAAATAAAAAGTCATCTCATCAGCCTGTAATAGTCCACTGCTGGACATAGTCCTCCCCTAATACACCCCTATCCATCAGGGGGTTTTGGACAGTATCCCACCACGCTGGTCCAATGCGGGTTGGTGGGTGGACCGACTTTTTACATGCCCATCCGACGCATGGATCATCTTACTTTTCAGACAATTGGGTGATCGGCCCAAATTGCCCTAACCAACTAGGAAACAACAATGAAAATTTGTTGAGTCCCCGCAGGATTCGAACCCACGACCTCCGGTTTCTAAAGCACACGCCCATACCACTAGGCTACGGAGGCAGTTAAAAGTAATTTAAGCCTATTTTATTGTGTTGCTTAAAGTATTTTTTATGAGATTAATTCTATATTAATGCCAATAAATCATCATTGTGTATCCGTGTCATTCAACGATAAAATGACAAAAACTTTGTATGGTTTTGCTCTATACATTAGTGTTAACATATCAAAGTTGTACTATTACTATTTGATGAGCAGTTTTAATTACAAAAAACGTCATTATTTATCATCATCATTAGCAGCCTTCATCCGTCCACTGCTGGACATAGGCTTTTTTCACTGAACGCTACTCGCTGCCAACTTGAACCGGATACTGCACGGAGATCGTCATTTATTATATATTCTATTTATATATAAATAGCATTTCAAGTTCGAAATCCATTTTTTTACAGTAGATTTAAATGTAACACAGTAACGGTAATAAAAACTTATTGTTTTCAAAATGTTCTATTTGACTGCAAAGTTTCTTTTCGATTTTGTTAAAAAATAATGCTATTTAAATAATAACGGTCGCTGTTGGCATCTCGTAAATTAAAAATTCTATCGTTTCTTCACGCGTTGACTGTTATTACGCGCGGTAAAATTATGCTACAATGTTTCTTTATCGTTATGTGCATTGATAAATATTTTATTCGGCAAATAGGAGAGCCGGTTTCGGTATTAAGTCCATGCGGTCATGAAAACGCTCGACCGGTTGGGAAAATTGAAACGACGTCTGCGATTTTGTTAGATTGCGTGTCAGTTCTGTATGGCCCAAGTCATGTACTTTGAGTGGGAAATACGCTACAATATAAACATCTAAATAAAACAGTGGCGTTAATTGAAAAAGGCCTTTGCCCGATAGTGGACGGATGAAGGCTTAAATTTGAATGATGTCGTAAAAATTTCGAAACTAAAATGTATAATTGAGTTTAAAAAAATATACGTATGAAGAAAAAAAATAATAGTACGCATTATAGGTCCCCTTTTTACAGGGGCCGTCAGGGGCGTTACCGGCGCAGAGCAGTAGTGTAAAAACACTACCGTGTTCCGGTTTGAAGGGCACCGTAGCCAGCGCCTCATTGGTGAAACCTCTGGTATTGCCGATGTCAATGGGCGTCGGTGACCACTTTCCCACAGGTGGCCCAACTGCTCGTCTGCCTTAGTTTGCAGTAAAAAATGATAATCGACAATAATTTTTATAATTTTTTAGTTCTACGTATTAGTAAAGAGCATTTTAAAGGAACTCTGATATTTGCCTTATTGTATAATTATGAATAAGCGATGTTTTTTTAGCTCGTGTAAATATCTTTGACATAATATAAATAACTAATATACACAGAATATTATGAAATTTGTAAGTACAATTAGCTTCGCTCATTGTCAATGTTTAACAATTATTAGCTAGTTACGTATTGTTTACCTGTAATAATTATTTAAATGAAATAAATATATATTTAAATAGACACGGCGTTATCTATTTAAATATATGTTAAGTATAGTAAATATTTTAATTCAATGTTTTTGTTTGCCTTCAATAATAGAGTTTCATGCTTTTTTATTATTTTTATTATACAGAATTAGGACATTTAACATTTTTGAGAGTGAAAATATTACAACATACAATGACATTATAAAAAAAAACAAAAACGATGAATCATCTGCCCCTAAAGATTGATTAACTTTAAAGCATTGTAGAATTAAAATATAGTTAAGAGTGAAATAATATTAGTAGATGAAAACAACTTCAAATGAAATATTGTATAGTTTACACTTAAATTTCCATTACATAAATATTTTATATATAATCTTGTCTGGCTAACCAAATTGGATTATGTTGTGAACAATATATTTGTATACAAATAACAACTGTATCATATATGTATGCTCGAACATAATATATAACACAGTATAAAACAAAGTCACTTTCTCTGTCCCTATATCCCTATGTATGGTTAAATGTTTAAAATTACGCCACGCATTTTGACGGTTTTTTCGGTTTTTTTAATAGTTATAGTGATAAAAGAGGAATGTTGACATGCATAATTCATACATAACATTGTAGAGAAATGCTGATAAACTTATATAACTGTCCATACATTTTACAGATATCAGTATTGCACCCGTGCGGAGCCAAAGCGGGTCGATAGTTTATTAATAACGTGTTTACTATCAATATTTTTCAAATATCCCTGTTATCGACATAATAATGGTATTTATATCCGCTGCCTCTCGTAACAAGTACACTAATGTTGCTATTGCGAAAACGGCATATCGCGCGATCGTTTGGCAAGAAATAAAAAAAAATTGCAAAGCGCACACTAGCGGTAAAGCAAATGGGGCGGGTCGGCGATGTAGTGTGCGTGCACTGATTTTGGGCCGATTGTGAAAAGTGCCCAAATTGCGTTGCGTGGAAATATTACCAAGAAACACCTACATTATAAATCGTGTAATGAATATGATACAACAAATATTTACTTATGAAATGTTAGAAATACTATTCAATCTTTTAATTTAGATATACATCATCGACTGCCTCCGTAGCCTAGTGGTAGGTGGTAAGGTGTGGCTTTAGAAACCGGAGGTCGTGGTTTGAACCAGCGAGGACTTAACAATTTCATTGTTGTTCTAGTTGGTTAGAACTGGCGATTACCAATGTTGAGTAAGATGATCCATGCGTCAGATGGGCATGAAAACTCGGTCCACCCACCAACTCGCATTGACCAGCGTGGTGGGATACGGTCCAAAACCTCTAATGGTGTATTAGGGAGGCCTATGTCAGCAGTGGACTATCACAGGCTGATGATGATGATACATCATCATCGGCTTCTGTTAGTCCTGGACATATCCAATGCACATCTTCTCCATTAGGATTTTTGATCGCTGGTCCAATGCTAGTTGCTTGGTGGACCGACTTTTACAGGCCCACCCGACGCATGGATCATCTTACTTTTCAGACAATTGGGTGATCGGCCCAAATTGTCCTAACCAACCAGAAAACAACGATAACATCAAGTTGTTTCTTCCCGCACGATTTGATTTATAAAGATCACGATCTTCGGTTTATAAAGGGTAATACCGCAGACCACGGCAGCGGTATTTGATTATACATGACCATTATACTAAAGTTATATGTTAAGTTTAAGTAAATGGTTCGAGTGGTCATCATTTAAATGAGAGATATCATCATCATCAGCCTGTGATAGTCCACTGCTGGACATAGGCCTCCCCTAATACACCTCCATCCATTAGGGATTTTGGACCGATCCCACCACGCTGGTCCAATGCGGTTGGTAGGTGGACCAACTTTTACATGCCTATCCGACGCATGGATCATCTAACTTTCAGACAATTGGGTGATCGGCACAAATTGCCCTAACCAACTAGGAAACAACAATGAAAATTTGGTGAGTCCCGCAAGATTCGAACCCACGACCTCCAGTTTCTTAGAACACGCCATACCACTAGGCTACGGAGGCAGTTTACGGAGGCAGGAGAGATATTGTGTTAGTCTATTAATCTAATTTAATGTAAAATATTAAAAGGACACTCAAATAATCCATACTTCCATACGGATATTATAAATGCGAAAGTAACGTCTGTCTGTTCTGGAAAGTAACTGTGTGCCGTCTTTACCGTCAAAACCATTAAAGAGATTTTAATGAAATTTGGTACTTACATACAATAGATTCCAAGAAGGACGACTTATAATTGCGATAAACGCGGTTGAAAAGGTTGAAATGGGGATGAAAGTTTATATGGAATCCGTCATTGTTGAAGATAAAACCATGAATTTCTACTGTGTATGTATAGTAGTAGTGTTATGTATAGTATACACCATATATAACGCGAATACATATTACTCGCTATTTCACTTAGACGAAGTCGGGCAAAGAAAGATTTCAAATCTATGCAAGCAAAAACCAAAATGATGGCAAAATATAACCTTAAAGTAAAATCAAACAATCAAAACGCATAAGTTTTATTTGCTCTATTTCATAGCTATTTATTAAGTTATCAACAAAGAAGCAGCTAAGTTATTAACAAACGTCACTAGGTTCTAGAACTAATTAGGATTAAAATATGTAAGTGAACCAGCTAACTCTAAGCCCTTGCACTAAGGGCCTTCAATGCCTACGAAATGTCACCATATGTAAATTGTCTACATAGCATCGCTTCAACGTTTAAAAAATAAATAACACATTTGAAACGCACGTACCATTGATTGGTCAATTTTATGATTCTACGTAAAATTTTAAAAGGCTAAAGCAGACATATTTGTAATAATACTTAAATAAAAAATTAACAACTAGTTCTAAATTCTATTGATATTTTTAAATAACAAAAATATAGTTATACTGTCAATAGCTCATATTAGCAGAATAAAATTGTGTTATTTAAAAGACTAAATATCTATGTTCTTTAAAAGAAATATTTTCTTGCCAATAGTTATCTTATGCCTTTGAGGTTTGTTATTAACTGTAATGCGTTCATATTCTTACCGTTGTAAACTAAATGCCCTCTCTCTAAATCTTAGAAAGGTCGTCATGTTTTTTTTTAACAAATGGCTTTTATGTAAAAAAAATACAGTGGTTCCCATCACTGTTTTTGTTCAAGCGTTACCCTTTACTATAATGAAATTACACAAAAATCTTAGCCACAGCAAGGCGTGGCAAGGTCTGCGTGGAAAGTTTAAAACTAACAGGAGTCATAACATTCTTTTAGTTTCTATCCTCGTTACTATATCATCATTAGCCTGTGCTAGTCTACTGCTGGACCGTATTCCACCACGCTGGTCAATTGCGGGTTGGTGGCTAGTCCGACTTTTTACATGCCCCATGCCCATACCCTCACTATATTTATGTATATTATAAATCATATAACAGGTAAGGAGATAGCTTGAACACTTACCGTGGTTTATTTTGCCTTGCTGCGATATCAGCATGTTCAGAGGCACTGTTCTTTTGTCTCCGGATATCCGTGGTGTCAGACCGAAGAGTCGGTTCCTCGCAGACTGACCCACCGCTATGTACTGTTTGTGACCCATCTTGGTTTACTGCTCAGTTTACTTCTTAGGTGGCATTCGTGACTGGCGTGGTTCTGGAAAGAAATGGCGTTTGGTTAATTTTTCAAATAGAATAGAGTATGCATGATTAAACAGTAAAGTAATGGTAATTAAGTAACAGTTAATATATATAATCATCATCATCATCATAAGCCTGTGATAGTCCACTGCTGGACATAGGCCTCCCCAATACACCATTAGAGGGTTTTGGACCGTAACCCACCACGCTGGTCCAGTGCGGTTGGTGGGTGGACCGACTTTACATGCCCATCCGACGCATGGATCATTTTACTTTTCAAAAAATTGGGTGATCAGCCCAAATTGCCCTAACCAACTAGGAAAACAATGAAAATTTGTTGAGTCCCCCCAGGATTTGAACCCATGACCTCCGGTTTCTAAAGCACAAACCTATACCACTAGGCTATGGAGGCAGTTAATATGTATATAAAATATTAATTAACAGTTAATTACGCCATGCCAGAGCAAGTGCTCTGAAAGGAAGGTAGTTGGGAGGTATTTTTATGGCATAAAACAATCTATCCTAATATTATAAAGGAGAGAAATGTTAGTTTGAATTAGGCTCCTAATACTGAAGCGATTTGGAACATTCTTTGACTGCTTAAAAAGTTGTATCTTTGGGTAACATAGTCTACTTAATACCCTAGAAAAAATCTATTCCTAAAATCTATAAAAACGCGTACAAAACAGTGAAAGGACAATAACAGACTGGAGCAGGCAGGAATGCTTTGGAAAGAAATGTCGATCGGTGATAATTTTGTGTATATTTTAATTGGCATTCGACACTATAGTTATGCTCGTAGTCAATTAATTAGGATGGAAAGCCTAGAAACAATTGAAGATCTTCAGTCGCATAACCCGAATATTTAATTTATTTAATGTAGTCTTGACTCCCGTGACCAAGATTGCTAAAAACTTTTCAATTTTAAATCCTTAAATTAAGTAAATCGCGTAAATTTTGTTTTCATTAAAATTTCAATGCATTTGTAAGCCCCATTGTTATCTATGTTATGAAAGATGGTTTAGAGATTTAGGACCCTAATGCTAACCCAAGCTTTGCGTCGCCTTGCGTTATGACAATTTGTTTTGAATATTATAATAACTTTATATTATCTATTATCTACTTTACAGTTTACTTATGTAATAGCTTTTATCTATGTAATGTGTTAATGCAATATGAAATATCGGCAGTATACGTAACATGATTCTAGCTTAAGGCGTGACCAGATATATGGAAGAAAAAAATAATATGTTATAATATTTTTCTGAACGAATAACAAAACGTCGTCTGGTCCCCATCTGAGCAAAACTTGCATGACGGAAACTCTCTGACTGAGTGGTAAATACATACACCAACTTTCCTTTTGTAAACAAATACATATTATAAAGATACAAACAAAAAATCACTAAGTTCATCATACAAAATTTTCCCGCGGTTGGAATCAAACCCACAACCCATCAAGCTAATCAGGAACACTAACCACTACACCAAGCGGGTGATCACTAAGCCAAAGATGTATTTTAAAATAAAAATGTTGCTAAAATATATCATAATTGCTACGTTATTTGCTTGGTTGATACATAAATATGACTGTACGCTATTGATCTTTCAATTCCTGTCTATTTCTCGTCGATTGCCAGCTATTAAATTATTAATAAAAACCGCCCGGTCATTGAAGCGGGTATAAACGCAAGTTAATATGATGGCAACACCGATTAACTTAATCACTCTACTTTGCCAATCAAGGAATACACGTGCTGAGACACGAGCTTGTGATTTTGTCTAAATGATACCTTTGGAAATTACTAACTTCCGTAACTTATGTCTATTAAGTGAAATTGATCGTTAAAAGTTGATAATTCTATGATACGGCTGGTGGGTTTTAAAGGGCTTGCTTATGAAACGACTGAGCGTAACTGCTGAGCATTATTTGTTGCAGATCAGTAGGGTTTGAACAATACTGTGTTCTGGTTTTAACTACAAAGAAATAAGATTAAGGCAAATCCTTAATCAAGTAACCTATTGATACGAACTGTTGTCGTCGTTGCCTGGTTAAGATGAGTTACATTAAGTATGAGTGGTATATTTGACTTGATTTTGATTAAGCGGACCTAGGGTATACATTTCCTAAGACAGGATGTAACGCTAACCTTGATTTATCTTTCAGTATCTTCCTATCTATAACTGCCACCGGAGCCTAATGGTGAGGGCGTGTGCCTCCCACCAACCCGCATTGGACGAGCGTAGTGTTATAGGGTCAAAAAATCCCCTAATGTATAGGGGTGTATTAGGGGAGGCCTATAAGGATTACGTCCAGCAGTGGACTATCACAGGCTGATGATGATGATGATCTTCGTATTCTATTTTATTTTGTCGTCATTTTTTACGCTTAGATCATAGCAAAAATGTGTGTCTTAAAGCAAAATTGAAAAAAGCGCGTCGCTTACATAACCGTCAGTGATTTCCTTGAAATTTTGATTTGAATCAAGCTCTACTCTCAAATCTACTTCAATCTGAAGGATAGTAAATTGTGGCAATCATCATTTGTTACGTATTGAAATATAACAAAAGCAGGCAGTAAATATTAAATGCTCACCTTGTATGCAGTATTGAGAGAATAAATGAAAATAAATATATATTAAGTAATGCAAACTTAATTATTGATTCCAATGAGTATTACACTGCCTCTTGTTCTCCAACCGTGATGATGTGAATAAATACCCTACAATACTGACCAAAATTACGCATAATCTGTTATATTTATAAACTATGTGTACTTTATTTGAACGAAATCAAGGAGGAAGTGAGAAGTCATCGCTAATTTTTGCACACGAGTATTTATTTGTTAATTTTGGGCAGTCATTTTTCGTTTAATAAATCCATGGGTTTATGATACCAAACGCTAATGGCATGTTCTTATTGGTGGACCGCCGCCATTTTTAATTCTTATGTAAAGATTGACCAATAAGATAGTTTAACTTTTGGCGCCAACAGAAATTGACATTAGACGTCATAAATTAACTTCAAAATCATTTTTAAAATTTCAAAATCTTCTCTCGCTTCTCGTTTTTAGCCAAGATCGGTTTAGATCGATTTGCTTGTACAGATGATTTATAGTAAGCTTTAAATGACGCTTTTGTCTTTAAAACTATAAATTTTTTTATATAATATTCTTTGCACCTTCTGACTGTTAATCCGCAAACACCAGACCATAGTCGTTCTGACATGAACAATGACACAATGACATTAAGAGTTTAAGCTTTTTGTGCAAAAAAACATAAAAGTTAAAAAAAACAATATCAATTTACATCAAATGTCCCTGCGTTCAACTACTTCTTGCCCACTACAGACGTGTTTACAAAAAGATAAGGACGAATAGTCTATAAATTCCATATATTTTCATCGAATAATAATGAATAATGTAGCATGAACCCTGAAATCCCTAAAGGTTTTTGTAAATAAAATTTTAACATCGTCATCTCAAAATTACTGACTGAATAAACATTTTTCTACTCAGTTCATTTTTGGATAATTAACAAGTGTATAAGAGTTTGCTTATTACATTAGATGTATAAAGGGTCGAGCCCAGTCTTAAGGTAAATCTTACCGTAGATACAACCTTGACATTTAAAAAGAAAAAAGAAAAACTGTCATGTTTTTTCTATAATATTCTAGTATCCACCTTAAATTAAACACATAACAAGTAAAAGTCCTATTTTAAAATTTAAATATCAATACCAGATCATAGAGAAAAATAAAATTCACTTTCTTTTTTAATTTACAATGCAGGTCAGAGCGGTTAGAAGCAGCTTGATACAAGTAGTCAGTATAAATAGATTCAGAAAAAATATGTTTATACTATAAATCAAGATTAAACTTTAAAAATATAACTTATCAATGTTATTCACTCAAGGAAGCCGAAAACATTGCAAAATGTTACGCGCCTTTTTTCGCCCGAATGTAGATAATGTAAATTCGATGTAAATGCGTTTAATTAAGAAATATTTCACTACTCAAACATATACATGAGTGAACTCGGTAATTCATGGTTAAATTTTTTTAACCGTGTCCCTACAAAACCGTTTCCGAATCCGTCATATCGAAATTAACATAACATCAACATTCAGACGCATGAATTATGCAACGCTACCGACCTCTTGCCAATTTTTCTTGCAGATAATAAATTCCGGACGCTTATTGTCTTAATACTTTTAAACAATTAAGGACACTGGCCGTATGAGGAAGCTCAAAGTCTCTTAGCAAGGTTTGGAGCGGGCTATGGTCGGTAATTAGTATGGTAATTTGATAATTTGACGAGCAGAAGTTGGTAACCCGTTAGAGTTAGCAAGCTAAAGTGACGATGACATGGCTCGTAGAACCCAAAAGGTTTGAGAAAGAAAGGTTATACGTGTGGAACGATCCCGAATGAGATGGAGTGATGACATATGTGAAAGCAGGTCGCGAAGGATCAGTGGCAGTAGACTTTCTGTTTCCACCTAGCCATTATCCCAAGTTATCATGGGCTCGGCTTCTAATCCATCCAGATTTACCTAATAACAGTTTTTCGCAGAACGAAAGCAACTAAAACAACTGATTCATTCTTAGAATGCGTAAACGGCATTCTAAGGATGAATTAGTTGTCAGTAAATTTGAAAGCACTGACTTCCTATAAAAATTGCCAAAAATAATCCTGACAACCGGGACCGACTTACGTGCCCTTCCGACGGATGGACCATGTTACTTTACACTAATCTGATGATCACCTGGCATTGTCTTAACCAACTAGGTAACAACTTAGTAAAATAGTTGAGTCCCCGCAGGTACAAAACCACGACCTCCGGTTTCTAAAGCGCAAGATTTAACCACTAGGCTACAGAGGAAGTCTTTTATATTAACCCGGAAATGATTTATATTGGGAATAGCGAAATACAACAAAATCATAGAAAGGTAGAAATGAGATATCGATAAACCAATCAGTCTCTTCAAACACAATAAATAATAACATTTTCGGTTAGATCCAGTATTATAACATTCATCTCAAGTACTACGACTTAAGGTAAGTCCTTAAGTAATAAAGAATCGACTTAACATGACTCAATTTCTGGCTACATCTTTGTAATTTTTTAACAACAAAAAGTCGTCCATTCGATATGGTAAATGTGAGTTTTTGCATAATTTATTCCATCGATTATACGATCCATCTTACTTGTTCAGCCATCACGATGAGAGGTCAGCCTTGTGCTAAATTCAGGGCTAAGCAAAAACAACGTTGCCTTCTGGGCATTTATTTTCTTTACCAAAAATTATGTATAATCTGTATTTTCATATAAATCTGGTATTTTTATCTGTCCACAAGTTGAATTAATAATTTCGGGATGATTAACACAACATCAGTCAGTCGCAAACTAAGCAAAGATTGTACTTTCGAAATTAAATGACTGATAAATATGTATTTAAAAGAAGCCTATGTAGACTTACTTTTCTTTTGTACATCAATACATAAATGTAGATAAAACACCGGACAAGAGAAAACGCTGTTATCAACACTTAACTTAAGAAGGTCGGCTAAGGAACAACATTAAATTAAATTAGTTCTAATGCGATTACAACAAGTAAAGAAACTAGAATAAGTACCCTTTTCGTCTTAAATAGCCTTTATATTATTTTGTTATTGAATTTCTTATTATTTTGATTAAGTAACAGATTTCTTAGGAGATAAAATTATTTTTAAGTTGTCTGTCACATAGTCAAATAAACATTTGGAAGATCGTCTTAAGCCAAAAGAAAACAACGATAACACAAAATTGTTTCTACGCGAGATTCGAACCCATGATCTGCGGTGTGTATATAATGAACAAATAAAAGAACAACTAAATACAGTGCAATAATGTATTTTTTATAATTAATACGTCATACATATTTCATACAATTTTATCACTGTTAAATATGACTGTTGGAGGAATGCAAGAATGCGATTCTGTCATGTAGGGTTGTCATCGTAAAGTAAAATATTCATTTGTTTTGTTGCCGTCTAGCAAAGTACAAGTAAAGATTTTTTTCGTTTGATTGTGAGAAACTTGCAACAAGAGTTAAGCATCTGTTTAACTTGTTTTAAAACAAGTTTTAAAAAATTCTGTAGGGTTTGTTTTGAAAGGAAGTTACAATCAAGGGACTACATAATGGGACGAGGCGCCTCAATTATGTATGTACCAGTGGTTAAAAGAATAGTTGCCTAAGGTACATTTCTTATCGGCAAGTTGTATAATATATAATCTATTTTTAAATTATACATATACATATGTCGTTAAGACATATTCTGTAAATGGCATAAACTTTAGGTAAAACTATTTTTAATGCGTATTTGCGTCCGGTTTCACTTATGAAATTAGTTTCTGTTTTTAAAAAACCTGTGTTTATCTGTAATTTAAGTACGTATACCGCCTCCTTTGTCTAGCGGTTTGAATGTCGCGGGGAAACAACTTTTTCTTTTTCTTGTTATCGTTGTTTTCTGGTGGTTAGGAGAATTTAGGCCGAACACCCAATTGTCTGAAAATTAAAATGTTCCAAGCGTCCCATAAGCATGTAAAAAGTCGGTCCATCCACCAACAATTGGTGGTGGATACGGTCCAAAAACCCCATAATGAGAGAGGATAAACATACAAATACACCACAAACAAACAACGTATGTTTGTCCAATGCTGGAAATAGGCTAACAATTGTTTTGTTAATCTTAAGTTTATAAGGTAAATGCTGTTATATGTTTTGTGTTCGTAAACAATTCATCAATAAATTAATCTAAAAGTTAATACTATGTTCGTCTCGTCATAGTACCGAAGCCAACTTCAACAAGAGCTAATAACAAAACTAATGAATAGAAACGTGACAATACCGTAAGTGCGTTACTTTTTTTTTAGTTCGTATCGCCTGTCTTCACATTGGCTTCTTCATAGGTTAGTTAAAGCGAAAACTATAAAATTATTTCTCTTTTTAAAAGAATAATATCATTTTGTTTCTATCCTACATGCTCTGTGTAAATGATATATACATGTTATAATAAAAAATATTGTCACTGTACAGCAACATAAAACAACGCGGAATGAAATAATTTAACGGTAGACGGGTTTTTCACAATTGATCGGCAGCAATGAAGTTGTTGTTGTTGTTAACTGCCTCCGTAGCCTAGTGGCATGTGCGTATGCTTTAGGAACCGGAGATCGTAGGTTCGAATCCAGCGGGGACTCAACAAATTTTCATTGTTGTTTCCTAGTTGGTTAGGGCAATTTGGGCCGATCACCCAATTGTCTGAAAAGTAAGATGATCCATGCGTCTGCATTGGGCCAGCGTGTTGGTACGGTCCAAAACCCCCTTATGGATAGGGGTGTATTAGAGGAGGCCTATGTCCAGCAGTGGAATGTCACAGGCTGATGATGATGATGATGATGATGATAATGATGAATGAAGTTGTTTACATGATTATTTTTAATGTACTGGATTTGTAATTAGTTGTTTATACTATATCATAAATGTTACGAATTATTTCTGATTTTGTATTACCGAAAATAAAAATGCTACAAGTCTTTGATCCAATGTATTTAGTTTGCCGATAGTAAAATTTAATAAGATTTTTTCAATTTATTTCAAAACAAGCAGCTGCCCACAGCTTCATCCGCGTGATTATATATGTTTTAAGTAAATGATTTTTAGATTAGACTTTAGACAGAGGTACGTCAGATATCTTTCAGTGAAAGTTCTGTCAAAATCGGACAATTCAGCCATTCCAAACCAATAATTACCAACAATAACAGACAGACATACAAATATTTGAGAAAACTTTTTTTTGTTATTTTAGCTCCGGTTATTTATCTCAATGTAATCATTTAAAAACGGTTATTTTGATGAACACTTAAATTTTATTTCTAGAATTTATAATAGATAGTTTCACAGGGATTGGCTGGGGAAATAAAATAAGTTTTACATCGTTTACCATGCATTTTACTAATAATATTAAACTGCCCATTTCTCTAGTAACAGGGTCTTGGTTTTTAAAAACTCCAGGTTGGTAATTTTGAATTCTGCTTTAAAAACTTTAAAAGACTTTTTATTGTTGTTTCCTAGTTTATCAGAGAAATGCATTGAAAGTAAGATAATCCATACGTCGAATTGGTAATTAAAACGTCCGATCTGCGCCTGATCTTCCTTTCGGTCGTGTCGGTTATGCGTCCCATCGGACTACGACATTGAAGATAGAGAGATTGCACATACGTTTGCATAATCGGCTAGGATATTTTACAAAAATAATAATATCCTAGCAGTGTGGTCCCGGAGGCGAAAGCTAGTCTTATAAGACCGCTGTCGGTGTATACGATAAAGTAATGTATATTTTATGAACAACGTGACAATATCGATATAAACACAGTTTAATAAGCAATGCATTATTTGTCTACATTTGTACCACACCCACGTCGTAACTTTTTTGTCTGTAATGAATTAAATTATGGATTTACGTTCATTTTACGATTATTTCTTACCTATAGTTGAAGAGTTATTAAATTCTTGCTTCCTATTATTTTTTTTAGATAATTACCGATTATCTATAGGTATTGTAGTCGTTTCATTATTACTTAATTTAAGGATACATATTGTTATTGGTTTACGACTTAATATCTTTTTATTAAGATATTTTCGCTTATAGTTTTTCAGATAGTTTTGTTGAAAGAGGTTTTGTATATATTTTTAATATATACATTACTTGTTGCGACAAGTGAAGCAGAGGGTTCACTTGGCGGTAAGTGTAATTCTTTGCCTATAATAATTGTAGCGACTGAAGCCCTGAGACATACTATATTAGATCTAGTTTATCCAGTAATTAGAAAGAAAGAAACATTAATTTAGCACATAAAAATTAACATTTTATCATATACTACGAAACGCATTATACTAAATATTCATAACTACATAGTATAAATGCCTCCGTAGCCTAGTGGTATGGGCGTGTGCTTTAGAAATCGGAGGTCGTGGGTTCGAATCCTGCGGGACTCAACAAATTTTCATTGTTGTTTCCTAGTTGGTTAGGGCAATTTGGACCGATCACCCAATTGTCTGAAAAGTAAGATGATCCATGCGTCGGATGGGCATGTAAATAGTCGGTCCACCCACCAACCCGCATTGGACCAGCGTGGTGGGATACGGTCCAAAAACCCCCTAATGGGTAGCGGTGTATTAGGGGAGGCCTATGTCCAGCAGTGGACTATCACAGGCTGATGATGATGATGATGACATAGTATAAAACAAAGTCACTTTATCTGTCCCTATATGCTTAAATCTTTAAAATTACGCAACGGATTTTGATGAGGTTTTTTATTACATAGAGTGATTGAAGAGGAAGGTTTATATGTATAACACGTACTTAATATTGTAGGCATATTTTGTATCAGCATAGCTCCCGTCCGAAGCAGGGGCGGGTCGCTAGTAACTCATAAACTAATTACATAGGTTATGGTGCCCTTCAAGCCGGAATGCAAAAGGTTTTTACGTTGCTACTTTACTGCTGATAGACATTACGTTAGTGCTTCTCTAGTCGGTCCCCTGTAACAGTAACCTTTGAAAGCATTCAAGTCAGTTACGCTTTGAAGCGAATCCGTGATGAAATTCAACATACTAAACGCACTGGCAACATTCTTTGAGCAACGGTCAAAAAGGAATTATGTAAAAGATATTAAAATACCGCTACACAGATGAATTTATAATGAATGAGTTGCATAATTGTTTTATTAATCTGAATTTAAATAGTTTAACAGCAACATAATTTATAATTAAGCAATTAGCCGTTTTCGGAAATGATAATTTAATATTTATTACTGGCAATTTGTTAACATCTGTTCTCATAATATACGTATTTTATTTTAGCGAATAAAATGATTTGCTAATTTTATATATTTTTTACAGTAACACTTCTGTTTTAAAACAAACAAATAAGCACGAAATTATATTCCTAATATTATGTAAAATTGGTTCGAATATTATAGACGTTTTTTTATGAGTTTATGTTTTGTGGATTTTTGGTCACAAAGAACGGCCCTTCGACTATAAAAACTATCGAAATTAAATATAAATGTTTGAAAACCCGTGTATATTTTTAATAATTTAATCAAATTATGTAAGGTGTTCTCGTAAATTATAAAATATATATATTATAAGAATAATAAAATAGTAGATACATTGTAATCTTAGAAAATTACAATTTTATTAAAATATTTATTTGCACACAATATAATTTGGTACGTTTAAACTTCCTGTTATATATGTATATTAATATGGTTTTAATATTTTCATATAATTGTTAAAATTACCAGATTTAACGTAAAGGTACAAACCGTGATAAAATCAATCATTATCGACTAAGTTTAAAATAGCGTTGGCCGTCATGCTCTAGTAACGAATTTGTTACGATTAACAGTTACAAAAAGATGAACCGTTAAAGATCAAAAGCTAGCTTAAAGTTATTCAAAAGAATGAATTTTGCAATAATAACAATAATATTGTCTATGTGTGTGTAATAAAAAATATCGATTTCGTCGATCTATATTAGAGATCAGTCAACTACGCAGAAAATATTATGAAGCAAAAGTGTACACGAAAACACAAATAAACTCCTTCCAATTTACTCTCATAGCTTGATGGGACCGATAACGGACCGACTTTCTACACGCCCATCCGACGCATGGATTGCCCTACATCATCATCATCAGCCTATGATAGTGCAATGTGAAATAGAAATTAAGATTATCCATGTATCGGATGGGCATGTAAAAAGCCGGTCCACTCATCAATCTGCATTGGACCAGCGTGGTGGGATAGGATCCAAAACCCCCTAATGGATAGGGGTGTATTAGAGGAGACCTATGTTATATAGTTTCACTAATTTAGACTCTGAATGGTCATCAGATCATCAATCAAGATATAAAGAAGTACCCGTGGCAACAAAATGGCGTCATGAGTTTAATGTTTTCTGTAATAAATTGTCACCTCAATGTCAATCACTGAATGACAGTTGACCAATAACAACACAATGCGTAGGACTTCGCTTCGTTTCTACAGAATCATCATCATCAGCCTGTGTCAATCCACTGTTGGACATAGGCCTCCTCTCATGGGCCAACCGCTTCCGATCTTCGGCTATTCTCATCCAGCCCACACCCGCCACTTTGCGAATGTCGTCACTCCATCTTGCCGCAGGGCGTCCCACGCTACGTTTGCCGATCCTCGGCCTCCACTCCAGAACTTTCCGACTCCAGGGGTCGTCAGATCTGCGCTTATATGACCGGCCCACTGCCACTTTAGCTTACTAGCTATAGGATACTTTACTTCTATTTCCATGTTGATTTTAGCTGGACTTTAAGTGCCTTATACATGGATTTAAAGCCACTTTTTGGCAATAGCTTTCACATAAAGATACGTCAACATATTATTTAAATGTCTGTTATTGTCGCTCGCCGTAATTTAATATGTCACTCATAATAGACTCTGATTACTTTAATGTCAATAATATTTATGCTTCCTGTTGGTAAAGTTCGTGACTTTTTGGTAGCGTGTGTTTTGTGTTATTGTTTACAAGTGTCAAGTGTTTCAGAAATGAAAGGTTGCGTGTTAGACAATAGATATAACATAACTTTCTAAATAATCAATTCAAAGGCAAGTAAGTAATGTTATTTATTCAGTAATGATGTGAAGAAAAAACTATTTTACTCGGTCATAATACAATATACTTATAAATATTGTCGGATTGTCTTTTTAAGAAGAGTATTAAAATGACCACGTCGGTATTCATTTTTACTTATAAAAAAAATCTGACGTGCACGTGTGAACATATTACACTCAATAATATGCTAGCAGTTACGCGCGACTTCGTTCTCGTTGTTAAACATAAAAATAAACACATTTTTAAGTGGCTCCCAGTTGCATCAGCTATCTTGGAGTGAAATTCCTGTCAAAAACGAACCAGCCATTCCAAAGATAGCTCATCTTTCAGAACAAACAGACAGAAATACAGAGAGACAGACAGACAACAAAGTTTTGTCTTCTTCCAACACATTTTTTATATAGATTACCAAACTAGTTGATGTTCGAAAATATACATTTTTACGAGCCCATTAAATAACGTAAATATATAAAAGCTACGAAATAAACTGTTCCTTGTTTTATTTTGTATTTATAACGGATGCAATAATTCATTCAGTTTAATATTTAAAAGAGTGATGTAAAATATTGATGATAATTAAACGTTAGCAAGCGCATTTAATTGACCTTTTGACATCAATAATTGTTCGGCCATAATGCATAATTGCGACTGCTTTTTTGTCATCGACGCCATGTCGGTTCTCAACACTTATTTGTAATTTATGTATATTAAACAATTAAATCTTTATATACTAATATGATATTTATCTGCTAAAGTTTACGATACTGTAGACCTTAAATATTTACAATATGCCAGTAATATATATATGTATGTTTTAATTTTTCTTTTACTTTCAATAACTTAACTTATCTTATATGATTATAAGCAATTGTCAGAAAAGTAAGATGATCCATGCGTCGGACGGGCATGTAAAAAGTCGGTCCACCCATCAACCCGCATTGGACCAACGTGGTGGGATACGGTCCAAAAACCCCTGAGGGAGAACTTTTTCATCTTACTTATGAGACAATTGGGTGATCGGCCTAAATTGCCCTAACCAACCAGGAAACAACAATGAAAATTTGTTGAGTCTATGCAGGATTCGAACCCAAGACTTCCGGTTTTTTAAAGCTCATGCCCTTAGCATTAGGCTACGGAGAGGCAGTTAATCAGCTTAAAATGATATATAACTTACAATTTATTAAGATTTTTACATTTGGACAGCTTTATATTTCAAATTAAAGAAAAGGTAGTATAAAGGTAGAATCTTAAATTTCACTGAGTGTTTGATTAAAAGCCGCGGAAAACGGTAACATCAAAAGGTAATATATTTTTAAGCAGCTACTTTTTTAAAATAAATAAGAAACTGAAACTTTTGAAAAGAACTGTTGGTCCCGACTAGTTACTGACTTATCGAACAGACGAATTAAGTTGATATCGAAATCCTGTATGCAATTAAAGAAAAGTTATAATAGCTTTGCCAGAATTAATGCAAAAGCAAATGTCAAACTTTATTAGCCTTCCTATTGGTTAACTACAGTTAATGGATAAGGTTAATCAGAACAATTAAGTACATATTTCTTAAGTTTTTTTAAGGATGTTATGCTTACAGACTCTTGCTTTTACAGAGTTCGCGGGAAGCTACCGTCCCCACGAACTAGGGGGCTGACACTTCTTACGGTGGTAGTTCCCCTGTTTACAGGAGACCGTCTGGGTGGGTACCACCGCGGTGCCTATTTCTGCCGCGAAGCAGTAGTGTGAAAACACTGCTGCGTTCCGTTGCAAGGGCACCGTAGCCAGCGTATTTACTGGTAAACAAGACTCAACACCCTATGTCTCAAGGTAGGCAGGGCGTCGGCGATACCAGTGGTATTGTTAACGTCTATGGGTCTCGGTAACCACTTCCCATCAGGTTGGCCTGACTGCTCGTCTGCCTGCGTATGCCATAAAACCGCTTTGCAATCGGGTTAAGTTTATTATTACTAATTAAAAATATAACCCATAGCAATATAATGGAGTCGTACATATGGCGTTCTTAGCACATAATCTATCATTGATGTTTCACTGATTTGTTCTTATTTATGTTTACATTATCTGCATACAAACAACCATTCTTAGATTATTATGCTAGTACGGAAACACTAAAATCATGAAACTCATAATTATTTCTTTTATTTACGCGATTATTACATATCAAATCTACTAATTTACGGATTTTCCGCGTTACTTAAATGTATTTATTCCCAACGTTTCGGATTCTTTCCAGCATCCATGATCACGGGCAGACTAAGTTGATATATGTCTGTATCTCAGTGTTTTGGAATAACCGTCAGAGATTTTATTTAAAAAATTGACATATGTTTCGTTTTCTAATTTTGAACATTGGTTTGACAAAAAGTACTTATGTTGTCCTTCGGTTTTGTAGTTTTTGTATCTTTGCGTTTAATTTTTGAAATTATTGGATTATTTGATCATTTCATCATTGATTCCTAGTACACTCCTTACCGGCACACGACAGTGTTTGTACACAACCGAATTATACCCAAAAGACTCAGTGTAAACGACGACCGTGGCACGTAAAGCCTACTTTAACACGTATTAAAAAAATCTCTTGAATATTCCACCTTCAATATACCTAATTTACTATACAAATAATGTCCAAATAAAATCCATTGGCGTGACAAATTTATCGAGCAAATACAAACCGTATCATAAACCAGCAAGATTCAAATTGCCGTTTCATGTTTTGTAGGTTGGCAGCCATTGAAAACGAAATTGTATTCAATGGCCGGGAAACGGAATGCCGAGTGCACTTTGAAGCGATAAAAAATAATGTAGTGCTTTCAAAATATACACGAAGAAACGCTCGACGGAGATGCAATTCATGCTAGAAATTTTAGAATTTTAAGATTCATTCCAATTAAACGTTCGTTTTTCGACAGTGTAGTAGAAATGAATCATATATCAGTAAAAGACATGGATTTAATATAAATAGCGAATTTGAATCGAGTAGTAAAATAATTTAAAAAATAATTACGAACCCACAGAGAGAGCTACGAAAAAGCCTTTTTGCTTACTCTGACTTCGTCTAGTGCAGTAGATAATTAGTCTTTGTAGTCCATTTATACATCTATAATTGCTATGCTTTTATTATAAGTAAAGAAGAATAAGAATTTTAAGTTAGGTAAAATATGGGATTCCTTTCAAAGTTGTACGCCATAAGTATAGAGTTCTGATAGGCTTTGTTCCACCAGCTTAAATTAAGAACTACGCATCTAGTACAAGAAAGTAAATTGCTTTTACCTATTAATTACAGAGTTTAGGAGATTAAAGAACTATAGATTTTAACTAGTAAAGTAAAGATTAGTTAGATATTAGAAGTGTATAGAAAGCGCAATGTCTATGTCTGTCAAATGTCTATCAAATCAAATATATATTATACTAACATTTAGACGGCATATACAGTGATAAACTTGAAAAAAATAGTTAGAGCTAAATAAAATCTGGATCTAATCAGAGTTTAATCATATTCGGCCCTTATTAATCCACTGCTGGACAAAGGCCTTTTTAAATGAAAGCCAAGACGGTCGATCACTTGCTACTCGCTGGCAAATTAAACCGGAAACTGCACGGAGATCGGCATCCCACCTGGTCGGAAATCGATCAAAGCTCCGTCTTTCCAAACGTGGCCTCCACTCCAGAACCTTATTGGCCCATGGGCCATCGGTTCTTCTGAGTGTAAGACCGGCCCACTGCCACTTCAACGAGCTGATCCTTTGCGTAGTGTCGGTGACTAGTTCTTTGACGGATGAGTTCGTTACGAACAAGTCTTTATAGAACATTATTGGTTAAGCACTCAGACTCGATTACAATGTCAAACTAGGATTTTAACGTGACTTCAACATGAAATTTTGTCGCGAAATTTTCGTATTTTACTTTCTCTTGCTTACGCGAATGAGGCATGTTATATATGCGAGCCATGTTAAATACTTTTATTTATAATAATTATTTTGAAGTTATAAAAGACGTATCAAACCCTTTCCAGTGTAATAATTAAGCGCAAAAAAATATTTATTATAATTTAGCTATGTCACAATACTAATGACATCCAATGTTTATTTTTGATTATTCGATTAACCTAGTACCAACGATAAACTGATTAATTTAAGTTAATAATTTTAAAGACAAAGATCTAGCTTTATTCACAAGTAACATTTTGACGTGACAACATATTAAAAATTTGTTCAATATAAGCACTCAAGGGCACTCTCAAAAACTGAGTCACAGCGCCGCTCACATAACGCTCTCCATAAGCAAACATAAGAGAAAGTAAGAAGCACGCGTCTCTCTTTCTCTTGCGCAGTTGGCCTGCTTAAGTAAAAGTGAGACAGAGACAAAGAGAAAGAGGGTTGAACCTTCTTCCTACTACATTAATGAATATTCATATTACAATCATTCTATTATTAAAAGCACGTTTCCACGTACAACTTTCGCCCGTATTTTACAGGCTACCAATTTTTTATGGAAATAAAGGAAACAATGCAACACCAAACAAATGATTTTATCGATACCCGATCAATGCTGAACTGGTGATGAAATAGTATAGAATTAATTAGAGTTAATTTAAACAACATGAGACCACACGCTGTGAGGTTTTGAAATGAGCTCTAGTGATGTGACCAACCCGCATTGGACCAGCGTGGTGGGTTGGTCCAAACCTAATGGATAGGGTGTATTAGAGGCCTATGTCCAGCAGTGGACTAACAAAGCTTAAGATGTGTGATGTGTGATGTGATGTACACTCTAATATCGATTATTTGCTTCGACAATTGATTTTCACACCCATATTTAGGACTTACCATATTTAGCCAATTAAGGACTTGGGAGATAAGCTACAAGAACAAGCAAAATGGAAATGACGTAAATAAAATCTTGAATATATATTTTCTTATATGTAACATACATTCAGGTATAATTTTTTTAACGTTTTGTTGCACCTGCCTTATACTCTCTTCTACATAAATAGATAAACAATGCTATAAATAAGAACTGCGGTGGTCCACCAATAAGACCCAATTAAATTTGGCGCCATTGGTCTTTGACTCTAGAATAATATCACAAATTATATAAATATATTTATTTAGCTTTGATGGTGAACCATAAACCAGGTAAATAAGTAGAATATCTAGTGTGGCGGCCAGAAATTTTTAATAATAATTTACTTTGAGTATAGTGCATAGCTGAAACTGCAAAAGAATGCACATCACTATAAATCTAAGAGAAGTCAATTTTTTTATTTTTGCTCGCTATTGCTAAATTTATCGCAATATCAAGTATTTGCATGTAATTTGAATAGTTTATTGGTAAAATTTAATTTACGATATCATTTTCCACAGCTGTCAATTCGCACAACTATAATGATTTATGTATGAAGTCGGTCTTCGCAACGACCTTTCCATTCTCAATGCTTCTAGAAAACTAAAGTTCAACAAAAATGCCATTTAATACTTTCTGTTGTATATGCGACTATACATGATAAAAAATGATGATGATAAAAAATACAGTTTTACGGATTTTATCGAGTTTAATTGCTTTACAATTATTTATACAAACGTCGGGTATAATTTTAAATAATTGTAAAGTAATTAAACGCGATAAAATCCGTTAATTCTGTATTATTTACCAAGAGTTATATTAATCGCTACAAAATTTTAATTTGTTTCATAACATAAATAGGTATCCTTTCCGGATTTTTCGCGTGTTTGTTAGGTTTTTAAATACACACACATATATATATATATATATATATATATATATATATATATATATATATATATATATATATATATAATACCAAATTGGCTAATATTCAGATGTATGATCACATATATCACTTTTATTTAAATGTTTATATTCCACTTCTAAATTGGCTGAGCTAGTGCCCTACCGCGGAAAATGACACATTTTAACACAAATTACATAGAGAGGCCCATGGACGGACTGTTAGTTATACATATAAATTTAACAATACCTCTGAACTTACGCTGATTAAGTACGTAAAAATGAAACAATACTTTCTAACGCACTCTCTGGTTGACACGAATTCGGTGTCAGACTTGGTTTAGAGGTCATGCTTTATAATTACCATGACAAGAACTTACGCGAAAACGGTTGTCCCTCGTCATGTAAACTCCCCATAAAACCTTTATATCTTTCAAGATAATTTATAAATACCTGGTAGATAGTCGAATTTATAAAAATTGCAGTCTCAGGTCAAGCTAAAGCACGCTATTTGCTACATCACTCCATAGACAATACATACATACATACACCATCAGCCTGTGATAGTCCACAGCTGGACATGGGCCTCCCCTAATACACCTCTATCCATTCAAACCCCTCTAATGAGACGGGTTTGGATCGTATGGTAAAATTTAATTTACGAAATCTTTACCCACCACGCTGGTCCAATCCGGGTTGGAGACAATAATAACACTATTAAAAAGCAAACACAATTTGGCTTGTTAAAATAAATTTCGTATCCTAGTTGGGGTGGTAGATACGTATGAATGTACATTTTAAACTTGTTGAATACATTTTTGTATATGCTTTATCTAAAACCATCGAAAAATGTCGTTTATTGAAAGGAGTTGAATATAATCTATTTTCTAGGCTGTTAGGAAATTGCATAACTTCAGTTTGGTTCAGTAAAGCATAAAAAGTTTAGTAAAATAGTGAAGTAATCGTAAGAATCTTTGCGGAAACAGTTACCCCGTTGCTAGGCGACGGGGCAGAGTGGTTGCCACGCAACGGGGCCACGAAATCTGAAAGTCGTTACCGTCTGACCCACATACATTCGGCCGCTCGATAGAAAGTCTATTGACAAAGGTAGAACAACGCTACCACTAACACTATGGTCTCCTGGTACCTAAAACTGCCACCAGCTTTTGAGTTATCAGTTAAAATACGAAATATATTTAGTGCAAATACTTCAAAATAGAAAAGATAATGAAAAAAGAATAGTAAATCTTAATTAGCCTTTAAATTGTGTCTAACTGCAGAACTATTAGTAAACCTTAATTACTCTGTATTACCAACCCGCATTGGACCAGCGTGGTGGGATACAAAAACCCTCTAATGGAGAAGGTGTGCATTAGTGTAGGCATATGTCCAGCTGTGGACTAACACGGGCTGGTGATGATGATGATGATTCTAAAAGACGATGTTTCATATTTAACGCAGAAAATACAGAAATAATCGTTCAGAAGGTCAAAGTCACAGTGGTCACAGATAATAAGACGAAACAAAGAAATACCAATCATCGCAGTAAAAGATCCAAGAAATTGTTCATAAGCTATATCTCTGCTGTTTTATATACTTTTGTTAAATCGATTTTTTTAGTAACCTTTTCATTTATATTATTTTAATAAATTCTAATACAAAATACTTATATAGGTAATCGTTTTTTTACTACGTTATTTTGTGCTTCCACACATTTCTTGTGATTTGTCTATAAACATATCAATAAAAAATCATAGTTCGTCTTTTACCTGAATATAATAGCCTTGGAGTACTCTATGTTCATATGGCACAAACGTAACGATACGAAGATCACATTTTCTTCTCCAGCAAATCAGTAATTTGCAATCACTGTAATGTTTTGTTGTTGGCTATTTAATAGAGTAATTACTGGGTAAACGAGAAAATCTCTACGTCTTATTATTACCCAGGAACATTAAATTATATTACAGTAATTATTACGAGCACAGTAAACCTTAAAATGTTGGGAAGCTAAAGGAAATACAGCTTTACAACATAATATATAATTAATGTATTATAACATTAGAATCAGACTTCTAAAAATAAAGGTTTTTTGTTTCATACATCGATAGAGATATTCATAATTAACCCGATGCACGACGATAATTGGAGCTGGCTTATTATTATCCTTATTGTTAGAGAAGAGTTGACTGTCGCAAAAGGATAATTGTTTTTGATATCACTATATTACGCTAAACTATATTTGATATCCACATTGGAAATAAAGTGTAAAGAATGAACGCGTAAACGAAATGAATTTAGAAATTTAGAAATAGACGTAAAAAACTCAAATGTCAAACTGTTTTGCCGCCAAATAAATAAGCATCGCGTTAGGATTCAAAATGGCGGATTCTCGTTTTTGTAAGTACACGTGCTATTAGGCGGCTCTTAAATTGATGTACATTATGGCTTTAATTTTTTAACAATAAATACTTGATCCATCTATTTTATCCAATAACGTCGCGTGAGTCGTTTTCCTTTAACTGCCTTCGTAGCCTAGTGGTATGGGCGTATGCTTTAGAAACCGGAGGTCGTGGTTCGAATCCTGCGGGGACTCAACAAATTTTCATTGTTGTTTCCTAGTTGGTTAGGGCAATTTGGGCCGATCACCCAATCGTCTGAAAAGTAAGATGATCCATGCGTTGGATGGGCATGTAAAAGTCGGTCCACCCACCAACCCGCATTGGACCAGCGTGGTGGGATACGGTCGGACATGGGTGTATTAGGGGAGGCCTATGTCCGGCAGTGTACTATCAGAGGCTGATGATGACGATGATGATGATGATGATGATGATGAGTCGTTTTCCTTTGCAATACACATATATGCAACACATCATCATAACTCATACTTCCTATTCATTGTTTATAACGAACAAACGTAAATGACCAATAAACTGCCAAGTTAAATCGACGCATTATGTTATTTAAATCGTTTATATTATAATATTGTTTATTCTTATAAGATAATTACTTAGAAGTTATTATACAAATGTAACTTTTAATCACATTTTTAACCCGAGAATCCACAGACTAAAAAGAACGCGCGTGCTCTATGACCTCTTTAATGGATACCGTTATGTTGACATTTTTATTTTAATTTGCCGTCCGGCGGCCAGTTCACTTGAACACGCAAAAAGAAAATTGTGTATTTAATTTAAGACCGAGGGTAAGGTATAATTTATTTAATTTTGTTTTAACGATGTGCCTTGGCTTCGAACGATTCGTACACCCGCCTCTGATAATGTGTATTCTGTTAATGAAGTTTATTACGAATTGACGTTTTGGCGGTTATTTTCCCGCCTTTTTGTAATTTTTGCGCTATTTTTGTACCTTTTATGCTAATTGTTTTACAATCTCATAGTGATTTAAGAACTTTTGTAAATTTATTTCTTTTAATTGTTTTATTTTTGCGTCTTAAATTAATTCGTGCGCATATAACCAAGTTTACGTGATAAGTACCTCCGTATAACTGCCTCCGTAGCCTATTGGAAAGTCGGTCCACCCACCAACCTGCATTGGACCAGCGTGGTGGGATACGGTCCGAAACCCTCTAATGGATAGGGGTGTATTAGGGGAGGCCTATGTCCAGCAGTGGACTATCACAGGCTGATTATGTATGTATGTATGTGTGTGTTACGTGATAAGCTGTAGTTTTTTCTTTAGTAATTGTTTATTACATTATAATAATTCTCTGTATAAGGAATGTCTACAATCATTAACAGCTAGTTGCTACCCGCGACTTCGATCGTGTGGCATAGGAGGAATGTCTGCGAGGTGTATTCAAATATACTGTATATAACAATATAAATGTGTCGTTTTCATTATATGTGTCAATTATTAGACACAAAGTTTTATGGCGGCTCGACAATGCTGAATTTTCACATTGACCTTTATACCCATTTCAACACCTTGTTCATCTCCATTTCAACACCTTTTACATCCCTGTACAGTGTAAAGCTATAAAATTGCTAGTAAAACTCACTTATGGCTCTACAAGTGTCTAGATTATTACACAAAATTTTATCGTTTTATGTTCCACAATACGGAATTGCCTCTTATTTCCCTCCTTTTTTTAATACATTATGAAATTGTCGACGCATACCCGTCCTCGCGAGAACAAAGATGAGTTACGTCGGACTCGCATCGAATAAAACAACCACGTTGATCCTTCTACGTGAACTATTTGGCAGTCTTCTTCGACCCCACCAGCGCTAGCCGCCGAAGCCGCCCCACCTCGGCCCTACGGCCAACTACACCCCTGGGTGTCGGAACTCACGCGCCCTCTGTCTCGGCCCTTCCGTCTGGACAGTAGACTCTCCCGAATCTGCCACCCAGGAGCCATTAGAGCTAGAAGATCTCAAACCTATTTATATTTATATATAGTTAAGTCTCCCAGCCCCCAGCAGCCTGGATGTTGAGGTCCGCAGCTAGCACCATTTTGGCCGTAGAAGGAGCAGAGATCGTCAACTCCATGCCGAATGGCTCCTCCCACGGCCCCACCACACTGCATCAGCGGGACGGCCCCGCTAAGTTGCGGAAGATAGGGTGAGCGGCATATGAACTACCGACAGTTACTTCCTCCGCTACTCCAGCTTGGTTGCAGTGAACAGGGATGGCAGCGCGTCTACCGCCTATTCCTCGTCCGGCCTGGTGCCTCTTAGCTTCTCCGCGGCTAGGTCCAGCCGCAGGTACTGAGCCCCACCGCTACGACAAAGCGAGAACCTATGCCATTTATCCCCTATTTAAACCCTCATAACAACTTTTATCGCAGTAATTAATAGACTATGTCGTTTCTTGCATACGTAAATACCCAATTTCAAAATCAGTCGAATGGTTTAGAAGTAAAGACGAACAAATAGACAGACAAACTAACTTTGTGCATTTATAATAGTAGTATGGAAGTATGGATTTATGATTACTACATTTTTTATCATTATATAATACATGTATACATTTCGTGAACGCAAAGTCAAAAGGTGGTCTTACGATTGCTAACAAGCAATATATGTTTTTTACTTATATCTCGCATGTATATTTTATATATCACCTTCAACGTTAGTATTAAGCTGTGCACTTAATTAGCTAATTGCTCGACACATGTGACCTTTCGATTTGTACAAAAAATCACATAATCTCTTTATTAAAGATTTTTGCTAAAGTTTTTTAACA
Organism: Lamproptera curius; assembly: GCA_029286875.1. Taxonomy (NCBI): domain Eukaryota; kingdom Metazoa; phylum Arthropoda; class Insecta; order Lepidoptera; family Papilionidae; genus Lamproptera; species Lamproptera curius. The sequence goes on along the minus strand of JAGSMT010000027.1, from coordinate 2,817,472 downwards.
AAACCGTATATCCATCTACGCGTCTAATAAATAAAATACTTATTTCTTATACCGTAGAGAATATAATGAGCCAAGTTCTAACCAGTCACAAAAAGACATTACGAATTCAATTGCAGGAAGTTGTTCATTTAACAGAACTATGTCAGTATTCTGTTCAACAAAAACTAAAAGCAATCAGTCAGTGATTCCTTTAGATATTTCCTGAACCCATTAGACGAGCGATGTTCATTAAACAATACACCAGCGAAAAAGACATGACAAAGCCTTCAAATGTCTAAGTGAAATGGCGCCAAAACGTGAGGTCTTCGTATTGGTTAGACATCACGTGAGGATTCAAGATGGCGGCGATCACCAATAAGAAGGCGTTCTTCTTGACGCCATTGGTGTTTGACTTTATTATTTGTTTACGTAAGCTAATCTAATTGGCTTATGCATTAACTGCCATCACAGACTGGTGGTTTAGGCTTGATAATCTGGGGGTCGTGGCTTTGAACCGATCTATACATCGGATGAGCATATGAAAAGTCGATCCTGCGTTTAATCTCTCTATAGGGTAGGGTATCCGTCCCATCGGATTGGCCATTGGGCAGTTTGCTGATCTCTAATAGAAAAAATATTATTATTGCTATTGGGTATAGAAGAATAGGAACTATTGACGGCATTTCCTTCGTTGTTTTCACCTTAACTATCTCGTATGCTATGGAGTTATGTTAACCAAACGAATGTAGACCTTATAAACCAACGTTAAAGTTTAATTTTAAATAGCTATATTAAGTACGAGTAATGGTGTGAAACCATTTACACGACAAAAATAAGAGTGCGATTGTTAAAAAACCATAAACATCAGAAAGATTTATTATTGCAAGTACAAAGCAAAATATTTCTTTGTTTGTGGACTTGTCCCAAATTACCTCTTAGAGCCAGTTCTGAACAACTGCATTTGTTAAATTTTCTTTATAGTTTTCTACATCTTCCCAAGTCTAATACTATGGAGACTAATATGATAAAAATCGCTTAATTTACCACGTTAAGATAGATAATTTAAGCAATGATTACCGTAATAATTAGATATTTCAGTTCTAAATCCCACATTTAACTCCACATCCGCAGTACCACTGCGTACGTTAACCAAGTACGCCCAAGTAAGAGTGATAAGACAATTCGACAGGGAAAGTGTTCGAACCGGTTCCCTCATTACCGCCGGCCGGTGCGCCCGCCACTCGGCTATCGGGGTCAAGCTCTTTCACAATGCACGGAGATCGTCCGGCTTGAAATTTCTCATCATTCACACGTCAATCATAGACATCTTCGTGTTTCTATTAATAACGTTTACTTTCTTTATTTAAAATCATTACATCTGCATTCTAACGTCGCTTGAAGTTGTTAATAGATGTTATTGTAGCCTTTTCCCAAGTGAGCATAGTGTCGGCTTCTAGCTGCCTAGATTCGTCTGAATGGCATTTTTTACTCAGGACAACTGGTATCTGAACTCCAACAATGTAATTTAACTAGTAAATAATTGTAACTGCGAAGATATTTTTTAAAAACCGGGACCGTTGGCCATTCGAGTAAAGGTTCACTCCACTTTTAAGGTCGGACATATTGCCCTGAAAACAACAATTATAGCCCTAATGTCCCCCTCAGGATTAAAATCCATGATCTCCGGTTTGTAATCAAGATCCAACGCTATTGGACTATGGAGGCGGTAATGTTTACGTCTTTAGTGCATTTAAAACATCTATTTCATGATGTATCCTTATAAAAATATAATTTTAGTTTGATATAAATTTTGGTATTTTTTCGTTGACAATTCATAGCTATTTAATGAATAATATTTGTGTGTAAACTGCCTCCGTAGCCTAGTGGTATGGGCGTGTGCTTTAGAAACCGGAGGTCGTGGTTCGAATCAGCAGGGGACGCAACAATTTTTCATTGTTGTTTCCTAGTTGTTAGGGCAATTTGGGCCGATCACCCACTTGTCTGAAAAGTAAGATGATTTATGTCTCGGATGGGCATGTTAAAGTCGGTCCACCCACCAACCCGCATTGGACCAGCGTGGTGGGATAGGTCCAGACCCCTAATGGATAGGGTGTATTAGGGAGGCCTATGTCCAGCAGTGGACTAAAACAGGCTGATGATGATGATGATGATGATGATGTGTGTTTGTCTTAGGACAATATACGCCAATCACCTATTGATTGAAAAGTAAGATGCTTATGCTCGTAAAAAGTCGGTCCCAGTTTTCAAGACCATCAGTGCCTTCAGTGCCTTCAAATTTACTGACAACTAATGCATCCTTAGCATGCTGTTTACCCTTTGGGTTGCGGAGGTCAGATGCCAGTCGCTCTGCGTAAAAACTGTTATTCAGATAAACATGGATGGATCAGAAGCCGACTCCATGATAACTTGGGAAAATGGCTAGGTGAAAGAAATATGTGTGTTTTTGTGTTTCATTTATGTGCACATATAACTTGTTATGCTATTGACAGTTATATTTACTAATTATCTTTCTTATAAGCCAAATAAGAATCGAAATTGATTGTAAATTATAACCAATTCGCGTCATACATATACTGTACTTATTATTAAACTGTCAATGACAGACGATCGGCTAAAACTAACGCAAAACATCCGACGCTATGAAATAGTTCGGATTGCACCATTGAAATCAACTTCATGTCTTACGTGACCTATCAACGGATATTTGAATACATATTTTTTAATTTCGCTATGTACTTACTTTAACAACAAAACGAAATGAACATAGCTTTGAAAACTACCGGTTTAAATATATGTACTATAAAATTATGCTTTAATAAGATAAAAAACATACGGACGTGAAACCTCGTGTCAAATGTCATAGGCAACAGACATTTACCGCGGCCATATTGCGCTAATCGGTCTTTCCCGCCACCGAGACGGAGGCAAAAGCGCACGGGCGTTCTGCCTACGGAACTTTTCACAGACTCTCGCAATCGGACAACACGTAACCGAAGGAAGCCGCGCTGTATGTCACTAGGTAAGTTGCATCACTAATGCCGCAACTGAACCCCGTGGACGACCTAAGGCCGAATCTCGGGTGTGTCTTGTTCATTAAAAAAAAAGAATGTCACGGCTCCGCCACTGGCGCGAGTTTCGCGGGCATTTTTACGTGTGAATAGATTATTTGAGGTTATAAATTTGTCATTGTTAGTGAAACGAAATTGTAGTTTCACAGCGGGTTTGTGAATAAAAGTTATACATGTATTAATTATATTTTATAACGCGTGTATTCTCTTGTTTATCTATCGCATTTTGTAAAACTTTTTGACGTTTTCAATATGATGATTAAAATAAAATATATCGTATTGATACAGTTTTTGGGAAATGGACTATTTACTCTAGCCCGAAAGTCACTAAAGTAATAAAATCGCAATTAGATTGTACGAATCACTGCTCGTTGAATAATTCGACTCGACCACAGACAACATACAACTGAATGTGGGTTAGTGAATGTTCATTTGTGAGCTGTACACATGTCTATGCTTTGTGTAGCAATCTCTACTAGCATATCTCGTTTTATTTATTTTTTCCAAGTTATAATTACAACGAGTTTGTGTCGGACTTTGTAAAAAATAAAAATTAACCACTTTCGTGGTGCAACGATTCGGACGCAAGGTGATAACGGTGTAATTTTTATATCAGTTATGACCGGTACGACCGTATTCGACGTTTCCTAATTAAAAATTTTAACTACTTCTTAATTGTCGAATCCAAAAATAATACGGAAACTACAAATGTGCTGATATTCACATAGAATCCATCTACTTTGTGGTAACTGGAGAAGAAAGAGAGAATATAGAATTCTTGAATATTACAAATGTATTTTATTGTCTATGCTCGTTAGGTCCAAAGGTCTTGTCTTTCATCACTTGCCACATTTATGATGTTGCATTATGTTTTAACTGCCTCCGTAGCCTAGTGGTATAGTTTAAGCTTTAGAAACCGGAGGTCGTAGTTCGAATAACATTTCTAGTTCCCTATAGCGTACGGGCTGTGTACCCGATTGCCTGTAAAGAAATGGTCCATGTGTACGATGTGCATATTGCATTTGTCTTATGGGATGCGATAAAAGAGTGAAGGAAAAAGGGTTGCACCTGAGTTTGCGCGTACACTTGTTGACTATAATATCTACTGCGCAGATAGCTGATCCATTATATAATCTGTAATCAAAACAGGCTCAGTATTTGTTTATTCATTCAAAACCTTTTATTAAATACCATCAATAGGAATAAAACAAAACATCATTTTACGTAAATAATTCGCGTTTTTAAAATTAAACATTATTTACTAGTAACGACTACAACAGTAAACAGAGGCATAATTCATGTATTCATTTGTTTTCTTTCTTCTTTTTTTTACAAATTTAGCAAGTAAAATTGTGAAACATTATTAATAATCTGATATATTATCTACTAAATAAAATAGTGTAATATTATCCGCCCTTGTAAAGTTATAGCACAACTTACAAAGCAACCTTCACGCATAATTTGATTCATCTTAGTTGAATAATTTAACGGTTTTCGGTTTGCTGGTATAAGCGTAAAAAATATTTTCAGTTTCCCGCCAACAAATAAAATGTTTTTTCTTATAGAAAGCTAGATTCAATTACTTTTTGTAAGTGTTAATGTATAAAAAAATCTATAAAGGTTAAAAAAATAATATCGATTCACAAACAAATTATGTCTGAATCGATTCTCTGCCCGCTCTGGAGGTTACTTTTTGTAGTATCTGTTAACTACCGCCATTTTGCAACTTTCGCGCGCAAATCTAGCTCCATCAATGGCTTTCTACTACTAGACGAGTAATTTTAAAACAGTATTTAAACGTCATATACGATGTTGTTCTCTGCATGTAATTAAGGTATTATTACGAGCAAAATATGTTTATAAAAAAAACGTAATTATTAATAATACAATGAATACATATAAAACGACTAAAAGAGACATAGAAAATAAATTTATTGGAACACCAAAGCATCACTACCAACAATTCGACAACATTTGTATACAAATAATTATATAAACCTGTCAAGTTATTTATAAGAATAAATGCAAATATCGTTATTGATTACAAGTGTTAAATACTTCTATTATTTTCTTAATATGTCATATTTTCTAGTGCTTTTTTGAAACGGTTGCATTAGAACTCGTCAATCGAAGTAAATACTAATATTTTAAATACTAATCCTAACCTAACGAAAGCCGAATATAGATCACATCACATTTGATGATTTTCTCTAACGTTTTAGTACTCTCCTCTGTTCCTTCGCTCTTGCCAGATAGGACGAATAACCGACACGACCGGAGAGAGATCAGGGGCAGGGCCGACAGTTTACACGCCCGTACGATGCATGGATGATGTAACTTTACAGGCAATTGGGAGATCACCTCACATTGCTTTAACCAACTAGGAAACACATACATCATCCCACCTGCTGGATTCCACTGGATTAGGCCTCCCTAATACCTTCCTATCCATTAGGGTTCTTTGAACCCATCCCCCACGCTGTCCTCGGGTTGGTGGGTTGGACCGATTTATACATGCCCATCCGACGCATGGATTCATCTTTTCCAGACAATTGGGTGGTCGGCCCAATTGCCTACACTAAAACAACAATGAAAATTTGTTGAATCCCCGGATTCGAACCCACGACCTCATTCTCCACGCCTTCATACTCCAGCAGTTAAATAGGATGTACCTTACAATTGCAGAAGTAATCTCGTTTTGTTGATGGCGTGCTTGTAAACGTGTTTTCTAAATAATTATTTACTCCGTTATCATCTAATAGTTAACTATTACTATACACTGCATACTAACTTATTACTAATATAACGAAGGCCGTTTTGCAATCCCAAGGTTCGGGGAAAAATCACGCAACCTCCATTCTGGGATTTTCTTGTAATGTCATTTCTGATTCATTTTTATTACACAAACAAGTTATGTTTAAATCCAATAGTGCTTGAATGCTATTGTATTGTGTATTTTAAACATTGATAATAGACGACAAGTTAGTTAAATAATAACAGTTGCTTTCTTTTACATAATTTCATATCTCTTTTGGCTTTTGTATAATCTAGATCGAGAATCGAACCTAAAACTGCATTTTCTGTCATTATAACCATTACAGTATAAAGATCCTTTCAACATTAAGTAATCTAATAATGCACCGATGTAAGGTAATTAAGCAAGTGCCTTTACATTGTAAAAGATCGTTAGTTCTTCGATTAAGCTATCTTTAAAGTAATCATCATCATCCAAGTGTAACCGACCATATTACATTAGAGGTAAGACTAAAGGGGCCGCATTTACTTCATTGTTTCTTATGCAGTTTTGGCTTGTTCTTGTCAATCATCATTATCATCATCAATCTCTGATAGTCCACTGCTGGATATAGGCCTCCCTTCATGCAGTAATGGGTGGACCGAGTTTTTACATGGCCATCCGACGTATGAATCATCTTGCTTTTGAGACAATTGGATGATTGGCCGAAATTGTCCTAACCAACCAGAAAACAACGTTAACAAAAAGTTGTTTATTTGCGAGATTCGAACCCACGGCCTTACGTTTGTAAAGCAAGGGCCAATACCACTAGGCCTTGAGGCGGTATATATATATGCCAAATCAAAATTGGTAAAAACGTAGATTCAAATACACTATACGATAAAAAATATGCGACCTATGTAAGTTCATCCATCTAGGGAATATAAATTATAACTCGATAAAAAGTGATGTAACTTTTTCATTTTCTCATGTTATAACTATAAACTAATAATAACTGCCTCCGTAGCCTAGTGGTATGGACTGTGCTTTAGAAACCGGAGGTCGTGGGTTCGAATCCTGCGGGACACAACAAATTTTCATTGTTGTTTCCTAGTTGGTTAGGGCAGTTTGGGCCGATCACCCAGTTATCTGAAAAGTAAGATGATCCATGCGTCGGATGGGCATGTAAAGTCGGTCCACCCACTCAACCCGCATTGGACCAGCGTGGTGGGATACGGTCCAAACCCCAATGGAAAGGGTGTATTAGGAGGCCTATGTCCAGCAGTGGACTATCAAAGGCTGATGCATGATGATGCAAATAAGATATGAAATTACGTAAAAAAAATGCCAAACTTGATTCGCACCAAAACGTCGAGCGCTTATTGGTTGAGCATAGCGTGGCGGGTTAAACATGGCGACTGTCCCCCAATTCGCTGCTGGCGCTATTATTGTATTACGTTGGAATTTATTCACTCAAATCTAATCTTTTATTTTGACTCAGTATAGAGCAGTCCCGGAAATACACAAAAAGCTCTAATATATATTAAGAAATATTTATTTATTTTACACATAAACCATAGTCAATTGAATGATAAATGAATAAGCCTCTATACAATGATGTTTTCTGATGACCTTTGATTATATTTTGTGTGTATTTTGTACATATGATTATATTTTAACCATTATCTAGTTTAATGATTATTTACGTATAATTTAACTTATACATCACAAGCACTTTGTTTGCAAAAAACTTGCCTTTTGGTATTGATGAAATTTAACGAACCTAAAGTTTCCTTTGCTGTCTAATTAAGCGTCCCTGGATGATATGCTCATTGAGTAGCAATAACCTAAAAACATAGTGTCTAATAACTAACGTTATATAGATTTTATCACTTATAAATGATTCTGTAAACATTATATTCAGGCACGCAATCTACATTTAAATATGTTTGCATCACGCACTTTCTAATTGGGGCTATCATTTCATTCATTTGAAACGATTAAAAAACTTTTGACGGATACGTATTTAAATTTTTCAACTTTTAACGTGTTCTTGTTGTTAATTGTTTATTATTTTTGATTACACGGTAAATAAATATAAACAATACATATAAATGTTTCAAGTCACATATTACAATGATGCAATACTCTTTAAGTGACGCATGAACATGTCATAACATTTTCAAACCCTAGATAAAAAAAGCATACAGGAGTTCTATCTAGATTAACGGATATAACTAAAGTTAAAGAGCAAGATAAATAAATTAACTAATATAGGATAAATATGACAAACCTCAATGGACAGTTTTTATTCTAGACGATTAGCCACAAATGCGTCCTAGATTCTAAGGCCATCCTAGACTTTTATAGGTTAATCGACCCTATAATATGGAAGTCCATAATTATGTTATTGATCACGTTTTCCTGCTACGTGCTCAAAGAACAGAACATAATTGAGGTCATGGTGTGAAGTTTTTCAAAAGCTCTAGTAGCATCATGAATATGTAGATTCTGCATTTTGGTTCTAAATAATAGCGCGAACAATCTGCGGAATTCATAATATTTTACATCAAAGTGCCCGTAAACGCTTGTTTGAAAACAAATGCTATAGTCTGTGAGTAAATATGTTTAGTTCTTTCTCAATCCTACATTATTCGATGGGTTTTAATGAAATTCTACAATAAATAATAAAAATATAGCTCATATAACTGAATAACTTATATGCTATATATAAGAATAGAAATTGTTATTTAAAATATAAAAAGTATCATGTATGTGGAAAAATACTATTATCGACAAGGTACACTGACCAGAACTGCGAACTATTGAACTTATATAATATAACTAGTTATGGTTATTACGATAAATCACAAAAACCACACGGGTGAAACCGGGGTGAAACTAGTTACAAAATATAGTAGTTTAACAGTTCGTTTCACCAATAAAAATGATCTGCGCTTGATCAACACTAATTAATATAATTACAAAGATGGTTAATTTCTCATATGCATAAAGAAAACGTATTTAAATATTTGTCTATATAAAGATCAATGAATTATGCAAAAATAATATTTATTTATTAAGAAATGGGACAACGTACGGACAACGTAAGGTACGTTGTCCCGTTTATTTTAATGGCGTCCTCTAATTCCTTCCATACACGCGATCAAACAAACAAATCCTATCCGTAATTCCTGAAATAAACAAACAAAAATAATAGCCTAAGCAGCCTAGCCCAAATCACGTCCTATATTTCCGTCTAGGCGCGTTATTGACCTAGATATTTGAGCGTGCATAACACCTTTTGGCGGGGTCATCATGCCGCGCTCGAACGATGATTGTCACGATCGTCTAAAAAACTAAACCAAACAAACGCAATATCTTTCAATACACAACACGCCTCTTAGATGATCGAATAGTTGTTGCAAACGGATTCAAACAAAGCAAGCTTGCTTTTAAATATTAGTTAATTATCAAAATAAGATGGATAATCCATCTTTAAGCCAGAAACGGACAACTGAGGCTGATTTGTTCATTGTCCATCCGATGCATATCATCCTTACAAATCAAAAATAACTAATCCACAAAAAACTTTTTCCGCACGATGATCTGAAAAATGATCTTACCAACCGGTACGGACTTGTTACTAGTCTATCCGACTTACAGATGTATTTTTTTCCAGACATTTAGGTTAGCTTTCCAAAAGAATCAGAAATAAACACACGACAAAGTTGTTTCTCCGTATTACAACCAACGACCACAACTTAGGCGGATAAAGGTTTGTAATCGCCCTACATAGAGCTTATATCCCGATAGTAATGTAGTCGCTAATTCCAGTAATTACGCGTGATTACAATGCTATTGTAATAATGGCATTTTCCCGCCTTTTTGCTTGTAATTTTTCTTTGCCGTTTCGTAATATTGCCCCAGACGACGACGTGCGAAAACAGGTTGACAATTGTATTATTGTTACATCGAATTGAGTGTTGTTTATTATCATAATTCAATTAATATATGTTTACTTTGCTAGACAAATGTTTAAGATTTTAAGGAAACAATTCTTACATCTAATATAAATATTGGTTACGTTATCTCAAATTATTTTAGAAATCCTTAATTACAAAAAAATATAACATTTTGCATGTATACTATTTGAATAAATATTTCTTAAAACAGCAATAAAATATGTCAACGTAATAGATAACATCAGCTGAAGCAATTCATAGCATAGTTGTGAAATCAACTGAATTAGTTCTGCAATAGCCACTTAGAAAATAATGATCATTGTAAAAAAGTTGCCATTGTTTCTTTATCACAACACCCGGAAATATATTGAGATAAGATAAGAGCATGCCTTTACACTATTATCGTAAAAAGGGAGAGAAAAGTAAACATCTGGCTCATCCTGGACATAGGCCTCCCCTAATGCACGCCTTCTCCGTTAGGAGGTTTTTGGACCGTACCCCGCTGGTCCAATACGGGTTGGTGGGTGGCCGGACTTTTGCAAGCCCATCAGACGCATAAATAGGATTAAAAGAAATAACCTCCGGTTTGCAAAAGTTCATTAGTAATTATAATAATAATGACCTCCAAGTCAATTTTGACTACGACGGCTGATGTATATTAGAGATCAACCAATATGCAGGAGATAATATAGTGCACAAGTGCACGTGCAGCACAGGTGCACTGTCTACTCCTTTAAACTCCTAAAGCACGATGTCACATCGTATACCGGACAAACGACACGACCGGAGAGAGATCAGGCGCAGGACCGGCTTTTTACATGCCCATTTGACCCATTGACACCCTAACCAACTACACAACTACTATAAAACAACAATCAAAATTTGTTGAGCCCCGCAGGATTCGAATCCACGCACACGGTTTCTAAAGCGCAAGACCATCCCAATAGTAACACCTATTTAAATATAAATGAATTTTAATTGGTTCCAAAATCTTATACAACATTTTTGTGTATAAGTATACCTAACGATAATAAAAAAATCGCCTAAACACAAGAGCAGCGTTGTAAATCCCTTTTGAGGCGGGGAAATATGCATTTGACATTCTGACAATAATAAAACAATAATGAATATATCCGATAACATTGTTCTAAGCGTTGTCAGAAATTTAAGAAATCATATTATATATTTAAGAACGATTTAACAAATAATTGTGCTTTCAACGATATACTAGATGGTTCAACCTTATTTAACTTTCATTACTTAAAATCATAGCTTTATAGTTTTTCAGCACATCTGCCCCAAAAGTCCTAGTCGAATCTGCATGATTTTCAACATACATATATTCATTGACTTTGTTTAAATTTCTATGTTAAGTAAACTTTAAAAAACAACTCGATCTCTCTCCTGCTCTGTCAGTTTACTATCGCTCGAAACAAAAGTTTTTTAGTGAACAACATTAGTTAACTATATTTATGTAGTATATATTAATTAAAAATCCAAATTAAATCATTTCAAGATTGATTGCAAGAGTTTTATGTGAACGATGTTTTATGTCAACCTGAAATAGCGTTAAGCGATACGGTTTTAATTTTTGTCAATGCTACGTATATTTAGGTTTGCCGTGACATATAAAAGTTAATCCTGGTTGTCAAGACCACCTTTGGCAGTCGTTAAATTTATAAGGAGATAGAGAAGAAGAGAAAGAGAGACTTCTCATCCCTCCTGAATACAGTTATCGCTTTGAATAGGAGAAATCAAATGCCAGTCGTTCTAAATACCGATATTCTTATAAACAGGTAAATGTAGAACTAAAATACAAAATTACATTAAGTAGCATTCCGAAAAAATTTATGAAGTTATAAATAGCATATTCATAATTACAGCATGAATCGTTGTAATGAAAATATGCAACCATTACGGATGTGCAATTTTTTATTCTTTTTGAATATAAAATCATATTTTAAAGCGTAAACTACAACATACATGACAGTTCGTAGACTGATTTATGAACGATTTTAACATAAATTAAACCCGAAAATATATTTTTTACCAAGAAAATTCTAGAAATACATTAAATCTGAGAGATATATATTTTTATTAAATAATTTAGCGTCTGTTTTTGTCATAATTTAATTTAACGTCTCATGATATTGTACTCACATTTTTCCTTCAAGCTCTTTTTGTGCACCTCGCCAGTTTGTTATCTGCAATCAGAAAACACATTTGTTGTATTTTTTAAAAATACATGTGTAATCTAAGCAATTTAGATTAATTGTGGTGTAATAATTAATGTACGTAGAATAAAAACCAGTAACGAAACAGGTCGTTCACCCAATTGTTAGTTATATGCTCTTGGTATAAGAAACGCCGTGTAAGAAGCCACAAATTCTTTAGCCGACGTGAAACATGTAATGATATGTTTAATTTACCTTTATTCCGCTGGCTACTGTGCCCTTAAAACCGGAATGTAATGGTCATACAATGCTACTGTACAATAGAAATAGACATCACAGTGGTACAAGAACGAGGCGCATAAAATATCAAAATGTAAAGAAAGATATTTCTACCGCAAAGCAGTAGCGAGGTACTATGTCCCGTTAATTATTGATTTATCTTATTATTTTGCATGCACTGGAGACCAACAAACTGAAAAATTGAATGTGTCGGAATTGTATATGTAAAATGAACGCGATAAAATCTGTAATAAGTCCTTTTCTGCAATAGTGTCTAGTTTTCGCGTAAACAAAAGAATTAATTATTATATGTGCCCAGTATAGCCGAGATGAGCCTGTTTTAGCATTCGTCGGACCATCAAGATAAATATGTCCACAATCTAATGCCACGTAAAAGGTTTATTATCATCACTGACGGAACTAGCTGCATTGTTTATTATTTAATAATATTTAATGCTTTGCACCAATGTCCATCTGATATTCAAGATGGCCGACCGCATAAATAAAGTGGGCCGCGTTGCAAAAATTTATGTTCTGCGTAAATCTCGAGTCGAGCGTTGAATTGCTTACATAAGTAATTGAATGTTAAGTAAATTATGTTTTGTTATTGCTGATATAAAAATAATACATGTCTATTTCTAGCACAATCTTTTGTATAAAAAGCTGCTTTGTAGACAAGCGTAAAGTAAAAAGTAAAGTTATGTAAATCACATCTTGGCAAAAATTTTATACTTCCAGTGTAATCTTACTGAAATTTTTATATCTCATCATCAGGCTGTATTAGTCCACTGCTAGCCTGAGGCCTCCCCTGCTGCACACCTTCTCCGTTAGGGAGTTTTTGGAAAGCATCCCACAACGTTGGTACATTGCGGGTTGGTGGGTGGACCGACTTTTTACATGCCCATCCGACGCATGGATCATCTTACTTTTGAGACAATTGGGTGATTGGACCTAATTGCCTAACTGACTAGGAAACAACAACGAACATTTGTTAAGTCCCCGCAGGATTCGAACCCATGACCTCCGGTTTGTGAAACACACGCCGGCCGTCTTGTATCTACTTGTTTATTAACATTTACATCCTTAGACGGTGGCACGCGTTTATATACAGTGAACAAAAATTAATTATAACTACGAAGTGATTATACGTATTGGTACAGTATCCGAAACATATAAAAATGATGTTTTAACAAACAATTCTAATCCACTTTTATAAGGATTTTTTGCCTTATGAAAAATATTTATTCCCAACGTTTCGGACACTTTCATTCATGATCACGGGCAGACTAAGATGTTGTGTCTGTATCTCAATGTGTTCATGATAACCGTTGGCCTTATTTTATTTAAAATTTTTACATATCTTTCTATTTTCGTAATTTTGAACATTTCTTTGGCAAAAAAAGTATATTGTCTTGTGGCTTTGTAGTGTTCGTATCGCTGGGTATAATTTTAAAATTATTGCATCTCACGCAGGTGGTAGAGACCAACCATTCTCTCTATTAAAAAGTGGATTTGATATGTATAATAATCACGTAATAGCTGCCTCCGTAGCCTAGAGGTATAGGCGTGTGCTTTAGAAACCGGAGGTCGTGGGTTCGAATCCTGCGGGGACTCAACAAATTTTCATTGTTGTTTCCTACTTGGTTAGGGCAATTTGGGCTGATCACCCAATTGTCTGAAAAGTAAGATGATCCATGCGTCGATGGGCATGTAAAAGTCAGGTCCACCCACCAACCCATTGGACCAGCGTGGTGGAACTGTCCAAAAGCCCCTAATGGATAGGGGTGTATTAGGGGAGGCCTATGTCCAGCAGTGGACTATCACAGGCTGATGATGATGAATATTCGCGTAAACGGAAGAAATTAAAAAAAAATTCCTGTCTTAAGCTGTTTTGGCGCTAAAAATTCATCTCCTTCTTATCGGTTGTATATCTTGCGATGTTTGGCAGCCCACTAAAGGGGAAGCGGTAGCGTGCATTCCTGGAGGCCTATGTCCAGCAGTGGACTGACACGGGCTGATGATGATGATTATTTCTAAAAACATTATTATCAACGCGTTTTCCGTTAAGTTAATTGAGGTAACTAGTTTGCCATGTCGCTTGACACAATAAAAATAACAATTAGACACAAACATTTCATATTTTAAATAGGAAATCCTTTGCAAATGTTCACATGATTTTAAATAATACAAACAAAAGGTTATAAAATAATTGTGTTAATGTTTTTTTTATCTACATACGTACATATAATCTTTAGTTTTATCCATATGACCATGGTAAAGGATAAATAAGCAGATTTTCCGTTTAGAAAAAATATTTGAAAGGTGACTTCAATGGAATATTACCATATAAATGGTGGAATACAATAGGTGTACAAGGTTTTACGTCTTATTGTACTTATGATAAACAACAAATATCAATAAAACAGGATATAGAAATACACAATTATGCCATAATTTGAATGTGTAATAAATTTCGTCTTTAGTAAGCTAAACCAAAATGACCTTATTAAATGCGTGACGAGATAAACCGCCTTTACACACTGGCGGTAGTGGGTACGAATCCATGGTGGAAACCACTTATGTTGTTTTTGTTTTCTGGTTGCTTAAGACAATATGGATCGATCACTCGATGAAAATTAAGATGAGTTAGGTGGACAAGTAAAAGTCGATCCCGACTACAATTTATGGCAGTCTTTAAAAACTCAAGTTTACTGATTACTGTCTAATATCCATCGAATGCAGTTCACCCTTTGTATTTTGAAATGAAGTTTTTACAGTGAATTTATGTAATTATGAACTTCACTGTAAATACTGTTATTCAAGTAAATCTATGTGGATTAAGCCGACCCGATGATATTTTGTGGAAAATGGCCAGAGAAACAGTTATTTGAAAAGTAGTATACAACATCACGTCACAGAACAAATGTACATTGTAAGTAAAAATATTTAACGAATAACGTTTTCTACTAGTCAAAATACGCTTTGACTATAACATCACAATGCAAGGAAAGAAAAATCTCTAAGCAGAACCAATCAAACATCTTGATTCATTAGAAAACATCCTAACGTTGTACAATACATACAGAGCTAAAAAAGGCTCTCCATAATCATCATCAGCCTGTGATAGCCCACTGCTGGACACAAGCCTCCCCTAATACACCCCTATCCATTAGGGAGTTTTAGACCGTTTCCCACCATGCTGGCCCAATGCGGGTGAGTGGGTGATAGGGCTTATCTAAATAAATTTAATGGAAACATAAAACCACAGTGTATTTAAACGAAAACAATCAACTAAATAACACAGTAATGGTTGTTTACTTAATAAATTCAGTAGATTATTACAATTCAATCTTCATCTTTAATGCAAAACTATTTATATAACATTATAGTTTTGCTTAATATGTACATCATTTATTTCAATTCATCATAATTTTTGTAGTCTGTTTAACGGATTTCGATTTGTGTCATTGATTCGTCAGCAAAATGTACTTAATTGCTTGCGCGTATGAAAATTGAACGTTAACATCTATAAATATTATGCAATGCACTATGTATTAAAGTGAAAACTATATTAAATGTCATTTAACTAGATGTGATTAAAATTCTGTTATATCTGTATTATATAATATGTATATACATTTGTTTATAAACGCCATTAAACCTACGAGGAAGTCGGATGCCTAATTTTTCCCTCCAAAAATTTGACAATGAACTGTCATGTATCATACACCTCATTAAGTTGTCGCTTTATGTCGCGTCATAATATTGCCGACTGTATGTCAAATGAATTAAACAATAATGTACGTTTGTTAATAAACGCTGCGACTTTTAATGGACATAAAAGTTGATAAATTCTATAAATATATATGTATAAAAACCCTCAAAGGGCAGACAAACATATTTTTAGATGTAGTGAGAAAAGATTTTCCTTCGTGCTTTTTTTGAAAGAGTTCATATTTATTGTGCTCTCACAAATACCTTCACTATCTGTATCTCTATATTATACAATTAAATTATTAGATTTGACATTTCACACTAAACATTGAAGTTTCAAATTAATGAATGTAATAATGTCACTAATTTAATACGATCATTAATTGGCAGTTCGGACGTCATCGTATTCCGATAGAGATCCGAGTTTTCCCGAAGGAAAATAATTTCTCACTACAGATAAACACAATGCCTCCATAAAGACTGCAACTTCACTTTAATTCGAAAATTTGAATATGCTAGAAGAAATCAAGAAAATATATTCTTCTCGCTGCATTTCTATTTTAGACATCTACACACAAGCAAACCCTGGAAGCAACGACAGTGTCGTAACTGTAGAGAACAATGGAACAATAAAATTGTAAATAAACAACTGAGGTGCGATTATATGCTACAAAATAATTCAGAAGGAACATACATTTGAACAAATATCAGACAGTAAAACTATAATATTTATTGTGTTTTTCATGACTTCTCAAGTTTTTATCATTAGATGTTAATGTAAATTCCAAACGTAGAAGTGGATTTTAAATAATTTCAAATGACGCTTAAATATATTTGTCATAATCTCGTCAAAGCAATAACTTATCAGGCAAAATAGCAAACTGCTATCTAAACGTGATGAAATAGCCATTAAATTTGATTAATGGTAACCAAGAATTTGTCCAAGATCAAGATAACATTGATTTGTTATATTCTATTCCGTATATAACTATTTCTTTTAAATCTATTTCTCATCAATAGAGAATTAAGAATATTTAGCTAATCTGCAGCTGCTAGCGGCCACGCAATTTAATATGCTTAATTTACCAAATATTGCAAATTAATAATGAAAATGTTATTAAACATAATGATGGCATAAATATATGACTAAAAACATATCGAAGTAACCAGATACTTTAAAAAATAGCAGATTCTGTTTAAAACCAACTTACACCAGCGTTTTGACATAACCTATAAAACATGCCGGTTTTGATGCCGCATTGCGAAATGCGTGAAATGCATCGCTGCAAAGTTGAGTCATTCGTTGCGATACAAAGTAATTAATAATCGGGAAAATTAAATAGAAGAAATTCGGATACTGCGACCACATGTTCATGAATATTTAGAAATGTCGACGACCCTCATGGCGCAGTGGTTAGTGACCCCTGATTGTTGCGTGGAAGGGTGTGGGTTCGATTCCCAATACGGAAAAAATATTGCGGGATGAATATAGTGTTTTATCGTGCCGTGTTGTTTGTATGTATATAAAATATATTTTTATTTACGAAATAAAAGTAGGTTTATGTATTTATCATCTAGCTCCTATACAAGCTTTGCTTAGCTTCGGAGTAGATGATGTCGTGTTGTTAATCCAGATATTTTAAAGTATTATATGTTTTTTAACAAACAAAAAAAATAGTATTAAAAATTCCTTGTACGTACGTACGGATTCACACAGTTTTTATAAATCTTTGTATTTTAATTAGAATTCTAACACGTTGTTATCAATTTTTTTAATAACGTTATTATTTCTATTTCAAACTTAAAGTACAGTTGCATTTTAACAGCACATTAACTATGCCGATTTAGCAAGTTAATTTATTATTGAGAAAATCAGATGTCATTAATTGCAATTAGCAGTAAACAACATCTTTTCGTTCTTATGTCAAAATATTGTTGTTTCTTTTTTGTGTGTATTGTTACTTTTTCATATTAATAGTTAAGCGACTTACTCAGAATACGTATACAGATTGATGACAAACACTTTTGTGCCATCACGCGTTATTATTGGTGAACCGCGGCCATGTTTAAACCCCACGTGATGTTTGACCAATGACAGTAGCCGATTTGGTGCACCTAATTGAATTTAACATTACAATTCTATCTATTAATTGGCTTAACTATAGTATTCGGTTGGTCCGTGTATCCAGAGGCGGCTTAATGGCTTGTTGTGTATGTTTTATGATTTAAGCAAAGGAAACTGCACATTCTTCTTTAGTTCATAAACAAATATACATCCGTCCGAGTTGCGTATGCGTATTCTTAGTGTGTCAACGGCCTTCTTATTCGATAATTATTTTTATTGGCAGCACACTCGTGTCGCTTGCCTATATTGGCGGGCGACTGTTTCCCGCCAATTTCGCACGCGCCATATTGTCATGGCGTCAATTGATTGCATTTAAGGCAAAGGCCAGCTGTTTCGGTTTAATGTCATAAGATAAATTAAATTAGACAAAAATATTGTCAATATAATAAGATGATTTGAAGACACTATTAACTATTTTAATAGTAAAATTTACTATAGTGAGTTTTCACTACACTTTCCTTCAACAGTCTTGACCTACCCTTTTGACCTTGGCACAATAGATAATTAATAACTGTTTTATACGTAATACAATTAAAAAAATATTTAAGTACCTAACTGTCTTTGCCTGTAGAGTTAAACTATTTGACGTATTATCGTTAGTAAATTGATTGCATTGCTTTAAATCGACAATTTCATAACCGACTTAACATTACAGTGCGTCTTGAGCAAGTATTTAGTCGGTCTCGGATGCATTTAATTTTACGAGGCCTGTAAATGCGCATAATTAGTGAGCTAGTTGTAATACCATATTAGTGAAATCGTTGACGCAAATCACTACCAGCCTATTTAGTTAGTAATTACTTAGTAGCTAGTAACTAATGACTAAAAATAACTAAACGGGTGTAAAGCTGTTATTAGTAAGACATATCTATATGGATAAAATAACCTAAGTATCGGTTTATTCACTGCAAGTTTTATTTGGTCAAGGGCCATTTGAAGTTGGATGGAAATAAATAGTGACTGCGTAGCCTAGTGCTTAGGATTACGCGTTGAAGTCGCAGGTTCGAAACCTGCGGGGGTTTGACCACTTTGGTTTGTCATTTTCTATTCGGTTAGGGTAAAGTTCGCTGATCAACTGAATGCTTATGGAAGTAAAATGTTTTAAATGTCTAATTGGCTCGTATTAAGTCAGACCAGGGGCATATGTGTATCTGGTCGTGTCCGATATCCGTTTCAACGGGCTAAATAGTGAAGGTACAGTGAAAATCCACCTTCATAGCTGAAGTATGCACTTTAGTATGCTCGTACAATTGTGCAATATAATATCTCCGGTGCAGATTAGAGAATCGGCTATAAGAACATAATATGAATATATTATTAATGTGAATTTTAGGTCAGCGATTTTAAGGGCAATGACTGTTATCTTTTCTCAAATACGTCCTTAATATCTTCCTCCTCCTTCTTTAACGAACTGTCTTTTTCTTTAATGAGCTTAAAGAAATTTAACAAAAAATTTGCTCAAACGCAAGATTTGAATCCTAGACCACTTGCAGACACAATTATGGTGCCTCTAAAGTGTTGTAAAATCTTTCTGTATTTTATTAAATTAAAATAAGATCCTGATCCTTTGGTACCCTTACGGTGCTTGTTTCTGCTGCAAATGAGTGCTGTGTAAGCACTACTTTGCTCCGGTTTGAAGGGCACCGTTGCCAGTATAATTACTATGTAAACGAGACGTCTCAAGGCGATAAGTCAGTTTATAGCAAACACTGATTTTCTTATGACCAGGCTGTTTCCCTTTTTCCAATAAAAATGAATTAGATAAATTTTGATATCTAAATAAGTGCTTCATGACAAAGCTTTTAGTATTCTGTTTTGAACTGAAAAAGATCTAGGTCAAGGAAATCAAGTATATAGTAATTGCACAGTACTAAAGCGACAGATTAGTAATTGTCGCTTGCGTAATATTCTGTAGAAAACCTAACCTAAAAAACCTGAGAGTTTTCCACGGATTGCACCACTTAACGAACGGATATAAAATGAGTCGATTGTTGTTATTATATCACTAATGTCGCAATAATAGTCGCCGTGTTGGACTTTAAGAAAATTGTTTTGGTTAGTTTGTCGGCTTATAGTTGTTGTTCAAAAAAATATGTTAACGTGTTGAAATTCGAAAACAAGGTCCAAACCTCACGAAGCCTAACGATAGTGAATTTTTATAACACTTTTAAACATTTTTAGTGTACTAAAGTATGATACTTACTTTCTATACATCATTGATGTTTGTTATAATTTATGCAAAACTTAAAATAGAGACCTCTTAAGCGATCTATCTAATATTTTAATTAATTTCTAACAAATTTACACTCATATTTGATATGTACACAATAAGACCTTTTTGCATAAATAAGTACTAGTATGTAGCTGCTAGATCGAATTTTATTACGATTGTTGTTAGGCATATAACTGAATATAAAGCAGTTGTAAAATTAAAGAACAACCGGCAACCGATAAAAAAATAAACGAGATAACTTAAAAAATCATACAGATTCAACTGGCAGACTTATCATTTAAATTTCTTATCGTTACTTATGCCATAGTCTGTCCACGGCCACGGCTCCGTCTGTGTTACTTTAAGATTTTCGAAATAGATTTTCCTGGGATAAATTTATATTATATTACTCAAACCGAATGAAGCTTTCTAATAGTAAAAGATCTATTACAATCGTCCCAGTGGTTTTTGAATTTACTCATTACAAACATTCTCAAATAAATACAAATCTTTTCGCCTCGTCGAATTATATATATATTTATTATATTTGAAACTGTATTGAGTAGCTTATAGCTGCAGCACATAAGACAAGACAATTCAATACTTTTCATTGGCCAATAAAGTAATTTGGGCAGCTATAAATAGTCAGTCATTTAAATTCATTTTCATCGGTATAATATCTGGGTCATGTGCTCATCTCTCCGCAACCTTAATATCACTTTCGCTCGTTTAAGAAGATTCAATTTGATTGAAGTAAATAGGTTTAAAAATTGTTTCATCATCATATCAATAAAACTGACATGCTTATTTAGTTAACTATACTTAAGTACTATTCCAAATGGAGTATTCAAATTGAAGTAAAAGCCAATTTAAATACAATTTTTAATAAAAACTGCTGTAGACGATTTTATGTTTTTCTTTTAGGTTATTTGCGCTATAGACTTTGTTGTGTCCCCGCAGGATTCGAACCCACGACCTCCGGTTTCTAAAGCACACGTCCATACCACTAGGCTGCGGAGGCAGTTATATAATATAATATAATATGTAGTATTTTTAAAATTCTGTACAATATTTTACTTTCATATTGTGATGAATGATGGCTTGATATTCTATATCAGCTATATACCGACGGGCATAAGATTTTAATATCTCAGGAAGCTATATCATATCCGGATGGCCTGTGATATCCCCAGGTATGGTAAGTTATTCCGTTTGTTTTATAGTTACTAAGAATATTCAATGTCTCATTATTATTAGTAAATAATTAACGAGCACAATTTTACATGCCCATCCGACGCATCTTATTTTTCAGACGATTGGGTAATCGGCCTAACTTAATTATTGTTTCCTCGGGATTCAAATCCACGATCACCGGTTTATAAAGCAAGCGCCAAAAGCGTTAGGCCACGGAGGCGGTTATTGGTTTAATTACTTTAATAGTAATTAGTTATTTACTAAACTTATAACCTTTAAAATGGACGATAGCACATCAAACGTAATTCGAATATCACATTGAAAACGTCTAAAAATATCATTCACTATGGGGACCACTAGGTCGATCGGTGACCGGATAAATTTAACAACTCCATGATGTGCTATTACACAACATAATGGGCTATCAACTAGTAGATGCGAACTTTTACCGATATAGAGAATGTTGACCGAATGTAACGTATAGCCGGTTTGGTGCAAACCAGTTGTTGCAACACAAAACGACGCCCGCTAGGGATGCCACGAATGATATAATCAACCTGTCACTTCGACAAAGCTATTTGTTTGTTTTTCACATATATCGTAACATTCATAGACATACCAATTATGTTTTATAGGAAAACTAAAAGATGGTAGTTAGCCTTTTGCTGGAGATAAGGTGCAACGTAGCCACCGTTAATACTGATAATCCGAGGTATGACATCCTCCATGACTCAAGGGGACAAGCGACGCCTGACGCTAAAGTTTCCAAGGGCACGACTTATCAGTATTATAGGTTAACATCCTTCTCGTTGTCCTCGAAAAAACACAACAACGTATATGTAGATAAAACGAATAATATAAAACGTAAAATAATAAAAAACATTTGACGAAATAAAAAATAGTTAAAGCGCTAATTGAAAAGAACATATTTATAAGCACATCGAAATGGTTTCTTCAATAGTTTCTCGTGTCGATTTTAATTCATTTATGAATGATTAAAAAATCTCTAGATTATTCCACAAATTTATTCTCATACACAGTTTCACATGACGATTCATGAGTGATTCATCGGGAATTTCCGAAAAAAACTGCACTATTAAGCAAATTATTGTCACACAATGATAATGTTCGCCTAGTTAAATTAATTGCTTTTATTTTTTAACTTATTATGATATTTGGCAGCCCTATCGTAACCTAGTGACGGCGAATTCTTGCCTTTTCGCTTAAGGAAGTAAACGCCGTGGCCGAAAGCCTCGATGCGAACTCAATGAAACTGACCTGCTAAGTGAAACTCTTTCGCTTTTGTTCAGCCATCGCTGTAAACTCGCGCGAAAGTTCGACAATTCAAATTTATTGTTTAAATAGTGTAAATTGGATAAAATTCAAGATATATTATTATTAGGCTTCAAACGTGGGTTCGAATTCTGCGGGGACGCAACCAATTTTCATTGTTGTTTCCTAGTTGGTTAAGGCAATTTCACCCAATTGTCTGAAAAGTAAGATGATCCATGCTTCGGATTGGCATGTAAAAAGTCGGTCCACCCACCAACCCGCACTGGACCAGCGTGGTAGGTCCTAACCCCTAATGGATAGGGTGTATTAGAGTTGAGCCTATGTCCAGCAGTGGACTAACAAAGGCTGATGATGTGTGTGTGTGAGGCTTCAGAATTATCAATATATAGTCAACGCAGTACATTTCGAGCTTTTCCTTATACGCAGTCATTACTCTTTTATGTGCGTATGAATCTGTTTATGAGTAATTCCAATAATATTAAAAAGTTAGTAGCACTTTGGCATAAATAATAATAATTAGTAAAAGCTAACAATAGCATGATGTTTTACTTTGACACCTGACTTTATTTTTACGATAATTTTAGTTGTTTTCAGGAAAAGCTTTAATGAAAGTCAACTAATATAGTAGGGGGTAGAACCCCCCTTCACCAAACCAAAATAACTGTTACTAATCTATATATATATATATTAATTGTTATATTTGTAATAATATCTGCAAAAACAGTCAAAAGAAAGTAAGCTGCAAGCTCTCGTACAACTAGAAAACAGTGAAAGTGATTGATTTGTTTAGCAGCAAGTGGCGTGATCCCACACGGCCATGAGTGACCCCTCCGTCCGTATGCCCACATACTTTAAAATATTCTATTATAAACATATTATGCTGAGGTCAAACGCTGAAATGAGATGTGCGACATCTTTGAATTTCCCAACAAAGACCGAGAGCTGTGACGAAAAGTTTAAGGTTGCGCAGTATGTCGATGTGAATCATTATCATTTAAAAAAGCAATAGAAACGCGGCTATTTTGACCATAGGTATAACCACTAGCTTGATTAGGCTACTAAGTAATGTCTAAGGTTTCCTTAAGACTTGTTAGAAATAAAATAACGTCTTAGATTCGTATGTAAGTCGTTTCTATTGGTCAATAACTGTGTCATAATGGATATAGTTGTCAATGTCCACCAATGAAACACGTGGCTTGTGTAGATTAGCGTTTTTTACATAAATTCCATGTCTTGTAAGGCTCAGGATTATCTTTATTAGAAAAAATATGCTTTTGAGTAAACTTTTATAGAGTTATGCTCACACGTTGGTTTTTAACACAATAATCATTGTAGCTACATATACCTAAAGGCCGGAATATATTTGGTTGATACGGATATTTTTAATAGATGCATTTACTATTAAATCTTTGTTCAGCGCCATATATATTTATATATATAGATAATTATATAATTTAACGTTTAATGATTAACTAATTTAGTAAAAAATTTCAGACTTCCAAATTAAAGTTTTATCTTCACCGTCCCAATGTTTATTTAAGGTCCCTTAGGCAAATAAGGTTTTGGAAGAAATAGTTTTAAAAAAACTATTTCTTCCAAAACCTTATTTAATTGATAAAAGAAAAGCCCTGCCAAGTATAAATGAGTTATATCGCTTATATATTACAGTTTGTTAAGTCACACGCCCTTCAAACCGGAACACGCAGATAACTTACAGTTTAGCAGGAAGCTGTTAATACCATTCTCTACCAATAAAATATTGTTTTCTTTTGTCTCAATATTTATTAATAAGGATTTATTTTAATGACTTCGTTAGTATCGTTAGTTGTTAATTTATTTTACCCAACTTTTACGGTATCCTCATTGATAAATACAAAAAGCAACGCAAAGGAATAAACGAAGCCAGTGCTAAAAAGAAAGAGATACCGTAGTAAATTTGCAGTTAATAAATTTGTATGCATTATTTTATTTATTGCTTAGTTCTAGGAAATATAATATTTAACTTATAACTATAATACTTTTACCACTAATTCTACGTACGGAACCATTACTATGAATACAATTTGTTTTTGACTTCGGGTTTTACGCTAATAGACAAAAGACATAATTTGTTGCGAAACTGGTGACGTAGCTCAAACGTTTAGAGCGTTGAGTTTGCGAAAATATAATCGACTGCGCATCCCATTGACCTTTTGATTGCCTTTCGACCGAACGAAGTGAGTTATTCAGCCGAATGAATGAGGAAACGTGTAATATCCAAACCCAAAAAGTAACTAAAGCGACTAATAGATTATCAATGATATTCTCTGCTGTTTAGTTTTATTATTTATGTATTCTATCTATGATAATTTAATTTAATTTTGTTTTAACTAAATAAACATAACTTAACGTTTGTCAATGGGGATTTATCTGGAACAAATATTGAAAAAAAAATAAAAAGCAACGGGGAAAAATAAATTATTATCATTATCCTTGCAGAATAGCAGCAACCGAAAGGACATTTATATGGGTCAGAGTGAAATATGTGAAGTTTGGCAACGTGACAGAGTTACGCTTGCACTAAGTTGACATTTATTCCTGAAGTTTTATCTCTTGATTATTTATAACATTCCACTGAAAAGAGTAGGATGTTACAAATAAAAATCTAGTGAGCAAAATAATGCACACTTTTTAAAGCTTTTCTACGTAGTCGAATAACAAGACGGGAAGCAAAAACCTATCACGATTTCTCTAACATGACAGTTAAACTCGTGCATATCTTACATATTATTTTTATATTAATTATTTATTACTCGTATTATTAATTCAGATGTCACCTCGAAAATTAATGAAATTTCATAAAGTTGTTCCTCGTTAAATAGCGGTTCGCTCTGAGAATGAAAGTACTAGAATATTTTCATTAAGGTATGTTAATTTTTTGTTAATATTTATGTTATTTGTCGTACCAATAATTAAATATTATTCCAATAAATAAATATTACCTTATCTCAGCAGAACAATTCATTTTCTCTGCAGAACTAAGTTCAAAATATCAGAAAAGTTCGAACCCAGGACTTTTAAAGTAGTAGAAATAAAAAGCGAACTACTATAATAAACTAGGGCACCGAAATGTATAATATAATATAATAAATAGAAAAGAATTCTTTGGTGGTAGGCCCTCTTTTTATAGGGACCGCCTGGGTTGGTACCACAGTGGTGCCTATTTCTGCCGCAAAGCAGTAGTGTGAAACCACTACTGTATTCCGGTTTAAACGGCACCGTAACCAGAGCATTTACTGGGTAAACGAGACTTAACATCCTTTGCCTCATGGTAGCCAGCACGTTGGTAATACCATTAATATTGCCAATATCTATGGGCGTCGGTGACCACTTCCCATCAGGTGGCCGGACTGTTCGTCTGCCAGCGTAGGCAATCATAAAAAAAATTCGTACGTTTTGAATAGACTCCAAAATTACTGAACCGATTTGATATAACCTTACACTGCTTGAAAGTTACATTGTCCCTAAGTAACATTGGTTTCTGCCTCTCGATTGGTTTATCCCAAAATAACATGAATAGAAGAGTGGGCAGACAGGCTAGTTTATTAAATACCTTTAAATTTTATTAGCTACAAATTCCATAAAGCTACAATATACAAGGCTGATATTAGTTTTGCCATTTCTAACTTAACTGCTATTACACAAGACCAGAGATGTGATTTATTTGAAATACTTCTATTTTAAATGCAAATAGAAAATGCAAAATACCTATTTTGTATTTTGTATTTAAATACCTTTCAGTAAAAAATATTTTGTATTTTATTTGAAATGCCTTTCGAGATGCATTTTGTATTTTTAATATTCATTTCAAAATACAAAATACTTTGTGATTAAGAAAGAAAAGACAGTGCAGTGTTCCAGATTCTGATAATATTAGTACCGCAAGTATATAAAAAAAAATGAAGCAAAGGTAATCTAAAAAATAAATTGAAGGCTGCTCAATATGTCTGTACTACAGCAGATATTTGGTCATCTTCAAGACGCAGTTACTTAGGTATGACTGTTCATTGGATAGATTCAGACACATTTGCAAGAAATAGTTCTGCTCTTGCCTGCAGAAGACCGGGTTCAAGGGTACCCATTCATTTGATAAGATAGCAGAACTTATCATTGAAATACATGAAGAATATGACTTAACATTGTCCAAAATAATTAAAATAGTAACGGATAATGGCTCCAATATGGTGAAAGCTTTTAAAATATTTGGGAAACCTGATGTAGAAACTGATACATGTAGTGGTGTATACCCCTGATGAATGTTGATTTAGAAAATTTAAATGAAAACTTTTACATTAACAATCAGCAAGATGATGATGATAATGATTATATATTAGCCCTGAATGAGTTTCCTGAACCTCAAGAAAATGATTTATATCAACTACCCAACCATGAGAGATGTGCAACCCATACTTTACATCTGATTCCTGCACGTGACTTCGATAAAGCCAGACACAAAAATAATTCATACCGGAAACTACATGATGCTGCTGGGTATACAAATATTCAAATATAAATTCTTATGTTATATATCGATGATACGTGAGATGACATCGTCTCGGCTGAAACAGACTGACAAACCGTTTTTTAATACATCCATATTTACTATTAACATATAAAAGTGTAACAAAACAAGTGTATAACTTGTGCATTTTGCACAATATAATCCTGTGCGTTAACGTTCAAAGGTATTCTATTAATCACAATGTCACCTATGGCGCGTATATTAACGTAGAATGAACTTTTTTGTTGTTAATAGTGTTTTCATCGAAAGCTCTGTCTGCCTGTAAATGGCAAGCATAACACCTAATTTTCCTATGTTCAAAGTTATTGTTATTAATCTTGTTGTATATGTGATGCTGTTGGCAAACCTATCTATAAAATAAATTAATAATCCCTTAAATTAATAATAAATAAATTAACACAATAAAAAAATAACTCACGTAACTTGGTATATTTCCAATTCTAGTATTCAAACTGTGACCCATCCGCTCAAGTGTCAAGGACACTAACCGCTGCGCTATTGGCCACGAAAACCGCTTGAATCGAATGATCTGTTCTCATTACCCTTTTTAAGAGCATCGCAACTTAGTTGAAGGTAAAATATTGAACTTAACTCTTTTAATAATCAATGTCGACTTGCCTCGTTCACAAAAAGGTTGTACAGTCGTAAAACACTTACGCAATTATTGTTATGATCGAAAAAAATCGATTCACAATCGGTACCGAGATCCGGTGAGATTTAACGGTTATGTAACCGATTAAAAACGAGGCAGTTCACCGGTTTTTTTATTGTTTTATCGATCATGTTACATCACTATTTAGTGAGAATTAAATATTTACAGAATGCTCGGAACCCTCTGTACGTGTACATTTTGTACTTAGCCTTCTGCACATGTGCCCTTCACTTTTTTTAATGGCATACGCAGGCAGACGGGCAGTCGGACCACCTGATGGGAAGTTGTCACAGACCCCCTTAAACATCGGCTATACTAGTCGTATCACCAACGCGCTGCCTACCGTGAGACACCTATGTATTATGGAAGAATTACCATAACTAAAGTGGACACGGCTCCCTAACATTCCGCGCGACGCAGGTTCTCTCGGGACACGGCTGTTTTGGAAGGTACCTGCGCCGCGTGCCGGTAGGGGCCTACTGAGGAGTGCCACCTCTGTGGCGTATGTGCGGAGGAGACGGCCCAGCACACGCTGGAGGAGTGCCCAGCCTGGGTTGAGGCCGAGAGCTGCGTAGTGTCGTGGGGCACGTCCTTTCGCTTCCTGCCGTAGTGCGCAGGATGTTAGAGAGCGAAAGGTCGTGGGGCGCCGTCCTTGCGTTCTGCGAGGACGTGATGGCCCGAAAGGAAGCCGCGGAAAGAGACAGGTAGGCCAACAGCACCCTGGCTATCCGCAGAAGAAGGCCAGGGCGCTGAAGAGTAGCGTACGCGTGCATCCTTTCCCCCTGACACTGAGCCCCTGGGCGGCTGGCAAGAGGGTGCCCGCCGCCCAGAGAAGGGCTCAAGAGGGGGTGCCGTTCTGTTTGCTCAGGCACGGTACCTAAAGCGACGGTCCGGGCGTCCCAACACACCGGAGAAAAAGGCCCGCGAGGGTCAAGTCGCGCTGGGGTCGCCGAAGACTGTGATCAGCGCCCGCGGCCCCGGCTACAGCGACCCGAGAAAGGAACAACCGTTGGTTTTAGTGATAAACAAAAGATGTATTCTTTTGTATATGATTTATCAATCTACATATAAAAAAATCTAAAAGTTTACAACTGTAGTAAATAGAATAACTGTAAGTAAGTGAAATTAAGTTTATTTTTCACCTCTTGGTAACAAATATGTAGGTAGAAGGATGTAATTGTATTTTTTTTAACTTTCACAAATAATTCATAACGAAAATTAGCCAAATCAGTTCAGCTGTTCGAGTTTTCGAGTTTTAGGGGACGAACAAACAGGAATTGATTTTTATATATATAGATTTAGTCGAGTATACTATGCATGGTATACTTAATTACAATCGTAATAATTATACTATGATTTGCTGTAGATAAGTCTAGTAGTCAGCTCTGCACAATATCTTTAAAAAATAATGTTGTTACATCTTTTTGAAATATTTATATCTATATTACAATCAGCCAGTAGCCCAGGAGATGTTATAGTGCGCTAGTGTACCCGCATGCACAGGTGTAAGGTCTATTCCTTCAATCTTACAGCCTCATGGGACGCATAACCAACACGACCGTAGAAAACAGACTGACATCATCCGACGTATCAATCATCTTACTATACAGACAATCGTGTGGTCAAACCACATGGCAGTAACCAACTAGGAAACCACAATCAAATATTGTCGAGTACCAGGATTCGAACCCACGACCTCCGGTTACTAAAGCGGGAGCCCACTAGGCTGTGAAGGCAGTTGAAACAAGTGTAATAAGTCGTTAGTGTTGTCCAAATAATGAAGAACAACATTGACACATGATACTAACACTGCTAAAAAACTGACCTCAATTTCGGAACCGGTACATAACCCGACTATACCGGCCATAAATAATACGAACTAGATTTTCATGCTTGAATAATTATTACACAACAACTGGTCAGTGTTTTAAATAATTATCAAACAACACAGTAACTGTTATAAACAAATGCAAACAAAACAATAAATAAAACAGCACCTTCCAGTCCTAAACTAAGATATACTTGTAATACGCCAACAAGATGACTTACAAAGACATAAACATACCTTTCTATAGTAAATAAACATACATTACATACACCATTATCATCACGGGCTGATGATGATGATGTATTTAATATATGTTAGTCCACTGTTGGACATAGGCTTCCCCTAATACACTCCTACCCATTAGTGGGTTTTGATACACGTGTAATGGTGTGGACACTTACTCACATACATAGATGGATACCCTATGTCATCGAATTTTCTCCTGCTGGAAATAGAACCCACATCTTCGGGCAGTCAGGCGTACTAACAACTGCGCCATGCGTATTGTCAAATTAAGGCAAATATAGCGCCAATCAGTTGCCTTTATCGCTTTTTATGTCTTTCTCCATTTCTTTATGACGCAAACAAATATAAAAATATGTAAAAAAACTCCAATAATTGAATAAATGAACAATTTAAGAATTAAATGGGCTATTCTACTATTTAAAATTATCGTTTAAATCTTTACTTAATTAGGCTGACGAGGTTGACTGGCAGATTTCATGACTGCTTTGACCAGTGTTGAAGGGATTTACAGATATATTGGAAAAATATTTTAATCTGTAAAAGAATATTTACAGCTAATTGTGTGTATTTCGTAAACAAAAGAAAAATCTACAAATAACTCATTAGGCTAAAAGTGGTGCTTTCAAGCTCAATAAAATCAATGCTTTTCAGTCTTGACTTATCTAAAGACGTTGACGTCCAATGACTGCATATGGTTAATCAGAACCTGACTGTTGTATCCAAAGGTCGGGTTCGATTTCAAGGAAAGACATATTGTGTTGAGAAATAGTGTTTTCCCCGTCTAAAGTTTCCGTATCTATGAAAAGTATTAATTTCACAAAATAAAAAAGTTTATGCATTTATCAGTTATGTTGTTTCCATAGTACTAAGCTTTGTTAGTTTGAGACTATGAGATGTATATATATCCGTCCAGAATATATTATTATAGTTTATAGACAGCTTTGACCTTCGGTATCGAAAGACAACGTGATGCTAAAAATATTTCTTTAAGATTTTCGTTAAAGATAATCTCAAAACCATAAAACACTTTTTATGAAACGCCATAGTTATAAAGCTTTTATACAATTATCCAACATAAAAACATTTAATCAGCAGCGTTATACATCCATGTTGAATAAAGGTACAGGTAATATTAAATATTAAGATAACTAATATATACTCTATACTAAATTATAAAGACGGAAGATTTGCTCGTTTTGAACAGGCTCTAAACAACTTAACCGTTTTAAAATATTATTTTACTTCTACAAAGATATATTATCCGTGACATAGGCTAATTTATACCCCAGGAAATTACTTTCTAAAAATCTGGAGAGAACGCGGGCAGAGTCGTGGACCGACTGCTAGTATTTCATAATTACAGATAATATGGATAACGTTACATATATTACAAAACAGTAATATTATAAAGGTAAATTAACGTTGGTATAATAATTTCATTACAATAATAAATGTGTATTGAAATTCTGTCGTTATTTCCTTGCTTTTACAGCTGATCTTTGAATAATGTCCGTAATTGTATATATTTTTACTGATGTGTTGATATTGCTAGAATAATATTTTGCGTTTACGCGAACACTACACGTGGTTTTATATAAGACTACGGATTGTATGCATACAACGAATAAACGATAGTAACAAAGAATTTAAGTTATTTAAGTTGGCCGGGTAGAAAACTTTGACAGACGAACACCACCTCAGTCTGCCCGTGATCAAGGGTCCTGCAAAGTATATCTTCTATATTTATATATATATATAAGAGATTTCCACCTATATATTGACTCATCACGATATCTCTAGAACCAGAAGGCGTAGCGAGTTTGACAGGAACATTACTTCGCCGAGTAGAGGTCAGCTAAGAACAGATTTTACGAAATTTCACCCACAAGGGGGGTTGGGGGGTTGCTAGTATAATATATAAATATGTTTCCCGACGTTTAGACTAAACGCGCTAACACTCTTAAGTCTTTATATCAAATCTTATAGATAGAAAAAAGCCGTCCTTAATTTTAAGTTATAGACGCTCGAAACTCAACCGCATTTTCTGAAACAATCCCGTTAATTCAAATAATTAAAATCTATTTATAAGTATACTAAAACACTTGTAATTTTATTTATTATGAATAATATTTCCGCTAATATTAATTAATGACATAATGACCTTCAGATCACGCACAAAAGTTTATTATAATAAAAGATGATATGCAATTTGTACAGAACATAAACGTAGTACGTTGAAGCTAGTTTTTATTGTGGCCATAAAAAAATTAACGCTCATATTATCTATTATTGTAAATTTAATAAGCAATAAATACAGAAGCCAAAGCTTTAAAAAGTTTTTATTTAATGTGCTATTAATCTTTTATCTGTAGTCTCATATCAGTGTTTTTTTGCTCAAAATGTATCTATACTGAAATTAAAAATGACACGGAATATATTAAACCAAGTGTAATGTCGAAAAGAAATCATCTGAACCGTGAGCGTTGATATTTACAGGCAATACAAACCAAAAGAAAAAAAAAATAGTCTAATGCCAACTCTTTCGGCGCCAAAGGTCGTCTTTTATTGGTTGAAAATAGCAAGAGGACCAAACATGGCGAAGGTCCACCAATAATATGTGATATAGATTTGTTTTCATTGGCTTGGTTTGGAGGCCGTGAGTTCGAATCCCGCTAGGACTTACCAACTATTTATTGTAAATTATCGGCCCTGGGTCTGATCGCTCTCTAGTCGTATCGGATATCAGTCCCATCGAAGTATGAATGTGAAAGAAGAGGTTCGCGTACGCTTGTGCACTATATCTTATGCCTATATGGCTAATCTATATAGATGATTTTCTGAAATGTTAATCGACTTATATATCATCATAATCATCAGCCTGTATAATTCCTGTATTGCTGGACATAGGCCTCCCCTAATACATAAGGGGGTTTTTGGAGGTGGACTGACTTTTTACCTGCCCGTCCGACGCATGGATCATCTTACTTTCCCGACAATTGGGTGATCGGCCCAAATTGTACTGACCAACAAAAACAGCAACGACACATTGTTTTGCCGCGGATTCGCATCCACGACCTCAGGTTTATAAAGCGCCAATACCGCCAGACCACGGAGGCGGAAACCGACTTATATGTAGATAACTAGAATTGAAATACACATTTAAATGGTCTGGATAACACAATACAGTCAACGAATTGAAGCTGTTAACATTAAGGTTATAAACTTGAACGACGACCTTTACCCTACTTTCGTGGCTTATTCGAATGTCAAGTACAAGTTATATACTTGACTGTTTTCTTATCAAAAATTTAACATACACGCTGTCAGTGGTTCAAATATTGTTTCATATTTACATTTTGAGTATAAAAAGCTCTTAATAGTATTGTTTTTCGTTGCAGAAACTGGTTTATTTTTTAATGAACATAAGTTTTTATGATGATTTTTGTTACGCTTATTCTATCCTTTATAGCATTAGTTCTATTATATATTTATATATTTATGGTCCGAAAATCCCCCAATGGAGAGGCGTGCAATACAGGAGGACTAAGTCCAGCAGAGGACTAACACAGGCGGATGATGATGATGATATATTTACAAAAAATAATATGCACATATGTGTCATTTACAACCATATTTTCTAATTGTAATAACACTCACTTTACTTCATTTTTAACAAGAGTGAAAAGACAACCATCTATATAACAATATAAGTAATAATGATAATTTGTGGTAATAGTTAATGCACCAAAATTTAATTGTAAGACCAAAGGTTTTCCGGTGCATGACGTAATAATAGCTTTCACAGGGCATATTTTTTGTTACATACATGACACGTACTCTGAATAATCCACACCAATTATTCATAAATTACATAAAATCAACATATTTTGACACATAATCTATATTATAGTACAGTTTTATAAAAATTCATCAAGTTTTTTCTGCGTTAAAGAGCAATCAACGCATACATTTCTTTCAAACTTTCTCAATCATAATGGTATTTGGACATAATGTAATTACGCTAATTAATTTTCAATATAACCAAACGTAATTATAACCAGCTTAACTCAATTTAAAATCGTGATAAGTTATTTTAACTTATCATACGTTATTGCTGTGCAAAAAACATCATTGACTTGAGAACACATCGTCAACAAACGACCATAAACATCCCGCGTCATCAAATCAATGTTGATTCCAATAAAACGATTATTCTAACGCTTCACATAAATGTTTTATATCCCAGTACATAGTAAAACACAATTTACACCTAGTTTTATTCGTTATTAGAATACGTCAATAAATATTTTATAATATCTTCTTGATTATAAATAAATAACTAAATTATTGATATGTTTGATTCTTTCCAGTGATCCTTTTTTATACTTTCATGATCATCATCATCTTCAGCATCTGTTATTTCACTGCTGAACTTCCCTGGTCCAATGTGGTTTAGTGGGTGGACCGACATGCCCATCCGACGCATGGATCGTCTTACTTTTTAGACAATTGGGTGATCGGACCCAAATTGTCCTAACCAACCAGTAAACAACCGGAGGCAATTTTTTATCCTTTGGAAGGCTCCAAAAATTATAAGCTTAAGATTAAGTTTTTATGCATCGTCTCTCCGACCTAGTGATTAGCCCTTGCTTTACAAATCGGAGATCATAGTTCGATGTTCGTGCGGAAAAAAAAAGTCTTGTTTATTATGTTTTGTGTGGACTATATTAATTAATTACAGAATTGATTTACAAATAAGGTAATTCACTTATTGAATGTGCATGTAATATGACGATCCCCGTTTGAAACACAATGTTATGGCACGCATTAAAGGATGTTCATAATTACTATAAACTAATTTAGTAATCAAATAAACTCTACTTTTTGGACTATGTTCATAATATGGGCGATCACCCAATTGTCTGAAAAGTTTGTGGAGGTCAGAAGCCAGTCGCTCTGCGTAAAAACTGTTAGGCTAATAAAGGATGGATTAGAAGCCAACCTCATAATAACTTGAGAAATGGCTTTGTCAAAAAAGAAAAGTTGTATTTTTATTAATGTTATAGAGGCACGCACACGTTAGTTGTTTCCAAAAAATGGACGTTATATTTTGCATTTACCCTTTGATTCAAGTCATACCTTGTGCCTGTTAGATGAAGCCAAGATCTAGAAAGCCATCGATTTATAAGAAAACAGGGACATGCGGACGCATCAGAACAAAGCATTACTGCAGTCGTAAATCGTCTGTTTGTCGCAATGCAATTCAAATGCGTATTGTATTCACGTTGTGCGTCGTATCGTAATAATCTGGTGTTGCTATCTGTTGTGCGAAACCTTTCAACGTAGGTAACACTTTAACTGTATAAGTACAAGTCTTAAAAGACAATAATATTCTTCAGATGGTTATCTGCCAGTAAGAGGCAACTTTCAACTATTATCTGTGAATAAAATTAATAAATTTGTAAAGGAACATTTGCGTGTCAAAGGATATTACTGCTGTAATGACTACTTGATAGACAACACACCCCCGTAATGGACTGTTCGCTTCAGGCTGTTTAAGAAATTAAAATATACTTTTCCATATATTTATTTTGTAAAAATTTATCGAAAATGGGAAAAAAATAAGTCCCGCTGAGTTTCTACGCCTTTCTTAGATATAAAGTTTTGGGTGTTTATAGAAATTACTTTTTGCTGTCTGGATTTTAATATTTATTTCTATTTGTAACAAAATACACCTCAAAGCTCAAGCTATCGAGAAGAACGACAAAAGTAGATGCATAGTAACCAAGCTGGGCCAACAAATGTGAAGGTTATCACAGAGTCAGCCCCCACATATCAAGCAGTTATTTCAGCATATACATATTATACAGACAGTTTTTTGAATAACGTCTAGACTCTACTGCAAGTACATATCATACTCTTTTTTCAATTTACGAGCCTTTACTTCAATTTAACTATTCAAACCACCATATACAAACTTAACCATGTTACGTACGTTAGGAATGCGCGAATAAAAGCTCTTTTAGAAGTAGATTGAAGACTTTCATTCTACAAATACAACAAAATTTCAATCAGTAATCCGCCGCTGTTGAAAAAACATAAATTTAAGTATGCTCTTGTAACTCTGACGATGTTTCTACTATTTCTTTTTTTTTTTATAATTTTTTGTTTATTTAGTTTCTTTTTTTTTCTAACCTAATATTGTTATTATTGTGTTTTTTCTTAAGTGACTATTAACTCGCCCACGCGATTTCAATATTACCATATTTTTTGTTTTTTCTTTTTAATGTTCAGTACTTTTATTTTTTTATTGTTATCTCATTTACCAAACCTAGATTTATTTAGTTAGCCTATTTTTTTTTTGTTGTTATTTCACGTTAATGAGCTCACAGTCGCTGCAGTATTTTTAGTACATTGGTTGGTCATAGCCAACATTATGCTGAGCTAAAACCTTATTGGTCTAGCAACAAATTTATTGTACAAATTTTGTGCAACTTTTTTAGTAATTCTTTGTTTTATACATGAGATATGTTGATATATTTTTCCGCTGAACTGATTAAATGAGTTTATTATTATTATGATTATTATATCCATTAGCATGAATTTTCATTGTTTACTATCAAATGTCAAAAATTGTAATGTCATTGTATAATATGAAACTATTGTAGAAGGCCCGATAAATATGACTTTTCCGAAAATAATGAATGATATTTTTTAATGTTTTAATGTTTTATTATAGTTAACTTTTTACGTGGAAGTAAATTATATCCTCAGTATCACATAAAGATATTGAATTACAAGTATCATTACAGAACAACTGCACGTGATTCAGATTAAATGAACGGATATTTGATTGCAGAATTAATTTAAAAATACATAATTATACAGTCCTTATCGTAGTATCATTTTATGTTACCCGTGAGCATAAAAAAGGAAATATTTTCTCTTTACTATGATCCATGGCTCAGGGTTCGAATCCTGCAGGTTTACAATAATTATTAGCTGAATAATAAGACGATGGACGTATAATATATATTTTTATATATATGTATACATATATATATATATACTTCTTCTTTCTTATTCACCGGAAGACAGCTAATGTAACTGGGAGTAATTTATACTACCGTATCTTTAGAAAAAAAATGTATTACAACGCGGACGAAGCCGCGGGTCATTAGCTATAAGTTAATAGAAGAAAAAGAATACTCGATTCAATAAAAAGAATACTCCGTTTACGCCCGTTTGTGGAAGTACCGCCACTGTTGCTATTTCTGTCGTCATTCAGTAATGTCTAACCAATACAGTCTTCCGGTTTGGCGGGCAACGTTAAAAATCGAATCATAACAATCCATACCTTAGGATGTTGAGCGTATTTGTGGCGACTTAAGTGGTTTTTCTTCTGATAAGAGCCTATCACATACCATTAAATGAACGTTCTAATTATGCCAGCATTTTTATAATGGCTACGTAGACAGACAAGCAGTCAGGCCATCTGATTGAAAGTGCTCATCAATGCCCACGGACATCGGCAATGCCAAGGGTATCACGTATCACCAATACGCTGCCTACCGTAAGAAATATGATTTTAAATCTCGTTCACCCAGTTAATTAAAAAGCTACGGCGTCGTTCAAACCGGAACATGGTAGTGTTTCTCACTGCTGCTTTGCGGCAGAAAGTTCTATAAATACACATGTCTGTATGCTTTCAAAACTTCAACCTTAGACCGTCAAAAGATTTCTAAACCGAATCATTAAAGATCTCAAACAAAAAATCGATAATTGCAACGAAAACACGACACAGTTCCAAAAATATACAAAACAATCGAACAACAAATCGCCAGTGTTGCGCAATGCCCAATTTCGTTATAATATAATTACATTATAATCTATGCGCATAATTTAATAAATAATGTAATCTGTGCGTTTATAGGCCAGCGCTTGACCGCAATTCTAGACATTTGTGAAGCGTAAACAATCGTTTGAAAAATAATATATAATAATAGTAATATATCCAGACAGTTTACACATCATCATCTAATCACAAACAAAGCAAAGCTTGTACTATGACAATTAGATGATTGATAAATACTTTTTAGTAAATAAATACGTATAACATAAAGACAGAAGAAAAACACTATGTTCAACACATAATATTTTTTTCGCGGTGGGAATCGAACCCACACTCTTTGGCGCCAGGGCCAGGGTCACTAACCACTACCTACGCCGAGCGGTACTTGTCAAATATATACTTTAAATTAAAATCGTTTTAAATTGGCAATATTTATTATCCACTCTCTATTTACAACCTCCGTCGCGTGATGTTCTTGATTCTTGCTTTATAAAGCGGAGGTCGTGGATTTGAATCCTGTAGGGAAATAGCTTTATGCCATCGCAGGGAGACATTTACCAGAAAACGCTATCCGTTTAAAAACACTATCTATAATCTATCCAACGGTCAGTACTAAATAAACCTTAAAATTTAGTAAAATTTAACATTTTTAATCTACAAAAAACTTGTACTTAGCTGATAATAAAAACACGATAACATTGAAAGACAGCTAATAATAAAAATAAAGTGCGAATCAAAGTAACCTTTTAACATATGAAGTTCGTTTCTTTACCTCCACAAGTCAAAGGTGTTAAAATATTAGAAGTCACTACATTTTGCTCTTAATATAAATGAACATTTTAAATGTGGGCTTATCACCCGATTGCTGATCGTTCTAGATATTCTTAAGTAACCAGAAAAAAATATGTAAGTTGACTTGAAGGCACTGACGTCATAAAACGACAGCCAAAATATTGTTTTTATAACTGACAGCGACAAGTTCTACGGAATTAAAAACTTATCTTTAACTAATAACTTTACGGATTACGGAAAAAGAGCATACTTTCATTTTATTATTTACTTAATTATGAGCAAATGTCTCTACTCCGATTGGTTACACATCACTTAGTGCTTGAGTCAAAGTCAAATATCTTAATTCAAAATGGAGGCAATACTGTCTCTTATTAATCAATTAACCTACCTCTGGTTCGAATATGGACGCCTCTGGCCTGAGAAGCTTTTCAGTTCTTTAAGCTCCAGGTTTTGAAGGCACTGACATCAAATAACGACTGGCAAAATATCGTTTTTATAACTAATACCGACCATTTACAAGCTCTACTGTTGCAGAAATCACCTAACTATTCAGGTAAAATATTGTCCATCCAAATTTCCAAACCATAAACCAACGACAATAATTATTATTGCTCTCAGGGGTGGATAAACTGTTTCCCTAAAATAGCTTGCAGCAATGTCAAAGACAAATGGGCTCCGGTTTGAAGGACACCGTAGCAAATATTTACTGTCTAAAGAGACTTAACTAACATCCGATGACTTGTTTCACAATACGCTGCATTTCTTACGGATAGGGTATCATTAACCACTAAATGAAAATTCTAGTCAAATCATTACTTAATTAAAATAAATAATAAACAACTACCATTACGCAAATTAATAAAGAACTACGTTCCAATGCAGCCAATGCAACGTGATTATGGATACGTTATTTATTTATTTGATGTCCATCACAACTGTATTTACATAATAAAATTACATTAAGCGTGAAATCAAAACATGGCGCAGCAAAACTGTGACAGGTTGGTAAATATTTGCAATATTATTATGATTTTAATAATCTATCACGTTCTCGCATTTGTGTTGATAGAAGTACATGGGGTATTCTTTTATAGTCACCGTATTTTCCATTTTATACTGATATGTAAAAATTATACTAACTTTTACCATACTAATTACAGACTGCTATAATTATAATGTATCTGTAGATTGTCTTCGATTAATTTTACGCGATAGCCTTTTGAATAAGTTTTGATGAATTACAAACACTAAATAAAATATATTTATATTAATTTATCAACAAATATTTTCTTGTGAGGTTGTTATTATATTTTATTTTATTAAAAAAACTGTAGTAACATATAAGCCTAACGTTGCGCGGTGGTTGGCGCAATTAGACTATGACATGAGGGTATTTTAATAAATACTGACCATTAGCGAACTTCGGCCAAATTTGCGTGACACTTCCAACAGTAGTGGAACTTGAAAATTCAGATACGGATAAATTATCTATGGTTTAGCCTACCTTGGATGAATGAAATTGTCTCTTTATTTAAAAAAAAAACAATTATCAAACATTAATGGCGCCAGGAGCGAACGCGTGGTGGTCGGCGGCCATTTTGTATCAAAACGTTATGTTAAAGCATTAACAGTCTCTAACTATTTTATTCTAATAAACTATGACATTAGACTTATAAATTTGTTAAATCATATTATCGGCATTTTCTAACCTAACATTATACCAAAATCCAATTAGCGAAATATTTTGGCGGGGTTCTTAACCATTGGCCATAACCTCGTTATGTTATAACTAACAATTATGGTTATTTAAACGCTGTCCGGTGCCATCTATAATTTAATGTTATTATTAAACCGTAAGACTGTTAATTGAACTTGTTATTTCTTAATCGGTTTAAATGTATCGGTATTAAAATGTCGTACATACTATAAATCAAAATATTTATAATATTTTTTTAATATTTATAAGTTATAACGATGAAAATTAGAGTTTTTTCTTAAGATTTTTTTTATTAATTTATTTATATGAGTTAAACAGCATTGTTACCAACTTATTTCATCTTTTATTAGCATCTCAGCTGAGTCTTAAAACCTTTGATTTAATTGTAACAAACATCACTAAATTTTGCAAAATTCTTTGGTATTTAATAATTTTCATCTGATAATTTAAATTGTAAAAAATAAATATCGTTAGAATTATATACACACAGAACAACGAGCATGTAGTGATTAATCTTTAAAAATTCAGATTCAGAGGCTTTTCAAGTAAGAGAGTATAAAATTGTTCTTTTTCAAAAGCTTAAAATATAAAATAAATCTTGTCCCTCGGGGCTAATTCGAAACTCGACAAATATATTTGATAGAATTCTTTACATTTTTATTAAAGACCTAGTTTTATTAACTAATGCTCATTAAACGGTTGCATTGTAATTTATTACTTCATAACAACCGCAATTTGTCACCACTTCTACATAAGTCTTACAATTAACACGATACCGAAGTCAAGTAAGACTAAATATGTAAAATTAGAGTCCGACCGAAACTGTTTTCCGGCCGAAACCGAAACCGAAACCGAAAGTTCGCATGGCTTCAGTTTCGGCCGAAACCGAAACCGAAACCGAAACTCACGTGATCAAGTATAAGAATTCTTAAAATACTAAAATATGAACCTTTATGCCTA
Organism: Lamproptera curius; assembly: GCA_029286875.1. NCBI lineage: Eukaryota > Metazoa > Arthropoda > Insecta > Lepidoptera > Papilionidae > Lamproptera > Lamproptera curius. The sequence goes on along the minus strand of JAGSMT010000027.1, from coordinate 2,776,106 downwards.
TTATTTTGCTTTATTTTAGTCACGGAATGGAGACAGTATATTAAACGTGTGGTAATCGTTTATTTTAGTTGCTAATAATATTTTTATGTAACAAAATATTAAAAATATATTAATTTCTTTTCAAATAAATTTCTAATAGCAATATGAGTTATTAATAAATAAATTAATAATCGTGATAAATGATTCGTGTGTTGCATTAAAGACTAAGTATTGGTATTTTGAAATCTTACTAATTAATACTTTGGTTTGTATTTGTAGTTCCGAGGGGGGATCAAAAAGTAAAAATGAGATAGAATATAATGACTATGATAGCTTAATTATTTATTTTTCTACATAATCTCCGAGTCCACCTACACACCAAGTCCAGCGTTCCAAGTTTCCAATGCTTCAATTCCTTTAAAAAAAGGATTGTCTTGGTCCTGCAAAAAGGTCACCACGGCATCGTTTACTTGTTATATATAGTTTTAACACATGTTTCCTCTTAAGTATTGTATCAATTTGGAGAGAAGATGAAAATATCTAGGCCGATCTGGTGAAGAGGGATGCTCAACCAATTGTACGCTAGTATGCTGAACGGTGGCCATCGCTAATGCCAACCTATGTACCGGTACGTTGTCAAGATGAAACAGTTCGCCCGTTCAAAGTTTGCCTCTTTTTATCATTGACGGCGTTTCAACCTTGGTTTTAAAGCTGCATAATCTGCAATGATGGTTCCATGGTTCAGGTAATCAAACAACAATATCACTGAGTCCCAAAATATTGAGGCTATACCCCGGCCAGGCCATATACCACGGCCACGGCATGAAGATCCTTCGGATAAACCGTGTTTCGTCCACTGCCACAAAACGAGATTTAAAGTTTTAGAATCTTCTTAAAACTTGTCCAACGATATCTTTGAAGTCGATTTCGTTGTTGATTCTCAGCACCAATCTTGCGGAGACTTTTCTGATATTCAAAATTTGTATCAATATGCGTTGAGTACCTCTATATAAAATGCTCGTTTCTTGGATTAGGTATCAGATGGTAATTCTTTAATCGCTAAAAACAGTTTTTTCGAATATGGCAGCATATTCTTATTGTTTCTTGTTGATTACTGGCTTCGATGGACGTCTGCAACCATGTTCGTCTTCCGTGTACGTTCTACCTACTCGAAATTAGGAAGCCCACTTTGCGACAATTGATTATGACAGTGCAGTCTCTTCTAATGTTGCCTTTGAGCCGCAATAAATCTCTTGCGTTGTTAACTTTTTATAACAGTGGTTTTTAATGACAAGGTCGCACTTGGGTTTCCTCTTTTTTCGAGAACATTTCGCCACACATAGCAAACAAATGACTACATTTAGAAAAAAAGTAAAGAGACTAGAAGATTTTTTTATTAACACAACAAATATCTGAGCTACACTTTCCAGTGTTATTTGTATTTATTTTTAGGTTACCCAGAAGTATAACATAATTTAATTCTTCCAGCAACTAGACTGCGAAGAATACGTAAGTCTTTTATGGGACAATGTACACGTTTTTACAACAAAATCCCAGTAAACGTTCAGAATTTAACTATTAATAAATTTAAAAAGTTAGTCAAGGAACGTTTATGTGTTAAAGGTTATTATAATATTAACTAATTTAAAATGATAAAACAGCCTGGTAATGGAATGCTCGCTCCAGGTCTTGTTTTAAATTTGCATAATATGTAATGCCGAATTATCAAACTGTTTGTTATTTTTAAAGATGACATAAAAATAGCCCGCTGAGTTTCTTTCTGCGGTTCTTCTCAGGTCTGAGGCGTCCTTTTCCGAACCGGTGGTAGTGTGTTTGACAATCAATAAGCAAGTGTAAACTTCAATATTGAATTTGAATTTGAATATATATTTTGATCTCACTACTATTTGTTCCTCCTAAATTTCTTTTGTCAAACTTGAATGTTTGTCTGAACTAAAATCGACTGATCTGAGCTCGATTGTAGCAACGATACATATGACTTTCGCTACTATTTTGAAATCGAAAACACTTCTGTTACCAGTTTCGGTTTCGGCAAAAGTTTCGAGCCAAATTTGGCCGAAACCGAAACTGCGGCGAAACTTGATTTTGGCCGAAACTCGGCGAAACCGAAACCGAAACCGAAAGTTCGGTCGGAAACTAGTAAAAATAAATGTTTAGTATACATTTTACGATAAAAGCGGAAAGAAATGTCAATTCTACCTACAGAAAATGATAAAGGTAAAAATAAACGAAAATACATAAATCCAAATCGTTTAAATTTTAAAGTGAAGATGTATTTTGTTGCGAGAATAAAACTTTATAATACTGTTCAGCCATAAACCAAGAAACCAACCAGAAACCAGAAGAACCAAGAAGCTCCTCACGTGACAAATTGCCTGCCAAATTTCATTAAATGTCAGTAGATAAAAGATTTCTACTGTTGCAGAAATCCCAACTATTGGTAAAATATTGCCCATCCAAATTTCCAAACCAAAAAAAATATTTGTTCTCAGGGCGGATAACGTTTTTCCTAATATGCTGAACAATTGAAATACAAATGGGCTTCGGTTTGAAGGACACTGTAGCAATATTTACTGTCTAAAGAACTTAACTAACATCCGATGACTCAGGCGAAAAGCGACTTGTTTCAATTACCTCATTTCTTACGGATAGGGTCTCATTAACCACTAATAAAATTTGTCAAATCATTACTCAATTAAAATAAATAATAAACAACATCCATTACGCAAATTAATAAGAACTAGTTTCCAATGCACCAATGCAACGTGATTATGGATAGTTATTTATTTTTGATGTCCATACAACTGATTTACATAATAAAATTACATTAAGCGGAAATCAAAACATGGCCAACAAAACTGTGACAGGTTGGTAAATATTCAATATTATTATGATTTTAATAATCTATCACGTTCTCGCATTTGTGTTGATAAAGTACATGTATTCATAGTCAACATTTTCCATTTTATACTGGAATTAAAAATTACTAACTTTTACCATACTAATTAAGATTGCTATAATTATATTTTATCTGTGTTGTCTTCGATTAATTTTACGGTAGCCTTTTGAATAAGTTTTAATGAATTGCAAACACTAAATAAAATATATTGATATTGATTTATCATCAAATATTTTCTTGTGAGGTTGTTATTATATTTTATTTTATTAAAAAAAACTGTTGTAACATATAAGTCTAACTTTGCGCGGTGGATAACTTTGGCGAGAACGAATGAGAACTCGTTTCATTTTGGCGCTATTAGACTATTACATGAGGGTATTTTAATAAATACTGACCATTAGCGAACTTCGGCCAAATTTACGTGACACTTCCAACAGTAGTAGAACTTGAAAATTTAGATACGGACAAATTATCTATGGTTTAGCCTGCCTTGGATGAATGAAATTGTCTCTTTATTTAAAAAAAAAATTGTCAAACATTAATGGTGATTAAAACGGTATGTTAAAGCATTAACAGTCTCTAACTATTTTATTCTAATTAACTGTGACACTAGACTTATAAATTTGGTAAATCATATTATCGGCATTTTCTAACCTAACATTATACCAAAAGGCAATTAGCAAAATATTTTGGCGGGGTTCTTAACCATTGGCCATAACCTCGTTATTTTATAACTAACAATTATGGTTATTTAATCGCTGTCCGGTACAATCTATAATTTAATGTTATTATTAAACCGTAAGACTGTTAATTGAATTGTGTTATTTCTTAATCGGTTTAAATGTATCGGTATTAAAATGTCGTACATACTATAAATCAAAATATTTATAATATTTTTTTTTAATATTTATAACCAGTTATAACGATGAAAATTTGAGTTTTTTGTAAGATTTCTTTTATTTATTTATATGAGTAAAACAGCATCGTTACCAAACTTATTTCATCTTTTATTAGCATCCCAGCTGGAGTCTTAAAAACCTTTGGTTTAATTGTACAAAACATCACTAAATTTTGCAAAATTCTTTTGTATTTAATAGTTTTCATCTGATAATTTAAATTATGAAAAATGAATATCGTTACAATTATAAACACACAGAACAACGAGCATGTAGTGATTAATCTTTAAAAATTCAGATTCAGAGAGTATGAAATTGTTTTTTTATTAAGTTGAAAATGTGAAGCGGTAGCACTGCAATTCAAATTAATATACACACCAATACTCTTTTATATTAACGATCGAAAATCAATGTAAGGTAAATAGTACTTAAAAAGAAATCGCAAAAGCTTATAATATAAAATAAATCCTGTCCCTCGGGGGCTAATTCGAAACTCGACAAATATATTTGATAGAATTCTTTACATTTTTATTAAAGACCTGTTTAATTAATGCTCATTTAACGGTTGTATTGCAATTTATTACTTCATAATAACCGCAATTTGTCACAACTTCTTCTCTTACAATTAACACGACACCGAAGTCAAGTAAGACTAAATATGTAAAAATATATGTTTAGTATAAATTTTACGATAAAAGCGGAAAGAAATGTCAATTCTACATATAGATAATGATAAAAGGTAAAAATAAACGAAAAATACACATAAATCCAAATCGTTTAAATTTTAAAGTGAAGATGTATTTTGTTGCGAGAATAAAACTTTATAATACTGTTCAGCCATAAACCAAGATACCAACCAGAAACCAGAAACCAGAAGAACCAAGAAGCTCCTCGCGCGACACATTGCCTGACAAATTTTCATTAAATGTCGGTAGATAAAAGATTTTTTTATAATATTGTATAATATGAACCTATAAAAGCAAATCCGCGTTCAAAATCAATTTAATCTAAAACAAGCTTAGTTACTGTTTAACATGTAAACAAATATTATATATATCTTGATTTAAGAAGATGAGAATTTAAAAGAAGATAAAATAAAATTTTACCTCTAAAAAAAACTGTAAACTCTAGCTATTAAATATTATTAAATAAATGACTTTACGGATTTTATCGCGTTTATTTTAAATTTTAAATTCCCGACGTTTCGAACACTTTCCAGCGGCCGTGGTCACGGGGTAGGCTAACTCTAGCTAGTTAAAATTTTCTTTTAGATGGACCTTAATGCATTTACGGATTTAATAGGAACATAATTGCATTTTATTATTTACTAAATTAGGAGTAGAAACTATATTCCTCTACTACGATTGGTCAAAGATCGCTTAGTCTTAACTCAAAGTCAAAGTCAAATATTTTTATTTAATAGAGAGACAATACAGTCTCTTATTAATCAATTAACCTACCGGTTCCAGTTTTTAAGGAAAAAAACGTTTTGTTTCTTAAAAAACTGTTAGCCATCAAGATGCTTAAAGTATTAGCGCTTTTTGAATTAACATTGGTTGGTAATTTCTTGTAAATTTTTAGTTTTATCTTCCAATTGATATAATTAGGTCGTTCTAAATGTTCTCGCAAAATATATTTGTCTTTACTATTAGTGCTTATTGTCCGAGAAGATGTTTTTTGCTCCCTTTGTTTCACAATTAGCACAAATATTATAATGAAACCGCAATTCTGAAAAGGAAATAATTTATTTATAATTTATTCATCATGTAAACGATAATTTGCACTTATTGACAATTTCAATTGTCACAAAAAAAAATATGGTAAATATTTAGATTTTTGCATTTTCTAACAAAGAGTTATAGTCGAGTTGACTTTCTACATCATCATTGCCATTGTAAATGGCTAAACAAAAAGCCAAACCAAGCTGATTTGTGAGTATTTTTTATTATTTCAGTAAAATATTGGTCAATTATTACAGTCAACAATAAATAAGGTGACAAGTAAACTTTTAAACAAAAATCATTGCGCAGGTTACAAAGTGCTCTCTGCACGAATTTGCCCCCCGATTTTAAATGTCTGATATCACCATATAACATCGGTTTTATGCATATGCAATGAAGAATTTTTAAAATAAAATAACTTTTACGTGATCGTAGGTACACAGTATTACCTTAAATAAGTTAAGTAAATGGCCCATTGCAATATTTTAAAAATATTTACATTGAAATGATGACTGTTGGTTATATATAGTTATTTATACATATATTGTTAGTCGACTTTATTGCAGACTAACTAAGAAGTACAATTAGATAAAACATTGTTTAAATATATCTTCTAAGGTACCTAGACTTGAACAATGTCTTATCCCATGTTTTGCAATTTAATCGCACGAGGTTAAGGTATTTGTCGACGTATTTCTTTTAATTTCCTAAATATCTATTGAAGTAATTATCAAAAAAAATGGGGTTACATGACAGCTATTTATTATAACTACGTTTTAAAAAGTACAATAAAATTATAATCTGAGCACTAGGAGCGGAGCAACGGTAACATAATTATATAAAAATAAAACGCTCCATATTGAGTATCTCCTTCTTAAGGGAAGTCAATCAAAAACCTTATGTTTTTACATACTTTATATATTTATAAAATCAATTGCTATAGTTCGTACATCACGCTACGACTCATATTATTTGTAAAAGTCTAGGAATTTAGTTATGAGTTCAGAATTAATACGTTAATTATTATATATTCGTCAGGTTTTAATAATCACTTAATAAATTTTGACATTGACAATGAACAATATCTGATTAGAACCGTAATATTTTACGTGCTTTGGCGGGAAAAGGGAGTAAAAGATATTTGCTTTAGTTTGATAAAGTTTTGGCCACAGGTTGCATTAAAATTCGAAAAATTGTGCAAATATCATTAAGGCTGTATAAAGTTTCTGGATCATATCCTAATGACTTATATTTTCTTTAATCGAATAATTTAACCTACTTTTAAATGGATTTTTTATTATATTATATAATTATTTACATTTTAATATACTTATTTACAATAAAACGGTTTTATAATAATTTTATTTACGTAATTTTATGCATTTAATCAATGTACGCATATTTAAATATATTAAACGTGCCACATTATAGTTTCGGTATATTTTTAACGGTCAAATGTTTCTTCATATTTCTTCACCAGCGGTCGGTTTAACATATTTTAGTTTAAATTATCGCTATAGGCGTAATATTCATCAATCAAATTGTCAATATAAACGGTTAACAATCTAGCATCAGGGTCTTTACAGATTATCATATTATAAATTATTATACAATTACGAAATCGAATCAAATCTAGACATCGTTATAATTTGATCGCCATGAAAATATAGTTTTTTTTTTCACTATTTAATTAAAGACGAAAAGGCCACTTTAAAAAAATCGGGGAGAAAAATTCTAATGCACATTTTCCCGCGCGTTACCTAATGCGTATTATTTTGAACACCTTGCGCTAACGCAACCACCGTTCGGACATAGACCGACGCAGCCTCCGCCGAGATCACTTTCCACCGTCCCACTGACCCAAATCCCCACCACGGAACAAGTGAAAGCATATCATTAGCGAAAACTAATAATGACATAACCAATCACAACCTACCTCAATCGGGCCGCAGTGTCGAAATTATTGAAGCCAAAATATAATAATAATTATTATCATAGAAAACACTAATACATCTACAACACCGGCCACAAACAATCACATTGCACTATGTCAGATGTGAGGAAAAAGAGAACAACGATCACAGTTTAAAAATAAAACAAATGTCACTGTCAAAAAAGCGCGCGCGAAAGTGTTGCGCGGTGCGCGCCTTCGAGTGATTGCTTTTTAATTTTTCTCTCTACAACGATTGCGCCGGCGACGTTCACGCGTACTGCCAAATCGGGCTCCGGCGCCCGACTGCACAATTGCAGGCGAAGCCACCACTGTGCCGGTGCTTCGGAGGCTGAGGACGTCACCGATTTTCTGCTTAGATACGTAGCGGAAAATGTTGCGACACCCGCTTTGTGGCGTCGCAAATAATCGATGGGCAATTATAACACTGGAATAATGCGTACACGGCGTTTGATAAAGAAATGTGGAAGCGATCTAAATCTAATGCGAATATAATTTGAACTAACTGAATAATTAAATAACAAACCCCTTCTCGGTCCCAACAGTTTTTGACACGCTAATGTATATATTAAAAATAAAAGGTGATTATTCATAAATAAAGAGGATATTTACCGGTGCCAGGTTCCCTTTTTACATGGGACCGTCTGGGTGGGTACCACCACGGTGCCTATTTCTACAGCAAAGCAGTAGTGTGAAAACACTACTGTGTTCCGGTTTGAAGGGCACCGTAGCCAGCGTATTCAGTGGGTAAACGAGACTTAACATCCTATGTCTCACGGTAGGCAGCGCGATGGTGATACCAGTATTGCCAATGTCTGTGGGTGTCGGTGACCACTTTCCATCAGGTGGCCCGACTGCTCGTTTGCCTGCGTTAGCTATAAAAAAAAAATTATCCCGGTGTCAATAGAATAACGAATTCAGAGTTGTAGAGACACTGCATAATAAAAGAGGATATATGATGCAAGAGTGGATACCAGTAAGGGGTCGTCATTTAGACATATTTCATTTGTTCTTTGTAATTATCTTGCTTACTTACAATATTCAGTCTACAAATGCATTTAACAATACTTAAACATTTATTTCAACACGTGAATAGGGTCATTGCTTCTTTAAATTGATATTCTTTGATAATTGACAATTTTAGACAATCAGTATGTTTCGATGTTCATGTCAATATATTAAAAAACACGCAAAGTTCTTAGAAATCATCAAATACTAAGCTATGGCTTTGATTGATTACTATTGCTCAAAACAAACACGATGTCACGACGATGAACTTTCTATTTATTAGTGAATGTATAGGATTGTCTCCTTATTGAGAAGCAATTTCAAAGTCAGAGCTTCGAAAAACTATAGAAATGTGAACGCAGAAAAAAACATTATATTCTAATGTCATCCCTTAGGGATTGGGCGCCTTTAACTTTTGAGACTAGCTTTGTCCGTGAATTCGTCCACGTGGTGATCTTTTTAAAATATAGTAAGCCTAAGTTACTCACATTTACATTAGCTATCTTCCAGTGAAAGTCCCGTCAAAATATGGCAGACATAAATAAAAAAAGGGTTTAGTTATATCAATCAGCAATATATGATCAATCACTCGGTTATATACGATCAAACAACGTGATCATTTAAAAACACTTATTTCGATGTTACAAACGGGCACTCCAATTTTATTTATTTGTATAGATTAAGACTGCCTCCGTAGCCTAGTGGTAAGGGCGTATGCTTTTAGGAGGTCGTGGGCTCGATTCCCCCGCAGGAATTTTCTTGACTCAGCTCAACAAATTTTCATTGTTATATCCTAGTTGGTTAGGGCAATTTGGGCCGAACATCCAATTATCTGAAAAGTAAGATGATCGCATTGGACCAGCGTGGTGGTATACAGTCCAAAAACCCACTAATGGGGAGGCTTATGACCAGCAGTGGACTAACACAGGCTGATGATGATGATGATGTATAGATTAAATGAGAAGTTAGATGAGAGAGAGCAACAGAGATTCTGTGCATTACTACTATTTCTCTTTACGAAGGAAATCATTTATTTAAACCTCTATCATTTTAATTTAAACCTCTAAATGTTTTGTAACAGTTAACTTGACCAAATAACTGTATCTGAATAGCGTTGTTCAATTAGCACTTTTCAATTAACAATGACGGCTAACATTTTTGTCATTAGGTAAAATATACGGACGTGCAAATGAACTGTTGTACTATTGTTTTCTGTGTCTATTTTTATTATAACTTTTTCTATAGTCTGTTTTAAGTCCACACAATATTGTATCAAAGAACTTATTTAGGATTACTATGCCAATATAGTTACAACTAGTGCCCTCGTGTTTCCATTTTAAAACCTATCATCATCATCATCATCATCAGCCTGTGTTAGTCCACCGCTGGACATAAGCCACCCCCAATGCACGCCTTCTTCATTAGGGGGTAAAGGGTTTTTGGACTGTATCCCTTCGGTTGGTGGGAACCTATATTTCTTAATTGCCTCCTTATACCTTAGTGGCATTCTGCTTATACTCTGTGGATTATAAACAAAAGGTCCTTGGTTCAAATCTTTGGGGATACATTCATTCATACTATATTCTAGTTAATTAAAGCAATGTGGGCTGATTAGCCAATTACGTGTTGAGGGACTTGCGTTTGAAGTACTTGTACACTATTATATCTCCAAGTAGAACTCTTATATATATTAGCTTCCGCTGTCGAATGGTAATATATTATTCTGCCTGTAAATACGCCTTGTATGCACGTAATATATTTTATACGAATTAATTTAGTAGTAGGAATGTTTTTAATATAGTATCAATCGATATCCTATCTAATGTATGGCAAAAAAATAGAAATGATTTTCGTAGACATTGTGATGCACATAACATAAATACTAGAAACAAACATAATTTTAATTCTTCCAAACTAGACTGCGAAAATAAGTAAATCTTTATGGGACTAATGCTTTACAACAAAATCCCAGTAAACGTTCAGAATTTAACTGTTAGTAAATTTAAAAAGTAGTAAAGGAACGTTTATGTGTTAAAGGTTATTATAACATAAATGAATTTATAAATGATAACACAGCCTGAGTAATGGAATGCTCGCTCCAGGCTTTTCAAGTATAATATACGTATGTATAGAACTGTATGTAGCTCATAAGAAAATTTACATGTATATTTTGATTATTTTAAAGATGACAAAATAGGCCCGCTGAGTTTCTTTCGCCGAGTTCTTCTCAGGTCGAGGCGCCCTATACTTACCTTCCGAACCGGTAGTAGCGTCCTTGACAATCAATAAACGATTGTTATACTTCTATATTGAATAAAGATATTTTAATTTAAATTTGAATTTGAATATCCGTATCCATTAGATTTGGACCGTATCCCACCACGCTGGTCCAATGCGGGTTGGTGGGTGGACCGACTTTTTACATGCCCATCCGACGCATGTATCATCTTACTTTTCAGACAATTGAGTGGTCGGCCCAAATTGCCCTAACCAACTATGAAACAACAATAAAAATTTGTTGTGTCCCTCGCAGGATTCGAACCCACGTCCTCTGGTTTCTAAAGCGCACTAGGCTACGGAGGCAGAGGCAATCTTATAATATCCTTTTGATACGAATCGCGTTAAAATGATACATTTTATGTCTTCAACACCATTCTTATCAACATTCTTTCATTCTTATCAACCTATTTAAGTCCACAGCCGAACACAGGGCTCTCCCGTGAGCTTCCAAGTGTTACGATCCTGCGCCACTTGCATCCACGAACTCCGTCCACTGAGATGGATTGACGACTGTGCATTAGCACAAGTCGTCAAAAGTTACACAACTTTGACGACACTCCAACTCTTCAAATGATTAAGAACTGGGTTTGCTAAGTTCGAGGAGACCGGTTCGACGTTAGATAAACCGCGTTGGGTCGCCAAGGACGTCACGTACAGAACAAAACATAGACACAGTGACACAGTCTATTCTGAAAATCCGACAAGTCAACTCGTAAGCGCGCCAGAGCATTAAACGTATCCACGACATCGTTACAACGGATTTTGTAGAAAGATTTACATATGCACCTTACAAAATTTAGTTGGTTCAAGAATTAAAGGAAACTGACGGTATTCAAAAGACAAAATTGGAATGAAATGTTAAATCGGTTTATTTCTTCAATAACATAATGTTCTCTGACGAGGCTCATTTCCATCTTAACGGCATGTTAGTAAACAAAATTGCCGCTATTGGAGCCCCATCAATCCAAAACATAAGCATCAGAAGCCCTTACATAGTCCAAAAGTGACTGTTTGGGCCGCTATGTCAGCCCATGGTATCCTAGGGCATTACTTCTTTGAGGATGGCAGAGGCGCGCAGTTACTGTTACGTCGGAGCGATATGTGGCTATGATTGAAGAGTTTTTCATACCAGGATTGCAAAACTTTTCAGGCTTTAATGCGAGGACGTGGTTTCAACAGGATGGGGCCACTTTCACACCTCTAACACTGCTATGCCGTTTTCCGTCAACTTTTCCTGGCAAAGTGATCTCTAAGAGAGGGACATTTCTGGCTTCCACGTAGTCCAGATCTGACCCCGATGGATTTTTTTAGGCTACCTTAAGGCTAAAGAATACGACACAAACCCGCGGTCAAATTAGGCCCTAAAAGAAAATATCCGCAGAGAAATGACAAGCATTTCAGCAGTGACGTGCCGCACAGTCATCGACAATTTTAGACGTCGTGTGGAGTGCTCAGTGATCGCAACGGATTACATTTAGAAGATGTTATTTTCAAAAATAATTCTCGTTTTTAAAGGTTTTTGTAAATAAAATTTTATTCACTGTATCCATTCGTTGGTGGTAACCTATATTTTTAATTGTCTCCTTATACCTTAGTAGCATTCTGCTTTTACTTCTGTGGGATTATGATAACAAAAGGTCCTTGGTTCAAATCTTTAGGAACATTCATTCATACTATATTCTAGTTAATTAAAGAATGTTAACAGCTGATTACGAATTCGTGATGAGGGATTGACGATTGATGCACTGTTAATATCTCCAAGTGGAACTCTTATCATTGCTTCCCATGATTTAAAGTAACATGTTTTAACTATAGTATCAGATCAATTCGACGTTAGAGTCGGTCCCAACGTCACGCTAATCAACTGAGGTGACGACTTTAACACATCCGCGAAATCACTTGACAATTGGTCGTGGCCCAGATTGAACATGAACATGATTTCCGACTCGCTAGGTTCTGAAACGTCACTTCATGGCTACTGACAGCAGTAGGGCAAATTATAATATCCGTTTGATACGAATCATGTTAAAATGATACATTTTATGTCCTTCAACACATTCTTATCATCATTCTTCCATTTCTTATCAACCCATTTGAGTCCACCTGCCGAACATAGGAGCCTCCTGTAAGCTTCCTAAGTCAGTCATGATCCTGGCATACTTGATCCACGGACTCTGTCTCACATTGGCTAAAGTCACTGCGATGCACTCGGCTAAGGTCTGCCACTGAGAACCTGTCTTTCCCAACAGCTGTGGCGTTGATTTTTCTCGCCGCTTACTTAGTTGTGCGCTATGTTGTCTGCAACCATTGTTTTAGCTTAGCAAAATAAAAAAAGTTCAATCTTGAAGACTCCATTAATAGACTCCGTCAGATAAGCTTCAAGTGACCAAATAAGACGCTTTCTCTTTGGTCTGAAAACTTGACTTCTAGGTTGACATTAATCATCAAACACTGAATCTAATTTGCTTTCCTAATTATAATTGACACAATTATATTATTAGTGACAGTGTAATAGTTATAGTGTGAATGACAATACAATCTAAAACAATTTGCGACGACATATTAAAAAATTTACACTCATATAATGTTCATGTGTACTTTCTGAATTCGTGTTCATCTTTAGGCAACTTTACATAGTAACATGTCTGCCATTTTGATAATTACATGTTAAATACCTACTTACTAAGTAATAGGATTTAATAAATTTAATAAATAAAGCAACAAACAGAGTTTATCTAGCAATGAAGGCTACACCAAAACTATAAGAAATGCAGCTTAATATGCTATTAACTCCTTTCTGTCCTAAAACGTCGAGTTTTGCGTCTATTTTTCATTGTTATTGCACAAGATACTATGCCCCTTAAACTGGAATACTTAAAACACTAGTTTTAACACTGCTGCATTACGGCAGTAATTTGGTACGTCCTTAGTCGATCTCCTGGGGAAAAGATGTAGACAGATGGGTTGTTTTTTCTTAAGCAACTCAATGTATAAGAACCCTTTCCAGAAGATGCATTTTATACACGCAAAAAGTGATTATGTGACAATGAAAATGACAACACAAGTTTTATGTAAATTCATTGCACAAAAGTCTGCAAACAATACGAGGAAATGATATTTTAAAGGCTTATTTATATTGAAAAGGCTTATTTAAATTACTTTGAATGGGCTTACAGTCATATATATAAGTTAACTATTTCTTTGTAACCAAAATATACATAAAAAAATAATCTTTTACGTCGTCATCATCATCATCGGCCTGCATTTATCCACTGCTGGACATAGGCCTCTCCAATAGCATGCCATTAAGAACGGTCTTCCGCAACTCTCATCCAGTTCCTGCCAGCCGTCTTGTGAAGATCATCGCTCCACCTAGTCTTTGCCGATTCGCGGTCTCCACTCAAGAACATGTCTACTCCAACATTTTGTAAATATTGTTTCCTAAAAATCGGAACAATTTCTATCCAGTATCAAATATTCATCGTCAGCCTGTGATAGTCCACTGCTGGACATATGCCTCCCTCCACACCACTATCTATTAGGGGGTTTTTGGACCGTATCCCACCACGCTGGTCCAATGCGGGTTGGTGGGTGGACCGACTATTTACATGCCCATCCGACGCATAGGTCATCTTACTTTTCAGACAATTGGGTGATCGGCCCAAATTGCCCTAACCAACTAGGAAACAACTATAAAAATTTGTTGAGTCCCCGCAGGATTCGAACCCACGACCTCCGGTTTCTAAAGCACACGCCCGTACCACTAGGCTACGGAGGCAGTTCAAATATTATTCTGTGTTAATAAAAAAATATACACGTAATTACGTGCACACCTTTCTCCCAACATCCAAAAAAACGATTTTTCCAGACAAACTTAATTGCTTTATCTTACTTTCATTTAACAGTCTAGACTTTCACAAAGAACCGAAAAGAAAACCTAAAAAAATAGTCATTTCGCTGATGCCTAGTAAGATAATGCTCTGAAAACTAGGCAACAACGCTCACAGACAACACTTATTAAATATATCCATGTATTTTACGAATAAAACACAGGTATTACGTGCAAGATAACGATCTTCATAGCGCACGTAATCACGGATATAACCCAAATGGAAAAAATCAACAAACTCCGACAGAACTCAATTCACTTTCACATCGGCGAACTCGCCGAACTTCAACAACGGTTCAAGACATTTTTCATGATTATATAACCTGAAATGATTTCAGTTTGTCGAGCGAATGCCGTCTAGTTTCAAATGTAGCGAAGGCAAACATCTAGTTTCAATAAATGTTTAGCGAAACACGATCTCACCATGAACCTGTTTCTTATGAATTAAAAGTACTATAAAAGGATTTATTTATTTATTCCTTACGTCAGTATCGGTATCGCTCGAATGGACGTTTTTTTTTTTATATGTAGACATAAATAAATATATATTTTCATTCAAATATATTACTTATGATATTTTACGGATGGGTTGATATCAGTAATAAATAGACATATCTACCGAATTTTATCTTTTTCTATTATTATGATATTTAAATATTGCTATGTGTTTGCAAGGAATAAATGAAATCGAACGAATAGTTTCAAATTTTTTTGGTTACATACAACAATACGTCTAGAAATGCAAATCTTTCCCCTTAATAATATTAGTATTAATACTTTAAATACGCGAATAATTTGAGAATAATTAACGAACTGTGTCAATTCTCATTTTTTATTCAACTATCTACTTTTTAACTAGCTTCAGCTTTGAGAATGTCTGACCAGGATGACTCATAACATTATATGAGGATTAAAGGTGAACAAATTACTTAGTCTTTCTGCATATATATAAGAGATTCCCACCTATATATTGACTCATCACGATATCTCTGGAACCATAACGCGTAGCGACTTGAAATTTGGTAGGAATACTCCTTTCGCCGAGTAGAGGTCAGCTAAGAACGGATTTCACGAAATTCCACTCACATGAGGCGTTGGTAGTTACTTAATAAATAAAATAAAATACCAGCTATATCCTCTATGTTGCTATAGAAGATTCTTCGACGCGAAACATAATAAATTAAGTAATACTCAAGAAGCAGTTAACAGCGCTTTCAATTTCAAATTCAAATATCTTTATTCAATATAGAAGCTTTACACTTGCTTATCGATTGTCGAAAACGATACCACTGGTTCGGAATAGGACGCCTCGGATCTCAAGACAAAGAAAGTCTATAAAACTATTACTATTTTAAAATAATCAAACATAAAGATGTAGTGAGAAATTGTTTTCCTTCGGGGACACAAAGTTGAGTTGACATGAATGATCGTATTAACTAAGTGACATTTTCATATCCATTAATTATCATAATCATCATCATCACCATGTGTTAGTCCACTGCTGGACACAGGCCTCCCCTAATGCACGCCTTCTCCATTAGGGTGTTTTTGGACCGTATCCCACCACGGTGTTCCAGTGCGGGTCGGTGAGTGGACTGACTTTTACATTCCATCCGACGCATGGTTAAACTTACTTTTTAGACAATTGGATGATCGGCCAAAATTGTCCTAACCAAAAAGAAAATAGCGGTAACTCAAAGCGGTCTCCCAGCGGAATTTGAACCTCGGGTTTATAAAGCCGATACTGCTAGACTAAGGAGGCGGTTATCCATTAATATCAAGGTTTATTGTTTATTTTTTTAAATGTCAAAATAAATGATGTCATTCTATGATATAGAGATGTATAGGTACTGAAGCTATTTAAGGGAGCACGATAAATAAGAAGTTTTCGGAAAAATTACGAAGGACAATCTTTTTTACTGTATCTATACAATTTTATTAGGATAAAGTTGACACAATAGTTGTGCTATGATTAGTTGTACGATTAGAGTTCATATTAATAAATGCTTAGTAAGAACCGTAACCACCTAAGTAGCCTAGTGGTATTAGCCCTTCAGAAACTGGAGGTTCGAAACCTGCAGGGAACAACTTAGTAATTTTCTTGTTCTGTGGTAAATATTTGTAGTATAGACCGTTCCACTCAATTGTCTGAATATTAAGATGGTCCATGCGCCGAGTGGGCATGTAAGTCGGTCGTGGTAGTTCAAATTTTTAGCAATTTTATAGGATGTCAGTTTTAAGCCACCAGACCTTTGAAAACAAATTCATCAATCAAGTGGCGCAATGGAGAAAGCGTGCATTAGGAGTAGGCCTATGTCCAGCCGTGGACTATCACAGGCTGATTATGATGAATGCAATTAATTTATATAGTTGTGAAGCAGAATGACTAGGAGCAAGCAAGAAAGGAAGTTAAATACTACGGTAAGCGATCTTATAACCACTAACAATAACTTACAACCAATTTGTCGTGACTTTGTATTAGACCTGTATAATAAGCCTTTGCAGTCTACCTTCGGAGCCTAACAGTATAAGTTGGCGCTTCAAAACCGGAGATTCTAATCCTGCGCGGACTGCAACTTTTTTGTTGTTTCCTAGTTGGTCGGGAATGCGGGATCTTCACCCGTTTGCCTCTGATGTAAGATGGTCCATGCGTAGCATTTCTATGTAAAAACTTGGTTCTGTGCATTTTCTCTCTCCGTTTGTTTCGGTTTTCCGTCCCCATCAGACTATAAAAGCAAAAAAAAAGAAGAAGTGCACTTGGCTGGTTACTTGTGCGCTATATTGTCTTTTGCGCTGATTCCTAATTAAGATCGGCCGCCGTAGTCAAAATCTACAAGGTTGGAAGACATTATAATTAAGCCTAACAATTCTTCTCAGAAGAATGTATATCATGTTTCCTGGCAATTGTGGTAATAATTTTTGTCTGGGATCGAAGGTATGATTTAGCCTTTAGCAGTAATTTTCCGCTTCATCGTAATTTTCTGATCTAATGACTCGCAATTATGATACCAATTGTCACTAATTTGCGACCAGTTATGTTTTAAACTGCTTGTAAGCTTTTTTGCTGCTTTTATTATCTGTAGGTTATAATTGTTTCTTGTATAAATTATACATCAGTGTAAATCTTTAAGTAATCTTTCTTATTAGATGAATGGTTGTAATTGTTGTTATCAATATTTCTACGACACTCAATATTTGACTCGATTCGTTGCATTTCTCTACAATATGATTCGATATACTAAATTTTTGTAACCAACTTCGAAACACTCACCTTTCTTCGAATATAGGTGGCGCACTATTGATTTAAAACATTATCTGTGGCCTAAACCCATAACCATCTGCAGCCCATATTATGGGTTGCCCCCACTTGTGATGATTACATCATCATCATCATCAGTCAGTATTAGTCCACTGCTGGACATAGGCCTCCCCTAATGCACGCCTTCTCCATTAGGGCGTTTTCATTTTCAACATCATGCTATAGATGTTATTATTTGGCCTAGTCATGGGCTCCTAATAGAATTATTTATTTTGTATAAATAATGAAAATAAAAAGGAATAGAATCATTCTTAATGTTACACAAACAGTTGCAACCTTTTGAAAAATAAAAATTATTTACCCAATTAGAACAAAAAGCGTTTTAAAGCGACCCATTGCTGTTGTCTATTTGAATTGACCATTGCCATTTTATGACCGTGTTTTAATTTTTTTACGTTTTACCAGCGGTGGGCACCACATACAAATGATTTGTCTTTGGCAGGTTTTCCGGGCACCTTTAGGAGCATTGCCACTTAGCACCAAAAAAAATTTACCCTTTTCTTGGGACTTACCGTCAAATTAAAAAGCATTATCATTATCATCATATCAGCCTCACAAAGTCTACTGCCAGGAGACAAGGGAAACGATCCTGTGCTGTCTACATCCACTGAACCTCTGCACATGTCCTCACTCCATCTCGTGGGGCGTTTGCGATGGCCAAACGAAGCTACCATTCAAAAACTTTTCTTCCCCAACGGTTAACGAGCCATATAGCCAGCTCATTGCCACTTTAGCTTGCTAACTCTGGGAGCTACTTCAGTTACCATTAAAGTGTATGTAAACGCAAATACTTTAAATGTCCATTCATCAGTCCAAGACACTAACACGGACTTCCTGCCACAACGGGGGCTGTTACGTTTCGTTTACTCTTTTAATTATCCACTGTAAGATTTAAATTAAAAGAAGATTTTTAATGAAGCCAAAAAAAAACGTATATGTTTTTTTTCTTCGCTAATTATGCTCTTTTTACTTTAACACACCTTTCATTTACATTTTATTGTATTTAAAAAAGCTGATGGCAAAAAGGACCTGAGATTAGTTGTATACTTTTATATTTTAGTTGGTTTTTGCAACCCCCACCTAGTGGTAGGGGTCTTTGAAACCGGGGTCGTGGGTTTGCCTGGGGGATCAACAATTTTTTTGGGATTCCTAATTGGTTAGGGCAATTTGGGATCACCCAATTGTCTGAAAAGGGGAGAGCCCCCCTGGGATAGGGATATTCAGGGGCCTATGTCCAGCAGTGGACTATCACAGGCTGATGATGTATGTGATGTTTTTGCTAATTAACATAGGAAACTAAAATTGATTTTCGATTCTAGACTTAATCTAATTAAAGATAAATTAATAATCTATTAATACATATAAGGTTTCAACAGAACTTTTGACTTGTTTGTGGTTTGTGGTTATAATCCATACCTTGAAACCTTCTGTTTACAAATTTAAAATAAACTGATCATTCAAAAATATGGTATTTTTCACATAACAATGAATACTAATTATGTAATAACAAAAACTAGTGGTTTTATTTAAATTCAGTTTTTATTATATTTTTGTGACGTATATTTAACTCTTGCGCAAGAAAGCTCGTTTTTTTGTTCTTGGTGCTGGTTGTTGACCTGGGATTATTTTGTAATATGCAATTTGTTTAAATATAAAAAATGACAAACCTAAAATTTTTATTTTAATATTATGTCAAGTGAATAAAATTTAACTCTTATTTCCGTTACGTCGACAAAAACACTTCCTATTTTATTTATTTTTATTTATTTACACTTTAAGCACTAATTGTACATAGGCGGACTTAATGCCATAGGCATTTTCTCCCAGTCAGCCTGAAGGTGGTGCAGAGATAATAAGTAGGGAGGTGTATATATATATATATATATATAGTTATGTTCAAATATATATATACATAATGAGTATGATTCATACAAATTACCACATAAGTATATACATGACGACAGTACTGCAGACCTGTTTATAGTATGGGTGCTTGGTTAGTTTTGTTTAATTTTTACTTACTAATTATATTAATTGCACAAGCTATTGTTCGCACTAGTTACTTAGGTTCAAATGCAAATATTTTTTATTCGATTTAGGCTCTGTCAAGAATAAACATTAATGTCATCTAATTACCGTTTCGGAAGTGAAGATGACAGTTTTACATTTTGTTATTTAAAAACTGTTGCGTTAAAAAGTAAAGTTTATATTTTGTTCATGTGGATAGAAAATTATTAAATATTATTTAAAATATATTGATAAGAAAATCTTTAAGAGATCCGATACGAAGATGAACTTTAAAAAAACTGCCAAAAAATTGTTGAATTAGGTATACTTAGGCTAGAATGAAAGCAATCCAGAAGTTTTTGAACTTTTCATAGATAAGACTTTGCTTTGTTTTTATTAAAAAAAGCCTTTAATGAATTAGGTTCATAAAACTTGTCTGCTAGGTATTCTCATTGTAGACAAGTTTTGCATGTCTTTCATCATCATCATCATCATCAGCCTGTGTCAGTCTGCTGAACGTATACCTCCCCTAATGCACGCCACCGCTTCCGATCTTCGGCTATTCTCATCCAGCCCACTCCGGCCACTCTGCAAATGTCGTCACACCATCTTGCCGCAAGGCGGCCCACACTACGTTTATTCACCTTTCAAACTACAAGAATATTTTTGCAATGTCAGCAAAAAACTATTTAATATCATGAACTGTGGTAGTACAGACAATATTTGTTTAAAAAGGTTTTAAAATCTAAAGCTTTTACACTTTAGTAACCAAAGTTATAAAGCAATATTTGGCAAAAACTATTGAAAACTTACGTTTAAGTTGACGTAACGAAAGAAACATTGAACTCTTGTTGTTTTCTGCTTCAATTTTAAAAATTTTCCATATTTCATACTAAATTTAGATGCTTTATTATATCATTGATAAAAATCGCGAAATGTTGAGGCACCTTATAAAATGTATGTGCAATAATAAAATAAAGTTATGTTGATTTTCCTCAACATTATAAATGTTGAAATACGTCTTCTAAACTTACAGTTTTTCATTCGTTTAATTAAGTTCATATTATTATTGTGTCAAGATTTGTTTCAAGTTATTGGTTTTAAATTAATATTTAAAAATTATTACACAAAACTCAGCACAGTATTTAATGTTAAACCAAGGACAAAGTAGGAATGTTGTTAAGAAAATTTTCAGATTCATAATAAGATAAAGCAAATAATTATTTTATGTACGCGATTATTATGTATATCAATTCGAAGATTATACGGAATATTCGAGTTACTTATTTATATTTTTTCCCGACGTTTCGGATTCTTTCAGCATGATGGGTCTGTCTTCCATGTCAGCTTGTGATCATGGATGCTGCAAAGAGTCCAAAACGTCGGAAATAAATGTATATAACTAACGCGAAAAATCAGTAAAAAAAAGTGGATTTGATAAGGTAAAGCTTTATGATACTTGTTAAGTCCCATTCAAATGTTAAAACAACAATTAAGACGTAAATACTTTTTTATCGGTTAAAAGATGAAACCGGTTTACTTCGTGGCAAGTGATATCACCAGGTGGATGGATAAAAGTTGTCACTTAATTTAAAGGCATATATAACGATAGCACAAAGTTGCAGTTGCAGGATGACAACCTACAACATCCAATTTGTAAAGCAAGGGCCAATATTACTAGGCCACGGAGGCGGTTTAAAAACATGTAATTATTACAAAACCACAAAGGGCCTGAAAAGCTCGAAACTAACCTCGTGAACTATATATAAACACTAGTATTGTAACAATAAATCTTTTAAAAAAATTCCAATTAAGGTATCCAAATTCAGTTATCGCTGTAATATTTTAAATTCTCCAAAAAACGGATTAAAACAAGGATGTTTAACCTTAAGGTAAACAAGCCAACGCAATTCTTACGTCTTAATTTTTCCGCACGGTTTATCATCAAAAATGCGCTTTATTAATTACACAAACATTAACTTTATGAAAAAGATAAAAGTTACACTCTAGTGTTCACGTACCTGTGGAAACATTGCATTCCATAAATGTTTATAATATTCATTTATTTTATTTTTTATGCACAAATTATGTACAAAGGCTTAATGCCAATGGCACTGCCTACCAATCAACCTTTGAGTGGTGCAGAAATAATAATGTTAGTGCACAGGGATAGGCTAAAAAGAAAATATGTGCCTTAAATATTAATTTATATCCTATCCTGTTGTTTTTATTAAGAAAAAATTTTATTTACTCAACTGTTAAGGTAAATTACGATCTTTCTCTATGCCCTCAAGAGATTCTTTACAGCCAAAACGTTGCGAATCAGCCATACTCTTTACAAATTAATAAATAAATAACGTACTGCCTCCACCTGGTGGATTTTACTTAACTCTAAGTATTTTCATCTTTATTCATCTTTCAAACCTTCTCCGGACTTCCACAAATAATTTAAGACCAAAATTAGCCAAAGCAGTTCAGCAGTATACAGCCACAGAACTGACGACCGCTGGAGTCGAAAGGTTCTGGAGTGGAGACCGAGGCTCGGAAAACGTAGTGTGGGACGCCCTGCGGCAAGATGACAAGATGGAGTGACGACATCCGCAGAGTGACCGGAGTGGGCTGGATGAGAATAGCCGAAGATCGGAAGTGGTGGCGTGCATTAAGGAACGCCTATGACTGTCACAGGCTGATGTTGATGATGATGGTGGCTCAGTTGTCGAGTTTTAGTGAGACTAACGAACAGCAATAAATTTATATATGTATATATATATAGATATTGACAATCGTGAACAGGACGACGTCTGATCAGCCATGACCCAGACGTTAAATGATATAAGTAGCATATAAGGTTATCGCGGTATCCCAATACGTTTAGTCAAAATAGAAACATTGTTTCGTGTTTGTTGTTGCTTATTATCAAGTGGCTGGACATTTTTAAGTCTAAATTATATATATGAAATTTGCTGTTGCGCGATTACGTCGGCGTGGTAATGTGAAAAATTAAAAAAAAGGTGATAATACTCCCGGTTACATCAGTTATCTTACAGTATAAATCCCGGAAGAATCGTACCAACCAACGGACAGACTGTCCGTTTCAAAAACATTGGATTCGGTTGCATACTTTGTAGATTGGTCATCCCTTACTATTTATTTTAAGTGTGTAATGTAAGTCATTATTAATTTATTTTTAAAATTATTGTAAAGCTGGCTGTTCTTGTTCTTGTTCTGTTTTGTATTGTATTTTTTAGTGGTGTATGGACTGTATTCCTACTAGTCTGAAATAAATGATTTGATTTGATTTGATTTGATTGCATATATTAGCCAAAACCAACAGATAGAAAGACAGTGAGAGCGAAAAAATAAAAATATTTTTTTTTTATATGTATCGCATAAAGATCTCAATGTTGATTTCATTGTCATTTATTTAAAAACGATTATTTTAATGTTACAAACAGTAACTCCATTTTTATTTATTTGTATAGAGTAAATGTAAATCGCAGTGTTTAGGCTAAAAGAATCATAAATAGGGCGATAGAAGAAATGGTAATAACTTATAATGTTGAGCACTTGAGTATATTAAAATTTTATTTTGTTAAAAATTCATTCTTCCACTAGTAATTATATCTATTAATCTTATACGGTCTAAAGAAAACGAATATGTAACTCCTGTTTTTGTTCCTATGATTAACATAATTTAAACACATCTGAGATCCTTACACATTTTGATTTTTAACAAGATTTACGGATAAAAATTACAATTTAATTATATTTTTCACATTATAATTTATACATAACATGATAAATCTTGAGTTTTTTATCTAATTTACGACTTAATTAAAAATTAACAAAACAATATTCTAATAAAACTTAGGATCAGACGAAAAATATTACAAGTAAATAAGTAAAAAGTACCTGAATTAAATATTTACATCACATCATACATCATCAGCCTGTGATAGTCCACTGTTGAACATAGGCCTCCCCTAATACACCCCTATCCATTAGGGGGTTTTGGACCGTATCCCACCATGCTGGTCCAATGCGGGTTGGTGGGTGGACCGAATTTTTACATGCCCATCCGACGCATGGATCATCTTACTTTTCAGACAATTGGGTGATCGGCCCAAATTGCCCTAACCAACTAGGAAACAACGATGTAAACTTGTTGAGTCTCCGTAGGATTAAGGACACCATACCACTAGGCTACGGAAGCAGTCGTTGTCGTTATATAAACGGAAAGCAGTCGTTACATTTGGACTGCCCCCTAAATAAAATGAATAATTTTCAATATGCCAACTTACTCTCCGATCTGCTAATAGGTTATTAACTGTGTAAATGTGTGATATAATTATGTTACATGGGTTTTGGCCTTGTAACGTTTCCTCGCGGCAAGATAACCTGACTAAAGCTAAGATGTCCCCAAAATTAGGACAAGCGATAACCTTCGTGATAAGGAGAGGAAACACTGTAGCAGCTAATTATTTTGATGACAACCACTGGAGTCCCCATGTATAGATTTGTTTTGTATCTGATTGGATTAAGTCTCATAATAGTCAGTGGTCGAATCCTTTTGGCGATTAAGTTAATGAATGATATATTTATTCAGTATCATTTTTTTATTTTTCTTTTAACATAATGTTAGAATAACTATTTAAGAATGTATATTTTCATTTTAATTTTGCTTAGTACATTGCTTTAAGGGGCGTTAATTAATTTAGTTAAAATTAAAGTGTAAGTTACAATTGCGAAATGGTAAAATATATTTTTAACAATATACAGCCGATTGATAATATAATTTGTTAATAAATTTAACAATAAAAGGTCTTAAGAATTATATAATTAGCACTATATGATTTGAATTTCATTTTTGTAGTATATAATGGTGTCTGTAACGTATATATTCAAGGCGTTAGAGATTCGTTTGGTAGCTAAACATAAATCTTAATTTTGAATAGTCAACCGTGGTCGTAAGGTATGTTATCATTACACAGCGTACGATTGTTCGTGACCATTAGCCAAGAACTTGAGATTTTGTATCAGATAAAAAGATAAAAATGTGTCAAATCGACAAAACAGAACATGATATTACTCAGGTTGGAAACATATAATCCGATACAATCGATAATTAAAGATTACGAATGCGTTCAAATCTAAACTGATATATAATTAAAAAGTTTTCTTGGTTGTTTTATTCCAGCTCTATACCCAATTGGACGTGGATATTCCCCCCCAAAATCCGGTATGTTCTAATAAAAACATAGGGTGTTAAGTCTCGTTTACCCAGTAAATACGCTGGCTACGGTGCCCTTCAAATCGGAACACAGATGTGTTGTTGTTGATAATTTTTTTTCGTAAGTTTACGTTTTAAATTAGTATTAAATTTACTTGATAATAATGTATGTTTTCATATTTTTTTGTAAAATTTGGATATATATTAAACTCTAACTCTGTGAAGAACTAGTTGACGCATGACTGCTGAAGATAGACTTTAAAATAGAGCCTCTCCGACGCATGGATAATATCCTATGTTGTTTCCTCGCAGTACTCGGACCTGTGACCTCCTGAACGTAAAGCAAGGGCCTTTACCATTAAGCCACGAGATTGCCTAAATAAATATTGACTAAAAATTTATGAGAAGGCTATTGAAATCAGAATAGCTTTTAACTTCAATACCCTTGCGAATTACCTACTTTAGAAACATCTTCTTAACAAAATCTTAAATGAAATTCGTCATTCCTAAAAATGATGGATATTATGCTCATTTAAGAATACCTTAATTATATTCACATTATTAATTATCACTTTCAAAATACTTCTATACAAATTACTTTATTTAAAATACACGAACCAAACTTTCCTAATTTTAATTAAAGCACCGTTACGCAGTATTTCTCACTGCAAAGAGAAAACAATATGTAAAAAATCTCTAAGGTATTATGTAAAAAGTACGTTTAATAACTAAAATAACAACTTCCTGGCAGCTTATTAATAATGAGACATGTGGAAATTTGAAACAAAGAGATAATTTTTTGGGTAATTAAGATTGAGGCGGCAAAATTTTTTCACGGCTTTTGGTAATAAAAAACAACAAAACACTGAATTTAATAACAGTAGTTTTTACCCAGAATCGAAAATTATTATATATTTTAAAAGGTTATTGAAATAAAGATATGCCAAATAAATATAAAGAGGTATTGGTTGTCTATTGGGCAATTTAATTAAAATCCTCATTATTTAATGCACATTTCCTGCCCCCGTATCCTAGTGGTAAGGGCGTGTGCTTTAGAAACCGGAGGTCGTGGGTTAATATCCTGCAGGGACTCAACAAATTTTCATTGTTGTTTCCTAGTTGGTTACAGCATTTATGGCCGACATCCCAATTGTCTGAAAAGCATGATTCATGCGTCGGATGGGCACGTCGGTCCACCCACCAAACAGCATTGGACCAGCGTGGTGGTAAAAAACCCCCTGATGGAGAAAGGCGTGCATTAGGTGAGGCCTATGTCCAGTAGAGGACTAGCACAGGCTGATGGTGATGTAAGCTTTTCTTAACTACTACAATGTAAACAAATTAAGCAGAACCCTCACATAAATATAATCTAGTTCAATGATTAACCGGGCCCTGTCGAAAATTACCGCCATTATTTGAATTTAACGCCATTTCGTGGTATTATTGAAAGAATAGGGTAAGTACAATTGTCCTTACATTTCTAATACATAATGTTTTATTATATAATGGTTCCTAAAACAATTTAAGACAGGAAGTCTACTAGGTTACAATTATTAACTCATGTCCCGCAGGCCCACTAGGGTCACATGTCTTCTGTGACCTTTATGAGACGTTTGACCGTGTGGATCATGAAATTGTAATAAGTTAATTTAAATTATATGCTGTGATCGAATTTGCATATAGTTTACTAAATGTATTATTAAATAATAGAGAAAAATATGTCGTGTCAAATGTCGCTAAGTTGACAGAACCCACGGTGCATTTAGGAGTTCCACTTAATATCGATACTGGATCTTTATCTGTTTCTAAATTAGAATTGAAGTTAATAGTGAATTTTAGAAAACAGTCCTTTCAACCAGATAGCTTTTTTATAAGAGGTAAGACACTTCGTTATTGCTTTAGATGATGGTGGCTTGGTTACCTTTTTGAAATTTCATTGAATTCCTTTCACACCCTTTCCATTGAATTTTGATATTAACATGTCAAGATTTCCCTGCATTTTATTGTTTTCAAATTGTAGAAAAAGATTTAAATTTACTGGTTCTTGCAGTTAACAGTTTTTAGAACCAGTATCCGAATACTCGAAAAAGATGTGAACTCAGTATCACAGTGTACAGTGCTGCTATTGAAAGCCGCAGCCGTTTAGACACGATATTTTCGCCTTGGAAACAGGCTATTCGGACAACACGTCTATAATTTTCAATTATATAGAGATTAATGAAAAATTTATGAATTATTAATCTAAGTTTCTATTATTGTACTACAGAATACTTTAAGAAACTAAGATGTGTTATCTCTGGATGTGATGCGATGGGAGTAAGACAGATTCGCAGTACTAGTGCAATCAGTCAATTGCCAATCCGCCTGCTAAGCGTGGCTATTATGAGCAACTATTTTAATGGACGCCTTCTTAGCGTTTATTAAAAAGTCCTTCGTCCAGCAGTGGACTGCTAAAGGCTGTTTATGATGATGAATCAATATGTTCGAAAATAATTTATTGTCTGCACTTGCAACCCTTTCAACAACTAATTGATTTATAATAAGGATGTTTGTATTATATAGATGTAATTTATAAAAAAAACTGCCTCCGTAGCCTAGTGGTAAGGGCCTGTGCTTTAGAAACCGGAGGTCGTGGGTTTCGAATTCTGCGGGGATTCAACAAATTTTCATTGTCGTTTCCTAGCTGGTTAGGGCAATTTAGGCCGACCACCCAATTTTCTGAAAAGTAAGATAAGGTGGGCTCATAAAACCAATCTGCATTAGACCAGCGTGGTGAGATACGGTCCAAAAGCCCCCTAATGAAGAAAGCGTGCGTTAGGTGAGGGCCTATGACCAGCAGTGGATTAGCACAGGCTGATGATGATGAATTTTAAAAAAGGGAGCTCATCGAAATCAATGGTAAATGGACATTTATAAGAGCTCAAAACATCATCGAACAATCAAGAAAAACACGAAAAAAATGTCCTCATAGTCCCGAAGATCTTAATTTCTCATTGATGTTAATTGACAATTTTGTTTATATTTACGACATATTAATCGAAACTTTGAATATGACATCAATGGAAAACACTACTAATTTTTATTAGTTCAAATAGGAAAACCACTTGAAATTATAAAAGAATATTTAATGATTAAATTAAATAATTCAATGATTTATGATATATTGGTTCAATACCCGATATGGTAATCACCGAGTTATCCTTGGTGGAGCTATTATAATTCAAAGAAGAACCCGATATGGTAACCACGCAGTGAAATAATATTCATAGACTAAATTAATGGAGAAGAAAGTTTTTTTTCTATTTTTGATTAAATCAAATTCAATACGCAAAGCAAAGCAGTGAAGTTTTGTAAGTACATTGTTTAATAATTGCACTCAACTTATCATACCGATTACTTCGATTTTGACATCGTGTTTGTATGAAATATGAGTGGGTTTTTTCTTTATTTTTTAGGCCGATAGAACTCTCATTCATTTCGTCTAGAACCAGAATAAATAGTGCTATTGCGGTCAAGGTTAACGAGTACACTTTTATTTTAAGTCTATTCTCCAAGTTGAACTAGTTCTAAAACTAACAGCGATTAACTTATATTCACTGCTGCATCATCAGCCTGTGTTAGCCCACTGTGTCAGGCCTCTCCGGCTGTTTCTGGACCATATCCCATCGCTGGTCCAATGAGGGTTGGTGGGTGGACCGACTTTACATGCCCATCCGATGCATGGATCATCTGACTTTTCAGAGAATTGGGTGATCAGGCCCAAATTACACTAACTGACTAGGAAACAACAATGAAAATGTGTTGAGTCTTCGCAGGGTTCGAACCCATGACCTCCGGTTTCTAAAGCACACGCACTTACTATTATACCTACTCTAAATTTTCAGTTATGTTAGCCAGACTCGTATTAGCTAGGCGTTATTTTGATAACTCTGTTCCTTTACGAGAACCCATCACGTGGTCTATTGCTCACTAAATACAAAAAAATATTATCATTTTACAGGTCACTTTTGTGGTTAATAGTGTTAAATAACAAAAGTTCCGAATAATATCATAACAAAAAATCCTATACTAGTGACGCATTATTCTTAGAATACAATAAGAAACAACACCTTGTGCTTGTTGCTAACAATAACTAAACATCAAAACATATTATTGCTTAAGTATAGGTCATCTTTTTTTGCTAAACAAAGGGCAATTTTTTACTACGAATAAATCTACATACTTTGAAAAGGTGCTTTAAAATTCATTTAATAATGACAACACTGAAACATTGAAGCAGCGTCTTTCATCCAATTCTTGAAAACAATTTGAAATTGAGAGAGATAATATGTAGGGTCAGATTGGAGGGTCTAAATTACTTTGGAGGGTCATAAATGGGAATGAGTGAATGAATGAGTGAAATACAGATTATCTCTCTGGTAAGTATGTACGGAACTTGTAGTTTACACTCTGAATTAACGCGAGCATTGTAACCTAAGGCAACGGGGTATCGTTCTTATTAATAACTTTCTGTTGCTTACGCGAATACTATACATGATAAGCAAAACAATTATACGGATTTAAACACGATTAATTACTTTACAATTGTTTAAAATTATGCTCGACGTTTCAAACTCTTCCCAGGGTCCGTTTCTAATTTGTTTAATTAATTACATTTAAAATGACAGTAGCCAAATTAACACTGACATTTGGATGCCCAATATCTTAGTCGGTCCCGTGACAATGGACCCAGAGAAAGGTTTGAAACGTGGGGTATAATTTTAATTAATTGTAAAGTACTTTTTACGGAATTCATCGCGTTGATTTTACATATTAAATTCCCGACGTGGAAGGCGTGGAAGCGGCCGTGGTCACGGGTAGACGGGGTGTCTTCCTGTCTTGAACCAATCTATAAGACAAAATATATATGAGACAAAACATGATTATTAACCGACTAAAACTTAATTAATTTATTGAATACTACAGAATTGAATAAAAGGACTGGTCTGGCCGTGGTCTACCCCGTGACCACGGCCGCTAGAAAGTGTTCGAAACGCCGGGTATTTAAAAAATAAAGTAAACGCGACAAAATCCGTAAAAAGTCCTTTCATTCAATAATGTGTAGTGTTCGCGTAAACCAAAGAATTAATTAATTGAAAGTAATTAAACGCGCATAATATCAAAAAAAATTGTAACATATCTTATATCTCTAAGTGTCAGTCTACTGATAATAACGCCATACGTGCGACGTCATTTAATCGTTATGGTTACTTTGTTAAAATTTATTCCAACTGTAATTTGGCTAAACTATCCTAAAAATAACGCTATCTTTATGGCAACACAGTAGAAACTATAAACCCGTAATTGAACCTCAAATAAATCAGGCCGCTTGCTATAAATAAAAAAGATATGACAGGACGCTCTTTTATTTTATTATTTCTGCTCGAGTAAGTTGCCATTTTATTAGCCAGTGGTTATAATTGATGTGGGATAAAAAAGTGGAATTTTTCGCCCATCCAGTTTTATCAAGTTTTGCATAAACGTGATCACGTGTACACAAACTCTTAATGGCTAACCATGTTGAAGAAAAAACCTTATAGTGGTAACATAAACGTGCCTTGCGCCATATTTTTTAATTTACTTTAGCATTATGGGTCTCGGTTATGGTTTCAAATTATGGACAAAAATTATAGGTTTTGGATTCATGAATTATTAATAAATGTTTTATTTGCGAAAATTAGATGTTTTTATTGGCATTCCATCTATCGCAATTTTAGAGTAAACTTAGAGGAATACGTCTAAAATATTTAGAAATATTGGTTCTAGAAGCTCCTCAACCCACGCCGTATAGCTTTAGTAACATTTCTTTAATCGAAATATAATGATAAAAACATAATTAAACAAATGGATCGATACAGATAAAAATATATATTGAAGTGAAACTTCTTTATCGGGGTTGGAAAAAAATTTAGTGTAACATTTTTTCGTTACGCGCCATCTTTTTTTTCCGTTACGCGCCATCTTTTTTTGATTCTAGGGTTATGAATTGTTTATATTTAGCTTAGTTAACATTTCAGTAACAAATTAATTTTATTTTAGGCATTTTTGGAGCGCGTTATTAACATATTTATACAAATTTTTAAAAGCGTTTTGCGACAGCGCCACCTAGTGGACGCATTAAGCATCTATTTAGACATTCTATTGCATTGAAACTTACATTTTTGAAATCCAGGTGGCGATTGCATCGACTTCCATAAGAGCACCAACACGTGGGCGTGATCATGTTATTAATTTTTCAAGTTTTCAAGTTATATATTGTACTTTGATAAATTATTTTTTCTTTTGAAAAATAACGTCATAAAGAAGTTTCACTTCTTACGAGTGTACGCTAATACAGGCACACATTTTTATTTTATTTTAATTGACGTATTCAATAAAACTCATTGATGGCTTAAAGTTGAAAACATTATTAACTGGTCATTGACCTACGAAAATTACCCGAAATGAGCTCATAGTAAAAAAAAGCGTAGTGATTAATGTTTAGTGGCGGCTGTCTATTTTCCCGTGGACACCATGAGAATACCACCGAATAGCACCTGAAGCTTAAGTAAGCTTAAACTTAAGTTATTAAATTATATTCATATAGAACTTAAGTATCAAATTCTATATTAACATTTATCTTTTTTCCTTAACGTATGTTGCTAAGTTTGAGCCTCTACATTATACGAAACATGTAATGACGTTGTACGTAAAGGCGCGTATTTGTAAATTAGTTGATAAGTTAATGTCAGCTCAATACTTTCCACCAAATAAACCTTCACGTTTTTAAGTTACTATGATTGATTAAACAAAAAAAACCTATCGCATTTCATCCAGAATGTTCCTGCTTTAACGCTGTTCTAGCTTATTACCCCTAGCGGCCTGATCATCATTATCATCGTCGGCATGTGATAGCCCACTGCTGGACATAGGCCTTCCCTAATGGATGCCACAGCTTCCGATCTTCGGCTATTCTCATCCAGGTAAGCGGCTATCTTTTAGCGGCCTGATCTGGTAGGATATAACCCGTGGCTGTCTGAGGAGTAGCACTGGATGTTGGGCTACTCCAAGGGAGCTTAAGAAAACTGATTATATGCAACGGAGAATAAGATGGCGGATGGATGGCGGTAGACTCCTTCCGTCACTTAGTTGGACGACACCGGAAATTTGACAAACGTGTAAGAGGACGAGATATTAGGAACGGATTCATTGATATCTTTACAGCATTACATCAAAAGGGAGTGAAGCACTTCTAAGATAATTTTCTTCTGAGCCTCCCAGTTCCTGGGTGGCAAATTTGGGAAGAATATTGAGCCCAGGGGCGCAGAGCGCGTATTTTTCACGTGATAAAAATTAATGCGGGCTTTGACACGAAAAAACGCTGCCGTGATGGAGCAATAGAAGGATTGGGGAAAATTTTAAAAGCGTTTCCGTAAACAGCAAACGAATAATGTGATGGTACACATTATGATATAATTTTTAATTTTTAGGCTTTAGAAAAGTTCTCGTTGTTTTAATTTGCGTATTGTTCAACTACCGCACTATTGACGTACTTAATATATCAGATATTTTTCTAATACTACAGTTTTATTCTTTTTTTAACATAGAAGTTCAATTTATCATTTTAACAACAACTATTCTGCCAACATTTAAAAGTTTGTAAGTTGAGATAGAAAAAAACTATTTAACTACATTTAACATATTTAAACAGGATGTAATAAACCAAAATCTTCATGAACAGCCATAATAAATTATAATATTTTTTGTACAAAGCTGAAAAAACTTAGGTACATAGCATCGCACACCGTACTTCCAAATTTACATATATAACGGTATGCTAGACTTTATGTGCGCAAACAGAAAAAAAACTGCGCGCGTACAAAGTACACATGTCAGAATAAAAACTTTTTGGCAAAAAAAATAAAAATAATAAAAGAGAGAGAATAAAAATTATTAAGTTATAGTAAAAATACCTAACCTTCATTTAAATTTATACAAAAACATTGTAAATTAATTAAGTACTAAAGAAATTTTTTATTTAAAATAAAATTTTCTTTAGAAGAATTTATTAAATCTTGTTATTTTATATTTTATACAAATTAATTCATTGAAATATGAAACTAGTCCATTGAAATGATACAATTTAGGACCGAATATTGCACTTTTTTAAAAACAAAATATTTTTGGAACATATGTGACAATGTAATTTTTTGCTCTTGATTAAAAATTAATTAAGTTATAGGCAAAAACGTTTGAAAATTTTATTAAGCTTTTTCTTTTGCTCAATAAATTTTTTTAACTGCCTCCGTAGCCTAGTGGTATGGGCGTGTGCTTTAGAAACTGGAGCTCGTGGGTTCGAATCCTGCGGAACACAACAAATTTTCATTGATGTTTCCTAGTCGTTAGGGCAATTTGGGCCGATCACCTAATTGTCTGAAAATAAGATGATCCATGCGTCGGATGGGCATGTAAAAGTCAGTCCACCCACCAACCCGCATTGGACCAGCGTGGTGGGATGCACTCCAAACCCCCCAATGGAAAGGGGTGTATTAGGGGAGGCCTATGTCCAGCAGTGGACTATCACAGGCTGATGATGATTTTTTTTATAGATTTCTTAAAAAAGTCACCTCAGGCCAATCTTGTAGAAGATCTTTATAAGAAAATTTTTTTTTTAGTTTTTTTGAATTTCATTAATCTAAAACGCTGTTGAGGGGCTCCATAGTTAACATAAGAAACTTGTCGAAAAAAATGTTTGAGTAATGTTTTTGAATGTAAATATATTCTTACAATTTTTTTGTTAAATTACTACAGCTTTACGAATTCATGCCTAACTCCTCTCCCTGCCATCTTTTACTTCCCTTTTTACGTGGTATCCCAAGTAGGACATCCTCGAAGTCATAATATTGTTAATAACTTATTATTATTTGTTATTAGCAATAACTAATATTATCTAGCGACTCTAATTGACTTTTCTTCGTCGGTGCCATAGCTTTACCTCAGAATCTACATGAACGTCAAATTTAAAAGTTTTAGGAATGACGGAATTTAATATAGGTGTCATAATCGGAAGTTCGTCTTCACATTCATTTCCTCACATAAACTTAGATATTTGCATATTTCGCCAGAACAGTGGATCCATGCTGTGGAGAATTTCGAGCCCGATTGTCTGCAGCCACACATGCTTCCACGGTTTCCTTCGCATCTGCAGATTAATTAATTTCATGAGTTCAGGATACTGGAGGTTTGTAAGCTTATGCCCGGCTTATTAGCGACATTAAAATTCGCCATGAAACTCTGTTCACCTTATATCTAAGAGAATATTCAAAAGCAACTCCTCTTCTTAAATTAGTTGCCATTAAAGTAACTTTTAACTAAAATTTCACTAGTTTAAAGTAACTTTAACGTTCCCTGAATTAAGAACACCAAAGCGCGTATCGGCTTTAAGAAAAGCTTAAGGTTTACCATGCAAAAAGTAAAGACGACCATTCAAAAGGTAATTTTGTTTATACATATGTCTATATTTGTTCGTTCATGAATATACTTGAAATATAATGCCAATTATATAAAAAGTATTGATAGTGTACAAATACAAATTTAATCAAAGTTTTTTATTTATATACACTTTAAAAACTAATTGTACATAGGCGGACTTAATGGCATAGAAACTTCCAGTCAACCTTAAGATTATAAATGAGGATATGCACTGATAAGATAAAAAAGAGAATGATACGGTTACATATAAGTTAAACATATAAATAAAATAATATATTTTATGATATAGATATTTATTCACATAAATATACATTTAAATATATACATAATTATATATAGTATTATTCATACAAATTACCAAATATTTATATACATGACGACAATATTATGTTATATTTTGCAGATCTTTTGGTGGTCTTTGGTTTTTTTTTTAAAAGCAATATAACTTAAAAGTTAACTTTTTAAAAAGTAAACTAAAGTTATGATCAACTTTAATGTCAATCATTGCTTTCAATAATCTTCATTTTTTAACTATATTTACAATGAATTGCTATAGTGGGTTATTGTTATATTGTCTCTATAACATCATTGTTAGAAAATTATCTAATGGAAGCACAATTTGTTCAAACAGTACTTAAATCCTCTTTTATTAGCAATGTTCATAAAATCAAATTTTATAGAATACTATCAGAGATACAATACGAAAAATACAATATCGCGAGCGTCGATTTCCAGACCCAACGGGGTTCCCGTCGTCCAACCTTACCCACCACACATGTAGGGATAGCACACACTCACCTGTAGTTCGCCCTCGCTTACGAGCACAGCGAAACACACACACCGCGTACACTAGATACACCCGCGATCCAGGGCGGTTCTCACCACCCCCAGCAATCGATTAACACAGTCACCAGATCATCGGCGTCCCGGTTCGTACACTGATCGCCGACGATCCTTGTTATAGTTTGTAGGGACGGAAGCTTCCTGCGGAGTCCGTGTTAGATGAAGCTTACCAAAGACATGAGTCTGGAAGCATAACGTCAAGGTTCACAATGTTCATGACAAAATATCGAATGCAAAATCTGTATAAATGAAGTAACAACAATGTTTTATTGTTATATAACAGATTTATTGGCAAAATTACATAGCCTATTAACACGTGACATTTAACAACTTGACCTCATATATTTAAGTAAATATTTTTGTTGTGTTCTATAATAAACAAAAACAATTTTTTGCCGGCTAACAATAACGGAAACAAAAAGTGAACAATTCAAAGATTAATTCTAATGTGTAGAGAACAAAAAACAGTAAGAAAAAATATAATAACGCACATAGGGTAATTCCCGCGAGTTAATACTTGTCATCAGGCTAATTGTCATAAATTGTATAATTTCGCTGAACGGAATAAAAAAAACAGATCTTAATTACATTGCAATTATTGCGAGTTGCTGCCATTAAAATTTCTTCTCGGTAAAAGATACAAATACCGTGACAATGTCAAATTACAATTATAACTCTAAACAAATAAAACTTTCGTGAGTCATTGTACCAATAATTTATTCTATAAACATGTAAACTCCCGTGAAATGCAGTGCAAAGCGGGAAGCGACCATGAAGTTATCCCACTCGTCCTGATAACTACTCCGATAGGTTCGAAACCTTTTTTTCTTATTGCCTACGCAGGCAGTCGAGCAGTCAAACTGATGGGAAGTGGTCACTGACGCCCATAGACACTGGCAATACTAGTGATATCACCAACGCGCTGCCTACCGTAAGACATAAGGTGTTAAGTCCCGTTTACCCAGTAAATACACTGGTTACGATGCCATTCAAACCGGAACACAACAGTGTTTTCACATTACTGCTTTGCGGCAGAAATGGGCACCGGGCACAGACGGTCCCCTGTAAATAAGGGACCTACCACCCGTGTATAGAATACAATAATAACTTTATTAGAATTAACATAACGCTGTGGCTGTTTAGACTGGGGTTATGAACACAAATCTGTCACAAGCCAATGGCGCCAGAATCAAAAGTGCTCTTATAGGTAAACCGCGGCCATTGTTAATACCAATAAGACTGCTTGACTTTTGGCGTTAACTATATAGACCCGTCCCAGCTTTGCATGGGTGGATTTCTAACAATTTTAAGTATCTGTAATTTAATTGTAATTTCACTGTAATATACCAACATTCGGAATAAATGTGTAGGCGCAGCGGTTTCACCCGCGTGATCGTAATTGGTTATTATCCTAATTACACATTATTTATTTGTAAGATTTTTAAACACCGGAATAGCTTACTTCAGCAAAAGGCAATCTTGTTTTATATTTTGAACAAGCTGTCACCTTTCAATTGGATAAATTTAACGTCCGCGGGGTTTATTACTACCAACTGTATAATATAATAAATGAGGTGTTTTAATTGTATGAGCCTATCATTAAACACAAAGTTTAATGGCTTTTATTTTAATAATTCTGACCTTCATCCCTCGTTTTGGACCCCTAGTTCTTCCCCGTAAAGTTAGAAGCTACAAAATTCCAAAAAAAACACTACTAATGGCTCGTTTCGAGTATCTAGATACAAAATTTTATCGTTTTGTGTTCATCAGAGAAAATTCCAAATAACTTTTCATCCCCTATTATATTGACCCTTTTGTTGCAATAATTAATACCCTATGTCCTTTCTTGGAATCGGGTCTAACTACCAAAATTTCATCGACTACGGTCCAATGGTTTAGACAGTAAAGGCGAAAACAGATAGACAAAAATTATTACTTTGGCATTTATAATATTTGTAGTGGATTATTTACACCAAATGACCATTTTAAATTATTGCTATTTTTCATCTCAGGCGCATACATAATAATATAGCCGTTAAATAAATAATCAGAAGTATAAAACACCCATCAATTGCTGCTTGTAACAAGTCTTATTCCAAAAATATACACTTCTATTATTATATGTCATCCATATATCTTATGGTATTTATTATAATGCGCTTACAACATGTAGTAAAATGCTAAGCGATTTGCACTGTCTGGGATTGATATGAAAAAATAGGTTTCCCATATGGTACGCCTCGTATAACAAGAAATTAGACGAGCTGTAAGTAAATATCTTATTTATAGTAATAGAATGAATACGTGCTATATGTTTATTATTTATGTAGTATGTATGTAAATATATAAAAAGGAAAAAACAAATAATGACAGTTTTATTTGTAAACTCCCCAAAACAAATACTACCAAGTTTTATAAAGAATATTTTAACTCGTAAGTCCTTAATAATTAACTAATAAATTACTTGTATTTACATTATAAATAAATTAGTAATGATAAAAATTCAAAATAAAAAAACTGATTGCTGAGACTCTTGTTGGTCTTGTCTCATTTAAGACAGGTCAAACTTTAACAACCCGGTAACTTATAAATGTATGGAGCTAATTCGCTTTTAGTATAAGCACAAATCTTAGTGGTTATTTTATGCCATATTTATGAAAATTCTGTAATTTACGTTTGTTTAATAATAAATAAAAAAATGTTTGGCTGAAAAACCGGTATACAGGCGAAAGTATACGTGATAACGTCTTTTAGTGATAGAATGAATGAAATGTGAATATTTATTCGTATAGTAAGTAGAAGGATCAATCCTCTTCTCTTTCTCTCTCTTTCACTTAAGCTAACTTTTCCTTATAGTTGCGTATGGAGAGAGTTACGTGAGCGGCGGTGTGACACAGCTTTCGGGAGTGCCTCTCTATGATGTACCAATTTATAAGACGTCTTCACATCAAAAAAAAGTGTGTGTGCACTTATTTACACGCGTAAGACAATATACCTACTTGTTTGTAGTAACAAAATGAAAATGTTTTAAAAAAAAATTCTTTCCCCTTATTCAACATGTAGAAATAAATATCGAGAATAAACTTGTCAATTGACTATGATTAACTCCCGGGTGTCGGTTTTTCGTGACGGTGTGCGCGTGCGTCGTATAAATTTACTCGCATATTTCTCCTCCAACGCTCCAAAAGAATTACATTATCAGCCTGTGATAGTCCACTGGACATAGGCCTCCCCTAATACACCCCTATCTATTAGGAGGTTTTTGGACCGTATCCCACCACGCTGATCCAATGAGGGTTGGTGGGTGGACCGACTTTTTACATGCCCATCCGACGCATGGATCATCTTACTTTTCAGACAATTAGGTGATCGGCCCGAATTGCCCTAACCAACTAGGAAACAAGAATGAAAATTTGTTGATTCCCCGCAGGATTCTAACCTATGACCTCCGGTTTCTAAAGCACACGCCCTTACCACTAGGCAACCACAATACGAAAGTATTTTGATTGATTTGAACACATCCTTATAATGGTAATCATTTACTTATTGTTTTTAAAATTATTTTAAGTTTAGGTTTGTTAGTTTTTTCTCACGAACATCTTCTAGGATCATCACGAAGTACTTATAAAGCAATGCGTCAAACGATGACATAAACATTTTTTGCAGTCATAAGGTTAAGGAGTAATAGTACTTACACAATTGCTAGATACAAACAAACAAGTATTTTTTGAACCGATGACATCTGCAAACTCTAAATGATTTTTTCGAGAAACGTCATGTTTTGACGCAATTGCCACAAACAAACAAGGGAGTGGGAAGTGAAAAGTTAAAACGTTTTCTACTACAAAAATACGTAAAATAACATGAAACTGAAAATTTCGGAAATTCAAATATATCTCAAATGTATAGATATGTGTATCTGTGATGACGATTTTGAAATGCTCATAAAGATCCTTAAATTTATTATAACATTTTCACATAAGAATGGGTGTGAAGAAGCCATTATGGCACATTCCGCGCGTGTTTCCTCCATTGATACCAAAGCGTATATTCACCAGCTCGGAGAGCAAGCGTCCATGAAGCGGATCGACGCGAAACATCGTGGAGAATTCCCCTCCTGCCCCTCTCCCGTCCTGCACGTCTGGGCCGACAACCCTATTCCCTACGAACGATGACAATTATGACGACATCAGCGTCTGTACGGAATCGGATAAGGAGGTCGAAGTGAATCCTAACCCGGAACCCGATAACGGCTTTAAAACCGTCAAATGCGACTTGACCCTCGCGGGCCTCTTCTCTCCGGGTGTGTTGGAGCACCCGGACCATCGCTTTAGGTGCCGTGCCAGAGCAAACAGAACGGCATCCTCTCTTGAGCCCTTCTTTGGGCGGCGGACACCTTTGCCAGCCGCCCAGGGGTTCAGTGTCAGGGGCAGGATGCGCGCGTAAGCCACTCTTCGGCGCCCTGGCCTTCTTCTGCTGATAGCCAGGGCTGTTGCCCTGGCTATCCGCTCCCATCACCTGCCCCAAGCAGGTTGCCACTCCCTCGATTTTCTAATCGAGCCAACGAACCCCACGCGTCCATCCCACCGATCCAAAGCATCCCCCGCTCCACACTCTGCCTCTCCCCTCTCCTCCCATGCGCGGCTTCCTGTAGGGTAAAAGCCCCCTCTTATACACACAGATTCGCTTGGCTATGTCAAATAATAAATAAAACAAAACGGACATTAAGGACTGACGAGAAGATGACACAGTCCGAAGACGGGGGGTAAGAAAAAAGACGGAGCTTGATCAGTGATTCGCCCTGCTCAAAGGAGCGTTGAATAACACAAATCTGCTCACGGCCCTGAGACATGAGTTGAGTGATATAAGTGACATATTTAAAGAATCATTCTTAGCAATGTTTTGTTTCAAGCTTTCTACAAATTTTGATACATCAAACATTCAAACTTTTCCATTTTATTTCTTTTATTTACGCGATTATACATATCAAATCCACTTATTTATGGTATTTTTCGCTTACTAAATATATTTTATTCCGACGTTTCGGATTCTTAGCATCCATGATCACGGGCAGACTAAGTTGGTATATGCCTGTATCTCTATGTTTCGAAAATCCGTCAGTTTTTATATATAAAAATTGAAATATCTTTCCGATTTGCTTTAATTTTAATGTTGGTTGGACAAAAAGTATTTATGTTGTTCTTCGGTTTTGTAGTTTTTTTATACACTGCGTTTTATTTTTAATATCAAAGCCATCACTTAAAAATGTATTGAACTAGTCCTGTTGCAGAGTATTATCAATATTTTTAATAGTTTTGCTTTGTCTATGTCAATTTTTAGGATAGAAATATATATTTTTGTTATATACGATATTGATAGTTTGAGCTATAGATTAACTGCACTATTTTTCTTATAAATTTCATTACTTTTTTGGTAACGTAAAATGGGGTGAATAGAAGCAGTTTTAGACTTTGAGTCAGTTTTTTATATCCTTTTAAACTTTAAAATAGCAAAAAACATAACTTTAATCATGGAAGAAGATTCAATGTTTCAAACAATAAAATGTCTTTTTATAGTATAAATATTGCAAAATATGCAACCGTCGACATATCCAAAAATATTTTGTACGTACGAGCGAACCCCAAATTTTTGCCATTTTAAATACGCATTCAAATTGAGAAAGAAAAGACGTTTATGATTGTAATCTTTATTGATTTATACAAAAAACACTCCTTTTATGTTCGTTACGATACACAATTAGAACATATAATATGCAGTCTCTCATGCATTAATAAATAGAACGAGTTACATATAATAAAACTAAAATCTAAACAATTGGTAAACTCCATACGAATATTTTATTAGTGAGAATATTTATCCCAATAAAAGCAGTCTTAGATTAAGAGTATAGTAACATTTATAAATAGCTAAACCGAATAGTCTTTCCTTCCTTTAAGGAGATGATAAAATGACGTCAATGCATGCAGCAGTCGATCATCTACGGACAATTTCATAATCTTAATTTCAAATAAATATCCTATAAAGGTTGTTTATCCATTTAAATAAATTAACACAAACATAAGTAATTACAATTAGAAAATATCGATTGGAGAAGCTATACAAGAAGACATCATTAGGGTTTAAAAAAGTACAAAATACTTTTCTTCGGTACAATATATATATTACACACATTTTGGAATAAATTAATTAAGCATTTTTATGACAATCTGAATTATTCAAATTAAACATAACAAAAAAAATACTGTCCTCCATTTCTTTTCTCTTTCACCTTTCTTATCTTTGCCTTTAGTTTAACGGAG
This sequence comes from Lamproptera curius, assembly GCA_029286875.1. Classification (NCBI taxonomy): domain Eukaryota; kingdom Metazoa; phylum Arthropoda; class Insecta; order Lepidoptera; family Papilionidae; genus Lamproptera; species Lamproptera curius. The sequence goes on along the minus strand of JAGSMT010000027.1, from coordinate 2,734,233 downwards.
TTAGACAGGGCATACATGTCATCACAATAACCCTTAGAAATAAAGCAATGTTCATATGAAGTTGTAATTAGTTAACTGTCTCCGAGTAATTGATACTTGACAACAACTCAACAATAAGAAAGTTAAATGAAGCTGGGACATTTTCATCGGTTACTTATTGACATGTATTCTGTGTATTTTGGCAATTAAAAAATACATAGAGATAAAGAAACAGTCCATTGAATAGCAATATTTTGTAAATCAGAATTTAAATCTTAGCAACTAAAAAAAAATATAACCTGACAGTTTATAATTAACAAATAGAAATATTTTCATAAAAGTGTATACAAAAAATGCATCAATAGCCTCAACCATCCAGATGTTACACTAAATTGAAAAAGAGAAACTGAATTTATAATTTTTATTCTTTTAAGAGTTCCTTTTACCAAATGTTAAAAATTATGTTACACTATTTATATGTCAGCCAAATCAGGTGTAAATTATTTGTAAGCCATTTGCGGATTTTATTTTGATATCTTTATATCTTTTTTTTGGATAAAAGATAAATTGAAGAGGTTTTTTTCAACATGGCCTTTTTAAGATCATGTTATGATTATAAAATATAACCTAGAAATAATTAAATTAAACCAAAATAAATTATTTCTTTGATTTCACTAAATACCATTACATGATCATTTATGCCTTTAAATAAGTTATTAATATTATTGCCATTATATTACGAGGAAATATTTCATTATGAGATTCCTGATAATTAATATCTACTTGGTAATTAACTAAATTACTTTAGTGTGCTACTTATTTTTAGGCTTAAACTTAGGTGACCAGTATAAATACTAAATAATCAATCGAATATTAAATTAATACCCTATAATTATTAGAGATACAATTAAAGATATTGGTAAATAAAATTTTAATTGTTGATCTCACATTTGGTGCATAAATTAACTTCTATATTGTCATGGTGTTAAAGAACAAGAAGAAATAAAGGTTTTTAAAATGGTATTGAGTTAATGAGGTGAACTTAAATCAGATATAAACAAAAACTTTATAGATGGCAATTAAAAACAATACAGCTTTTATAAGAAAATAGTTTTTTGTAGGAAATTTTAAATAAGATATGGGCATTTTGTCTATGAGTATTTTTATATATTCATCATTGATTTTTGACAAGTTTAAATATTGGGTATTGGGATACAAATGACAGTTTTCAATACAGTAACTATAATATTTTTATACATATTATAGTATAACATATGCAATATCCTTCTTTCGAGAAAAAGTTTTACGTTATTTAAGAGAGTCTCTTAAACTACTGGGAATTCATAAATATAGTATATTTGAGATCTAAACAATTTTTGACGATAGCTTGTATAGACGTTTGTTTATACATATATATATATATATATTAATTTATAAGAAACTATTTGTCAATTTCTCATCGATCTCTATTAAATTTTTAGGAAGTACATTTGTTTTATGAATAAAACAGTATTTAGCGGCTGAAACCAATCACATCATGTTTACAAAGCCTATAGTTTTAAACTCTTTACGAATTCTAGGTATTACTTAGGTCTTTCATAACATGTCTAAACCTATCATCGCTAAATATACCTGCTTTCGCATCTATTTATGGGTACACGTTATACTGACTACCAGAAAGTTAAGTTTATAAACTTTAAAGTTATTTTTTTGCGAAAAGAACACATAAGTCTATTATCAAAACCATAGTGAAATCTGTTTCATTGATGTTTTAGATCCAGTGTTGCTATAGTCTCCTAAAACTGTGAACTAAACGAATGCAGTAAAAGAAAGCTTACTCTTTGCCGTGCAAAAAATATTCACCTTTTTATCTGACCACCTTCACCTCAACCAACGAAAATTGGATGGTAGTGAACAACGTAACCATATCAACGAAGTGGCATCATTCTTTTTGCCTTCATTAATGATTTTTTACCTTATGTTATTCACTAAGAGACAAATACTTTACTAGTGGTAGGTCCCCTTTTAGTAGGGCACCGTCTGGGTTGGTACCGCCGCGGTGGTTGGTAGTGTGAAAACAGTGCTGTGTTCCGGTCTAAAGGGCATCGTGGCCAGCGTATTTTCTGGGTAAACAAGACTTAAAACCCTATGTCCAACGGTTGGTGATACCACTAGTATTGCCGATGTCTACGGGCGTCGACGACCACTATTCATCAGGTGGCCCGACTGTTTGTCTGTCTGCGTAAGCATTAAAAAACAGCACCTTATATACACGCTATACGTTGCTATGGGTTACATAGTTTACAAAAATTCTGTATTTTATTTGGCTCAGTTATCCCAAATGTATGATGTACTTCAAGATATTTCTATAATTGCATCAAAAGAACGTATTTGCCACTTTACTGCTTTCGACAACAGACAATCATTCACTGCATTTAATAGCACATGTTTTAGTATATAATCGGACTACGCCAAAGTTATCGATTTATATAATAAAAATGGATCGCATTTAGCTAAGCGCCTCTAACAGCCGAACCGATTTTTAAAACTCTTCCCTTTTTTGTGTTTGTCACTATCTAATAATTCAATTCAATTCAATTTCAAAAAGATCAAAAGTTGCATAGAAAATTTAAAAAAATGGTAAAATAAAAAATAAGACAATTAAACAATGTGATACAATAGAGTTACGCCGCCGGGGCACCCATAGCATTATAATAAACTTAAATAAATCATATAAATATTAGATAATATCAAAGTTTCACTTCAGTCACTAGACATTTTCTACTTTTCTTATTATATTTGTCATCTTTCTGAGAGAGAGATTTTGCCGCTGTGGAAACGTATACATTTAAAAACTATAATATCTTCTTAAGTCGAACTGGTTGGCGCCAAAATGTCGAGCACTCCTATTGGTTAAACATCACGTGACAAAACTAACATGGCTGCGATCCACCAATAAGGACGCGTTCGCTTTTGGCGCCATTCGTGTTGAGATTGGACAATATTTATATGTATGGTATCTTACTTGCTTGGGCATATTTATTTGAGTGGTTTGTTCACAAACATTGCACACATCGACTGGTACGAGGCAGTCAGCATAGCCTGGATTAACGGAGACCAAGATGGTATAAGTCACTACAACTGATAATACGGTACGTATTACCAGTTGTCCAGAAAGTCGTAACCGGTCTTCGGCAGACTGGAACCTTCGGTTAAGGTCTCGGTGGACTGGAAGTCGGTTCCTGATGAAGCCTGACTCGACGAGAGCAGACCGCGGTTCTCCTCGGATAGATCTGGAAATGTCATACGAATACGATCAGAAAATTATCATCTTCTTTACCATATCAGTAAATCAAGGTCCTCCGTAGCCTAGTGGTATGGAATTGGGCTTTAGAAAGCGGAGATCGTTGTTTCAAATTCTGCGAGGACTCGATAACTTTTTATTGGTGTTTCCTAGTTGGTTAGGGCAATGCGGGCTGGTCACCCGATTACTTGTAAAATAAGATGATCCATGCGCCTTATCTCTCTCCGGTCGTGTCGGTTATCCGTCCCATCGGGCTTTGAGAGTATAAAGGAATAGGGAATATGTACATGCCACCTTAAGTACAACCTTATAGACCATAATCCAAAAACATTTAACTTAAAAAAAGTATATGTATTCAGGCAGGTCCCAATTCAACAATAATTAAACGACCCTAATCCTGATTATGGACTACTAGAATAAAATATATCTCGATTAAATAGATTCTAATGGTATATAGATGAAGCATTCTCTCTAATTTCATAAAACTTAAACCATCCAAAGTCAATTTCTTGTTCGATCAAAATAATCAAATAGAAACGTATACGATTCTGCGTAAAATGTTCGGTATCGGCGATGATTTTAAACGATCATTGCGCAATATCCATTATAATTCACGGCACGCGATGATTTCCGCACAAACAGTAATGTGCGTCGGACATACTAAATGTTACGGCGTTAGGCTGAATGCACACTGGGAATCAATAATGCACGATTCCCAATGTGAGTTCAAATTCATAGGAAGGAATTTTCCGTTGCTAACTAACTCAAAATTAAAAACAACACTAAAACAGCTAAGCAATTAAAAGTTACAGATTACAGACGAAGGGATAGACAATATACATAGACAGACACAGAATTTTAGGTGTCACAGCCATAACCATGGAATCGACGCTATTGAGAGTGAAGATAAAAATTGCTTATTTAAACTTTATGATGAAGATATCAACATTAATAAATAACACCGGTTGAAAATAATATAAAGATTCTAAAGCGAACATAGCTTTAGCATCTTAATTGCATCAAGAAACGCGTTATATAAAATTCGGAACCATATCGATTTTACGTCACTTCAAACGATTTACTCAACTTCTTGCACCCAATCCATACAGATCCACCTGAATAACGGTTTTTACGCAGAGCGACTGGCATCTCACCTCCGCAACCCAAAGGGTAAACTGCATTCTAAGGCTCATTTTCTATTAAACGATTTACTCAACAATTGCCACAAACTACCATAAGATAATACGACATATCCATCTCGTCTTAGTGATAAAACTTGATATACAATAATCGGTCCACCGACCAACCCGCATTGGACCAGCGTGGTGGGATACGGTCCACACCCCCTAATGGATAGAGGAATATTAGGGGAGGCCTATGTCCAGCAGTGGACTAACGAAGGCTGATGATGTATACAATAATCTTCCCAAACCGACAATAATCTGCTACAATATATTATAACAAGAGACCCGAAAAGGGTGAAAACAACATGCGTAGAACTAATATATACGGCATTTCATTTGGAAATAGGAATATTGAAAGTAAAAAAAATACTTTAATTATGACTCTTTTCTGTTCTATTGAAAAGTGCTTCAGTGTTATTTTAAATTTTATTATTGGAATGGCTTTCCCCAGGGTAAAAAGTAGCGTTTGTTACTCAAGGAGTTCTGAGGAGTAGGTCCCTTCTCAAGCTAGGGACCGACCTCAAGACGGAAGGGGAAGTCTGTGGGAGTAGCTCCGCGTACTATTTCTGCCGCAAATCAGTAATTTGTAAACGCTGCCGTCTTCCAGTTAAAAGGACACCGTTGCTAGCGTTTACTAGGTAAACGTAACATATCATGTCTCATTTGAAGACGTTGAATACGATAAACATCTATAAAAGCCTTATTTCCATACCACCGCTTTTAAAAAACAAGTGTACAATACTTTAATACACGTTTGAAAGGGCACTTGCTAAAAGTAACTCAATATGCCATGTCTAAGGGCGACAAGGGGGCTTGTCAACTTATACGGCATACGAACGTACCTGCTTCCGTAGCATAGTGGTAAGGGCGTGTGCTTTAGAAACCGGAGGTCGTGGGCTCTAATCCTGCGGGGACTCAACAAATTTTCATTGTTGTTTCCTAGTTGAGTTAGGGCAATTTGGGCTGATCACCCAATTGTCTGAAAAGTAAGATGATCCATGCGTCGGATGGGCATGTAAAAAGTCGGTCCTGCATCTTACTCTCTCCGGTCGTGTCGGTTATCCGTCCCATCGGGCTTTGAGAGTATAAAGGAACAGGGAGTGCGCCTGTGTTTGCGCGTACACTTGTGCACTATAATATCTCCTACGTTTGGCTGATCTGTAATATAGATCGGCCGCCGTAGTCGTTATCGTCTGGAGAACATTATTATTATTACTGCATACGAATACCATCACATAAGTGCTGCTCGTATAGCTTCTTAATATAACTTTAAAAGACCAACTTTATTATTTTTTCTGCTTGATCTACACATAGAAAAAACATTGAAATGTTTTGAGAAAAAATCACCGATGGATCGCGTACCACAACGCGACAGCAAAAACAAAACTATATAGTTAGAGAACGAAGAAGAGTAATTATTCATTAAGCAAGTTAAATAGTCCATATACTAAAAGGATACTTGAACACAAAATATCTTCTATATTTTAATATACAAAGATCCTATTTACGTCATAACTTTGTGAGCTCTTTCAGGTTTTAACAAAGAACCATTTTATTCTGGTATCTTTATCAACCTAACATATAGTTAATACTAACTAAAAATTTACGTAAACGAAGTCCAATTTTAACTTCGACTAGAACTAAAACGTCATTGGTCACACATCGCGCGATGATCCAATATGGCGGAAGTCGTCCAATCAAAACGCTAAGTTAAAGCTAAGACACCATCAAAGTTCGACATTACACATTGTATAAATAGTAACATACATTTTCAATTTGAGTTCGGTATAGAAATTACTAATTCATCCCCACTGTCGAATGTTTTAATAAAATAAATAAGGTAAGTAAAAAAAAATGTCCACTTGTTTATAACATCGAACATTACTAAAAGCCACGACACCCTTACAAAAATCTCGATGCCCTAACGCACTGATTAATTTTTCTTCGCTCTACAAGCATATTGACTCGACTGCATTTATAGTCAGCTCACACTACCGCCAACGTGTTCACAGTGAGCTCATTATTCAAAGAAAGGATATGCGTGATGCATTACAAATATGGTGAGATCGTGTACAAAAACTGTGCGATCGAATCGAATAGAGAAAAAGGTCGTTATCGCACTTAAAATAGGATCCATACTCCATTGTTAATTGGCATAGATATCTTTTAAGTTAATTCACTTACTCACTTAAACACGTCTTCAACACGTAATCTCTGTTGTGGACTCGAAAGCGTGTATATTCATTTAGTTTACCGTTTTAAATAAAAGTTAAATAAGCTTTAACAGACGTCATTCCAGAAATTAATATTAATAAAGTGAGTCGGTAAGTGCCAACGCAAAAAGCCTTGCAAATGGAAGCAAATTAAGAAGAAAATCGCCACGTTTTTATGTTGAGCCTGATAAAATAACTAATATGATTTAATGGTTCCCTTCAAAATGTCAATTCTAACACCAGAGGTACTAAAACTTGAATTTATTTCAACCACTAATAATTGTGAAGCCCAGGATTATGATGAACATATTGAGATAACAATAAGCAACATGATTGGTTATTCACCACCGGTTAGATTAGAAAATAAGAAAAAAGACAAGTTCATGAGCTGTTCAAGTAATATATGAAATCAATACTTAAGGATAGCAATTCGCGCGGCCCTCGTGTCGTCGTGCGTATACATTGTCAACAGACATTCTCGATACTGTTACCCATCACACACCACAGCCGCCCTAACTCTACAGTCTAGGTCAGAACCCGCCTCTACGGCAAAAAGGAAGCCTATCGAGGGTTAAGCTTAGTACCTAGACTAGATAAACATACCTAAGCATCACATCTTAAGTCGTCGATTTAGGTAAATGAGTCATCTAACTTATAGGCTGGTCTATGATTCATACTCGTGCAACGATAGCGATTCAGGATTTTAGTATCTTTAAAGTAGAGCTCGAGATTGTTTTGTAAATTGTGATTAAACGTCGTTTAATTAAACTTTTATCAAACACGTCACGCCTTTGTTATTACGAAAACGGAAACCCTTGTCCTATTCATACAACTGGTTAACGACAAATTGAAATTTAGATAAGCATTTGTTGTTTGTTCATTAATAATAATCAAACAAACGATGCTTTATCGAGTTGCTATTGTTAAAAAAAACAATTGCACTTATCGAAAGAAATACTAGGTCTTTAAATTACGTCACACACATTTCGTGATTTTCTGACTGACGGTCCTTGTCACAGCTAGTCACAATTGTGATACCCTCCCCTCTCTAAGTGTGACGTCACATATTTTACAATTATTGAATTCAATCAACAGTTCCTAAATTAGTATTGGCATTGTAGATTTAGAAATGTGACGACACGAAATTTGATCCTTGTAACACAAAGTCGCACTTCAATGACCCCCTCCCACCCCCTCAAAGTAATTTAGGGATGGTCCCTAGTAGGTATCTATTTTAAAACAATGTAACATAAGATTACTTGGGGGTAACTTTAGCTGCAACATGGGTTCATCTTTGGCTATGTCCCCCGCAATGTAGTGTCGGGCACACATAGACAAATTATTTTTTTAATTTGTAGAAGAACATCTAAATATTAACAGTATAACTTGCTTTTATATCATCATCATCATCAGCATGTGTTAGACCATTGCAGGACATAGGCCTCCCCTAATGCAAGCCTTCCCCATTAGGAGGTTTTTGGTCCGTATCACGCTGGTTTAATGCGGGTTGGTGAGTGGGCCGACATATTACATGCCTATCCGACGCATGCTGTAATATGGTTTTTAAAACCATTTACAACGCAAACATTATCTTATTAAATGCAAAAAGGAAATATTTCATGTTTTCGTTGTCATTCGTTGTCCTCTTAGTAACAATGGGTTTCATTACATAAATGAATTTCATAACTCTAAAAAGTTTGTATAGTCTTAAAAATATACGGAGGGGAAAGGTAATCCTTAAACAGTGTTTATTAATGACAAATACTATTTAATTGATATTATTATTTTATATAATAATGCAATAGGCATTATAATAGCGGTTTCTATTGTTAACACTGTTATGGAATATGGAAATGATGTTTACATCTATTATACAAAATGACGTAACATGTTATAATAGTTTTCTAATACAATAGCGATAGTTAATTAATCAATATTTATAAATCCAAGTGTTTATACAGTGTATTAAGTTTTGAAAACATTTAACGTTTTGCTGATGATGCAATGAGTATTCAAGTCATTTAATACCATTATCATCAGCCTGCGTAAATATCATCATCATCACTGCTGGACATACGCCTTCCTAATGCGAGCCTTCATGCTGTTCCATTGAGGGTTTATGGGTGGACTGACTTTTTAAAATGTCCGTCCGACACAAACGTTAACTAAGCTAAATATAAAAAAATCATAACCCTAGAATAAAAAAAAAGATGGCGCGTAACGAAAAAATGTTACACTAAATTTTTTTCCAACCCCGACAAAGAAGTTTCACTTCAAAAACATTTTTATAAACAAAAAAATAATAATAAAAGTGCCCTACGTTACTCCCTATTAAATAACCTATCTTTTAGTGAGACTCCCGTCAGAATCGAACTAGCAATTTAGAGATTATCCAGAACAAACAGACAAAAATTTAAAAAAAGAAGTTATACAAGTTAAAATCGGTTATTTTAATATTACAAACACACAATCCAATTTTATTATTAGTATATAGAAGAAATAGATAATAGGATATGAACATTTAATATCGGTCTAAAAACGAGTCTAGAAACAAAGGTCTGAGACTTCAACCGCAAACCGTTGGTTGCATATTTATCAGCCGGCGTCCTATAACTTGTTGTTTTTGTTCATAAATAAATACATCATATTGAACGTATGTTAAACAAAACCAATAACATGGTCCGCTTTGTAATGTATACTAATATTATAAAGAGGAAAGATTTGTATTATTGTGTGTATGTTTGTAATGAATAAAGTAAAAACTACTGTACCGATTTAAAATATTCTTTCATAACAAGAAAGCTATTTTATCCTTGATCGAGGTTGGCTACTATTATATTACACTATAGGAAAATCTATTATCCCAGAAATCTCAAAGTAACAGGACAGAGCCGTGGACTGACTAGTCTATCTATATTATATATATATATATATAAAAATCAATTGCTGTTCGTTAGTCTCGCTAAAACTCGAGAACGGCTGAACCGATTTGGCTAATTATGGTCTTGAATTATTTTCGGAAGTTCAGGGAAGGTTTAAATGGTAAATCATAACAAAAATTAGAGAAATTGAAAAAAAAACTATATCTTTTTACCGATATATTTGTTCACAAACTTAATTTCACTTAACTTCAGTCAGTATATTTACTACAGTTGTTAACTATCCATCAGATTCTTTTATATGTAAATTGATAAATAATATATAATTGATAAGTATGTATCTTTTATTTCTCGATTGAGGTAGTACGAAGTCTACCGGATCAAAGAATAATGAAGAAAGTTCTGACAAGCACCGAAAGGCGAATAATCCAATGAGGTTCTGGGGTAAAGACCACGTTTAGGAAGACGTAACGTCGGCTGACACACGACCAGGTGGTATGCTGTCATAAGTAGTGTCAGATTCGCTTGGATTAAGTTTCAGTAAACTTTTGAACTTACATTTGTAAATTTACACGTTTATTGGTTGAATTATTTGAATTCCTCATTGCAATTTTTTTTTACTCGTGCACCTACCTCAATATTACTTTCCCCTGCCTTAGGTTAGTTGGAAGATAATACTTAAAGCGCTAAGCTCGCGAAAAAGGCGTATGTCCAGTAGTGGAAGCTTTAAGACTAATAATGTTCTTAACAACCATTTACTACATAGGTTTTATTTTTTTTATCCTTGACGTTGTGCTCCCAGACTCATGTCTTTGGTAAGCTTCGTCTAACACAGAGTTGGCGACAAGTTCCTGTCCCCACGAACTAGCTATAGAGGCATTTGCCTAAAATGGCCGTGTGGCCTTCATTGTTAAAAATGAACACGTAAAGGTACGTGAGTTAGGCATATGTTTATGTCTCCAAGTAAAGTTAATACCTAAACCGGGACTTGACAGGACAGGCGACTGTATTAATCGGTAGCTGGGGGAGGTGAGAACCGCCCTGGAACGCGGGTCTAGGCGTGTGTGTTTCGCTATGCTCGTAAGCGAGGGCGAACTAAAGATGAGTGTGTGCTATCCCTACTTGTGTGGTGTGTAAGTCCTGACCGCCGTTGGGTCCGCAGTCTCGGAGACCCCTTCCTCGTCCAGGTCGAGGAGAACGTTTCGCGACTACATAGGTCTGAGATACTAAGATACTAAGGGTCTGAGTTCAATTGAATAGACTTATCGATAAAAATTAAAATAAAACATGACACTCACCACTGCTAGATTTGATCACACTGCTCCTATAATCCTTCTCGTACTTATCACTCTTGTGCCTATAACTGTCCGCCTCCTGCGCCTTGAAATTGGTCCTGAAGAAATTGTCCGAGGAGGCCACTATATGGGCGTTCGGTCCAGCGCCAACTAAACACTCTCTCTCCTCATCCTTACACTTAAAGTTTCCAATAAACTTGCTGATGAAACCAGTGGGTGACGTCACCTCCCTGTCGGGTTCTTTGAACGCACTCTTGAGGACATCGTGTGATTTGAGTGCGTTCTTCAGTTCGTTCACCACCTTCGAGTGAGAGAGAGCCAGCTCTGTCAGTATTGGTGGTGGAGAGGTGGACTTCTCCTCTTTGGGAGCCCTGTGCTCGCTCAATACACACAAGTTCAACTGGCTATTGGTCTGATACAGGAATGGAGCGGAGTGCTCGTCCCTGTACGTGCCGTTTTCGTCCTGGACTATCTTCATACCGTGGTCGCGGCCGAAAAAGGACATCAAATCATCCTTGCGGACGGGCGGGTCGTTCAAGTCGAACTCTAGCGAATCTAGTAACGTGTATTGGAGTGCTATCTCGGGCTTTATAATCGACTCGTTCAGGATCTCTGACTGCAATTCGAAATTCGACAAGTTATATGGTAGTATTGCTTAGATCTTGAATATAGGAAAATATTAAATGATGTTTTAAGGTGAAAAAATTTAAGCATTGTTACGTTAAGTTCGAAATTGGAAAAAAAGGGATCAGAACATATGCACAATGGTAAAAAGATACCCTTCCCATCCAAGCTGCAGAATAAGTATGGTGAAACACCAATAGTTATAATAGTATGTATAGCTCACCCTGTCTCAACTGTCTCTGTAGCCTAGTGGTATAGGCGTGTGCTTTAGAAACAGGAGGTCGTGGGTTCGCATCCTGAAGGGAAACAACAAATTTTGATTGTAGCTTCCTAGTTGGTTAGGGATATTTGGCTTGGGAAAAAGATTTGGAATGATGATTTATCATCATCATCATCACCAGCCTGTGATAGTCCACTGCTGGACATAGGCCTCCCCTAAGACACCCCTATCCATTAGGAGGTTTTGGACCATCCCACCACACTGGACCAATGCGGATGGTGGACAGACTTTTAGATGCCCATCCAACACATAGATCATCTTACTTTTCAGACAATTGGGTGATTGGAATGATGAATACAGTTTCACAATTCTCTATTTGATTATTTCTCACTATTATGCTTTTTTTGAATAAGATAAATAAATATCTTCATGCAATAGCTTAATTAAATCCCACATAATAAATACACTGATAATAAGTAAACTTAGTTTCCTATAATAAATAAAAAATGTCTTATAAATAATATGTTTATCAGACATTTTTATTTGTAAATGCATTGGCATTGACAACAATGCGATTAATATTTATCTTTTGAAAAATTCTTTCATATCACAAACTTGTAAAGTTTAAATATTTAAAAAATTATAAGCATTCAGATTGTTCACACATTTAATAAAAGAAAATGATTCACATTTTTCGTTATGTACGCCACAGACCTTATCGGCTGAAGAAACAGTGACAAATATGTTTTTACTATGTTTAGAATCAAAACCATTCCGTTAATTCCCTTTTAAATTACAAAATATGGAAACTATATAATTTATAGCAATAAGTATTAGTGGTTAATGCAGACATTAAGTATTCTATTTTATTACTTTAAATTATAATAGTTTGGTGGCAAATGCTTTATGGTGCACAAAATGAATGAAGCCTCAATAAATTAATATTGCAAAAGCAAAAATCAGTTTTTAATAGGAATAATAAATAAGTAATAAACTTGTTTGTTCTTTTTTATTGATTTAAACACTGAAGGTATTTCTTTTATGAAGTAAATTTGAGTTTAACAATAATTTTAAGTAAATTACTAATTAACTCAAATTGACTTCATCAAGTGAATTAATAACTTTATGGTTCAAAATATTTCAATAACTTTAAGAGTATCCCTGAACAGATGATTTCTTAATTATAAATCCAATACACAGCCCCAAAAAAAACAGGAAATATTTTTTAAATGCTTTTATTTACTTTATATTGTTTTAAAATGAAGAGAAACTAATGTTCTAAAAAAATGAATTAATATACTTCAATAATAAATGTAAATAGTAAACATGTTAAGGAACTAATCTATATGCTAGATATACAGTAAGCTTAACAGTTGAGGCACTTATATAAATATTTATCTGACTACAAATAGTATAAAACTCAAGTAACCAAGTGGTGTAAAAATAAACTCTTTGAATATAACATTTAACCCTAATGTAAGCGATGAATAATATTTTAAGTGACAATTACCTTTTCTTTATACGACAATGTTTCCCAAATACTTTCGTAGGCATTTTTTGCATCAGTTATATCTTCGTGAATTTTAGCAGCCAAAGGATTCATAGTACGAAAGTACTCTTCTGCATAGTCCCTTAAGGCCATTTTAATGCCAAAATGAATAATCGCTCGTTAATGTGTTAAATTATAATCATCATCATTCACACAAATATATAAATTTTATTCAACACAATATTCGAAGAAAAATCCAAAATACAACTATTTCCGCAGACGTCAAAACAATCAATGGCAAAATCAAATTGGAATTGGCATTGACAATCAATTTAGTAGCTATGGTGACTCCCACAGATAAAAATTTTATTATGTCAATGGTTTTTTCTTGAAATTAAATAAATAAAAAATGGTAATCACCATATTTCCAAAATATTGTTATAAATTTTTGAACAATTAAACTTTACTGTTTATAGTCTAGCAAGACAAAGCATTTCATGCCTCCAAATTGTTAAAATATTTTAAACGTGAAGAGTAAAACAAAAGTTATGTTATATTCAGGATTGTGCAACAACTTAATATTAAAGGACTTCTAGTGATATGCAAATCTATATATATATATATATATATATATATATATATAGCAATAAAGCAGTGGATTACTATGCCAAGCAAGCCGTTTACATTGGTGATAACAGTTATTCTTGCGTCCCAGCACAAGACATGTACACCATAGCCCACATTCGCTTGCTGGAATCGCTAACTAGTTGTTGGCAAAAATCCAATAGAGTCAAGGGCAAGTTTTATGCCAGTATCCAACCCAACATCCCGTCAAAACCTTGGTTTTTTAAATTCAAACACTTTTCTAAATTAATTACATCCGTCGTAATTCGACTCCGTTTAGGATATGTTTGCTCCCCAGTATTTTTAGCTAAACTGCGTATACTTGACCATTCTATGTGCCAGTGTGGCTTAGCAGAGGGTACTCTGAAACATTTATTTTTTTCATGTAGTAATCTTACAATTCCCCTATATGACATCCTCCCTTTTTCCTTTCCCAGACCTGTTAATATTCCTTACCTTTTAACCTTTACCAATCCAGATGTTATTAAAATTTTAGGCAAATTCATCAGGGTCAATAATATTAAAATTTAAAAACTTTGTACTTGTCTCTTATACCTAATTTTTGTTAATATTAATTGTTTGTTCTGTCCCTAATAATATAAGTGTCCTATTTATTGTATAAATTTATTTATTAATTAACATTTTGTGTTGCGTCTGTCCAGGTATCTCAACCAACTGAGTGCTATTGAGTCACTACTGTACAACTGTCAATAATACCGAACATTTTTTAATAATACTGCTCTTGTTTTACCCAACCTTGACATTGGCAGAATCACCAAGTTATCCTTGGTGGAGCCATTATATTTAAAGAAGAAGAAAAGAAGAAATATTAAAACCTATTCTAAAGTGGATATCTATTATTTTATTGGTATTTAACTTATTTTTTCTTATATTTCATTTTCGCGATTATTATACATATCAAAATTCACTATATCAAATCCGTTTCGGATTTTTTTCAGCATGCTGGGGAATAAATATATTTAAGTAACGCGAAAAATCCGTAAATTAGTGGATTTGATATGTATAATAATCGCGTAAATAAAAGAAATAATTAAAATCCACTATTTTATGTATTTTTCTTGATTTCAATATTGAGATACAGACATTTACCAACTTAGTCTGCCCGTGATCATGGATGCGGGAAAGAGTCCGAAACGTCGAAAATTTATTTGTATAACTAACGAAAAATCCGTAAAATAGTTAATATGATATGAATATCGTTCCAAAATCTGACTGTTAAGGCGATGGCACAACCTTAACGTGTCATTATAAGTAAACTTAAACAAACAGCAAAGGCGCTGATACGATTGTCTATGGTTGTAAAAGCCATAGTTACGTTTTATCACCTTACAAATTTTTTATAGGTAGGTCCTTGAATGTCAAAATGGCTAACGCAGGCAGTGTTTATACACTGACTTTACCGCGAAATGTGCAACTAAAGTGTTATTAAAGTGTCATCTTGTGTGTTTAACAACAATGTTGCACAACAGCGGTCCTTTTGGACCAAATGATGTGCCGATCAACATGGGCGCGCCAGTAAATATGACCCCTATGAGTGGAGGAGTGAACATTGGAAATAACATTAGTAATTTATCGAAGATCGGTCAACAAACGCCGGAGCCGAGTAACGCACATTATTCAGTACCAAGCTACCCTGCTTACGGGCATCCACATTTGAATATGAACGCAGGCATGAGCCCCTTCCATAGCTACCCAACTATAGGCTTTCAACCGAGTTACATGTCTCAGAGCCCCCCGCCTGTTCATGATACAAACTGGCAGAACGGTATGGTGCCGATGGGTCTGAACGTTCACCACGACAATCCCACCCTCAATTATTCGACGTCGGGGAATAAACGAGCCGAAACGTACACGGAATACAAAGAGCACCCTTTAAACACTAAAGTACCTTTAAACGTACCACAGGTTCACACAAAAGCATTCCATAAACACCTCAGCATGGAAAACAGTTACAACCACTATCCGCCCTACAGCCCACATGAGAACAGCTTTAGGCATTACGCAGACTGCAATCTAGATTTGACTACAAAATCTAAATTGGAACTGGACCCTAGACGCAAAAGCTTGGAGACAACCGTTAAGCTTATTGAGAACATTCTAATAAACAGTACAAGAAAAAGTGATGCTAATTCCAATAAGGAAAGCGAGGATAACTCATATGTAAGTCAAAAGCCACCAAGTCCCGCAGTCCCCTCGTGTTCTAATGAGGTAGATCCTCTTAAAACTGACACTGCCAAATTACCAGAATGCAATGCATCTTTTAATCTAGATTTAAACAGCAGGAGTAATGATTCCATTGACGATGTGAGTGTTGAAAGTGAGAGAGAAGAGAGTGCTGTAACAGTGGCGCAAAAGGAGACTTTACCTGATTCCCCCCAAGTTGTTGAGAGTGATGACACTATATCCGATTCAGACAGTGATCCAATACCCGAAGATCTAACAGCAAACACGGCGAAGGAAGATACACAAGAAGAAACTGGTGTGGAAGTGAAGGTTGAGAAAACAAGTTGGGTGGACTCCGAAACTGTAAATCCATTCCTTAAAGATAGTAGAGGTATTCATCCACAGGATGTGGTCATTTCTAAAATAGTTCCAGGTGATCAGAGTTTGCAAGAAGCTAAGGAACATGTGAAAAATGGTAAATGTATCTCTTTTTATTACATTTATATTAGTGAAATGGTAAACCACAATATCATAATCATCATCAGCCTGTGTTAGTCCACTGCTGGACATAGGCCTCCACTAGTACACCCTCTCCATTTGGGGGTCATTGACCATATCCTACCATGCTGGTCCAATGCAGGTTGGTGGGTGGACCAACTTTTTACTTGCTTATCTGATGCATGGATCATCTTACTTTTCAGGTGATTGGGTGATCACCCCAAACTGACCTAACCAACTAGAAAACAACAATGAAAATTTGTTGAGTCCCTGCAGGATTCAAACCCACAACCTCCATAGTTGTGTGGCAGTTACAGCTTAGAATTCAATATAAATCAAACCAACATCTAGGACTGCAACTTCATAATAGCAAATAAGTGCACAAGAGCCTAATAATGGTAGATGTAGAAATGGGGATTATTATATAGCATTGTTAATCAATTATTGATTGATTGACAAATTTACGAATTTTTTTTGACCCAATCTTGCAGTGGTTACTAGCTCTAAATTACTTTTACGTTTCTAGGTCTATTTAGCATAAGACATTATAATAATAAGAATAGCTCCAATTATCAAAAAATTAGGACTATCATAGAGTTTGTGACCTATTGCCCTTTTAGAAATAGCCACCATGTTGGTACAACCCTAGCAATAGAAACATACCTCAAATATCTTCATTATCTCAATCAGTCTTATCTCGTTTTCAGGTTCAGAAGAGGAAAAGTATTATGAGTGTTCAAAGTGTAACTTGTTTTTCAACCACCCTAAAAGGTTTCTAATACATTACAAATGGCATTCATTTGGACTGACCACTGTCAAGAAATTGGAAATGGCCAGAGAGAAGGAGTTAAGGAAGACACTGCGGAGAGAAGCAAGAGTAATTCAGAGGATGAACCGGAATGAGGTGAAAGATTTGAGTGCAGTTGGGAAGAAGTACCCATGTAAGGACTGTGATAAAGTCTTTAATGCTAGGGGGAGCCTGAAGAATCATAGGCAAAGGTGAATTTATTTCTGCTGTACATTGTTTAAAATATTTAATGTGATAGTTATGTAAAAATGCAGCTTATATAGTTCATAGCTAGTAATTTACAGTGATTTCATATGATGAAAACTTATGTATTCACAGTTAATTTGAAACTTAAATATAACCATATCTGAGTTTTGTTGTTTTCACATAAAACAAAAAAGCATACTTTATAGCCTTTCTAGTTTGTCATATAGGTTTTATTGTGTTTCAAAACATTTTAGTGTTCTTTTTGAGAATGTATTTTCTGTTTTTTAGTGAAGGTTGTATATAGGTCCATCTGGGGTGTGCTCTATTTCTGCAGCAGAGCAGTAGGGTATAGAAACTCATATTTTAACAATTTAGGATTTGAAGTTCTTTTCAAAAATTGCTCAGAATCCTAAAACCATAAGACATCTATCAACTACTACCTACCAATTTAATAATAAGATGCCTTTAGAATGTTTGATTAGATGTAATCAACCTTTATAATACAAATTCCCTGTGCTATTTGGTCTTATTCCACCTTTGAGCCCCGATTGAATCGTAACATGTGTTAATGCCCTGTGACATGTGATGTTGTTTTAAGGAAAAATTCGAAGTTTTTATAAACATTTTTATTGACTACACAGATGAACATTTGGGCAACCTCATGGATAGCGGTCACCAACCAGTGGGATCACCACCGCGCTGACTACCGTGAGGCATGGCTTGTTAAACCTCGTTTAGCCAGTAAATACACTGGCCACGGTGCCATTAAAACCGTAACACAGTAGTGTTTTACACTCTACTACTTTGCGGCAGAGAGTAGTACCGTCACAGACGGTCCCCCGTAAAGAGGGAAAATGCACAGTACTTGTGTCGCAATAACTATTTAATAGTTATGTTGTGTTAAATATTTAACACCATTTATTACCTAAACAAAAGAAATAAATTTCGAAACACTCATTTCCATAACAATGTAAGTATTCCCGTAAATTTAGTAATAAGTAATGTTTTAATCTGCTACAGATATCATCCAACTAGAATGAGAGACTGCAAGATCTGCGGTAAGACTGTCCTCGGCTGGATAGCGCTGAGAACTCATCTGGCAACGCATACAACCGAAACAGGATATCAGTGCAGCGAGTGTCCCAAGCGTTTCAAGTATTCACACTCGTTGGCGAAGCACAGAGATACACATCTGGTACATTGCCGTTTGATAATTGATAGTAAATGAAAAAAAGTTAGTTTTGACCGCTCTGTTATAATTACAATGTTATTAAATTTAAAGAAATTTTGTCTTTTCATGTATATTTAGATTTTGTTGCTTCATGCTAACTTTTTCATAATTTCGGTCTAAGTCCAACTAAGGTCGGTTCTTAGATTATGCCTTCATGTAGCATAAACAATAATTAAAAATAAATAAGCAAAGTCTTTGATAGTGCCAAAACTTTTAGTCACACTTGGTTTTGCTAACAAACCTCAATACTTGGTGTCTACTTTATCTAAATTTCGTATCGGATCACGCTTAGCTAGAAAAATCTGATCTTAGTATTTGATAACCAGAAAAATTCAGTTATATGTAGTAGGTCCCCTTTTATTTATATTTATGTATGCAAGGTTATTTTTCATATAGTACAAGTATGAAAGATTTTCATTTCTCAGAAGCAATATCATGTTTCAATGAACTGATCTTTAAACTTGGTTAAGTTTTGTCCCAAAGACCAGTTCTAAACAAAATGGTCTCTTCTATTACAACAAATAAATTGCGTCATTAGCACTTCGAGTGAGGGCTCCACCTACTCCACCCCCCTCGCATATGAGTTGTATCTAATAGATTGCCATTGGGTCGGTGTCCAATGATAATAGCAAAGTGTTTTTGCATTTTGTGCAAAAAGTTAAGTAACTTAATAATAAATAAAACTTTATAAAGGCACCCAGTAGTAGTTGTTATCTATAGTCTTTTTATAATAAAAAATAATAATAAAAAATCTTTATTTAAACTAAAGGTACAGCATTAATACACAGTGAGCAAGACACATGCAATAAGATAAAAACATGTATATATTGTTTAATTTGAGTGAGCAATAAACAATTTGGTCCTGATTTGCGTTTGATCAATGACCCTGCACTAGGCCTTTTATGTTTTCAATACAAGTTATAACGAAAAATGTTATATATTTCAGGAGAAGACTCATGGCTGCGAGCAGTGCCCGAAGATGTTTGGCTCGCCCAAGCTACTCAAGATGCACATGAAGACCCATGAAAGAGTTCTTCGGGGCACCACATTCCACTGTACCTACTGCGGAAAGGGATTCTTTGAAGCATACAGCTTGCAGGTTGTATAGTCCAAATTTTTTCTGATGCAATTGTTTCATAGTCAAATAAAATGTACTATTTGAGTGGTAGTTGTGTACTTATGACATATTGGTTTTGAAACCCCAATGACAATTTATTCTGTGCTCATTGCAGAAGGGAACCCTGCAGGCAGATATGCCTTCCCGTTCCAGGTTTCCTCTTTCTATGTATTGGTATTTCTAAGCATGATATTATAGTATCTACGATGAAACATACTTTTCTTTAGGTTAAAATTTTTTGCTAAAAAACAATTTATAAACTTTACAGTTATATGTAATAGAGTCTATTACATCCAAATATCTCAAATTCAAATATCCTTTTTCAACATAGGAATGATTAAGATATATATAATACACTCACTGGGTCAACGCTACCACTCGATCGAAAAAGGTTGCTTCTGACCTGAGAAGGACCGGCGAAAGAAACGCAGCCGGACCGATTCTGGTTTCCGTGTTCTGGTTTGAAGGGCTTTTCATTAGGCGTAATAACTTAAATGTGACGTCATGACATGTGTCAGCGCTTCGAGCAGACTTTTGGCGTATTATGTTTCTTTTATCTTATATGCTGGATGTATGTCTTACTATTAGGTGAACATTTTCTCCCATAGTTACTTCTAACAAAGTAGTTATTTTGAAAATCAAAATTTATGTTTAAAGGTTCACGAGCGTACGCACAGAAACGAGCGACCATTCCTCTGCGAGATATGTAACACCAGTTTCGGAACCAACTCCAGTCTCAAGAGGCATCTGAAAGTGGTTAGTATATACCAATTTGATCAGTAAAAATGTTTTAAATCATTTTAATTTTTCGTACACTTAAAAAAAATACTACGCGGAATGCAAAACCCTCTCGTCCAATATCTCTCAATGCCTGAAGACTAAGGTATGACCAGTGATGACCTATGGCACAGGCATGATCCTTCACTGCCGGCCGTATGAGGTAGCTCCAAGTCGCTCAGCAAGCTATAGCGCGGGTTATGCTCGGTATATCTCTGTGTGAGAAAGTGCGTAACGCAGCCATCCGCAGAAGAACCATAGTAACTGACATAGCCCGCAGAAATAGCGAGCTGAAATGGCAATGGGCAGGCCACATAGCTCGTGGAATTAATAACCATTGGGGAGGAGAAGAGGCTAAAACTACGTCGATGACGACGAATGCAAACCCAATTATAGAATCCAAACAAGACTTGTGCATGATTAATTATATTACCTACATAAAATTATTGAACATATTTACATCATCAAATTTTATGGCGGCTATTAACATACCAAATTTTACTTTATTACCGACAATTCGACACTTTGCATCGCCTAAAGTAAAAAAAAATTTAAGACTTGTACATTTATATGCTGTGCATTAACATAATTGAAAAAACCATATATTTTATTGAAGAAGTCTTCAGTTTAACCATTTTCTTGATCAATCCAAACATTATAAATAAATAAAAAAAATATATTATATACGATTTGACAAACCACAAATCCTTGCCAAATAACACCGATTCCTACCCAGGATGATACGAATATATAATAATACTATTGAAAATTTAAAAACATCCTAATTTCAATAGAGAAGATGATCGGTTGTTAGCACCTGCTTGGGATCCAATTATTACAAATTGAAACCAAGCGTAAAGTTACTGCTAGACCTAAGATGCTTGGTATGCATAAAAGAAACAAATAAATATAGGACAGAAATGATGGTGGCCAGGTAAAAAACTTTGACAGATCAACAACACCTCAGTCTAAACGTTGGGAAAACTGTAAACGAAATTAAACGCGATAAAATCCGCAAAGTCTTTTATTAAATCATGTACAGTATTCTCGTAATTATCCCAAAAACTAATATCAGCTTAGAATATATTAAAAAATTTATAAAATCTCATATAATGCAGTACTGTTCTCCTCATAGAACAATTGTTCCTAATAATTTGTTTTTACTGTTTACAGTCACACAGCACATCAAAACCATTTGAATGCCCAACCTGCCATCGGTCCTTCGTTTCCGAAGTGATAAGGGAGAGGCACGAGCAAAGAGTCCATGGGGATCCTGACAGCTTTAAATTCCCTTGTAACCAGTGCCCATGCAGGTAAAGTAACTTTTCATTTAATAAAAATCTTTGTACTTTAGTAGCAAAATTATTATAAGTATTTGTAATAGCTAATAAAATTGAATCTTGTAGTAAGCTTTGTGTTGGATTAATATTTCTTAAGCTAATAAAAGCTGATAAGCCGTGTTTAAGATTATATGAGTTTGGGTATGCCAGAGTTGTGGGGTGCCTCTCTGCACTGCGGTGGTCATTTACCAAATTGGTTTGTGTTATATATATATATAACAAATAGGAAAATAATAATTCAGCTGAAGCCATCAAGATGAAGTTAAAGTCATCTAATCATAATAAAAAATATTTTTTGAGATTTCATAGTTCTGTACAGAAATTTCAAGTCCTGTTAGCATAGCTTATTAATGTCACAACAGAACTTAGTGTTGATTGGCATCGCATTTTTGCAACAACAATGCTTATAATGTCTACTTTGCTCATAAAGGTACATTTTCACAGATTACAGATCATGATTGCCTTCTGTGAATTTTGAGGTATATGACACACTTTGCGCATAAGATATGTAGCATACGATAGTACAAGTCCACACAATCCTGTGACAGGATGTTAGGTCTCGTTTTCCATGTAAATACGCTGGCTACGGTGCCCTTTAAACTGGAACACAGCAATGTTTCCACACTACTGCTTTTGGGCAGAAAAAGGCACCGTGGCAGCTTTGCCCAGGGTTACCACCTCTAAAACCTGTTGAATATCTCATCTTATAAGTGAACAGTGAAATTTAATTCTTTAAATCACAATACATCTTTACCAGATATCTGAAAGCAAAGGATCTAAGGAAGCACATGTACAAGGCCCACCCGAAGGGTAAGCGGAAGAAGAAAGTGCAGAGTGACAGCGAATAAACCTTATCTTGACCGCATTGAGATACAATTTGCAGAAGAAAAAGATAAGAGGTACAATTTACAGAAGAAGATGAAGAGGAACATGATGAAGATACCAACTTAAATAGTGATAAAGTAACAATCTTATCACAATTGACAATTTAAATACAAAAGTAAGAGTACTGATACAGAAAATATTCTAAATATATATATAAAATAGTGTGAAACTGGTACAAATTTGTTATACATTAAATTGAAACAGATAATGTTATCGAGTCAATTACAAAGTAGCTACATGGCTAGATGGATCATTAATTCAAGTTAACTCACATCCTTTTTCAGATATTTTAGACATTTTCATAGTTAGGTACAATTTACGACTTACTTGGGTACGGTTATTATAAAAAAAATTGAGACATAGGGACAACATGTCCAATTCACAAAATAGATCATATGTAATGCAATAAATAAGCAAATAGCAGTATTGCTGTGTCATGCATATGACATTCCTTAATGGAGGTTTGTTGTTATAGGTTATACTGCAATTTTATAAGGCTCAGAATTATAGGTACTTCATGTGCTAAAAATGTTAAGTTCAACCTTTTAGTTTGAAAAGCTGTCCAATTTGTTTATAAACTCTGTTTTATGTTACAAACATTTATTAATGATTAAAATGTCAATATATAATTATGTAATTGTATATAAAGTTTATATTCATCAAAATGATCACAAAAATATGGTTTTTCACTTTTGAAAACTGCCGTTACCGGCTCAGCAGGAAGAAATATACCTTGTAACAAATAATGTGTTTAATAATTTGGTAACATTATAATTGAAAAACGGAAACTGAAACGAAACAATTGTTTTATAAAATTAGTGATTAAAAAACTATGACTGTTTAAATAGTCAAAAGTGTAATAATTGTCATATAGATTTAATTTTACTAACATTTTTATAGGTTCTCATACATTGTTTATACTCTGTTCAAGATGAGGCCAAAATTATATTGAGAAGTTGTTAAAAAAGTAAAAACAAAACAAAGACATTTTTAACAAGAAAAGAAAAATATGTTAATAGTAGAGCATTATATGTGGATTCTTTCAAATAATATTATAATAAAGTTAGCAATAATAAAAATTAAATTTATATACATTAATAATAATATATAGCATTATATAAACATGAAAATTCACTGCCATTAATTATACATTAGTAGATTTATTAATATTATATTCAATTATATATGTTAAAAACTAAATAATTTGACACTACAATGCTTTATGCATTGGTAAAGAATATATATATTGACATCAGTGACTTACATACCACAATTATTTTTAAGAATAACTGACAGAAACATTGCTAAAAATTATAGTATTATATTATGGGTTTGGTGACATATGAGAATGTAACTTATTTTTATAGTACATCATTGTGATGGTTTTCTTTCATCCAAAAATAGTAGACAATTGTATTTAAACCCTGTTTTTATGGTTTTTTACACTGATAGAGAGACTAGTAATTGATGAAAACATTAGTAATTTTAACTTCTTACTATATCTATTTGTATAGTGTTGTATATATTTCATCAATAACATGGATATGTGACGCCACCTATTCTAAATCGGCCCAGATATAAACAGTTTTATCTTGTACAGAGTATATATGGATATATATCTTACATTTTTTGTTTTTAGAGAAGACATATATTATTTGTTATATAAATAACCATTACTGAGGTGTAGGGGATAGTTGCATGTAGATTGGTAAATATATCTTGTACAGTATTAGCGTGAAGGATTCTTTGAAATTTCAACTAATTATTTAGTCTATTTAGATGCGGAATATAGTTTAAAGGCAGTATCTGATGCATATATTATTTTTATTATTGTTATTAATTTTTTGATCACCGAAGACAGTGGAAATTATATTTCTTTAAAATTCTGACTAATATCAATACATGAATAAAATTATAGGTATCACAGGCCACATTACTGTAGCTTTTAATAACCCGTTTCATAGTTGGTACATAAAGCGTTAATTTCTATTTTATGTAATAAACAGACTCAAAAATAAAAATATTGTCTTTGGTGATTCAATTTAGTTAGGAAAAGGTAACTTGTAAAATATTTTACTGACTTAACTAGATAACTTTTCTTTTGTATAAAACTTTAGATCCTAAAAAATCTGCCAAAACTACTTGAAACAAAGTTGATATATATCTATATTCATTGAGATTTAAGTATATAATTTGTTTTCCTTTATAAATGTGCAAATGCTTCCTTGAATTTGATGACCAAAAAATTGTGTTCTATTCATTCTTCCATTATAAATATTTGGTAGACATATCAGTAAATGTTACAGAAATAAGTTGCCATATTACAAATAGCAAAATTTACAATCTCATGTTTTTCACAATTGAAAGAAGTCGGTACCAATATACTTAGGATGCACATAATTTCAATTAGCAGATTTCTACTATTTTCTTTACTTATTGTTATAATTAATTATTTAAGACGTATATCTCGAAATATTATGAAAGTTTATTAGGTTACATTGGGAGAAATTATCTGTAATGATATGTAAATACTAATTAAGATACTTTGATCTTTTTATGTTCACCTTTTCTTTTAGTAGAAGACCTTTAACATTACCTTTATTATAAATGGTGAATGGTAAATTTACACTGTCAAATGCCAGATTCTAAAAGATAATAAATATTTTTCATTACGTTAAATACCTTTCACACTGAATAATGAGAACCTAAGTGTCTCTTTCCATAATAAATTATAGTTTCTTTAGAAAGAGCTTAATAAAATGCTTATTTCGTTCCATCACAGTGTAAAATAAGTGTGCACGTTCGTGCGTTAATATTGATAGAAAAATTGGCAAAGTAAATATTAAAATTTTTTACCCTTGGCATTTCCTGGCACAGAGAATTTTGTTCTTTTTGTATTTTTACAATTTATTGGAGAAGAATTCACGTCCTTGTTTTAGTAATCTGTGCCTAGGCCGTAGATATCGAATCTATGTAAAGTCATAGGTACGCCAAGTTGACCGTAATTAATAAAGATTGTTTAAACTTTAAAACCGCTTTATCACGCACGTCTAAAATATTAGGAATAATTAAGAGTGCGGAAATAATATTTTAATTATTTATGGCGTTTACTTCCGCCATAAATATTTAACATGATGAAAATAGAATATTATACGCTGTTCTTGTAGATAATAATTTAAAAATCGCGTAAAGACAGTTTCTTTTAATATACAACGTGATTTATTTTTTATAATGCGAAGCTTAGGTCGCTTACGAGAGTTTTACTTTAGAGTATACGATATAATAGAATAAAATACTAGCAAAAATTGCAAGCGCTTATAAACGTCACTTCATGCTCAATTGTCTCAGCGAAAATATTGGCTAAGTTTTGGAGCGAAGCTTAACCTAGTTACAACATCAGGTTATTGGAATATGTTACAGATTCTGAATAAACTACTTTTATTTTTGCGAGCCATTACCCTGTATACGTTAACGATTATAGATTTTGTTCATTATTTTTTTGTCTATGGTATTTGCTGTAATTTCGTATTTTTTTTTATTTTGTGATAGTTTAATAAATATTTAAGTAAATTACCGCGTTAAAAATCATGACCTTGCGCGATTAACTAAGTTGCAAACGCTGGCGAAACCGTAAAAGATAGAGTTAAATTATATTTTACGTAATTGTGCTTCTTGAAATGATATGGCATCGTCGTTTCCAGCCTGTCAAAAGCCCACTGTTGAGCATAGGCCTCCCAAAAGTCGCCAAGAGTCGATCCTGTGCCACCTGCATCCACCGACCTCCTGCACATTTGCACAGGTCGTCCTCCATCTGGTGGGGGTCGTCCGACACTACGATAGCCAGTACGAGGGCTGCCACTCGAGACCTTTCTTCCCAACGGTTATCGATTCTCCGAGCTAAGTGGCCGGCCATTGCCACTTCAGCTTGCTAATTTTGCGAGGCTATGTCGGTTACCATAGTTCTTCTGCGGATGGCTGCGTAACGCACTTTATCACGCAGAAATACCGAGCATAGCCCGCTCCATGCTCGCTGAGTGACTTGGAGCTTCCTCATGACGGCTGCAGTGAAGGACCATGTCTCAGTGCCATAGGTCATCACTGGCAACACCATTGGTCAAAGACCTTAGTCTTTAGGCATTGAGGAATATTGGACGAGAGGATATGTCGCAGCTTCCCGAACGCTGCCCATCCAGAGCTGGATTCGTCGATGGACCTCGGCATCGAGTTGGACTTACCTAATCGGACTGCTTGTCCCAGGTAAATATATTCGTCAACAACTTCGAGCTGGCACTCCCAACAACCACCGGCATAGGCGATTACTGACCGTTAGACATAACTTTCGTCTTGTCCATGATTCATCCTAAGGCCCACGTGTTGAAGACCCTGTTGAGGTCATTGAGCATAGCATTTGGGTCCTCAGCGACTCCGCCATGATGACTATATCGTCGGCAAATCTAAGGATGGGTAATACACTCGCCGTTGATGCTTATACCTCGTCCTTTCCAATTCATAAGTTTGAAGGCGTCTTCCAATGCAGCGGTGAAGAGTTTCGGGATATAACATCACCCTGTCTTACCTCTCTGCAATTGGATAGAGCTTCGTGCTACTAGATGTACTCGGACGGACATCGTGGCTTTGCGTATAAACCTCAGAACCTCGATATACCGACTGTCAATTTGGCAACGCTGAAGAGCCTGCAGCACTGCCCAAATTTCGACAGAGTCAAAAGGCTTTCTCCGCAGTCCACAAACGCCAAGCATAAAGGCAGATTATACTCCTCGGTCTTCTGTATAATCTGCCGCAGCGTCAAATATGTGGTCTATGGTACTAAAACCTTTTCGAAATCCAACTTGTTCGGGTGGCTGGAAGTCGTCTGAGTCTGGAAGACGAGACGATTCAAGATGACTCTCGAGAACAGGACATAAAGCGCGAGCTCAGAAGGAAATCGGTCTGTAGTTCTTCAAGAGGCTATTATCACCTTTCTTGAAGAACAGCACCACTCAAACTTCTGCTCCACGCTACTGGCAGTAATACCATCCTGTGGACGAAATTAAAGAGCCTCTGAAGGACTACAAGTATCAGTTCTCCACCCTTTCAAAGCTCTGCTGTAATTCCGTCCTCACCAGGTGCTTTGACCGTTCTTAAGTTTGCGAGCCATTCGTATCTCGCTCAGACTGACTTCGGGATATTTTCGGAGATGTGCCGGGTATGCTTTGCCTATGGGTCGTCACTCGCTTCAGTAAGCGGTTCCGACGACGATGTGGCGATATGGCATATATCTATGTTTTAAGAAAAACCCACAATAACCGTATTAATATAAAAATTGTACTCAGGCATATTAAAAGCTCATTTAAGTGAAAATTGCATGAAAATTAATGTATTTGAAAAAAATATTCATTCTATGTGCATGAAATATGTCAACAAATAGACAACATTTTTAATAAATAAATACAATAAAAGATCATCATCATCATCATCATCAGCCTGTGTTAGTCCACTGCTGGACATGGGCCTCTCCTAATGCACGTCACCGCTTCCGTTCTTCGGCTATTCTCATCCAGCCCACACAGGCACTCCATCTTGCCGCAGGGCGTCCTACGTTTGCCCAGCCTCGGTCAATAAAAGATATTTAGATTCAGAGATTTAAAATGCGGTGGCAGAAATCACGGGGCAGTTTCGTGCACAGAGCTCGTCGTTTCCCGCTTATATGACGCAAAATGGTTATATACTGTGTGAAGACGGTCATATTTTTTGTTAAAATTTCACTTCTGTACCTAATAACTTTTTAACATAGAAATGTCATGCCAGTCTTCCTTCTTTAGCCTGGTAAAATCTGTAGAACTGTATAGTTCTAAAATTGCCGAATAAATAAAAATACTATTATATTCCAATATTAAGATATTCGAATTCAGCGTCAGAATGATATTGGTACACGCCTACAATTCAGTTTTTCTTATGGCATGGTGTTGTAATACATCTGAACTGCCTCCGTAGCCCCGTGGGGGGTATGGGCATGCGCTTTTGAACTTTTGGGTGGTCGTAGGTTCGAATTCTACGGGAACTCAATTAATTTTACAAGTTGTTTACTAATAGTCGGTTAGGGCAATGAGGTCGATCGCCCGATTGCATGAATGGCACAATGAGCCATGCGTAGGCATATTTATAAAAATGATCTCAGGTCTTATCTGTCCCATTAGAGTGTGAGAGTAAAGATAGAAGGAGAGCACCTACGTTTGCGCGTGCACTTATTCTCTATCTATTATTTCGCTAGTTTAGATAGGCCAATATAAATTATCGAGAAAATTAATAATACATTTTCATCACAAGTTTTCTAGGGGACCGAAATAAAACAGGATGCTAAACAAAAAAAATATATTTTTCTTACACTGTAAGAGAAAGCATGACAACTTAATGACTACTCAATCTTTAAGACTATTGTTCACAATTAGTTTGCAACATTTTTTAAAGACGGTACAACATGCTAGGAGGCCTATATTCAGCAGTGGACTGACACAGGCTGATGATGATGACTACATGGTTATTCAGAAAAAAAACAATGTAATAAGCATAAAACAATTGTTTTCAATGTTAAAAGAATACTAACGTCACCAACATATCCAGTGCCTAATCTATTTTAATAAGATCCAAAATTAATGTCGGCAAATTCTAAAGACACTATAACATTGTCACAAATATTAATCAACAGAACATGGATTCCTTTTATCCCTTATACCATTCCATGTTGTATTTTTCTCTGATATGTAAATGTATACAATCAAATAAAAATGTAGAATGTTTATAAACATAGTGCCACTGATCCCATTAAGACGTAAGTATATCTCGCATCAGGTGAGATTTTTCAGGTATTGATAACTTTAATAGGATATTAAAAAGAGAATTCAGACAATATGTGCAATTTAAAAACACATTACAATCAATGATTATCAGTGATATCATTAGTTTTTGAATGAAATGGAATCAAATTTAATGTTGAATTTAAAACATAAACTCTAATGCTGGATGAATACATAACTATACAAAGATGATATTTAATAAATGTGAACACAGCATTATGGTGTCACATAGTTGAATAAAAAACTGCTTATCTATTATTACATAATTTTATTAGTATAAACAGAAGTATTATTATTATTGTTTGTTCAGACTTTCAAAATACTTTTTGAAAATAGCACACAGTTAGAGGTGATGATCATACAAGTTCATTTAAAAATTATACAAATATTACCGCAATAATTAACTTTAAAATTATACCCTCCATTTCATTGCCTTTTGAGGGTCCTTGGTGATCAGACAGCACATTGGGTATAATTATAAAATATTTTTAGTAAACTTGTAATACTGTATTATTAATCAAAGTATTTGTGTAAGGAACAAATATTTATTTTGTTTTTTTTTAATTGACCACTCATGTTCCAAATCCTAATAGTACTTTGAATGCTAAAAGAAGATGCAGATGCAGTTTTATTTAATAGAAATTACCTCACTAATTTCTAAAAACTCTTACAAAAGAAAAAACATTCTAGTGTAGAAAACGTAATCTGTACATATAACTGTTCAGTATGAGTTAAGGTTGTATCTTGAGGATATAATTATGTATCTGAAAGAATTCTGATATATTGTCTTAAGTTTGAAGTCTTAGTTAAATATGGATTTTAATTTTTATGGTACTGCACAAAATCAATACTGTTCTTATTTGTTTTTTTCTGTGTCTATAGATATTGGTGAAACATCCCCATGGATATTGACAATTTGTTGCAGAAAACTATTCAATTAGATCTTCTTTCTTTATACTTTTTCAACACAGTTTTCATAAAATTCGCAGCTTATTTTGCTTGGTTTTGTCAATGACCATTCTTAAGGCCATTACAATGGTTATAATTAGTTATGATAGAAAATAACTGTTTTATTCTTATTCTTGCACTTGTCAAATATTAGTTTAAATATATGGTTTTATTTACTATTTTTGATATTATGATCTGTATAATTAAGCACACAAATATTCTCAAACAACTACTATAATATTGCAGAAGTTTTGATTGGTAATCTTTCTTGACCATGCTTAGCCATTACAATATAATATGTAATAATAATAAGCTTTTTTATGTTATTGCTATGTTTCACTATGTTTATAATCATTCTATAGCTAATTAGCAACCATCCATAAATTACATCACAATAGTTCAAGGAGAAAGGATCAAGAAGTTGATCCTGTATGAGGAGGGTCTTTCTATCAAATGTGACCAGCTGTGACAATGACAGGGGACAGATCACAAAATTTCTGGGATGAAATTTATTGATGGCACCTTATGCCTAAATGACACCAATATTTACAGCAATTTAATCGGCTCTTAAAAAAATGCTGTTAATTAGCATATATTTAAATCACATCTAGATTTTCATAAGCAAATCACTTAAAGAAGGTATCTCTTAGTAAATAAGTTTGCTGTGTCATATAAAATATCTAAACCTAGCATACAATTAATTCACACCTTATTTCTATTACCTATTTTGTAAATACTTTTTAATTACAAGTGGCATAATTTAAATGAGATGAATTGCTAACTTTTATTTACGTTTGTCAATTCGGATTATAAAACAAAATAAAGAAAATGATAATCACCAAAGCATGTTAATGTAAATCTGATTTGAATGTGCTTCAATATTTATGAGTTTAAGATGCCTTCAATGTTAATCACATTAAGAACACACTCAAATACTTATAGCCGAAACTGTCACACATTGCGCATCAAGTTATTATTAAACATAGAATTTTTTCAGTCGCTGTGGCCAGCAGCTTGACGTAATAACACGTATATCTTCTCTTTGATCCAATCCTTATTGTATGGTGCGTACGTATTTGTAGACTTTTGGTACACGAGACAACTTAAGTCGGCTAGCTGAAGTGAAAGAAAATGTTATGGACTAATAACAACAAATATGTTTGATACAACATATTACGAACAACGATATAGTAAAGGATGTGCGAATAAGATAATATATAAAATAGATTGTTTCTTTTAATCTTACCTGATCTACAAAGTCAAATAACTGAGAAATATCGTAAGTAATCGTAGGCGTGTTAGGGTTCCTCCGTTTTAAATGCTCCTCGTATATTTTACATACACCCTCCATACAATCGTTTACACTTTCGTAATCCGAGTAAGTCCTGGTTTCAGGCCTCGGACCGGGCTGGACGAGTAGAATTGTATGCGACTAAAAAATTAAACATAACCTTAATGTTACCGCCATTTTATACACTGTTTGAATTTGTTTGCTATAAATGCTTAGAAGAGAACCATTTTTAGATAAACTGAAGAATTGCGTTTAGTCTTCAATGTTTACTAACACTTCATAAGGTATTTTTGTATACTTCCAGAACTATCTTCAATATACTTAACAGAGATTTAAGCAACTTGCGTTCTAAATTCATAGACAATACAGACTTAAAAACACTAGGGATGGGATGAAATTTAGGTTGTTGTAACGGTTATTAGCCGGTTTTTATAGTCACAGACAGATGTAAATTGACTTAAATTATGAATATAAATAATACTTAATGTAATTTTTAATGTTCAGGACTAACATTGATTATTTTACAGTTGTAATTACATGTAATTTAAGCTATTAAACTGATGCATCCAAAAAATCACTCTAAAAACAAATACATATTTCTTCATTAAAAAAGGAGTTTAAGTCTCCCTCTTCGGCAACCTTTGAGGTAGCATTCTAACGGTAATAATTATGTAACAGACCAAGCCGATATTACCTTTCAAGGGTTCTTAGGTGCTATAAGTCGCAGTTAGATATCAGGCCTATGCGCGCTACTGCACAGGCTGCCGTGCGACCAGGTTTCACACGTAAGATTCATTGAACATGGTTACAGGGCCAATAAAAAAATGTAACTGAGAAAAATTGGCACTAGGTATGCCCTTCATATTCCCAAATACCATACGTATAATTTTTTTTTATAATATTATCTCTTAATAAATTATTGATTTAATCAGATGACAGACAAGTCAAACTTTGACGTATGTCATATTTTACTTTTTTCAGTACCTTATATTTGTCAATAAGTGTTATTATTATTACAATGGATGAAAATAAAGACTTGGTTCATGTATTTGAAAATGGACTGGATCGCTGTAAATCAAGAAATATTTCATTATTATACAATAACACTGATAGAAATGTCCCTGAAAAACTGGTTGAACACCGATATAATTCCAAAGATGTTCTTTTAAACATTTCTAAGCAACTAAACGCAATAAGTGCTGCTGATGATTTAAGAGGAGATTCGAAATCATCCATTAAGTTAAAAAATTCAAAGAATTCAAGTTGGTGCCCTTAAATTCTGTGTCCTTAGATACACAGGTAAGTAATTTATTTTGTTAGATTTAATTTAAAATGAAAATATGTTTTCTATATTAATTGTAAAGCAAATAATTTAATGATAATACCATTGTTATTGATAATAATTTGCAAATAATCACAACTAATTTTAGCAGTAATTTACTTTTCAGCTTAAGATCTCGATAACTGTAGATGTTGAAATTTAATAAATTTATATTGTTCTTGTTACTCATCCTTTGCCGACCTAAAGAAAAGACAGAATTTATGTAAACGATGTAATCCATAGCAACAAGTGTTGTCATGTGTCAAGCTATCTTTACTGATAGCAATGACCGAGTGACAGTCAACTTTTAACACTACTTCCTTGCTATCTGTAATATTTTATACTATTTTGATGTTTTCTTTTGTTCATTTATTGGTTACATGTGTCGGATGGGCATGTCCAAAGTCCACCAATGTGGTGGGATACAGTCCGAATCCCCTTAATTGATAGGGTTGTATTAAGGGAGGCCTATGTCCAGCAGTGGACTACCACAGGCTGATGATAATGATGAGGATGATTGGTTATATATTAAAAGAGAAAATACCTTAGTCTACAATTTTAATTATTACAAAAAGTACCTAAATGAAAAATTTTTGTCCTTATTAGAATGCATTACACTTTTGTTATTAGATTTTATGACCTTAAATGGATATTTTTATTATAAATACTGCGTAAAGTAAAGTTAAATAAATATGTGTTAAATCATTTAATCAATAACTCATGATTGTTTATCTATTAATTATAATGAACATTTTTTAAATTTATGAGCAAAATGTACATATGATTAATATATCAGAGGTGAGTTTGAATTGTCTACTAAACTCTATTACAGATGTATATATCACAAATATATTAAAGACAATGTTTTTCAATTTAGTTAACATTTCAAATCCACTGTTTTAGGGATATTTCAACATAATTAGTAAATAATTAGTCTTAATCTAAAAAATAGTAGTCTTAGTCTACCTGTGATCTTGGACGCTAATAAGAGTCTGAAGATTTGGTAACAAATATATGTATTTAATGCAAAATTTCTGTAAAAAAGTGGATTTGATATGCATAATTATTGTATAAATAAAAAAAATATTTTTTCGTTAACACAATTTAACTAAAGGTTTTTTTTTGTGGTATAACGTTTATTTATTGTTATAAACATATTAAGCATTACAAATAAATAAGTAAATTGTTACCAAATACTTCTTTTATCTTACAGAAGACCCAGACAGAGCATAACACAAACAAATTTGAAACACAGTGTATAAGTAACACCCAATTAATAAACATTGTAGAGGATGCTGAAAAATTTGTGCCAGTAGAAGGGGCGACACAAGAATTTCAGAATTCATTTCATGATCCTGAAGCTAAAAATATTGCGGAGGGCGAGAGTAACATGAAAGTTGTTAGTTCTCTTACTTCAAATTTACAACATCATCAAAATGTGCATACTGATTTAGTTTTAAATAATAATATAGAAACTTTGAGTTACTCAAAAAAATATGTTAGTCTCGATAGTAATAACCATAACAGTGAAGTTAGTCCTGTATTCAATCATATTGAACCTTTAATTATAACAAATAATGTGCAACCCTTAGTATATAAATTGGAGGTTTTTGAAAACTTTGAAAAACTAGCTTTTCCAATTGTGGAAAACAATATTGAGCTTGAGGCAGTGAAACAGATTATTAATTCTCAAATTATTAATAAAGAATTGTGTCTTGGTGGTGACGAAGTATCCATTCTGAACAGACTCAATAGATCACCTAGCCCTGTACTAAGAATTAAGAAGGAACACAAAACAGTAAGGAAACAAATTCCAATTGAAAACAAAGTGAAGAGTGTTTCATTTAAAGAGCCAGATAAGGAACCAGCAGATAATGGTACAATTGAAAATGATGTAGAAATTGCTAATAATTTTGTTGACGAAATATTATTTAGCAGTGATGAAGAGGACAAAAATTAACGGTTAATTGTCCAGATTTACCGTTAACATGCGCATTAGAAACATCCCTTTACAATCAAAATAACATTTTGGACAAAACAATGTATGTTGGATTTCAAACGGCTAGTAATAAATCTATTCAAATTAATACTGAATCATTTTCTAAAGCTCTGAGCGTTTTGGATGACCTAAATAATTCAGAGCCTACTTTAACTGAGTTGGTAGCAATATGTGATAACAAACAGAATATATCCCAAAGTTCTTATGAAAACAGTTCTAATCATATAGAAGAAAGAACAGCAGATCAAAATGGATATTTTAAAATTGATACTGTTTTTTGTAGACCGGAATTAAATGATCAGCAAATATTTTGTAATGAAAGTCAAAACCAGGAAGAGCTCATAAATTTAGATGCTGAAAAATGTGATAAAAAGTTTGAAGCTAAGGAGGCTATTGAAATTTTATCTACACATCTGACAGTAATAGACATGCAACCATCAAATAAAACTAGTTGTTATGGATTTCAAACAGCAGCGAATAAAAGTATTAAAATATCTGAAAAAGCTTTAGTGAGATGTCAGCAAGTTTTTAAAGATATTAATATAGATGATAATTATAAGGAAATAAAAACTTCAAATGACTGGTTTGATTCTCCGACGAAGAGAAGTCAGAGAAAAGAACTATCAGATATTTTAAAACTAGATGATCAAAATATAATAAAAGAATTTGAAAATGATTTGGTATATTTCGATGTCAAAACGTGCGATAATATTTCAGCCAAAGTTAACCCAATTTATAAAAGAAACAGTTTTATGACAGAAAACTACCTAGGATTTCAAACTGCAAGCAATAAGCAAATCAAAATTTCGGAAAATGCTCTCTTGAAAAGCAAATCTGTTTTTAACGATTTTGATTTTTCTAATAATTTAGATAAAGATAAAAGTATTGTTGATACAGAAACACTTTATAAAAACAACAATAATGATCAAATTTCAAAACAGTCTAATATGAATCTAACTGGCGATTCACAGTCTGTATTTAAAACAGAAAAAGAATCTGACCTCGAGATGTTGGGTCTTAAAACAGTCTCGTCTAAAACTTTACTTAAAAGTAGAAAGTTATTTGATCAGATTGAAATAAAAGATATTCAAGAAGCAGTAGGAATTATTAAGGAATATGGTGATATCCTTCCCGAGTGTAACGATTCAAATTATGAGACAATTGACAATAAAATGTGTAGTGAACATAGAATCTTACCTGCTTGTGAAAATTTGAAAACACATGAAAGCAAGCAAGTTCACATTTTTGAACAAGCTACAGCGGAAAGCAAATCATTGTTTTGTGACGTAAGCCCGAATAGAGATAATACTAAAAAAGCAGTGGAAGAATTCAAAGGATTTCAGACTGCTAGTAACAAACGAGTAAAAATATCAGAACAGGCTTTGGCAAAAAGCAAATTGATATTTCAAGATTTAGAGGTACATGAACACAATAAAAATGATATTAAAAAAACCACTAATAAGGAAAATAGTAGGTGCCACAACGCTTCTAACAAAGAAGTTCAAATATCAGGACAGGCTTGCCAAAAAAGTAAACCGTTATTTAACTTATATTTGCTCCAAGATAAACATAATCAAGTCAAACAACTTACTGATAAACGAACCATGGGGTTTCAGACTGCAAGTAACAAACAAGTTAATATATCGGACGAGGCTTTGGCAAAGAGTAAAGCGGTATTTCAAGATTTAGATTTGCTTCAAGATGAACATAATCAATTCAAACAATGTACTGATAAACAATTCATGGGGTTTCAAACTGCTAGTAACAAAGAAGTTAAAATATCGGACGAATCTTTGGCAAAGAGTAAAGTGATATTCCGAGAATTAGAAATAAACAAAAACAATGAACAGGAATTTGATGAAAATGTTACCAATGAGGAATTAACGGGATTTCAGACTGCTAGTAATAAACAAGTAAAAATATCAGAACAGGCCTTGGAGAAAAGTAAAGCGTTATTTCGGGACTTAGATTTACTTAAAGATGAAGATAATAAAATTAAAATTGCGTCTGGAAATGATTTCAAGGGGTTTCATACCGCAAGTAACAAAAAAGTTCAAATATCTGATAAAGCAATGGCTAAAAGTATGGCGTTATTTCAAGATTTAGATTTACACATACACGACGAAGAAAAACTAAAACAAGAATTCAATGGTTCACAGAATAATAATCAAGTAAATGTTGCAAGTCGAGCTTTAGCTGAAAGTAAATTTTGTTTGCAAGGTTTTGACTCAAAGGACCAGGAAAATCTGCTCAAGAAGCGAAAATCGGGCAGTGTTACAACTTTCGAAGATCTTAAAAATATAGACAAATCGGAAGAAATAACAAACGATACGCAACCATTTGTTGGTTTTCAAACTGCTAACAATAAAAAAGTAAAAGTATCTGACCAGGCAATAGCTTTTAGCAAGAGATTGATGCAAGACATTGATGTCAATACTGATATAACTACAAAGGATGATCCTATTAATACCAATAGGATGGAAAATAGTACACTGTTGAAAACGATCCAAGTGGTTAAAAATAATATAGGTAATGAGGGAGGTCACTTTCTTTTTAACACTGCTAGCAATAAGAAAGTTAATATCACTCAAGAGGCTCTACTTAACTCAAAGAAAATCCTTGATACAGGTCAAAATGAAGTATTTTTGAAACCGGGCGCTTTTACGCAGAATATAAAGATTAAAGGCGAAGATAAAATTTCTATAGACAGTTTGCTCGATAGTCAAGTCCTAAATAACTTTGAAGTTACTATGTACACCGAAGATTTCTGTCAATATGTTAAACCCTCAAAGTCTAAAAGATCTGGCAGTCCGATATTACTGTGCCCACGTGCTAAAAAGCGAAGAAAGTTTGAAGCTCCGTGCAAAAGTTTAACTGTACTGAAAGATAATGAAATTGTTAAAAGCAAAACTGTAAAGGATTTAACATGTTCTTTAATTTTTGATGAGAACTACAAGATAAATAAAAGATACACTCTCAGGGATTTACAGGCTATGGAGAAAATGAATGGTAGACAAATAATAATAGATCAAAACCTAAATCTTATTAATTACAGCAACGTGTTAGATTTTATATTTACTGAAGAAAGGAATGAATTGTCTGATACATCAATGACAGTCGAGGACCTAAAAAAATATTTCCAGACATTAGTCAATATCAAATTACTGCCTGATGGTTGGATAGAAAATCATTTGAAACTGATTATTTTAAAATTAATTACGTACGAAAGGGAATACCCTAAGGCGTTGCATCGAGTGTGTTCCGTTAAAAATGTATTAGAGCAGTTGAAATATCGATACAACAGAGAGTTGTATAATGTAGAGAGGCCTGCTCTTAGGAAGATACTCGAAAAAGATGATGTTCCCACGAAGACGATGGTTTTGCGTGTTATAGATATGGATGACGCTGAAATGAATAGGTGCGTATAAAAAAATCTGCTTAATATTCAGCCTACTGTAAAGTAAAGACATGTATTATAATTACAGGTTTTTTTATGGGCTTTGAAGGCAGACAAGCAGTTGGGCCACCTAATAGAAAGTGGTCATCGACGTCCATGTACATCGGCAATACCAGGGGTATAACCAACGCGCCACGTACCGTGAGACAAGATGTCTCATGTCCCGTACCCAGTAAATATGCTGACTTAGGAGCTCTTCAAACCGGAGCATGGTAGTGTTTTCTCACTACTGCTTTGCGTCAGAAATAGGCACCGCGATACCGCCCCAGCGGCCCTGTAAAAAGCGGACCCACCACCTCGTAATGAGGACTATAGTCAAAGTTTCAGTTTGAAAGTCCTAATGAGAGCGTCACTTCATTTGGCGCCATAAGTGATTTATTATTTGTTTTAGCGCAAGTTAACGTATTTATATGAAAAGTATTTATTTATTTGCACTTTCCGTACATTGCTCATACAATGGCGAGCTTAATGTTAAATGATGACTTACCATAGACGAGTTAGTTAATCGTCATGTTTAACATTATTGTAGTAAGAATTCCTGGTTTTAGTGCAATAATACTTTACCCAATCATCAAAAAGCTAGTAAAATAAACTCAACAAAGTGACATAGTAACCCATAGCAATAAAACGGCGTCGTACATTTGGCGTTTGTTATTAGTTAATTGTCATTCAGTGATTGTAATCTCGGTGATAATTCATGAATTAGAACTCTCGATGTGTGACGCCTCGTTGCCTAGGTTGACTGTGTTAATATCTATTCGAAATACTAGATAAACTATAAATTTATATTACACCTATACTGATTTTGTTTCGTTTAATATCAATTTACAATATTAGTTTAACATTCGTTTACTTTGTGCTTTATGATATTACAGTGTTAGTGGAACGAATGTCGAACTGCTTTTGACCGATGGGTGGTACTGCATAAAAGCGTGCTTGGACCAAATGCTTACGAAATTTGTTCGAGAACGAAAGATCAACGTTGGCACCAAGCTGGTGATACACGGCGCTGCACTCTTGAACTGCGACCAAGGTCTAGCGCCGTGGGAGGTAATTCTTGTGAATTAATGCTATTTTCAATTGATAGGGGCACAAATAGGTGTATTATATGTTTTAATAGTAAAAACTAGACTAAGAACGAAGTTACGTTTGCACAATTTGCACTAACAAAAGTAGTGTATTTAAGCGCAGTAAGACGACATTTAAATTATGACCTCTCAAAGAAAATATTATCGTACATATAAATATATTTATATGAATATGTTTCTTTGCTTAATTACTCGAAAAGTAACATAATACATGAGTTGGAGGGACATGTTAAATTTTGGTCCCAGTCATCGGTGATCTTTGGCAGTCGTTATAGGATAACTAATTGACATGTTGTTCAGGTGAATCTTGATAGATTAGAAGCCGAACCCATGACAACTAGGGAAAGTAGCCAGAAAAAAAATGAAGACGTTTTAAATTAACGTGGCAAATAATGCAAAATCTGACAACATTATTGTCACATTGATTCAAATGTAATTTATCACTCATTTCATTTGAAAAGAACAGATTGGAGGATCAACAGTATACCTAAGCTTAAGACTTATTAAGCTCAGGTATAATGTTAATAATATCTATAAATTAAACACCAACAGCGTCAATAATCAACGCGTTCTTATTGGATATTTAACTCGACCACCCGAATTTAGGCACCAATGTCATTACTGAATACGCCTTGATATAAAGACGTCAATCACGTGGTCCTGGTTCTAATTATAATTGCTTATTTACCTAGTGCTAAAGTAATAATGATTATAACATAATTTTTAGGACACATCGCGCGTACGATTAAAAATATTCGGCAACTCGACTCGCCGCGCCCGTTGGGACGCGCGCCTCGGCCATATTGGCGTCGGCGCCATCTTGTCCAGGCTGTCACGCGTACGACTGGATGGCGGGAAAGCGTCGAAGTTGCGAGCTCTCGTCACCAGAGTGTATCCAACACTGTATGTAGAAAAGTTTGAAGATGGCAGCACTGGTAGGATTATGTTGATTTTATTGGTAAAATAATTTATTTGGACGGATTTTTTTTAATTGACTACGAAGACAGACGAGCAGTCGGCCTACCTGAAAGCGGTCGCTGACGCCCATGGACATATGCAATACTAGTGGTATTATTAACTCGCTGCCCAGTCCGTTCTGAGCCGTCGGCCAGTACGGACCTTTCTTGTGCGCTCCCGCATGAGTTGGTTAATGTCGCTTACGCGGTACAAAATTAGCTGATGTCACAGTGCTGCCGTGTTAGAAGTGCTGTGTTTCATTTGTGTAGTAAGTGCTCGCAGGCAGATTCCCGACTTAGCTGTAAGTAGTTACGAACATACACAAAAAAGCCCACGTGGCATTTATCTTTTAATTTAACTTGCTGCTTGCTGCATAAGGTGGCAGCTAATACAATAGTGTAAGCGCTTTAGGAGCACTAGGTATACACCTAGAACTCCTAAAGCCACTTGTTTAATAGGCACACACCTCCTCACGCAGGTGGGGTGGGCCAGAATAGCTTACACCGTGCCGGCGGGGGTCGCCCCAATGGCTAAAATGGACGATTACGATCCCCGCACGACACTGCGATGCAATAGACGATTATTTCCGCGAATCCGCCCCGGGATATTGGGCCAAAATCCACGCTGGTTACCGCCGCCTTGTAATTGAGAGCAAAGCCGCCGCGTCCGCCACCTTGCCCCTAGGTCCAAAAAATCGCCCACGCCGTCGCCGTCTGCGACACCCAACCGGGACTATAGCCCGGTAAGTACACCTGCCCCGTGTAATTACCTTTCGGCGCTATCAGACGCCGAAGACGAACCCCGGCCCTCGAAAATGGACTTCGAACCCACGACCGTGTCAACAAACGCCACCAACCTAGCCGACGAGATGGTTTTACCACCGTACGATCGCGTAAAAAGAGCAAAAAACGCCCCGACATGGAGAGCGACACCGAGAGCCGCCCTAGCTCCCCACGCCCGTCACCGACCGCGGCGCCCGCGAAAAAGCCCGAGCCGAGCCGCAATTAAAGCCTAGCACCGCGGACGTATATATGGCCGAACGTAAGGCCAAGGCTCCACCCCGAGTCGTGATTCACGACAAGGGTCACTGGAGTCGTGTTCTTACGTGGCTATCAAAGGCGAAAATATCAAAATTCCGTTCCGCTAATACACGTATAGACATATGGGTCGACGTAGAGACGTCAGATGACTTCCGCGCGGTAACCCAATCTTCGCGAGGTAAAATCGCGTTTCACATTTCGCTCTGCCGGAAGACCGACTCCTTCGAGTCGTCATTAGGAGTTCGAAGGAACTCGAATTGAACGAGATCAATGCGGATCTCAAACGCCAAGGATACCCCGTGCTAGGGTGCGCCGCACACCACCCCGCCATAAATTTCAAATGGACCTACTCATGGTCGAGCTAGATCTTTCCCCGAGAGAAAATCAATATGTAAATTAACCGGCTTACGGGTCGAAACTCCACGCAAGACCGGCCTAGTCGCGCAGTGTCATAACTGCCAACATTTCGTACACACAACGCGCAACTGTTTCGCGCGTGCACGTTGTGTGAAATGTGCCGGCCAGTACAGCACTCCGGAGTGCCCAAGGCCAAAAGATTCGGTCGAGTCGCCCGCGTGCGCAAATTGCGAAAACGTAGGTCACCCGGCTAGTTACAGGGGTTTCTCGAAAGCACCCAAAAAACAATCGCGGCCATCTGCCTCACGTTCTGCGAATTCCGCGGTTACAAAGCCGAGCTTCGTTCCTGCACCTGCACCGGCAGTTAGTGCATGGACAAAGCCAGTCGTAATTAAAAAAGCCGCCGACGTCCCTAAGGCTGCGGCGGCAACAATCAGTAGAAACCAACCAGGTGGGTCTCACAATAGCGAGGAATAAACTCGCACCTGCGCCCGCCGCGCAAATCAGGTCGCACAAAGGGCCCGGTAATTACGTCAGTCCGCCGCCCGTTGACTTAATCTCGATATACTTCGAATTCGCACAAACAGTAAACATGTCTAAATTATTCGATTTGGACTACAAAATGCACCTGGCCATTAGCCCAGTTGAAAAAATAAACGTCATGCTCGCTCACGGTGAAATCTTAGACGCGCTAAGTAAATAAGAACCGAAACAGACACAAAAAAGTAGGTAAACCGTATAAGATGGTTACCAACTTAGGTAGGGTAAAACCGCGCTCTCTAGTCGTATCGCACTTTAACACAAACGGCCTTAAGAAGCAGCAATCCAAAATCGCTAAATACTTGCAAGATTATAGTATAGACATATTTCTAGAATCAGTGGCTATAACATAGTTAGAAACGATAGATTGTCAGGACCGCTGGGTGGTACACTTATATACTACAAAAGGTCTCTTCATATCGCACCTTTACACATTTCACAATTGACAAATTTTGAGGGGACGGCATGTCAGATTGCACTTACAGGCCACAGGCTGCTTGTACTTGTTTCTGTGTACTTATCTCCTACTAAGAAATTACTTAGATCCGAGCTAGAGCTGCTTCTCGATCTAGGCCAATCAACCATTCTTGCAGGTGACTTTAACAGTAAACATCGCAACTGGAATTGCAGTACGCCACACACAAACTGCAATATATTGCTGGGACTTGAGGAGCCACTCAACATAAATATAATAGCTCCGGGACCGCGACTAGATACTCCGACTCAGGAATAGGAGCTTCCAGCACTATAGACCTGCTATTAGTTAGAGACGTCACGCTCGATGTCGTATCGATAGAGGCACTCTGTGAGTTAGACTCTGACCATTTGCCGGTCTTATTCAAATTGGGCCATGGCGCCGGTGCGGTCCCTACGACCAAAACCGTAACAAATTGGCATTGTCTTGAACGCAAACTCAAGACTATGGACCCCCGAAGTTTCTCTAACCTACCGGAGGTTATTAATAGGGTAGACAAAGCGTATATTGCCATCGACAGTATCACATCGCATATCTCATCAGCCACCGACGACTCCGAAAGGACAGTCAAGGTTTCGGGTGACCGCAACTTTAGCTTGCCGTTCAGTATTCGATGTCTGATAAGACAGAAAAATACACTCAAGCGGGCGTTTTATCGCTATCCGTCCGGGTCAAACCGATTTCGCTTTTGGAAACTTTAGTTAGAGGTCA
Source organism: Lamproptera curius (assembly GCA_029286875.1). NCBI lineage: Eukaryota > Metazoa > Arthropoda > Insecta > Lepidoptera > Papilionidae > Lamproptera > Lamproptera curius. The sequence goes on along the minus strand of JAGSMT010000027.1, from coordinate 2,690,358 downwards.
GAAACAGTATAAGATTACTCGCGCTCTACACGGGCGACATTCCAAAGCCCGACGATGTCAATCTGGCACTTTTCGCCGATGACATCGCTCTCTATTGTTCGTCGCTTAGACCAAACTATATCTATAAAAAGCTCCAAAACACGATCAATCGTTTTGGCGAATGGTTTCGTAAATGGAGAATCGACGTAAATCCCGATAAAAGTGTAGCAATACACTTTCATCGGTCTAGATTACGTCGTGATTACACGATATTCTCGGTCCTTAACCCAGGCGTCAGGATAAGGCCACGCGCTGGCCGACACCAGACACTAGGGCAACTAAAACTTTACGGCCAACCGATCCCATGGGAAACGAGGGCCAAATACCTAGGCGTGACCTTCGACTGCAACATGTTGTTCAGAAGTCATATTCAGGACGTTAGGTTCACCTAACGAATTCTCACAGTAAAATGTCACTCAAACATAAACTTCTATTGTACAAGGTATGCATACGACCAATCATGGCTTCTGCATGCCAAACTCTCGCTCACGCATCCTCCACACTCCTAAAGCAACTACAAGTAGTTCAAAACAAATTCATCCGCCGCGCCACCGAGGCGCAGTGGTACCAACAAAACGTAGACTTACACAGCGACTGGAAATTGCGCCCCTCCTCGAGCACTTTAAAAAGTTAACTCGCAAACACGTAGACAAAGCAGTCAACCACAGTAACCCTCTGCTGGTAAAAGCAGCAACGCATACGGCCGATCCAAACGCGTCAAAAGCGTAGACCGAAAAACGTTCTCCTCGACCCGGACGAGGAAGGGGTCGCTGAGACTCCGGACCCCAACGGGGGTCCCGACATCAGACCCTACACACCACACGAGTAGGGATAGCACACACTCGCCTGTAGTTCGCCCTCGCTTACGAGCACAGTGACACACACACACCGCGTATACTAGATACACCCGCGTTCCAGGGCGGTTCTCACCGCCCCCAGCAATCGATTAATACAGTCGCCAGACCGTCGGCGTCCCGGTCAGCAACGATCCTTAGGAGACATAAACTAATGCCTATCTCGTGTACCTTCTGTACGTGACGCCTTCATTTTTAGCAAAAAATGTGGGCCTCCTAGTTCGTGGGGACGGGAGCTTCTCGCGAACTCTGTGTTAGACAAAGTTTACTAAAGACACGAGTCTGAAAGCATAACTTCAATGATAAAAAAAAAGAAAGAAAAACTCGCTGCCTATTGTGACACATCGTACGTTCGAATCCTGCGGGTACTCAACAAATTTTCATTGTTGTTTCCTAGTTGGTTAGGGCAATTTGGGCAATGATCCATGCGTCGGATGGGCATGTGAAAAGTCTGTGGACGGGTGAACTGACTTTAGGACCAGTACGGTGGGATACAGTCCAAAACCCACTAATGGATAGGGGTGTATTAGAGAAGGCCCTGTCCAGCTGTGGACTATCACTAGCTTAAGATGTTATCTCATTTAGATTTAATATTAGCAGTGGAGCGCAAAATTACCGTAATTTACATTAATTGTTATACACTAATTTCATGTGCAAAAGCACTTCGCTTTTGCATATGATGTTTTATTATTTTATTTTACCTTTCGAACATTCTTACCTCTTGAAGATTGTCATGCCACAAGAAAATGAAATATTCTTCGTTTTGACAGTTACACGCTCCGAACGTCTGGAACATCTGTATCAAATGAAATATGAATCGGAAAGGCAAGCATTGCTAGAGAAGATTTACGAGGAAGTGGAGAAGGAGATCGCCTGTCAGGTAAGCTCTAAGTATATTGAAGAAACGGCATAATAATATTACTGAACTAAATAATGTCAGTGTCGTGTTTCTGCACATTATTTATCATCATCAAATCATATCATTATCATCACTCTGTTTAGTTCACAGCTGAATAGCTCACCGATAAGCGCTTCTCAATGTGGAGCTTTGAACCATATATCAAACACCTGGTCAAGGCGTTATGTTGGATCCAAATGGATCATCTTCAGATATTGAAAAATTGGTGATCAGTCCAGATTGTCTCAACAAACAGAAAACAACGATAACTAAAGTTGTTTCTGGAATCGAACCACGACTCTGGTTTATAAAGCCAGGGCCATATCAGCTAACTACGTAGGACGGCTTCAGATCTAATGTTACATAACTAATGAAATCAAATCATCTTATGTATAAATATATCCATTCAGATATTTAACACATATTCAGTTCATGACAATTCATACATACTAAATCAACAAAAATATAAAATTCGATTTAGACTACCGACCTCTGTTAGAGATCAGCCAACTGAGCAGGAGATGGGCAGGTGCAGAAATGTACGCCCATACACAAGTGATCCCTGTTCTTTTATAATCTCGTAGCCCGATGGGACGGAAAATAGACACGACCGGAGAGAGAACAGACAATCGAGTGATTAGTCTGCGTTGCCCTAACCAACTAGGAAACAACAATAAAAAATTGATGTCTCCGTAGGATTCTAACCCACTAGGCTTTGAAGGCAGTTTTACACATCAATTTTACATCGCTTTGTCCATTTTATTTAGGGCAACGCGGGCCGATTACGCGATTGCTTGTAAAGTAAGACGATCTATGCGTCAGATGCGATGTTAAGTTATACCTGCGGCTGATCTTCCTTACGGCCGTGTCTTTTATCCGTCCTTTCTAACTATGAGGGTAAAAAGGAAGAGAGAGAGCTGAGCTGCACTAGTGCACTATAATAAGTCCTACGTAGTTTAATTGACAGCCGTGGTGAAAATCGTCTTGGAACACTTTATCTATATAGAAAAGATTTTGTAAAAGTTGATCTTTATTGTTTCAGGAATCTCAGGATTCACAATGTGACACTGAAATACGGAGAAGCTTTGAAAGTGGATCACAAGTACACAAATTAATGAGACAAAGCAAGGACCCTAGCGAGTTTAGAGTAAGTTACTTTTGAGTTTATTTCTAGCCCTACATTTCAGGACCATGGACTTCGCTATAACAGTTTTTAACAAAGCAATTGGATTCCGCGCATTCACTGTATTTGCAAGATACTTATTATTATCTTTTTTGTATTTCAACGCATATTTTGTCATATTACGCCGTTGTAACTAAACAGTGCATTGATGCAGTATTTTTTATGGCAATCACAAAATTAAAACTATATACATGGGAGTCTAACCCCTAATACCAGGGGATCCGAATTCATAACGCCTCGTTTGTAAAGCGTTAGATAAAATCGTTGAAAAGCGTTGAACAAGGCCTTCGATACCGTAAGCAGGGAAGGTCTGTACACGGCACTAGAGAGCATAGGATGTCCACCAAAGCTGCTATGTCTCATTAAATCGTTCCAAGAAAAAATTGAAGGCTCTGTTGTTTTCGATGGCGACCTGTCTGAGCCTTTCGCAGTGCGTAGAGGCGTCCGACAGGGATGTGTCTTGGCACCTACTCTTTTTGGTATCTACTTCTCGCTTCTCCGAGAAGTTGCTTTTGGCGAGTGCCGTCAGGATATCCATCTCTTCACAAGGACTGATGGGAGACTTTTTAACACCGCCCTTCTCATGTCTAAACGGTATCGCGAGAACTTGCACGTCGACGGTCTCTTGTTTGCCGTCGACGCACCCTTTGTCGCTGCCTCTCCACGCGAGCTCCAGCAGATGATTTACAAGTCCTCATACGCATGCACTCTGTTCTTTATAAGCATAAACGCCAAGAAGACAGTCGTACTGGTTCAGGGTTGTGTCAAACCACCAGCGATTCTACTGGATGGGAAGCCTCTGGAAATAGTCGAGCAGTTTTGCTACCTTGGGTCGACCGTGTCCAACAATCTCTCGCTTGATGCAGAGATCAACGTTCGTATTGGCAAAGCAGCGGCCATGTTCGAAAAGCTCCGTACAAGAGTTTGGGCCAACAAACATCTGACCACAAAGGCCAAAATGACAGTATTCCAAACATGCATTTTGAGCATTCTTCTGTACGGAGCGGAAACCTGGACATCGTACGCAAAGCAAGAACGCCGACCTTCTACATGCGCTGTCTGCGTAACATTCTATGCTTAACGTGGACGGACAGAGCGACGCACAAATAGGTGTTGGAAATCGCCAGCTGCCCAGCCTCACCGCACTGCTCAAGCAGAAACGATTGAGATTGCTGGGGCATGTGTATTGCATGCCACCTACTCGTTTGCCTTCTTGTGTTCCTTTGGTTAGAAACATGTTTAAATCGTCTGTAAAGACGCAAAGGCCTTTGATGATAAGACAAAATCATCCTACCTTCAGATCTTTGATTTTTGAAATATTATTACGAACGTAAATAGGCTCTTAGAAATTACTACAAAGCTGTATTGTGGAAACACTACAGTGGTCTGGTTTTAACAGTACCATATCTACAGCGATTTACAGACGTACAAGATGTAACACCCCATGTATCGAGGGAGCTAGAGTTTTCTTAATGGCTTAAGAAGGCCAGCAGTCGAGCCACCTGATGGAAAGTGGTCAGCGACGCCCATGGACATCGGCATTACTAAGCAACATTAAAGCGCTGCCTACTGTAGTAATTTATATATTACATCTCGATTATCCAGTAAATGAGCTGACTAACCCGGTAGTGTTTTCACACTACGGCTTCGGCACAAGTCACGGGGTGACGCCACTTTCAAACTTAATAATTGAGTGTTTAACACTGCATTTCTTTGCACGTGTCTTTGCCTTATTATTATTATTGTCACTACGCGGTTGTAGTGAGAAGTAACTGTCAGTTGCTGATCTGACTTGGGGCCTTGGTTACGCTTAATTTATAATAAGTCATAAATAACAAATAACAGCCCTGTTAGCTTAGGCCAATCGTGTGGGCATAGGGGTGCGTTAGTTCTGATACGCCCAGAGGTAAAGTGGGCCTGAGTAAGGTTTTTTCTTTAGCAAGCTCGGGTAGGCTCGCAGAAGACTGCGAAAACATTCCTGGAAACCACATTTTAAGCGCCAAAACAACACAGCGTGGTGTAGCGGGTATGCTCGAGTATCATGCCAAATAAATAAACCATTCGTGTTATCAACCAATGACAACGCGCATATAATTAAACCAAAAAACTTACTTCCTTATTAATGTAATTGTAATCTTTTTACAGGCAAATCTGACCAGCTCTCAATGTCTTTTGCTGCAAGAATATTCAATAAGACGCAGGGAGAAGTTACTACAGGCAGTTCAGACCCGAATCGAGGAAAGATTGAAGGCAAACGGCCTACATTTAGGTAGAAACGTGGTGCCCGTAATGAAGATCAGATTGGCCGATATTGATGACAATGGTCAAGTCTCTAAAGGTATATTTAAAGTTATAGATGTCCATTGATTTTTCTGATAACCACATTTGAAGTGAGTCCCAAAAAGTGTGTCATTCTTGTGGGTTGGCATCGCGTTGGGATTTAAAATGGCCGCGGTGAACTAAAAACCAATAAAAACAATATGGAAACCAATTCGCTTCATCTTGCCTTCGGGCCAATAGTGATTGATGTTTGATTTCTTTACATTTATTTCGATTGTTGTTCGACTTTGGCGTAACTATTAGTATTTCCACCTTCCATTGTGTGTATTTTTCAGCAATGATGTCAGTCTGGAGACCAAATGATGCTGTGTTGGACATCATTAAGGAAGGATTGTGGATCGATATATTCAACATTGTCCCGACTGCAGTGAGGTAAAATATGTCACAGTAACGATTGTTTATGTAAAACTCCTATAGGGTCCCCAATAGATCAATATTTTGCATGGGTGTTAGTGCATAGATATTTGGGAGTTCTTCGTCGCAGCTTGAGAGATGAGTGAAATTCAACCAATAGGATTAAACATTAAAAATGACTAGCCACTAACAATAAACTGTTTACAACCAATAACGGCGCTTGTGTGTGTGAGCGAGACGCATGTGCGAGACTGTACTGTCTCACGCTATAAATATCGCGGGCGCTCTGTCGCAAGGTCCAGTGGCGCTTTCGATGTTCTAGGTGATGAACGTATGTTGTGTGGCGCCCGACGCGTGCGATCCGCGACGCAGCTACATATACTTCAGTCCATTTTTGGCGGGGATATTATGAGCAATTTGGTGTAATCTAATCCTTCCACCTATCATAAGAACGCTAGTGTATGTTACTTCGTTTTTATAAGATCCTTCATTGATATCTATCCAAAGTCCTAATTGACTAATTGTAACTTTGTGTTTGGGGATTTAGGAGCTTGTTTGAATTAAAACTAACATATTCTAGGTATTTTACTTTTAGTATTATTGTTAAATTGTTATTAGTCGAGATACGGCGAAAATATAACTTTTAAAAGTGTGGCAATTGGATTGTAAATATATGTAATATGTACAATTTTAACTATTATTATTATTTTTCCTACAATTATAAAAAGTTTGTAATTGTTTAAATTTTTAGATTCTCCGAGATACAACTCTCAGCTGGAAGGCAGACCATTTTCAGTAGATCAAAATACAAGTGCAATGATACCATTAAAAAAATAGCTTCCCAACTAAAAAGGAGATGTTCCACTATTAAGGAATTGATACAAAACCCAATTATCAGTACAGAATGTAATGAAGTAGACACAGCAGGACTGGTATTCCTGATTGAGCCATCCATTACACAATTCGATTCTATCAAAGGACAGCTCTTCCAAAATGTTTATTTGACGGACGCGGAGAAGAATATAGTCTGTGTCAACTTTTGGGGTGGATTGAAGAAATTTGGTTTCGAGAATGTACTCGACACTGGTCAAGTATTAGCGTGCATTAACTTGCAGAAACGTGCTGGAAACACAAGAAAAAGTATACCCCAATTCAGAGCCACCGAATTCTCATATTTCACGAAAACGTCCAAAATTGAAAGCGTCCGAAATGTTGTTGATGATTTAAATAGAACCCTATCGCGTGTTAACATCAAGAAATTCTGCGAAGAGTGTGTAATTAAAAGGAATAATTATTCAATGTTGAAAAGTAACAACGGTGAAAATGTATCGCCGTACAGAATGAACTGTAGCTTCAATTCGTCGAAATACAAAGCGTTCATCGATTCGCCGTTAGCAAGAAAATCTAGCCATTCAGACGATGTCTTGAATCTCAGCGGTTTAGATTTCGAGTCGACGTTCAAACAAACCGACACACAAGAAATGTCGCCGAGTAGAGCGCTTAGAAAGAAGATGGTGGACGAGAAAATCGCCAAATTGAAAATGTACGGAGAACCCCCGCCTATATCGCCTATTCATATTATAAATAAGTGTAAAAACGCTACTAGTGCCTTCAAAAATCCACTTACTTCAAAACAAGACACTGATAATGTATCAAAGAGAAACTTAACAACGATAAATGTAATAGTACGCCTAATTCTAGTCATGGTATACATAAGATTTCTAAAAATAGAAATTGTGGTGATCCTGTTAAGTTGAATTTTTCTCATGATTACTCCGAAGATAATAATGAGAATAAAATTGATCCATTTGCAGAAGAATTCGATGTCAGCCCACCCTTAAGTTTAGATTGAATAAACTTTTTTATGGAGATATTAGTATATGTTAAGAATATCAGCTTGCACAAAAAAGACTACCAATTCTTTCAAATGGGCGGTAGTGTTGCAAGTGGGTTTAAATATTTAATTCTGCTGTTTTTAGGCACACAGTTCTTTTCATTGCCCGAGATTATTTCAGGTGCAACCAGCTAAAAATATTTCCCAACACAGCAGCAACTTTATTTATACCCTTTACATAACTTTTAATATTATGGTCTCATATACTTTCAATAAATCCTTTGGTCTTTTTTGTAAAATGGACGATAATGGTTTATGACACTTAGAGGAAAAAATGATATGCCGGTTTAATTTAGCTGTTTATTATGTTTTATAATCTGTAAGTATAGATAAGTGTTGTAAAGTAAGTTCTGTAAATATGTTAAGAGTTATATGTTACCTGAATTAAAAAATGTCAGTATTTTTAAATAATTCTATTACCTTGTTAAAATATATATTTTTGATTATTATCAATGTTTTATTAATAGATGGTACAATGAACTTTGTTTCGATTGGTTCTGATGAACAGTGACTGGAGAAATAATGTATAGGCATTGAAGTGACATCTACATATAATAAGATTTCTTCAAGTTTTCATGGTTAAACAATGATTATTTCCTAAATAATAATTTTTACGTTGAGCGACAGGCATCTTACCTCCATAACTAGAAAGGAAATATCTAGGGATAGATTTACTATAATAATTGCCAAAAATTGCCTTGGGAGCCAGGGCTGTCTTTTTAAGCACCATAAGATATGAAAATCAACTTACTTTTCAAGATTTGGTTATCGACTTGTCTTACCTTTACCTACCTGAATATATTTATAACTTGCTATTGTTTTAGCATACGGTTATATATCGATCTTCGTTTTGTTAGGAAAGGCCACAGAGGTTTTCAAAAAAGATTTAGCAGAATTGGAAAATTCAATGTATTCCTATCATTAAATACTTGAATACATCAATCCACGGTAATTCAAAATTTACTGAAGGTAGTAGGTAGTAAGAAGGTTGAAGGAGGCCTTCAAGTATTCAATCAAAGCAATAAAATTAGCAAAAAAAATAGAAATTGTTATATAGGACAAGGTATTCATCTAAAACAAAGTCTAATGTCAAACTGCCTTGGCGCCAAAAAATCAGGAGCTCTTAATGGGTTGATATCGAAATAATCAAAATGACATCTGGCTTATAATTAATATGCGAATCGTTCACTGTTGTTCCATTGCGATATTATTAATTTTATATCTTATTTGGTATAGTATACGTTGCGCGGGTCAGTGGATAAATCACTGAATTCTGGGGATTAAAAACAAAAAAAGAATTTCTAAAATCCTACAGTTTTTTTAATCCGCAACAAATAATTATAAAAAGACGATATAGCTTAGGTGACTTGGCCATGCCTCATCTGCATAGAGGCTCGATGCAGTTCGCTAATGGGAAATGCGAAACTGACAGTCCAAGCCGGGGCTACTTACTTAAAGTCCCCTGGCGCACAATAATTTAATCATACAAAAAAAAATTTACAACTTTTTGGGATTCGCTGTAGAATAAACTATACATAGAATACGTGCATATTTTACCGGGCTTAACATTTAGGTGCTGGTAACAGAATAACATTTTATTCAATACGCATATATCAAAGTATTATGTCTCTGTGTAAAAAATCTTTATTTTGTATAATAATTTTCATCAGAGATACATCAGAGTAGCAACATAACAAACATATGTCAGTTGAAGGTCACCTTCATCTCGTACCTGTTTGACGTTTTATAACCTACAAAAATATTTCAATTTGAATTTTCTACCCGCGTAGTCCTGCGTAATGTATTCGTATAGAGTAAAATAATACGTAAAAGTAAATACCTTTATAAAACTTTGCGTAGTGCCACGTATGCAGTGAAAAAAAAGTGATTAAGCGGAATAACTGCAGTTTTTTGTCTATCGGCGTTTTCTCATTAAAGTTTTATAATCGGTGAGCAAACTTTTTTATGATCTATTGGCTTCCAGTGCTTATTATTGGTTTATCGCATAATCGTTTTAAAAATAGTTCGGATACGTTTTGATGTTCTGTCATGAAATTGAATATTTCTAAATCGAAGCGAAATCTTAAACCGAAATACTTTTAATGTTGTTTTGTACTATTTCTACTTACTTTTATTTGAATACGGCTTGTATTTTATTTTATTTTTATGTCACTTTATAAAAAAAGAATTAAGGTAATTCGTTTAATTCGAAGATATTTAAAAAAATCAATTTATAATAGAAAATTCGAATTATTTCACTAACAAGAATTATTATTTTTTATATATATTCGGGCCCTATAAGGCATGGAATTGACATTTATCATTGAACAATATTTAATGCCCGAATTGACATTAAACATTGCAGAAGTTCACCAATAAGCTATTACTACTATAGGCTATAGCACAATAAGTTTTGGACTTTGTTTTTTTGAAGTCTATATTTATTTTGGCACAGTTTACATGTATGCATGCTTTAGTTCTCCTTGAGTTTTTGTATTAAAATTGTTTTGGTATAAAAATTTCATGAAAATGTTAATGCATGTTTATACATTAAAAACTAATAGAAGAAATATTGATCTGATAATAAGAAATGTTTTGTTATCTTCAGTTATAATTAGTAAATAGGCAAAACTTCAATTTGAATTTATAGGTCCTTTGTTAGTCCTTGGTTAGTTGTGAATAATGCAGTATATATTTTTTTAATATCATTTAAATTTCTTCTTGTACTGTGGTGATGGTAGCGTCCTTGACAAGCAATAAGCGAGTGTTACACTTCTATAATGAATAAAAATATTTGAATTTGAATTTGATGCATAAAACATTACATTTTCATACCAATGTGATGACAAGTCAAATTAAAACATTTTTAATATTGTTGTTATTGTACATAGCTTTTGTTTATTTGTTATTATGTTTAAAAAAATATAACACATGTTTAATATATTTTTTCTGTAATATTTTTTATAGCAAAACTATTCTAAAATATGGAACTCTTTAACTGAAAAAAAAAATTGCCACTGCAGACTTAACAAGGATGCCACAAAAACTACTAAAAATAGTGGATAAACTAGTCCATTTTCCTAAAAAGAGGTGATTCTAGTGAAAAAAGAGGCATTTTCACCAGTTGAATATACATTGAAAAAGTAAAATAAAAATAAGGTTTTACAATTGTCTATTAATAAAATAAACATGTTTATGTTTTACACATAACATAGAAATAAGTATACTTAAATATTATGCTAATTAAAGCTATCAACTCTGTATTAAAATAATTAAAATTAAAACAATTATGCAAGTAGCAACAGCCTTGTGTAATAGGTTATCTTTGTATTATCTCTATTAGCTGTAAATAGATGTAGTAAATTATGTACATATAACTAGTATATGTCATATCATTAAATGGAGTACTTGTTATGAACAAAGGTTTTGCAATGAGTAGAGTGACCATAAAGCAATTTAGTTCCATATATGGTTTTAAAATTTTGTTTTCTTGTTTCTTTTCCTGCATATCTTTCATAACTAAGTCTCTTATGTTATACTTAATAAGTATTTGGATAATTACTGAAATCCTCATGGCCCTTATTTTATAGGCCTTAATAAATAAATTTCAATATGTATACTTAGGTATATATATTGAAACAAGTAATTATTTATGAAGTCATATATGAAACAACTATAGAAGTTTCTTTACGAAAAGCAGTTACATGCATTTATGTTTTCTTGTTGTTATTTAAAGAAAAATGTCTATTATTATATATAACAAAAACATGGCTTTGTTTGACTTTAATGTTCTTGGTTTATAGTCAAAACTCTCAACTCAAAGAGCAGTTGTCAGAATAATAATATTGTAATATTGTAAATAATATTGTACAGAATATAGTATTGTAAGAATGCATATTACCCGGTCGAGAAATGCATAGTCTAAAATGAATGTCAACAGAAGTACAATCGCATTTTCTCGCCTTTTATGCTTGTTATATATTTTACTAGTTGCTCACAATTTTACACACATGTTAATCATTTTTTTTCCCTTTAAAAAAGTAGCTTCAGTTAATCCCAGCTATATTGACTTTTTCCCAGTGAAAGTCTTGTCAAAATTCTCATGGCCAGAACAAACAGACAGACAGATAGGCAATAATAACGTTGTTTCATTACATGTACCATTTAAAAACGGTTAATTTTGATGTTACGAACGGACACTCCAACTTTATTTGTTTGTATAGATTATTATATAACTACAGTTTAGACAATTTATCTTCTATTAACTATTTAGACGATTAAACAAAGTCAGAGCTCAAAATCGATTTGCGCCATGATCGGGCACTCTTATTGGTTAAACTTCGTGTGGTATTTGAATATGTCCGCGGTCCACTCCTTTAGGGGGTTTTTGGACTGTATCCCAGACGCTGGTCCAATGCGTATTGTTGGGTAGACCGACTTTTTACATGCCCATCTGAAGCATGGACCATCTTTTTTTTTAGACAATTGAGTGGTCGGCCCAAATTGCCTAAACCAACTAGAAAACAACATGAAAATTTGTCGAGTCCCCGCAGTTTTCGAACCCACAACCTCCGGTTTATAAAGCAAGGGCCAATAGCGCTGGGCCACGGAGGCGGTTTTTCTTCATGTTAAATAATCTTTGGCATTCTCAATAGCATGTCACCTGTTTAACGCAGAAGTAAACACGTTTTGTAACTCATAATACGTGGCATATTAAATGATATGCCGTTATCAGTCATGGCCGCTCGACCTTTACGATAATCGTATCATAACATCATATCGAATGTAGTAAATAATCATTAATGGATTACTATGCGCTGAATAACATGCGAAACTTCATATATATGTAATATAACTATGTTTCTAAGCGTATAACAAAATATCGTGCAGTATCAGACTATGCAAAGCTTTTACTATGAAAACTAGATGATTTATATATACCCAGCAACCTATTCGTATTATAAAACAAAATCCCCGGCCGCGTCTGTATGTCTGTTTGTTCGCGATAAACTCTAATACTATAGCAGAGATTGTCACGCGGTTTTTACTAATCGATAGAATGATTCTTCCGGGTGGTTTATGTATTTAATTTGTATCTATAGTTTCTGGGTACATTAAAGTAAGATATATTTGTCATAGATGTCGGAAATAAATAAAGCCGTCTTGTAGCTCTCAACGAAAAGATATATAAAAAAAAAAACAATGTATGGTGGAAATATTCTTCTTTTCTATATATATATAAAAAGTCCGCAATAGCATATGTAATGGCTGGTCCGATTTTGACGTGACTATGTCTAAACGATAGCTGTTGTAAAATAGGGATAAGGAGTAAAATAAGCAATTTTTTTGGAATAACTCTTTTTTACATGTTACCACGCGGACGAAGTTGTGGGCAACGGGTATTATATTTATATTTTTCATCGATATAATACATATTATAGCGATATTACTATATTTCCAATGGTGGGAATCGAGCCTACACCATTTGGTGTTAAAATTAAGCTCACTAACTACTATTCCAAGACGGACGTTGTTAAATATTTTGAATGACTCCTCCAGTCTTCTTATTAATTCGTTTTCTATATAAAAACTATATAACTTCTTCAAGTAGTGCAGCATCATACGTCTATTTCGTAGCTAATATAGACTTGAAATAGGTGCAAACAAAGTGGTATAACGAAGTGACGTCATACATCTAGAGGTTTTATTGATGAATTGTCACTGCCTCCGTAGTCTAGTGGTATGGACGTGTGCTTTAGAAACCGGAGGTCGTGGGTTCGAATCCTGCGGGGACACAACAAATTTTCATTGTTGTTTCCTAGTTGGTTAGGGCAATTTGGGCCGATCACCCAGTTGTCTGAAAAGTAAGATGATCCATGCGTCGGATGGGGTGTATTAGGGAAGCCTATGTCCAGCAGTGGACTATCAAAGGCTGGTGATGCGATGATGCGATGCGTGTCACTAAGCCATCTGTCACTTAGGCATTGACTACCATTGAGTGACATTTGACTTTCAACAACATATGCAACAAGCGACAGCACGTGGATCTATTCGGATAGTAGACATAGTGAGAAAAGGTTTTTCATTTTCTTGTTCAGAAAAGCTTTTTTCTTTCTTTTTATTGATCGTGCTCTCTTAAATGGCTTCAGTACCTATACATCTCTATATTATACAATGTCATTATTCATTTTTGACACTTGACACTAAGCAATGAAGTTTTATATGGATATTAAATGTCACACATTTTGTAAGATTATTCATTGACAATTCGGGTGTCATCGTGTTACGATCAAGATACGAGTTTTCCCCAAGGAAATCAATTTCTCAATACATCTATATGGTCTTGTAATTAGTAGTATCCTGTCTATGGAAGTTTTTAAAGTCAAATTAAATCAGTATTTACTCAGTTTAAGTTGAACGTAAACGTAGAACCTAAGTAACGTAAGATTTACCATCAGCTTTCAAACTTACATCGCCCTAAGCGAAAATACTTTTTATTTCACGCGCAATCACAGGTTCACTCATTCTTCCCATCATTGTCCCATGGGACGAATAACTACTGAAGGGATATCAGGAACAAAACCTACGGCCGATGGGAGATCAGGTGCAGACCGAACGTTTTACCCGCCAATCCAAAATCAAAAGGATTACCTTACTTTACAGGCAAGAGGATGATTAGTCTGGATGGCCCTGACTAGGAAACGGCATAAAACGTTGTTCAGTTTTCGTAAACTTCGAACCCATGACCTCTGGTTTCTAAAGCGCATGCCCTTATCACTTCACCCAAGCTTCCAGTGCAGTAATGTTCTCTTTATTGTCTTAACTTATGAGCGTGTACTATTCCGCATTCTTTTCTATACCATTATAGACATTGAGGCTTTTATATACCTGACTTAGTTTTAAAGCACTTAAATCGTATTAAGTACTGCATTACGAGTAAAACCAGGTGAAAGTCGTAGCCAGCGGCCCGTGTCACAGTCCCTCCATCCCGTTTGTGAGACAGTCGACATTTTAGTGTGTGTTTTGTAAAATTCTCGTGTTTATTATTAACTATGGCTAAATTGGACAATCTTATAATCGACATTGTGTATACGGCGGTGAGTAACTTTTCTTATAGCGCACTAGCGCACAGAGCTAGGTAATCTAGAACCGCACTATAATCGGCTATAAGATATATTAAAGAGATTCGCACCAGTATATTGATTCATCACGATATCTCTGGAACCATAAGGCGTAGCGACTTGAAGTTTGGTTAGAATATTCCTTTTGCTGAGTAGAGGTCAGCTAAGAACGGGTTTTACGAAATTCCATGCTAGTCGGCTATAAGATAAAAATTGAGGTGAAACTAGTAGACAAATGAATGCAACATAGATCCTTCTGGTATTGTCTTTCTTGCAAATAGATATTTCCCAAGTTATCATTGGATCGTCTTCTAATATATCGTTCTTGCCTGCTTAACACTTTTTACGCAGAGCAACTAGCGTCAGGCCCACAGTGCGTGTACAAAGTGTCCATTACATCCGATTTACTATGACCATTTATTTATGTTTATCATTCTATGTACCTAGCCCTAATGCAAGCCGTATTAATGTGATAATTTCCTTCGAGCCTATTACAACCACGGCAGCCGTTCTATACAGACATCGGCCATCTACGTTGGAGATATTATAAGACTCTTATTACCTTGGTTTCCTTCTTACCTACTTTATTTTCATTGTTTGATGGGACGGTTATCCGACACGAAGGGTGAGGCGTAGGGAACTTTAAACCTGCCAATCCGACGCACATTTCTCTTTACTGAATGGACATAATCGGATGTAAAGTTGTTAGGTCCATGTACTTACTTTACTCGATTTACAATTCGAACCGACGACCCTCGGATTTTAAAGCGAGAGTCCAGGCTGGGAACACCAGCAGCGAAACGTTGTTCCCAAATGAATAGATTATTTTCTGGATTAATAGAGAAGCAAGGAAGTCTGTATGACACAACTCGTAAAATCTAATCTTTCAAATGTTACGACAAACAATTTCTTGGACCAACTCCAAAATCTAAAATCCGATCTCGTGATGTTTTGCCATCGTTGTATGCGAAAATATGCGTTTTTGTCGTTGTTTGTCTGTGAAAAATATGATTGCCGCCAATTGTTGTGCAACACTACACTAGTGCACTTGACTACATTCGAAGTGATTGCGAAGTTGACTTCACTATATTTACAGAGTTAATATGTAATGTTAAACGGTAAAATATAACGTTAAACACCAAAGTTCTGCGACTTCGATTGCGTTAAATATAAAGTAATTAATAAAGTCAATTATTTTGAAAATATGCCTTATGTTTCAGACTTAGGCGGAATCTATGGTTACGGGGGTGACTATTTTTGTAGTATTCGCGCTAACAATATATAATATCAGGAAATTTTATTTGTTTCTCATAAAGAAACTTCTAGTTGAGGTTAGTACGCACATCCAAGAAGATTATATTTGCACAGCCTTTAATAATTACACCGACATAAATAATCATGTCTCAGTTATTAAGTTCCTTCGTAGTGTGACGACATGGTAAAAAATAGCCAATAAAAATAGTCATAACTGCCTCCGTCACCTTGTGGTAAGAGCGTGTGCTTTAGAAACCTGAGGTCGTGGGACTCAACAAATTTTCATAGTTGTTTCCTAGTTGGTTATGGCAATTTTGGGCTGATAGTCCAATTATATGAAAAGTAAGATGATCCATGCGTCGGATGGGCATGTAAAAAGTCGGTCCACCTACCAACCCGCATTGAACCATTGCGTTGGGTCCAGAAACCCCCTAATGGAGAAGGCGTGCGGTAGGGGTTGCCCATGTCCAGCAGAGGACTAACACAGACTGATGATAATGATGAATGTTATACCACGTATCGTGTCTTAAGTTTGACGTTAAGTCTTCAATCTGGCTAGCCACGATAGTATTTATGATATGTCGTTAACTAGCAAGTTATTCTTCAGACTTGTGCCTATGGTAAGCTATATCTAACACAGAGTTCACGGGAAGCTACCGTTCCTACAAACCAAATGTATTTATGATAAGTACTCTTTGAATCGCTAGGCTATTAATCATAATAATTATAGATATTGTCACTTTTTTCTTTAATTATAGTTAATCTGTAGAACACAGACTCATTGTTACAAATGTCTGGTTTTTTTGACCTGACTAGCGCACTTATTTTTTTACTATTCCAACTAAGACAAAACGATGCAAATATACCCAGCAGAATTGAACCTACGACCGCTCGATTGAAGTTACTCCTGAATCCGCTATCGGATTAAGGAAATAAAATTTAACTAATGAAAACGTCTTTTAGTTAACATGAAGGTTTTAGCACGATATTCAAAGATTATTTAACAACCACACTCTAAAATATCACATTAACACTAGATTAATTTACGCAAATTGTACTGTATTGGTATGTTTGCATAAAACATTATCATTCACAACTCTTCATTCTGAACTTAATGTCAAATGTCGGTTGCCCGTGACGCGGCATATGGTGTCCAAAAACGTTTCATTAGCATATTATTATACGATTTCGAGTTTTGCGATAAAATGCTTTAAATCAATCGCTTTTTCTTCATAAATATTACGGGTAATTACTTCAAAGATTATTTGCCGTAAACATGCGTAATTAATAAG